>CM069526.1:79390000-80615000 GCA_035773235.1 Eospalax fontanierii
TTTTATCTTTTCTCTAGTGATTATTCTTGACCCCTTTGTCAAATATCAGGTGGCTGAAATTACATATACTCGTGTTTGCATCTTCAGTGATATTTTATTGACTTATGGATCTGTTGTTGTGCAAGTACCATGCTGTTTTTATTTCTATAGTTCTGTAATATAGTTTGAAATCTGGTAGAGTAATCACACCCTGCATCGCTCTTGTGTTGAGGGTTCCTTTGGCTGTCTGGGGTCTTTTGTTCTTCCATATGAATTTTAGGATTTTTTTCTACTTCTGTGTAGAATGTCCTGGGGATTTTGATTGGGATTGCATTTAATCTACATGTTGCTTTTGGTAAGATGGTCATTAAGCAGCCAGAAGGCTCTTGTTATATGTAAATTTGGTGATGTCACCAATTTCTGTTTTGCAAAATATCTTTCACTGGCCTTTTCATTTTGAGGATTTGGAGCAGAGTTCCAGCTCTTCCCTGTGGTCTGCTCAGCCCTGTACACGTTCCCCTGTCTCTCTCTCTCTCTCTCTTTTCTCATCGCTGTTCACATTCCTCCTTGCTCATGAACTGCACTGCCAGTGACATTCTTCCTGGCCTGTGAAATTCCAAGCTAATTGCTATTGTGAGGCCCTTGGGTATGTGTTTTACCAGATTGTTTGAGTGCAGGTCATCTCCTCATCACTCATATTTCACTTTGGGTAATTCAGTTTTCACTCCCCTGGTTTTATTCTGCTTTTTCTAGCCTCTTTCTGAAACTATCCTAACATGATATGTTTTCTTCAAGTAAATTCCTTTGCATTGGAGCCTTTGTGCATATTTGTGTATCAGAAAGCAGAGAGAGAATAGGTCAGGTTGGCAGAACGTTGACGAACATGTGTCCACTTTACGGGATGCACATTAAAAGCAGTTAATAGCAAATCCTCGCCTGCCAGGTTAAGCTTTCTTTAATTTAGTTATAATGCATGATTAAAAGAAAAAATGTTCTTACCAATGGGAAAATGCATTTAAAATATTGATTTTTGTGGTCTTTTTGAGATAGGATCTCCCTGTAGCCACTACTGGCCTGGAAATCTCTATGTAGACCTGGTTGGTCTCGATGTCACAGAGATACACCTGCCTCTGCCTCTTAAGTGCTGGGATTAAAGACATGTGCCACCATGCCTGACTAAATATTAATGTTTGAAGAAGTGGTAAGTTTCTGTCTGCTTCTTCTAAAGTCTGTGGTGTTTACTGTTCCCACCCCTATTCTCCACCCTGTGCCATGCCTTTCCGTTCCCTAACCCCCTTCTTCTTAGGTCTGCAGTGTTTACTGTCCCCATTCTCCACCCTGTGCCCTGCCTTTTCATTCCCCACCCGCCTTCTTCTAAGGTCTGCGGTGTTTCCTGTCGCACCATTCTCCACCCTGTGCCTTTTTGTTCCCCAACCCTGTTTAACCCTTCCTACTCTGTTATTCCCCTTTCTGCCTTTATATCACAACATTCTACTTCCCTTCCAGGAATTTCCCAACCACTCTCCATGGCCATTTATTAGTTTTCTTACTTCTCTGGATTTTCAAATTGAAATGTGCACATAAAGGATTTCAAAGCTAGTATCCAGCTATGAGAGAATGCATGAGATGTTTGTCTTTCTGGGTCAGGGTTACCTCACTCAGGATGATTGTTTTCAGTGCCATCCAATTCCCTGTGAATTTCAACTTGCTGAAAACACTACATATATGAACTGTAGAACAAACAATAAGAAATCAAACTGGTGCTGACTCCAAAGCCTCACCTTTACTGACTAGTTTTCCGAGTGCTGGAAGATGCTGTTCAAGACACTTGAAGAGAAAATTTATCATCAACCTTCTCCAGCTCTGAATCCTGCACACTACAACAACTCTTCTGGTAGGGTATTGCTTACTGGTGCAATAGCAGCACAAATATTGTGGGAGAAACCAACCCTTCTAAAGGGTTAACGTCTGCTTCAGAGATTGAAACTCCTACCTGACATTGATATCAAGTCCAAACCTGAGGCTAGAAAACTCCCAGGCCACAGGAGAGAGCCTAATACTATTATTCAGCTAGATAAATTATTAAACTGACTTGTAATGACTTATTGTTTACCCATAAATTAATGCATCTCTTAGCTCTCATCAGATAAGCTAACTTATACAACAGATGATGATTAATACAGAGAATCACAACTGGCCAGGGTGCACAAAAGTGCTTATCCAGGCCAGAGTGCTTATCCAGAAATAGGACACCAATATCAAACTTCTGCCTCCCAAGGCTCAGGGATCATTGCAGAAGAAGGGGGCAGAAAGATTCTAAGGGCCAGAAGGGGTGAATGTCTACAAAGAAACAGAATTTTCCAGGTAGCCGGGCAGTTACTCATATGAACTCACAGCAATGGTAATAACATCTACATGTCCCAAGTAAATTCAAGCCAGACAAAATTTCAGCACAGATGTGGGGAAGTTGGTAAGAAACCCCAACCATACCTGAAGAACTATTGGCAGCTAACTGCTGCTAGGACAGGGAGAGCCAATTTCATGTGAGGGTGAAACTCTTTGTAGGTTGACTATGTTCCAGTGGACGAATCTAAGCTGAAGGGTAATTGGGAATACAAACTGACTCTAAAGGCATGCATATCTATACTGGAAATTGCAGGAAGGGTAGTGAGGGGAAGCAGAAAGAGGAAGAGAAGCTAAATATGATCAAAGTATATTGTTTGAAATTCACAAAAATTCAGTTAAAAGAAAAAAGATTTATATTCCTATATATTGTGTAATGATCATATTACATCTTTAACCACCTCATGATGAAAATATTCAGTATTCTTTTTATTTATTTTATTTATTTTTATTATTTTATGTGAATGAGTGTTTTGTCTACATGTGTGTAAGTGCACTTGTGTTGTGCAATGCCTGCAGAAGTTGGAAGAAGGTGTCAGATCCCCTGGAAGTGGAATTATGGATGGCTGTTCGCCACCATGTGGGTGCTTTATTCAATTGTGGTTAGAGAAAATAAATGATACGGTTTTGATATTTTTAATGAGATAAGATTTTCTTTCAGTAATAATATATGATTTATTCTACAAAATTTTCCATGCACTGAAGGAATTATGCAACTGTTGGCCAAAATATTATATAAACAGTCTGTAAATAAATGTGATATTTCGTATAGTTAATTTTGACATTTATTTATTGGAATTTTGTCTCTGTGATCTTCCATTGACAAAAGGCGAGAGTTCTCTTCCTACTGTTAGGCTATTGAATCTTAAATCTGCCTTTAGATATAATGATGTTTGCTGTATTGATTTGGGTGCTCTGTTATTAAGTGCATACACATGTACAGTTGTTAATGCTTCTTGTGGAATTGATCCTGTGATCATTATTTAATGATCTTCACAGTATCCTTCTTACAGTTATGTCTTATTTATGTTCCTGTTGTAAGAATAAGTACCCATATTTGCTTTTCTTGGTTTCTATTTGTATGGAAGTTGGGGGTGGTAGATTGAGGAGAGGCAGAGAGAGAAAGAGAGAGAGAGAGAGAGAGAGAGAGAGAGAGAGAGAGAGAGAGAGAGAGAGAGAGAGGAGGGAAGGAGAGGCTGTTTCTTTATGTAGAAACAGTTCCAGGATGATCAGGAATTCACTTGACCTTGAAGTTCCTATTTTCCTGCCTTGGTATTTTCCTGCCTGGAGTTACAGTCATGCAACGCTAGGCCTGGCTTGTGTGGAATATCTTTTCCATCATTTTAGTTTTAGTGTGTGTGTCTTTACTGGCAAATTTAGTTTCTTGTACACGACTTATTTTTGGGTCTTGCTTTATATCCATTCAGCTACTCTCTGTTTTTCAAAGGAACTGAACATAGGGTCTTATGCATACCAAGCAGGTAGCCTGCCTCTGAGCCAAGATTCCAGATTTAGACTGCATCTTTTACTTGGGGGGATTAATTTCATTCACATTAGAGGTTATTATAGATATATAAGGACACATGCCTGAAATTTTGTTAGATTCCATTTGTTTTGAATATTATTTATTCAATTTTTGTTTGCTTTTATAGTTTGGTATTATATTTGATTCTTTTCTTTTTCTGTTTTTTTTTTTTTGTCTGCTCCCTTAATGGGTTTTATGATTTCATGTATTTTCAGAATTGTAGTTATCCTGATTTTGCTTTTGATTGTAGGTTACCTTAACTTCTTTAAAAATTGTTAAATTGTAAGCTGGATGTGGTGGTGTATGCCAAAAAATTTCTAGCACTTGGGAGGCAGAGGCAGGTGGAACTCTGTGAGTTCAAGTCCAGCCTGCTCTACATAGCGAGTTTCAGGCCAGCTGTGGCTACAGGGAGCCCCTGTCTCAAAAAGACCAAAAAAAAAAAAAAAACTATTAAATTGTCTGTGTGTGTGTGTGTGTGTGTGTGATGAATGTATGTGTTCGCGCTCATCTGTATGTGTGTATGTGTATATGGAATGTTTATGTGATTGTGTGTGCTTGGGTGTGGGTGTAGGCCAGAAGGCAATGTTAAACATCCTCCTCAAGGGCTTTCCACCTTAAGTTTTTGAGGGCTGCTCCTTTATCAAACTGGGAAATTGCTGATTTGGTTAAACTGGCTGCTGGGTAAGCACAAGGGCTCTACTGTCTCTGTGTCCCTTTGCGGTTCTTGTAAGGTGATTCCCAGAGCCGTGTGCCATCATGCCCGGTTTCCTCCTGCTCCTTTTCTTTTCCTTTCTTTTGTAATGAGTGTTGATGTTCGGAGCTCGGATGCTGGTGACTGTGCAGCACTTTACCAACTGAGCCACCTTTTCAGCCCCTTCTTTAGCATCTCTATAAAGGCTAGTCTGATGATCTAGAATTCCCTCAGTTTTTAATGTCATGAAAATTTTTTATCACTCCTTCCTTTTTATTGTTTTATGATAGCTGGGTGTGGTCTCACATGCCTTTAGTCCAAGCACTTGGGAGGCAGAGGCAGGAGAATCTCTGTGATATTAGAAAATTGGAAATTTTACAACAAAATAAAAAAAAACAGTTACTAAGGACAGTAATGTCTTTATCCCATTTAGTGTATCCAACAAGTCAGTGTCCAGTCATTTCCAGTTCCTACTGCATTATTTGTCTATGGAGTCAAAAAGGAAGGTCAACTCTCACAATTACTGCCAAAGGGGATAACACTTAATGGACATTTATAGAATACAGAAATTCTTCCTGTTACTTTGGTATGCAGAAAAATAAATATACACAGCCACCATGAAAAAGAAAAATAACTGTGTTCTTGTTCTTTGCAAATTATGATTTTGTTTCACATAGTATTCTTTTTAAAATTGAGTTTTTGCCATTTTCATATACTAAAGCCTAGTTCTAGTTTGCTTCTCCATTGCTGTGAAAAATACTCTGACCAATACCAACTTGGGGAGGGTAGGGTTTATTTGACTTCCATCTCCCAAGTCACAGAGTTTATTAGGGAGTCCAAGGATGGAACTCAGGGTAGGAACCTGGAGGCAGGAGGCTATGGAGGAACAATGCTCACTGGCTGGCTCCCCAAGTCCAGGCTCAGCCTGCTTTCTTATACAACAGACAGCAACTTGCCCAGGGATGTCACCACCCACAGTGAACTGGGCCCTCCCACAGCACTCACAATCAAGAAAATACCTCATAGACATGGCCACAAGTCAGTCCAATAGAGGCAATTCCCCAACTGAAGCTCTCTCAACCCAGATGTGTCAAGTTGACACTAAAGCTATCCAGCACAATTGACTCCGTGTCAACTTGACACACAAAACTATGACCTTTCCATTTCTTTTCCACAATATATGATGCTATCATTAATATCACAACATATGACAGTACAACCTTAAAAGCCCCACAGTCCTTGAAAAATCTAAACACTTAAAAGTTCACAGTCTTTTTTAAAGGTTTCTTAACTGTGAGCTCCTGTAAAATCAAAACACGTACTGTCTTATTTCAAAGGGAAGCGTCAGGCACACTTCAGCAAAACCTAAGTCCAGCAAAGTAGTTCAAGGCCGGACATGTGGGATTCATTCACGATCTTCTGGATTCCAAAGAGTTTCAGCAGCTCCACTTCTTTGGCTCTGCCATTCACAGCACACGCTTGTCTCAGCCCCAGGCTGGCTCCATTCCACAGCTGATGCTGCTCTTGGTAGTCATCCCATGGTCCTGGCATCTCCCAAAAGCTGGAGTCTTCACTGAAACAGAGGCTGTACCTTCACAATGAGCTCTTTGGGTCTCTCCTGGTACAAAACCTTGGTTTCTCTCCATGACCCTGCAATCCTGGGGTCTTCACTGCAACTGAAGCTGCACTTTCATTAATAACCTTTCCTGGCCTCTCCCAGTGCCAGCCCTCAGCTACTCTCTGTGACCCTTTCATGCTTTCAACACCAGAATCATACAGTAGACGCTTACACATTACCAAGCTTCCAGCTTGGGATGGCAGCTTGGGCTCTCTCTGTATCACAGCTTCTGTGTGCTGACCCTGAGGAAATACTTCCCAGAAGATCTCACCACAGTGATGCTGGTCTCTTGTTACGTACAGCTGATTTTTCTGCCCCAGTTAACTATCATCAAGTGTCCCAGTAAAGCAAAGGTTTCACTGTTGGTTCTGGTCTCTTCTTAATCACAGCTGATTCTTCAGCCCCAGCTAACCAGAACCAATAGATTCTCAATTCAAAATATCATGGAAACAGGTCTGATAGTCTCTACTTCCCTTTGAAGCTTCACAAGCCAGGCCTCAATCGCCTACAACTCTTCTAGCATAACTGTTCCAAGCTCCACAGCAACAAACTCTAAGAACCCAATGTCTTTTCTAGCCCAAAGTTCCAAACGCTTCCACAGTCCTTCCCCAAACACCAAGGTCAGGTCTGTCACAGCAATACTCCATGATTCTGGTACCAATTTCTGTTTTAGTTTGCTTGTGATTGCTGTGCCAAAACACTCTGACCAATACAAACTTGGGAAAGAAAGGGTTTACTTAGCTTACATATCCCTGGTCACACAGTTTATTAGGAGTCCAAGGAAGGAACTCAGGGCAGAAATCTGAAGGCACAAGCTTGAGCACAGGCCATGGAGGAATGCTACTTACTGGTTTGCTCCCCTTGCCCATGCTCAGCATGTTTTGTTATACAATAGACAGCAACCTGCCCAGGGATGGCACCACCCACAGTGGGCTGGGCCCTTCCCCACAGTACTTGGTAGTCAAGAAAATATCCCACAGACAGAGCCATAAGACAGAAAATGGAAGAAATTCCCCAGTTGAGGCTCCCTTAACCTAGGTATGTCAAGTTGACGCTAAAGTTATCAAGCACGAGTCTAACTTGTGCCTCCAAACATCCTTCAGTGTGGGTCTATCTACTGGAGTCTGGTTACCTTACCAATAGTTCCAGGCTTGAAAGGGAATGTCTCTGCCCCTCCAAGCAGCCATCTATTGCCAAAATTTCCTTAAGTGGGGTTGGAGCTTCTTACCCACTTCCTCACATCTCTACTGGGATTGTTTTTTCAGGTTTGAGTATGAATGGGACTTATGCATGCTTTCACCATGGCTGTAAGTTCAGATGAATAACTGACCAGATCTCTGGAAAACTGTTTCCTGTGGTCATCCACTACCTACCCCTGGCTCTCGGACCCTTCCTGCCTCCTGTTCTGCCCTGAACCTTGAGAGGCAGAAGTTTGATATAGGTGTTCTATTCAGGTATTAGCACTCTGCAGCCTCTTGTGCTCTACATGTCGGCCACTTGTGGGTTTCGTGCATTAATCACCATCTATTGCATAAGGAAGGTTCTCTGGTGAAAGTTGTGATATTCATTAATCTATGGGTAAAACAATAAGTCATCAAGAGTGACTTTAATATAATACTTTAGTACAAAACTAGCATTAAGGTCTCCTTTATGTCTTGTGACCTTCTAGCTTCAAGTTCCTAAACCTGGTATCAGTGTCAGGTATGGGCTCCATCCTAAGAAGTGGACCTTAAATCCAATTAAAGAGTAGTTAGTTACTCTCATAATATTTGCGCCACTATTGTGTCAGTGGGCATTTTGCCAGGCCAGTTGTAATTCACAGGATTCACTGCTGGGTAAGAATGATGATGGTGATTTTTTCCTTCTGGTAACATGCATACCACCTTCCAGCACTATGAACACTAGCAAGTGGAGATGAGGTTCTGAAGTCAGCACCAGCTTGATTTTTTCTTGTTTATTCTACGGCTCATGTATGTAGTGTCTTCAGCAATATGGCCTTACCATCCAGTTCTGGTGGGTAAACAAGAGAAGGAGCAATGGACAGTATTGTTTGAGGGTCTTCGGGACTCCTGGTCAATAGCTTGAGAGAGAGTCCCTTCCTGACACTGAGTTTTTCATTAGCCTATGTATGATGTTTAGAAATGACCGTGACCCGTTATAGGCTAACTCTCTTTAATCCCTTTTTATGATGTATATGCATATAGGTTAAGAGGTTTCTATAGTGGTAGGTTCCCATATGATTTTTTCTAAAGGCCTTTAGTATTATTTGTTCCTCCCGCACTCCCTCCTCTGCCTGCCCTCCCATTCCCCGCCCCATTTTACCATCCCTTGTCTCTCTTTATGTTACTGCATTCTGCCTCTTCTCTCCCGGGAAGCCTCCTTGACACAGATTTCATTTTACACATCTCTGAATGGCAAAGATCCAACAAATGAACAAAGACAAATGAGGATGAGGATTGGAGATGGGGAGCTTTGGTCCACCGCTGATGGGAGTGCAAACTGGTGCAGCCACCATGCAAATCAGCATGAAGATTTCTCAAAAGCTTGAAAGTCATCTGCCGTATGACCCAGCCATATGCAAAAGACACTATACCGTACTACAGAAATTCCTGTTGATCCATGTTCACTGCCGACTTCACATAATAGCCAGAAATTGTAACCAATCTAAATGTCCATCAACTGATGAATGGATAATGAAGGTGTGATAAATATACATAATGGAATATTATTCAGTTCTTTAAAAAATGAAATATATTTGAAGGTAAACGGATGGAATTGGACATAGTATTCTTCATTTACAATCATTTTCTTTCAGAATTTGAGGCATGCTGTTGCAGTTCTTCTTGAACTATAATGTTTCTGCTGAGAAATCTGCTGTCAGTAACATGGGGATTCCCTAGCATATAACTTTGTTCTGTTCTCTTGCATTTTAAATTGAATTTTTGTGAATTTTCATATGATATATTTTAATTGTAGATCCCTTCCCCTATCTGCACCAACCCTTACCATCCCCTGCTGACATCAGTGTAGTCTCTAATACATACACATATACATTAAAGCTTATTTATTCTCATTTGTGTCTCCAAATGTCCACTGATGCTTGGCTAAGTACTACTCTTTAAAGAGACTGACTCTCCTTTCCAGCGGCCATCATTTGGTAGTAGTTCCTCAGGTAGGTTTGGGCTTTCTTACACAGTTCACCATGTTCGTACTGGGATTTTGTCTGCTTTGAGCTTACATGGGACTTGAGCACGCTCTTGCCATTTCTGTGAGTTCATATGATCGGCTGTCTGGAAAACTCTATTTCCTTGTGGTCATTCATCACATCTGGCTCTCACACACTTTCTGACCCCACTTCTGTACTGAGTCCCCGAACCTTGGGAGGTAGATTTAGGTGTGCTATTCAGGGCTTGCACTCTGCAGACTCTTGTTCTCTGCACATTGGCTAGTTGTGGGTTTATGTGTGAATCACCATTTGTTTCACAAGGAAGCTTCTCTGTTTGGTTTTGGTCTTTTTTGAGATATGGTTTCTCTACAGCCCTAGTTGACTTGGAACTTGTAGATCCGTTGACCTTGATCTCACAAATACTGGCATTCAAGAGATGTGTGTCATGATGCCCAGCTTCTCCGCATTAAAAAATAATCTTTTTCATTCATTTTTCAGAAATCAATTACAGTTTGTTGGGTTTGTGTGGACTTCTTATACCTACATGTTCATATCTTTCTTAAAATTAGAGAATATCCTATTATTGCATTAAGTAGGCTTTCTAGTGTCTCTTGTTTTCTCCTCTTTTAAGCACTCTCAAAATACAGATATTTGTTTGATTACTGATATCCTATTACTTACTTTTTATTCTTGTCTGATGGGGATATTTCAAAAGAACAATATTTTAATTTCAGATGTTTTCTCTTCTACTTAACCTAGTCAGTGGTTGAGACATTTAGCTTTTTCTTTTTTTAAATTTATGAATCTTTTCACTACCAAGATTTTTCTAGTTCTTTTTTCAGGACCCCTTTTGTACTGAGTTTCTCCTTCACATCCTGCATTGATTATTTTTTTGTTATTTTCTTAACTGTGTATTCTCTTATAGCTCAGTGGACTTCATTGTAATCATTCTTTAAAAAATTGTGTTGCTGGAAAAATGGCTCAGCAGTTAAGATTGTGTTTTGCTCTTGTATAGAACTAGAGTTTGCTTCCCATGTCAGGCAGCTGACAACTTCTGTAACTTCAGTTCCAGGGCACCTAATGCTCCCTTCTGGACTCAGTAGGCACCTGTATTCACACATGTACACACACACACACACACACACAATTATAAAATAAAAATAAACCTAAAAATTTTATCGGAACTTCCATCCTCAGTGTTTAAGATTTACTGATAGCATTTATATGTGGTTCATTGGAGGTGTGCTGCCATCTTGGTTTTTATATTATTAAAATATTATGTTTTTTATATTCCTTGTTCTTCCCTGATGAGATTTTCTCAATTGATGCCTGTCTGACCATGGTAGGACGCCCATCTGACTGGTGGGATGCCTGTCTGACTGTGGTGGGACACCCATCTGACAGGTGGGATGCCTGTCTGACCATGGTAGGATGCCCATCTGACTGGTGGGATGCCTGTCTGACCGTGGTGGGACGCCCATCTGACAGTGGTGGGATGCCTGTCTGACCGTGGTGGGATGCCCATCTGACTGGTGGGATGCCTGTCTGACCGTGGTGGGACGCCCATCTGACTGGTGGGATGCCTGTCTGACTGTGGTGTGACGCCCATCTGACTGGTGGGATGCCTGTCTGACCATGGTGGGATGCCCATCTGACTGGTGGGATGCCTGTCTGACCGTGGTGGGATGCCCATCTGACTGGTGGGATGCCTGTCTGACCGTGGTGGGATGCCCATCTGACTGGTGGGATGCCTGTCTGACCGTGGTGGGATGCCCATCTGACTGGTGGGATGCCTGTCTGACTGTGGTGGGACGCCCATCTGACCATTGGAACAGTGTGAATTTTGGCAGCAGTGCTCTCCTACAGATGGAACCTAATTACAGCAGCCTGGGAAATAGTCAAGGTCAGGAGATGACGTGGGATTGTTCTTCCAAGCAAAACTGCTGCACAGACTCTGGTTTGCTATCCTTACTGGTCTGCAAGCCTGTGACAACTGTGCAACTTTGTAGTAGCAGAGAGTGCTGTTATAGCATCCGCATTGATGGGCCTTGCAGGGGCCTTTCCGTGCACCTGTTCCTGAGAACAGGGCTTCCTCCTCCCACACCTACAGAGGCAGTGGTGAGTTCCTGAGGACCTGTGTTCCTCTCTGAGCTGCTGTCCCAGATCTCCAAGTTTTAGAGGGATCCAGTCTCTCCCTTGCAGAGTTCTGTGCACAGCCACAGTCACTCGGCTCAGCAGATAACCTTCACCTTGCTCTGTTTTGTTCTCTGTGAGATGAGTGCAGGACAGCACTGTTCAGCTGTCAGGAGTCCCGCAGTCTCCCATTCTAAACCGTCAGGAGTCCCGCAATCTCCCATTCTAAACCGTCAGGAATCCCGCAATCTTCCTTTCTAAGAATAAGTCCATTTTTTTTTTTAATTTGGAAATTTTTTAAAGCAAGTCATTAGTTTTTGAATTTGTAACTTTTCTTTGTACAAATACTTGTTTATTGTCTCTTCACAAGGGATTTGGGTGTAGAACAAAACAAATTGATACACAAGTGTAGAAAAGTAGGTTGATTTTTGTGGCTTCTAATTGAGAGAATCCTAATTTCCTGTTTTGATTCCATCTTATACCTAGGGACTTGTACTTATTATAGTGTGGCTAATTAATCAGGGTTGAGATACACTATTTACTGTTTGTTACTTTATAATTTTAATGTGAAGGACAGCTGTAAGAGTCCCCAAATCCCTGTTTTCTTAGTGTTATTTATGGATTCTTTACACAGGTGTCTTTATAGACGTGGATTTGAACAGATTATTTGAGAGCTTTGCTAAGTACTGTTTAAAAAGAGTTTGTAATATACTTGATTATTACTATTCTTTGGGAATTTTTGAGAAACAGTTTTGCTCTGTAGCCTTTGCTTGCCACAACCTCGCTGTGAACCCCAAGCTCGCCTCAGATTTGCAGTAACCCTCCTGCTTCAGCCTCTTCAATGCTGGTGTTACGGCTTGAGCTATCATGCCTGGCCTTAATTCTTTTCAGGAATAAATTATTATAGGACTATGTCTATTTAAAAGGGGGTTTTATTGCCCATTATTTAGTAATCAGTTGGAGTAATGAAAATACACCAAAGAAGCACTTATCATAATTCCCTGGGGAAATTTGGGACTCTATTTATTGTCCTGTTTCATCATTGCTTAATTAAGAAAACAGAGTAAGATTGACTGGGATTGCAGCTGGACCGGCTAGAATTTGTGGTGACAGATTCAGATCAGGCAAGATCTGTACCAGGTTAATAACCTAGCTGTGAATCCATATGATTTACAAGTGAATTACCTTCTTTGGCACAAACTTGGTCTGAGGCTTGCAACACCAAAGCAAAAAATACCTAGTGTCAGGGGTGTACCCAGATGTCAGGGTGCACCCAATGCATTGGCTCTCTGGTAACAACTCCCATTACCTGTTCAGGCCACTGATTCTAGTAAAAGACTTTCTGATTCCAGTGTGTGTTATTGACCTCTTATAGACTTGTCCCAAGGGGACTTTACATTTAACTCTGAGAAACTCTGAGAGTCACTGGGTTCTGGTATCTAAGGGCTACCTAACAGCCTTTGTGAATTAGCGAATGGCATTCATTAGTCCAAGTAGCATGCAGTCAAGCTGTGTATCAAACACACTTCCGTTAGCAACTCTCTTCTTCAAGTTTTAGAGACCTGCTCTGAAGAGGTGAAATGAAAGTGGCCTTTCACCTTGAGTTCCCTTTGCGATAAAGACAAGGCAGAACAATAGGTAAGACAAACCTTTTGGAGTATTTCTTCTCTTGACAGGGGTCTTCTGTTTTAAGCTGTTTCTTTTAGTATCTTTCATTATGATCATAAACCATTTGGAGCATTCTTTCATTTAGACACACACACACACAATTTCACACACATACACACACACTACTGAATCTGGAAGCAGTCTGATCTTAGACTTGCAGAACTGTGAAAAATAGATTTCTGTTCTTTATAAGGTCCCGAGTCTGTGATGTCACTCTCTAGGACCCTGATGAGGTATACTACGAGAGAGCACGATCATGTGTTAGGTCGGGAGCTTTCTAAAAATATGAGACCAGTCCATGAATTTAGGGTTTGGTTGTCTGCTTTTGAGTGACCTGGAAGGAAGATGGATAAACACTTTGACAGAAGAGAGATAGAAGACGAGGCTGTAGGTAAAGGACAGAATAATGGACAAAACTTGGCAGGCTTTGTTTTCAACTCCAGCAAGTCTCCTTCAGCTGACCCCCTTGGAGTTATGTAGTCCAGAACTTATCTTAGCTTGGAACTGTGATCTACCGGTACCTACTTCTTTGTTTAAGTTGACCGATCCAGAATTAGGGGATTTCCCCATACCACCAAAACATGTAAATGGCTCAAGTCCTTTTGGGGGCTTTGACTATTTCAGTTTCTGAATCCACTCTACTTGTGGAGAGCTTTCCTTCTGTAAGAATGTATATATATTTCTTTACTTTAATCAACTTTGCTATTTGTTTCTTTCTGCTGTTTCTGAGATTGTTCCTTACTTTTAATTCTTTAATTGGTGGAGAAAATGAACTCGATCAAGACCCCTAGATAATAGCACGTTAATACTCAGTTTTCAGAGCCAAAATTAATTCATGTTCTATCAGTGATAAATAATTGTTGAATGAGTGACTGATATAAATCCTCTTTCTAAAGGAGCAATTAAAATTATGGGGCTTTCTGGATGAGTAGAATGACATGAGAACTGGAGCTCTGGGGATAACTGTCTCTTCAGAGCACCCTGCTTGTTTTCAGCCTTAACTAGCTCTGTTTGTAACCAGTCAGCCTTAGACAGGCTCTATCCGGGTCTCTCTGCATAATGTGAAGAGACTTGGAAGTGAGATGGGAGAGAGTGTGACTTCCATCACAGCCAGACCAGGTGAACATTCATAGCCACGGTAATAGATGCGGGCTTTGGGGACCCATGGCTTCTGTGCCAGGTTGGTTGAAGCAGGCAGAAGGAGTATTCTGTAGACTTCCTTCTGGGAACTCATTAGTGAAGGAAGCGGTTGCCTCATCCAACCAAGGCCAGTCTTTCCAAGAGGCAGGTTAATTGAGTTGGGTGGACAGCCAGAGTATGTAAACAAGAAAATACCTTGAAGTAAAATGTTAGCAGATCTGTTTGAGAGAGATAGTATTGGCAAGGACTTAGCACATCTCAGCATATTGACCTTGGCTTCTTCCTCTAACAGACTGGGGTGATGATACATCTTCCATATAGTGTTTTGAGGATTGTATGGAGTAGTGTGCATGGAAGCACTTTCTACATTGACTTGTGCAAATGCTAGTTAATTCTGTCTACTCTCTATCAAGTTCAGTTCAACAAAATTCAAAGATAAAGTGGGGAGTGAATAGAAAGATGATCTGGTGTCTGTGTACACTCTACCACAGAAAGCAGAGAAATGGGTGTTTTAAGGAAAGAACCAACACAATGTGCTGGAGAGTCTAAAGAGTGAAAAGGAATGCATCTCTGGAGGAAACATGCTTTGTGGAGAAGGCAGCATTCAGAGACCTCCTTGGAAGATGTGGTGAGACTTTAATGGGCTGACATATGGAGGAATAAAGACGTTTTAGGCTTAAGGGTTATTGATGAACCAAGCAAGGGAGTCGTGAGAAATCCACATGGGGCTCTGAAGTTTCTGTAGTAGATGAGAACGGAGAGGCAGGTGGAGCCAGAGTACAGAAGTACAGAAGCCCCTGAGGCAGGTGGAATCCCCATTTGGCAGGAAAGGAAGCCATTAAAAGCAACAGAGGGAAGATGTCATGCAACTCATGGTGGTGCTTGAGGAAAATGAAACTGATTGCAGTAAGGGAGAGACAGGATGCCAGAAATGCACATTGTGGTTTTCATCCAGTTCTGGTTATTTTAAGCCAGAGAAAAAGGAACAGACAGGCATGCGTAGGGATTTCAGACCTACCTCCAAGGGAATGAAGACAGTACTGCTTTCTGATGATAATGATCCAGCACAGCTCCTGCAACCACAGGTTCTTTCAAGAGCCAGGCCAATTGGAACATTGCATGATCCCAAGACAGAACACGTCAGTGTACTGCCAGTTCAGTTAAATGATTTCTCCTCCTGGGAAGATCACATTGTTTCTGATAACACCTTGAGAAGCCTGAGAATGTAAGCAGCATAACAATGAATGTGAGGCCTCTTTCCAGTGCTCATGGTAAAATGGGTGTGCCTGTGGGTTCAGCATTATTCTCATATTCTGATTTCAGATTACATGATTTTACAGATTAGGGAACATTCTGTTACCTGCCTATAAAATATAATAAACATCAGCATTTTTGGTTATGTTTAAGCAATAACATAGCATCTGTTCTATGCAGAAAATTTGAAACACACAGGCTCTAGGTATAGCCTAGAGCTAATATTTTTCCTTATATCTTAATAATCTTTTAAAAGGATAGGCATAGTATGTATGTATTTTTGTGCACATAGACACAAATACTCATGTGCACAGGCATCTAGACATAAATATTTATATAGAATAAAATTTCTATAAAAATTCATAGCAGAATTTCTCTGTCTCAACCTGTTGCTCTACATGCATTTACATGTATTAAGAAGTATATTTTTTGGTGCTCAACTTTGCTCCTTTTTAGGCAGATAATGCACAAAATTTTCCTTGCAGCATATATTTTGATGTTCAGAAATCCTGGGCACCACAGATCCTGTAAATTCTATATATTAATTTTGCTCTGTCATATTTATCAACATCATATATGTCTGTAGAACTTCTTTGTGAATTACTTCCTCATATAATAATGATTACCAGTATTCCCTCTTTATTAATTAGGACACTAAATTTTTAGCAAGTTTAGACCCTCTCCAGTTTAGGTGGTCAGTAACCTTGCTGTTGACCATGTTTGCCATAAATAATCATTGTGTGGGGGATGTGACTTTAATTCAGAGTCCTGAAATAATTAATACAGGAACTTTCGAGCCCAGGTCCCCATTCAGACTCCAGTTTTGCCCCTTACTTGATTGTCTCTGACGTTATAGAAGCCCTGTCTTCTTACCAGTGAAATGGAGGCTTACAATACAAGCCTTATATGCCTGGAATATGGCAGTGATTAAGTACATTAATCTACAGTCAGCTCTTGGTACATGGGCCACCACTGTGCCAACTGTCTCTTTATGTGACTGAACCTTAGTCTCTTGAGTTTATTTCTTTTGCTCTAGCAAAGATGATTTTATTTAAGATGTTAGCTAAATATAACAAAAGAAAGTTAATTTTGTTCTAGGGAGGAATAAGTACAACTGTTACCTCCCTTCTAGGTGGGCTTGAGTGCACGCACACATGTCTGTGTATGTGTGTGTGTGTGTGTGTGTGTGTGTCCTGCCGATGATAAGTGAGCATTTGAATAGATGACAATATTTGCAGTGCTTCCTTTTTGAGTTTAGCCAGAAGTAGAAACAATACAGTTGATAGGTTCGCACGGGCAGGCATTAAGCTGTTTTGATGCGGGGGCGGGGGCGCAGTTTTGGGCTTGTTTGATTTTGGGTGTTGCTACAATTTGTGGCTGCATTTCTGACACTTGCAACTAAAATTCCAAAGTGTAGGCAACGCTGCTCTCTTGTTAATCAGAGTGCTTAACACAAGGGCTAATGATGTGATATGCAGTCCTACTGCAACTGTGAAGCCATATGGCACGTACTTGATGTTATTTATAGGGAAGGCAATTTATGCTTTGAGTCTTGAAGCACCAAGCTGCATATGAAAAGGTAATTCAGAGCACTTTTAGAAGCTAAAAGGTACTAGCTTTGTATTATAATGCAACATTCTTAGGACCAGTTAATGAACAGTGGAAGTGTATGTGTCAAATCATTACTAGAATATAATTTGAACCAAGATGCACCCTGTATTTGTAACTGCACAGAGCAGGAAAGAAACATAGATAGACATGAAGCTTTGTCACCAAAATTTACAAGAAACTCCTAGAGTACCAACTAGAACACTTATATTAAAAGATGATGTTACTGATACTTTCCTGGATTATATTCTTTGTGTGGATATAGTGGTTAAAAACAGCAACAAACAGAAACAATACTATGAGATGAGAGGGAAAGATTTTCCCCCAGAGCAAGTGATGTATGAATTAACTGTGTATCTTGGATCATGTGCAGAAATATCTCCTGATATGTATATATAATCACTTGAAATTATGAGCCATTGTAATTCTGAAGGTAGTATAGAGGTCTGAGGTCCAAGAGGCTTATTTAGCTTTTGCTTTCAAAGATGATATTTGAAATATTGCACAGGTAGGACATGGATGTATACTATACTGTGCAGTACAGCTGTAGATAATGGGACCTAGCATGATCCCATCGGTGCTACTCAACCTTTGCTTTTCTCTCCAGTTGAAGTTTTCACCCCCAAAGTACTAGAGGAAATCTCCAGAGACAGTTTTACTTATGATTTTCTCAACTGATTGGGGATGGTACTATCATCTAGTAGGCAGAAGCCAGAGTTCTTGCCCTGCCTACTATAATTGACTAGATATGTTGAATTCCTACATTAATAAATAACTGTCAAACATCAAGTGCTAATATTGATTTTGATAAGCCAAACTCTAGAAAGAGTCTGTGGAAGAAGCTATAAGAAGATGTCATGGTCAACAGGAGATCATTCACTATCTCTTTAAATACTACCCAGATACTTAAAGAATAAACACATTATTTTAAGGATGCTAACTGATAGTATTCACTGGATGCCTCTAGTCCCAGTTAGTCACTATGCTAAGTGGTATAAATATGTCATTTTATTAATTCTGTTAAATAACACATAAAGCTAAAGACAATGTATTTCAGAACATATATATATTTCATATATATGTTTTATATTATATTTTATATATATTTGTATTTATATTTATATTATATATATAATTTTTATTTTAGTGTATGAGTGTATTGCCTGTATGTGTGTAAGTGCACCCATGTTGTGCAGTGTCTGCATAGGTCAGAAGAATGTGCTGGATCCCCTGGAACTGGAGTTATGGATGGTTTTTAGCTGCTATGTGGATGCTAGGAATTGAATCCAGGTCCTCTGCAAGAGCAGTCAGGGTTCTTTACTGCTGATACATCTCTCTAGCCCTTCAAACCCCTTTTCTCATGTGAATACCTCTTGATTATTTAGAACCAAATAATGTCAATAACATATTTTTGTCTAGAAGATGGAAGTAAAACCGTTTTCTGCTCCCTTCCAGGATTAGGAAACTGAAATTTTCTTAGTGATATTTCAGATATATTTAAAATATATTTAGATATATTTTAAAATAGTTATTCCAAGCCTGATCTTTACTGAGGGAATGAGCTTGTTAATTTGTGCATGGAGTGCTACCTGCCATGTGACAGCATGAAAGATGATGTACATCACTGTACACAAAGAACTATAAATTCTCCATTCTGCCTAACATTTGGGGGTGGGGGGATGGCAATGCTGGAAGAATGTAGCTCTGCTATCCCTTAGAACCTTCTTTGTTAGTTGGCAAGAATATTTTCTTACCCACAAGGTTGATTTCCTGAGATCTTACTGTAGAGTCTGATGCTGAACCTATAGACCTTTAGTTTTCAGGTTAACTTAGGCTATATTTTAGGTATCTATCTTTACCAACTCAGTTCTAAGAGGGAAGTTCATAGCTCTAAGTATCTACATTAAAAAATCAGAAAGAGCACAAATGAATGACTTCACACTGCAAATCAAGAATCCTGAAAGGCAAGAATAAATGAAGCCCAAACCCACAGACATGAAGAAATAACAAAAATCAGAGCATAAATTAATGAAATAGAAACAAGGAAAACAATACAAAGGATTAATGAATTCAAGAACTAATTACTTGAAAAGATAATCAAGATAGACAGAACATTAACCAAAAGAAAGAAAGAGAAACTCCAAATCCAACAAAATCAGAAACGAAAGGGGGAAACATCACAACAGACACCAAAAATCCAGAACATTTTAAGGGAGTACTTCAAAAACCTATACTCTATTAAATTTGAGAACCTAAAAGAAATGGATGTGTATCTAAAATCATGGGAATCACCAAAACTAAACCAAGATGAGAATAACAGCTTAAACAGATTCATAATATATAAGGGAATTGAAACAATAATATAAAACCTCCCTACTAAGAAAAGCCCAGGCCCAGGTCGATTCATACAGAATTCTACCAGACATTCAAAGAAGACCTATATCCAATACTACTTAAATTATGCAAAAAGATAGATAAGAGGGAGAACTCCCAAATTCCTTCTATGAAGCCAACATTGCTTCAATACCCAAATCAGGTAAAGATACAACCAAAAAAAGAAAACTATAGACCCCTATCCTTAATGAACATAGATGCAAAAATTCTCAACAAAATACTTGCAAACCACATACAGACACACATCAAAAAATCATCCACCATGATAAAATCAGCTTTATTTCAGTGATGCAGGGATGATTCAATATAAGTAAATCAGTAAATGTCATAAATAATATAAATGGACTCAAATTAAAAGATAAAAACTACATGGTCATCTCAATAGATGCAGAAAAGGCCTTTCACAAAATTCAACATGTATTTATGTTAAAAGTCCTAGAGGGAATTGGACTAAAGGGAACATATATCAACATAATTAAAGCTATATACAGCAAACCCACAGCCAACATCATTTTAAATGGAGAAAAACTGGAAGCGTTTTCATTAAAATCAGGAACCAGACAAGGCTGTTCACTCCTTTTTAATATAGTACTGGAAACTCTTGCTTGAAGAACATTAATCCATGGTAAAACACCAGCTTTAAGACCAATGATTACATCAATGACAGGCACAGAACATGACATTGGTGCAGTAGTGGCACTTTTATCTTGGGGCAATCAACATCTACCTAATTGTTCTAAAAGCCCACTCAGGGAAGAAACTCATGTGTGTGATACTGTAAACACAGCCAAATATACATGGTGGATGGGTCATAGATCTTAGATAAATCCAAATTGTCACAATCCTAGACTAATGTGATTTCTCACTTGTACAAAATAGGTGTACTTATATTTACCCAGAAATATCCCAGTCACCACTCAACAAAGAAACTTCTTTTGCACCAGATGGAGACTATTACAGAGCATCATAACTGATCACACACAATGTCTGTAAATTGCACAAGCCCCAGTGGCACATCTACAATGCAACCTCTACACCTAAGACCTACAGAACATAGAACAAGGGGCAAAGAGGTCACTAATGAATCTTTTCCATTGTCATTAATGAAGCTCCCTCATGCAGCAGAGGAGCAGAAACACAAAATGTCACAAATGGCTGAGGCATAGAGATTAAGAGTCTGTAGAATGCTGGTCTTCGGACAGTACTCCTATATTAAACTTCACCCATTGTGAAGGGACCATTGTGGAAGAGAGTGCAGAAAGATTATGAGTCAGGGAGGAGATGTATGACCATATGGAAATAGGGTCTTACAAGCTCCTGGAGCCCTGCTTATATAAACCTCCAGCAGTGCTGGCAGCATGTGTGGGACCCATGCAAACTCAGTCAGACAAAAACCTAGCATGGACTTGGAGAAATAGGAAGCAGACCTTAATCTTAGATGAAGAAATATTGGCAACTGATTACTGTTGACTGAGAAAGAGCTAATCTTCCTAAAGCGAGGGACTCTAGATAGGCTGACTGGACCTCAGTGGATGAACTTGCACTGAGGATCATCTGGGGACACTAACTTGACACAATAGACCTTAACACAAATGACAGAATGTGTGGATTCCAGTTGGAGGGTTATGTGGGTTGCTGGTAGGCAACAGGGTACAAAGATGATTAAAATTGATTGAGATGTTCTGTATGAAATCCACAACGATTCAATAAAAAAATATGTGCATGAGTATATCACCTGCATGTATGTAAGTACACCCATGTTGTGCAATGACTGCAGAGGACTGAAGAGGGCTTCTCTGGAACTGGAGTTATAGACTACCATGTGGGTGTTGGGAACTGAACCCAGGTTCTATGCAAGAATAGCCAGTGCTTTTAACTGCTGAGCCATCTCTCCAGCTCCTAAAAAAGAATATTTTTAAAAGAAGTCTAAATTATGATGTCATCAGTCTTGTCAGCAATGCTGTTGACTTTTATTATTTGTGGTTGCTATGTTCGGTAAAGTCACTCTGAACCCTGAATTGGAGAGATACTGAACGGCTGCTACCACGGGAAATAAAGTTAGGTTCCATGACCTTTTCATCAAGTAATTGATGCATCTTGTTCCATGTATTTCTTTTTAAAGCTACCTCCCAGTGTATATTATCAGTTCATTAACATTGGATTCATGGTTAATGGAACCATAGCTCATGCCTGGATGATGTGTACAGAAACCATGTAGCTTTTCTCACAGGACAGCAATTACCCTTGTTGCGACTGGACAATAGACAGCAACTCAGCCCTATGCTCAGATCTTTTTAATCAGCAAAATTAGCAACAAGGGACACAAAGTTTCAAACCACAGGGCACGTGAGGATTGAAATGTTAAGGGAGCACAGAACATAATGCTGCTTTGTTTAGCCTTGGCTCTGGAGTTTTGGCTACTTGAATGTTTCATTGTTCTGTATCTAGGAATGACTGTGCACACCATCAAGATTTACTTTGGAATCACAGATAGACTTTGGAAATAGATGGAATCTCTTTTAGAATTCATGAATAACTGAGAATTGATCCTATGTACTCACATGTGACCTTACGGTAGGAATAATATAAGCTTGTGGAAGCATTCAGTGAGTGTCAGCTATTATTGTTAAAGTAAGGGCTTTAACTTTAAATCTCTTTTTTTTTGATATATTTAAAGTGCACTTTTAGAAGATACATTCATCAAATCTTTTTTTTTAAGTGGGGAAACCTACTTTTTCCTTTTCAATATGTGAATTAATGTATGTTGTAATAAGTTAATGGTGTATGTGAGATGTACTTCAAGGACAATGTATCCAAGTATCTGATAATGTATATTTAATGATTTTTTGTTTTACCCATGTGTTAATGTGTTAGATTTAATACATATACTGCTACTATAAGCTTAGAGGCTTTTCTTTTTACTGTTAATAAACTTGCTTTATTACAAATAAAATGATGCCATGAATCAAGTTTCTTTTCTTTTTGGTTATTCTGTGCTGATTTCTTGTAGAATGAGAAGGTTTTAATTCCGACAATGTGGCTATAGGACTTGTACATAGGCTATGCTCTGTCTACTTTCTCTTTACCTAAGAATGTAAAGAAGGCAACCAGTGGCTAGGATATAGCTCATTGTGGAGTGTGTGCTAGTGATAGAGAGAAGAGCTAAGAGAAATTCAACACCCATCCTGCCTAACATTCCATTGAGCTAATACCTCTCAAAATGTGGTACCCAAACTAACATGCAGCATCAGTATTACCAAGAAAACTGTTAGAAGTACATATTTGCACCCAGACCTCCTGAATCAGAAACTTTTTTGGATGGAGCCAGGATCCCTGAGAATCTCTGTTAGAACCAAATGCCCTGTAATTCTAAGGTTGGCTAAAGCTGGGAGGTGAGAACTGGTCCCAGTTCTCCACCTAAGTCACTGAATACTCATGATTACTTGTGATATAAGAATTTGTTACTGTTTTTGTGATTGTTAAAGTAAGTTTTTTTTTTTCAGATTGTCTGGGTTCTAATCCTTTTTTAAAAAAACAGCTTTCTGTAACCTGCTTATTAGGTTTTTAATTTCTTACTTAATGGCCTAGATAGAGTATTTTAAAAGAATGTTTAGTTTGAATTCATTTTTATGCAAATGCCTCTAGCTTCCAAGAATATAAAGCTTGCAAATGGACTTTTCTTCCAAGTTCTAAGGCATACAGGCTGTCAAGGTTTTTCTTTCATTGCAAAAGTGTTTACAACACTTCATTTTGTCCCTTTCTAGTTTTCTTCTCAGAGTTTCTTTGAATGTTATTTGATAATTCAAGCTTTTCAGACTGGTTGTTTTTTGAAGATCTTTTTTGTCTGCTTGTTTGTGTGCTTGTTTGACTACTTGTTTATTTTGCAAGTATTTATGAGACTGTTTCCTGGGCCTGGCACTTGAATAGATTCGGGGACCTAGTGCTGAACACAGCAGAGGTGGCCCTTGTCCTCGTAAAGCGTGTCTGTGAGCTGGGGAAAAAGGTATTAAAGGCATCATAGAAATGGGGTGGAGAGATGGCTTCACCAGTTAAGAGCACTGACTGCTTTTGAGAGGACCCGAGTCCGGATCCCAATATCCATGTAGTGACTAACAACCCTCTGTAACACTAGCTCTAAGTGATCAGCCGCCCTCCTGTGTCCTCTGTAGGCATTGCACACACTGTGCAATCAAACACTCATACACATAAAAATATCATCTCTTTGAAAGTAAGTGTGAGAGAGCTTCTTTGCCCATAGTTCTGAATGATGAATGGCCCAAGAATATTCACCAGAGGTGACACTGGTCTGTTCTGGAGCTTGGTTATGGAGAGAGTATATTTCCTAAAAGGATCATTATGTTGGTCCTCAAGGTGGTGGTATTAAGATGGTGGGGCTTTTAAGAGACAAGGAGTAATGCCCCAATGATAGGATGGAATGAGCACTGGTTTTATAGAGTTAGACATCCTCAAACAGGCTGTTATAAAGAAGGCACCCGCAGGCTTTCTTCCTTCTCATATTACAAGTTCCCTTTCTATTTCTACTATGTTAAAATGCAACTAAGGGGTATCTCACAAGAGACTGAAAGAAAACACAGAGTGACCTGATCCTAGACTTTAACCTCTAAAACTGTGAGTTAAATAAACTTCATATAAGCTCTCCAGTCACAGGTATTTTGTGATAACATTAGAGAAGAGATTAATGTAGTCTGTATTATTTTTATAATTAAAAAAATTAGCTTGTAGGAGCTGCAGAGATGCCTTAGTGGTTAGGAGAGCCCTGGCAGCTCTTCCAGAGGATGCAGACTCAAATCCTAGCACCACATGAAAGCTGACAACCATCTGTAACTGAAGTTCCAGGGACTCTGACTCCCTCAATGCCCTCCACAGGCACTGCATGACATGGGTGCATTTACACATGCAGGCAATGCACTCATACACATTAAAAATAATAATAATAAAAAACAGCTGGTATTGAAAACCTGTGATCACTGTAGATAACCAGCTGGATGGATCCAGTTACTTAGATAACTCAGGACTCGATGATAAACTTACTCTTCTTTTTCTTTCCTTCATCTTATTAAATCAGAACAATGTTCTGCTTCTTTCCTTCAGCTTACTAAATCAGAATACGGATAAGGATGTTTTGAGCAGCTGGGGGAAAATCTGGACTGAAAATCTGGACCATAGGATGTGATTGGAAGAGTGACTAAGAAGGATGTATTGATGGATGTGATGGTGGAAAAGTGTAGTGTTGAAGACATCTGTCTCCTGCTTATGTCTTGATTCCAAACAAAACCGCCCTCCCTTTACTTCATGCCCTCAAAGTAGTTGCTCCTAAAATTTCTGAACCCCAGACTGCTTCAGATTGGATTATTTTCAATCCCAGATGACACAAAGTCGATCCATTTTTTCTGTATAGGTAGTGGCGTTCTGTGCTTCATGAGTGTGGATGTAAACATGAGACTGGGCACACTCTTAGGCTTTCTCTTTCTCTTACATATGGATCTGCTTAAGCCTATAATATTAGATTAACATCAACATTTAGCATTCCACTGATGACATTTTACATAATTTTCACAAACAAAACTTGAAAGAATGAGAGCTTGCCTACTAAATTTTTGTGAGCCCAAGTCCAGGAAGTTGAAATTGGAGGAGTCAAGGGTATTGTAGACACCTCATGTGCTGTAGGGTGAATGTCGAGGTGGAAAAGCACAGAAGACAAGGTTTTTGGATTTCTCAGCAGGACCCGCCTTCTGGTTCCTTTGGCCATATTCTCTCCCAGAAGCACTTTGTGACCCTTGAGACTTGAAGGTGATGGTGGAACTATATATATGCTTTATTGAGACAACGTTGAGCTGTATTATTGCTACTAATTTAAAATTTGGCACTGGTTTTTATGATTGAAAGAATGTTTGCAAGAACATACTTTGTAACTTGCTTCAAGAATATCTGTACCAGCATTCTTGAGTGGTTTCCACTTGAAGATTTTTAGAAAAGTTCTGCCTGGTGCTAACATCTTTTCTTTAATTGAGCAGTTCATTACTGTATCAGGAATATTTAGTTTTAGAAGATTCACTGGATACATCTACCATACCCATAAAGTAAAATTTCAGTAATCTTATGCCAGCCATTATAGGTGACATAAATGTAGACAGAAATGTACTAAAATACATCTGAAAATAAGAATATCTTTGTTATTGGTAATTGAGCCTCTTCCTCCCAGTTCAAATGCCTAGAAATATTTTTTTGCACTATTCTGCTAGGAAAATTCTTATAGTCTGACTTGTGTTCATTTGTTCAACTTGAAAAATGTAACTTTATTCGACTGTGTGCGTGCACGTGCACACACACGTGTGCTTATGAAGGATAGAAAGGGACATTATAGCCTTTGAACCTGGAGTTACAAGTGGATGTGAGCTACTCATGCTGGTGCTGGTAAGCAAACTTAAGGCCTCTGGAGAAACAATACTCACTTTTAAGTGGCGAACCATCTCTCCAGCCTTTTCTCAAGTTTATACAGAAAAGTATTTTGAGTCAGTTTGGGCATATTATTTGATACGTATCAATTTCATGTTTTATTCTGAAGAATGAGCATTAGAGGACATGTCTTGAATGCCGTTCATTCATCTTTCCACTGATCATTAGCAGAGCAAATTATCTGAATTAAAGAAGTCATTTCTTAAGAAGCATTTCCATTGGATTTGGCAGATAGCTTTGAATTCACATTATTGCCTCTTTATGGACTCAGTAACAACACAAAGGAAATAACTAGAGGTAGGAAGTTGGGTGAAAAGGAAGATGAAGAGAATACTTGCTATTTTTTTCTTTGTGGTCCCAATGGCATATCTAATAGTATATTCCCTGAAGGAACTTGGGTTTTTGTCTGGTGTTCAGGACTATGGTCTGGTACTGTTTGGGGGGAAAGTTTCAGCATAATAAAGCATTGAAAGTATGACAGAAGGGATGACAACTGTGAAAATGAATGTGTCAATGAAGAGGAGGGCAGAAAGCCAGTGTGGGTAGTGCACCACGGACATTTAAAGGATGGGAAAGGAAACAGGATCTGGGAAGGGAAGGTGATGGAGAAGCAGTGGATGGAGGTGTCTGGAAAAGAGCAGGGTGCTGCATGGGTTTCTTAGCTTTCCTCCTGCCGCTCCTGTCCTCACCTGTCAGATGTTTCAGCTGCTTAAGGAGACAGTTGTTAAGGAAAATGGGACTAGGACAGTATTCATCACGTTTAGCCACAGGCGACTCATAGGTTCCTTTGTTGAATGTATTTTTGGTGGAAATTTTTTCTCCTTTAGAGAGAGAGAGAGAGAGAGCGAGAGAATGCACATGTGTGTGAAGGCTAGAGATCAGCTGCTAGTGGCATTCCTCAGGACCTGTCCACTTTGTTTTACTTGAGAGAGGTCTTTCACTGCCCTGTGAGTCCATAATTCAGCCCAAATGATGACAGTGATTTTTGTGATCTTGTGAGTCGTAGGTTGTTTTGTTTTTGTTTGTCTGTTTGTGGCAGGGTCTTGCTTTATAGCCAAGCCTGGAACTTACTACATACCAGGGGGCCTCAAACTTGTTTTGATCCCTTTGCTTCAGACTCCTCAACTGTTTTTATTTTTAACAATGGCTAGTATAGGGCCGGCTTCCTAGAAATAGTAAAAGAATTTTGTACTAACTTATTGTGTATTTTTCAACACCAGTTTTAGGGATACAAGTAAAGGACACATTCCAAGTCTTTAGAATTTAGAGTTTGATTGGTTGGAAGAGACTCCAAAACCAAGAAACAAGATTTTTTTGTTAATAGATTCAGAAAACTTCTGTGCATTCCATTCAGTCCTTGCTACAGTGCCAAGCAAAGAGCAGGAGGACTGCCGTGGCCCTAGCTGGGTTTGGATTCTCACTCTTTTCGTGCCCTGCTATGAGGTTTTGGTTCTATACGTCGTGTCTTTGAACTTCCATTTCATCACTGTTGGAGAGAAAAAAGTTAGTCCTATGATTATATGAACTTAGAGAACATAATTATAAAACATTTAGCACAAGCTAAGAATGGGTTATATTCTTTCTCACTACATGATGGGCCCTCTTCCCCTCCCGCCCTCCCTCCTTCCCGCCCTCCCTCCTCCCTCCTCCCTTCAGCCTTCCCTTCATACTTATGTCCTCAGCGTCACCATTTTGGTCAGAATCAATTGATTTTCTTAGAACATTTTCTTATTTTATGTCCTGTCTGTTTTCTGCTTTCCCCAAATACAGTTTCATGTTCTTACATATGCTCATAACCCCCACTTACTTTTCCTCCTCATCTTTCTATGTTTATTCTTCCTGTCTAACGATGGTGTTTTGTTGTTAGTTTTTCATTACTGTGAGAAAGTTCCTAAGAAATCTTATGTGAAATAGCACAGGAAAGGATGAACCTTTTACTCCTAATGTCTAATGATGTCTCATTTTGTGTGTTCATGTGGTTGGGCTGTGGCTCCTAGATGTGTAGCTAAACATGAAGTATTTTTGACACATGAGATTATTATTTCAATTTATACATTTGAATTTAGTAAGACAGATTTCCCTTCATAATCTGGGTGAGTTGTACTAAGTCCGCTGAAAATCTTAGGAAATTCACTCAAGAATAGGAAATTCTTCCAGCAGACTGCCTTGAGATGGGGTCTGCAACATCGACTCCTTAACTGTTATCTGACCTCCACCCCACTGGTCTGCTCTGCAATCTTCAGACTTGCCAGCCTCCACAGCTGCCTAAGCTAATTTCTTAAAATCTCTCTCTCCTTGCCCTCTCCCCTCCTTCCTTCTCTACCTGCTTCTCTCACTTCCTACTTTTCCTTCCTTTTTGTCTCCCTTTCTTCTCTCTCTCTCTCTCTCTCTCTCTCTCTCTTTCACACACACACACACACACACCCCTGAACCTGTCCTGCTGGTTCCCCTTCTCTGGAGAACACAGACACTGCGGCACCAGCAATAAATCGAATACAAATTTTGTCTTCATTTGATCTTTATAACATGTCACGTGTAAGCACCATGGCGTTTATAGACAAGGACACAGAGACCTAGAGAGATTTAAATGTTTGCTCACACTCTCAGTGGTGTTAAAGAACAAAACTAGGATTCAAACCCGGCCATTTCAGAATCCTAGCTTTTAAGAAATCCATTATATTGCCTGTAAAACTCAGGATAAGTACTAATTTGCCTTGAATTAGCTAAATGACCTTTCTGTTAAAGAGTATACATACATATATATATATATATATATATATATATATATATATGTATAATTACAGTGAAATTAGGCTTTCTTGTCTTAAATATCTTTTCATCTGCTATAATGGTCTGGTTTCTGTTGTTAGTGAAAACCTGACTAAATGAGAAATGAGAACATTTATTGCTCCTGAAATTGAAATGAACCTGTGTTAAAATGATGGCAAAGCTCCCTCCTCGGGGTCTGAGATGAAGCCATTAATACACACATCTTATATTGCTTCACTTTAGAGGGCTTTCAAAATTGAATTTTACAATTGGAATGCCTAAGACAGCAGATCAATATCCCAGTCACTGAAAGCAAAGCTCTGTCCTACATTTGGGCTTGTTTACTTTCATATTTATATTTGTAACTTGCTTCTTTTGAAGGGGGTAGTAGTTGTTGGGGGGCATTTAGCTGCCTGGAAAGTGACGAGAAATGATGTATTCAATCAGGTTTGTTCGATTAATATATCTGAAAAAAAATTTCTGCCATGTATTTATAGCCACTTAGGGCTATTTCCTTAGACATCTCTCATGTTTCTAACAGTGTAGTTTCAGGGTCAAATTGTATTGCTGCTTTGATGACCACTTTGTTATTTCAAAAGCATATTGAAGAGCTGATCTCCAAGATTATTATGGAAATTATTGCTGCCGCTCACAAACTGTGGTTCAGTGCTCCTTAACTTTCATTTGCTTTGGTAGGAATTCTTGAGTTATTCTAGTTAAAGAACTGGGAGAGGTGATTTGTGGAGCTAAGATTTAATGACCAATGTAAACCCCAGAAAAACCTTCAGGGCTTCTTCTTCTATATAGGGGCTGATGAGGAACCATGTGGAAGAGCTTGCAATCAGTTACCCATGGTGGACAAGGACAATGGAGGAAGAAGTAGCTTCTGTTATGAGAAGTCTGTACAATTTAGGGTTAGATATTTCAACATTAGCTAGATTATCCTGAGTAGGATAACAGATACTATGTTTACACTATAATATATTTACTACTGTTTAACAGAATGCTTTAGATTGAATAATTTTTTTAAAGGAAAGAAATTGATTTCTTACAGTTTTAGAGCTCTTAAGTTCAAGATTGATAGAATACATCAATGTGGTAAGGGTTTGTTTTAATTTATTTTCTGTTGTAACAAAATACTTGAGGCAGAATTCTTAATGCAGTAAAAAGGTTTATTTGGCCCACAATTCTGATGAATAGAGGGGCCAAACGACATGGTGTTAGAATTTTGTTGGATGTCCTGTCTGTGTCAGCATGTGGCAGAGAAATAGAAAGAGAACCTATGTGGGCAGAGTGGCCAAGTGTACCAGCTGGCCCGACTGTATGGCAAACTACTCACTACAGCATTTGAGAGCACCATCTTGTTTCACGGGATCAGCATTAATCCTTTCTGAGGGTGATGCGCCTAGGACCTGTTGACCCTCCCCTGGGTTGAACTTTTTAGATTCCATCTCAACAGCACTGTAATGGGGACCAATTTTCCAGTATTTGAAACTTTGGTGAGGGATGCACCCAAACCATATGCAAGCAATGGTAATCTTGTTGCTTCGCCATTGTATGACGTCACATGGAGTTAGAGAGAGGAAGCAGGAGCAAGAGAACACGCAGGAGGGAGCCACTTTAGGAAAACTGACTGGTTCAAGACAGTATTAATCCATGCCTTCGGGGGAAGCCCATTCTGCCTTCCTAAAGTTTCCTTCCAGCACCACCACACGTACAATTGCATTTTGATATCGATGTTGAAGGGAAAAGTCAATCCTTAACAATTTATAATGTTTTTAGGAACTTTTTTATTTGAGAAGGGTCTCACTATGGAGCCCTCCCAGGGCAGTCTCAAAGGCACTGAGATTCACTGGCTTCTGCTTCCTGAGTGCTTGGGATTAAAGTCATTTGCTACCATGCCTGGCTTCTTTAGGAACGTTTGTATAAAAAATTCTTTGAGGTATTAAAAAGTAGCGATGAATAAACTCCCACTTAAGACTTATCTTTCTCATGTGCTCTTAGGTGTTTCTGATTTTAGTGTGTGGTTTAGATTGCATGTCAGCGCTGGCCTAGACATTTGTGTCTCCTTTTCCTACAACATGTAAAGTACTCTGCAGATATTTCCACACCCTGGTTCATACTTTACATTATGTTTTGGGGACTTTACTAGCACATGGAAGGTTTCCTGGTGCTTATATGTTGTGATCTTCTTATCTGAATCACCCCAAATTAACCATTCTCCTGTTGTTGGCCACATTGCTCTTAGCTTTCAGTCACTGTAACCATGGTGTGATGAATGGATATCATCTTGAGTAATTTCATATGCGTGCATGTATCTCTGGTATAAGTGTGTGTTTCCCCTCTGCAGTGTGGACTGACATTGTGAGGTTTCCCTCCGGTGCATGATACCATATGTTTCTACTGGTGAGATGGGAAGATGAGCCTTCAGCTTCTTAGAGCATTCCAAGCTTTCTTCATTTAAACCTGATGGAATTCTTGTTGGATTTATTTCTAGGCATTTTTGCCCTTTGTTGCTCCTCTGAATGGAATGTTTTCTTTCATTTCATTTTCTAAAAATTGTTGTTATATAGGGAAATAATTGGTTTTGAATTTTATATCCCATTAGCTCAGTGAATTTTCTTATTGCTTGTTGTAATTTGTATTTCACAATCCAAAATAGATGCACAACTCATATATTCAAAACAATGATAGTTTCTATTATTATAATTCATTTTCTTTATCTAATTTCATTGTCCAGTTAAGCATGATACTTGCTCAAAACTCTGAAATACATTTAATTACACTAACTACGTCTGAAGGATTCCTCAGATTATTAGATTTGTTTTGCTACAGGGTTGACCTTTTAATACAGTGTCTCAGATAGCTCAGTCTTGTCTTCACCTCTCTCTATGTAGTGGAGAATGACCTTGAACTTCTGATTTCTTGTCTCTGCCTTCTCAGGACTGGAATTACTGGTGTGTATAACTACACTCAGTTTATACAATGTTGGGGAGCAAACCCAGGTTTCATGTATGTTAGGCAAGTACTCTACCAGCTGAACTTCATCCTTATCCCTAGAAATATTGATTTTCATAAAATATTCTTTCATGTGTTGCTAGGTTCTCTTTGTAAGTAGTTTACGAAAGGATTCTGTGACAGTAATATGAGTTTATTATGTAGCATGTGTGTTTACTTCATAAAAGCAGTTCAGAAGGCTGTCTAATCTATCCTCTTTCTTGGCAGCTTGAATGCATTCAGAAGTGCCCACTTCTTCACTGCAACACTTTCATACACTCATCCTTCCTGGAAGATGGGCGGAAGCAGGGATAGTAAGCTGACATCTTTAGCTGTTTCTTAATAGAAATTTAAGGAGGGACTTGGTCCATAAAGATTTCAAAACATATATTTTAGTTTTGGTAACTTCATTTTCCAGATATTGTGTTTCATTTGTACTTCTGCTTACATGGATAAAGTTGAGTAAAGTCATCTTTTTATGATTTTTGAAATACTCTGTTTATAAGGTAATATGCCCCTGGTTATTACGTACTCTATTTTCTTTATGGAGCTTTCAGTTTCCTAGTGGGTTCCTAGTACTTAATTTTATTTCACTTTATTTTCAAATAGCTTGTGAAATTGGGGGGGGGGAGTGCATTGGTCTGTTTTGTTATTTTCTGCTTATCTCTTTAACTTGGAGTTTTTGTTTCTTATTTCTTCTGATTTTCTTCATTTATTTGAAGGGTTTTTCTTTGAGTTACTTGCTAAATTTCTCTTTTAAATACTTTTTACATTTGTTTGTTTATTTACTTAATGTGTGTATGCAAACAAATGTGTGCTATAAAGCCCATGTGACATTCAGAAGACAGCTTAGAGGAATCGTCTTCACTGTGTGTGTGTTCTGAGGATGAAACTTGGATCGTCAACTTCCTGGAAAGTGCCTTGGAGCCCTTCTGTTCCCATTTCTTAATCACAGAAGTGTCTAAGGTTGAATTTTCATCTGGACTGTTTTAGATGTATTATGAAGTCTTTTGTTTGCTTCCCTTTTGTATATGGCTCTTTATTTTTCTGTCTGTCTGTCTCTCACTCTGTGTGTGTGTGTGTGTGTGTGTGTGTGTGTGTGTGTGTGTGTGTGTTTATGTATGGACATGTATATAAGTATCCTCCTGGGTTGCTCTCTGCTTTGTTGGGGTAAGGCCTGTCACTGAACTAAGAGCTCAACAATTCTGGCTATTCTAGTTAGCCAGTTTGCTCTGGGGATCCCTGTCTCTCCTTCCTGACTGCCGGGATTATAGAAGCGGTCACCCAGGCCTACCCAACACTTACCCATCATTTATGTGAGTTCTGGGAATATGAACTCCAGTCCTCATGCTTTCTGGGCAAGTGCTTTATCCCCTGAGATATCGGCCAGATCCCTATTTTGTTATACTTTATAAGATTTCTGGGCTGGAGATGTGGCTCAGCAGTTAAGAGCACTGGCTGCCCTTGCAGAGGACCTAGGTTCAGTTCTCAGCACCCATATGGTGGCTAACAATTACCATAACTCCAGTTCCGGGGGATCTGACCATGCCCTCTTCCTACCTCCATGGGCTTTGCATGACATGGGTAGACTTACATATATGCATGCAAAACACTTGTATACATAAAATAAAAATAAATAAATCAGAAAATTGAGAAAGGATTTATTTATTTTATTTCATGCGTATGTGCCAGTGCCTATGGATACCAGAAGAGGGCATAGCGTCCTCCTGCAGCTGGATTTATAGCCAGTTGTGAGCCACTTGATGACAGTACTGGGAGATGAACTATGCTCTTTTGCAAGTGTAGGAAGCACAGCAAGTGCCAGCTGAGCCATCTCTTTGGCCCCTATTCTATTATTTTTTAAGTTAGTTGTTAAATTCTGTAAATTTAACTATACCATTTTGTTTTGGTTTTGTTTTCATTATTTGAGACAGGGTATTCCTGTAACCCAGCCAACCTAGAACTTGCTGTGTAGACCAGGCTGGCCTCAAAATAATAGAGATCTGCCTGCCTCTGTATCCCAAGTACTCGGGCTAAAGGTGTGCACCATCATACCATGCTAGTTTCACCTCATTTATAGAGAAGGGTTGTTTAAGGGCAATTTATTGAATATTTAAATGAAAGGGACTCTTTCTTCTGAAGACAGAAATGTTTTTGAAATTCAAATATTAGTTTTTAAAATTAGGATACACTGATTATGGACATAGAGTTTGGATTTATAAACTCAAAATAATTTTCTTGAGCAATAATAATAAAGAAGGTGTAGATGCTTCCTATATTATAGGTATCAAGTGTCAATTTTACAAATATCATTTTTAGTCAGTTAAATATATGAAAAATACTAATGTGAGTAAGAGAATGATTTTTTACTTCTTCTCTTTATTAGTGTGAATCTTTCCCCCCTTACTTTTAAATCTGACAGTTTTCTGACAGTCCACCCTAATTAAGTGATACAGCTATAGATAACTCAAGTAACTGAAATATTTTGAGTTGATATATGCATGGCTTTAGAATCACACACTACTTTTGTTTTTGCACATTATTCTGATGTCATGAATATCATCAAGGGAGTAAGTCACAGAGAAAGGGGAAGCAGTTCTAACCCGATGTTTACAAAAAGTGACTAGAGAACCAATAATCATGGTGAAGCTGCTCTCTTCTTGACGTGTTTTCCTCAAAGAAACAAAGAGCAGCACCAGCTCTCAACAAGTCCTAATGTGACTTGTTTTCATTACATAAAACAGCCTAACAAAACCAGTTCTCTCCTGCATAACAAAGATGAACCACATACAATAAATAAGTATGCTTCTCTGGGCTTTCAAATTAAAATACGATCAACTTGGTCCATAAAGCATACATGGCCTTCAAAGGGGCCATTCAGTGCTTCCTCAGGTTATTGTGGCAGCTACCTCATTTAATGAGAAATTATATTCAGGTAACTTTTTGGTAAGTTTCTCCTGAATTCCAGCATTTATAATGTTGCTGACAAATACGACTGCTGTGAGTTTGATAGCTCTGAAGGCACACATAAAGGTAAAACAATAATCCTCAGAAGTAGGGCAAGTCAGAGCAAAACTGCTGAGCTACAGACAAAAGAAAAAAAAGTCAACTTTGTATCAGGAGGGCAAAGTTTGTGTAAACTTTGTGTGTCTGTCATACATCCTGAAGAGTACCTTAACGACCACCCATAATATACAAAATTTCCTAGACAAGCCGTGTGATGTCATACTCAGCACGTGGAAGATTGAAGCAGAGGGCTGCAAGTTCAATGACAGCCTGGGCTACACAGTGGCATTGCCTCCAACGTGAAAATCAACAAACAAAACAGCTTACAACCAGTGAACCGTTTTCATAACTCCTTTTTGGTTTCTAGATCTTTTCTTGACAGCCCAATTAAGATTGTTTCCTTCCTGTATGTCTGTAGTTTGTCATCTCTGTGCCACTGTATGAATCCAAGTTAAACATTTGGGGGAAATAATCATGATTAAAAACAGTACATGGACTGGCAAGATGGCTGAGTATAAAGGCACTTATTTCCAAGGTTGATGATCTGAATTTAATCCTTGAAATCCACACGGTGGCAGGAGAGAACAGACTCCTGCACATCGCTCCCTGACTTCCATGCACATGTCATCATGTATGCCCCGCCCACTAAGTTAATTAATGAAAAAAGATCGTGAGATATCAAGTAAAGAAGAAACTAGAAAATTCAAGATTTTAAAATTCTGAGTATTCTATAAACTAAAATATTCATGTTTCTCCATGGCTTAAAATATAAACCTTAAATCTAGGAGACGCAGATAAGCTCCACGTAATGGAGAATCAATGTTTGTAGATTCATCAACAAAGCTGAAAGACAACCATCTCGGAATACAGGTGTTGTACTAAATATATTAAGAAGAAATAGGATTTTTTTTTTTCAGCTAACAAAGATTGGTCTGTATGTAACACATGATAAGAAATACAGAAATTGTATTTTAGAACTAGAGTCATAAGATTTCAGGAAATATCTCGCATTGTAAATGAAACTAGATCCAAGGAGAAATTATATTGCCAGGTAACTAGCTTATACATCAAATATAATATTAGAATAGAAACAGACACAAATAGTTCTGTACATATTTTTAAAAGGTAAACCTTGTGCTATAGCTTCCTTTCTGTTGCTGTGATTAAACACTGACCAAAAAAGCCTTGTTTGACTTCCACTTCCAGGTCACAGTTATCATTGAGGGAAGTCAGGGAAACTGAGACAGGAGCTTAAGCGTAGAGGATTGCCACTTGATGGCTTGCTATCAGGCTTATGCTCAGACAGCTCCAGACCCCCTGCCCAGGGAATGGTGCCACTCACAGTGGGCTAGACCTCTTATTTCAATGTGTATAATTATAACAATGTGTATAATCCCTCGCAGCCTGGTCTGATCTGGGAAATCTCTAAACTGAGACTCTCTTGTCAGGTGACTCTAGGTTGTGCCAGGTTGACAGGTAAAGCTAAGTAGGACACCAAGAAAAATGTGAAATTTCTTGTTTGATGACCCAATATAAGTTTTTCCAAGGAAAAGGCAGGGAAGATTGTGATCAACTGAGCTTTAATATCTCCCAAGAAATACAAATCAGGTGCTCAAGTCTTGAACCATTTACACATCTGCCAGACGAAAAGTCATGACGTGGCTCTATCTGTTCCCTAATCTGAATGACATCACTTGAGATATGCCCTTGCATAAGAGTCTAGGCAAAACATGTGGCTGCCAAGTGTTTCACTGAGTCCCTCACCCAGTGACTATGTTACTATAATTAGTATCAGGTAGTGTGCTACTGATGTGCATTAATCTTTAAGAAATAAAATTCTGTACTGCCAAGTATAACTGATAGCAGAAATTACAGGTAATTTTAGTGAGTTTTAAGGTTTATTATGTTTTCTTTCCACCTTTCAAAATTTAACATGATGTCCTCTTTAGCTCAATATATACACAGTTTTACTGATTCTTATATTAGTATTTGAACAGAAGGCATATTTTCTGTTTCCAACATTTAGTAATAGATGTTTATCAAATGCATCTTGTTAATTATTGTATCAAAGTATTCTATATTCTTATATTTTTGACAGAACTTAATTAAATTATATTTTAATGTGTGTTTTGGTTGTTTATTCCTGTATCACATGGCTTCTGCATCATGAATGTTATTATTGGACTTTGTAGTTCTCTGCATTTATGATTAGTATCATTTTATTATGAATAATCTTCTTTCAAACAATGAATCGCCTATGTTTGCTATAACACTTTTGGATGCATTCCACCTTTTTTGATGTTAAGATCAGAATCTTTGCTTTCTTACTTTTTGCTCTTAGTCGATGTATTTTTAACCCCTTTTTAATTTCACTTGAATTATTCTTAGGAGGTACCATGGTGCTTGTGTGTCTTGGATAAGTCTGTTTTTTACAGTTCATATTTAATTCCATCCACCAAGACAGATGTTGCAAGTCTCTAGGGTATTTTGCTACCACTGCTGTGATTATTTTACTATTACTTCAGACCTTGCTCATTAGCAGTGTCCTAACTTTTCAAATTGGTTTTCTATTAATGCTTCTGAAATACTCCAACTTAAAGAGAAATATAAATTTGGGCTCCTTGCAATGAACCTACTGATAATAACATGAAAGGAAACATGTTTAAGATCATAGGAGACTTACTGGGATCAGTAGGGAAACCGAAACAAAAACCATTCTGTTTGTGTCTGGTCTCTTAAGGCTCCTTTCTCAGTGGGTTAGAGTCAGATATCCTATTTGGAAGCAAAATACTATGCTATAGTTTTCTGTTCTTGATTTACTTTTGAAAACCATGTCACTTCATAATCTGTGTCAGGTACAAAGTACTATAAATTTAGCTCATTAGCATGCCTCAGAAACCACTCTAGCAGAATTTGGTGATAATTGGTAAAATTATTGCCTGAAGGCATGAATCCATACAGGATGAGAAACTGAGGTTTTATTATACTTTGAAGACCATGATTAAAAATCTGCATCATTTTCAGGCATATGTTGTTTCTTCTGGAACACAAATGTTTTATGGAAGGAATTCTATGGAAAATAAAAATGTAGCAAAACTACCACCAACAAAACAACAGTCCTAGATTAAGATCGCAAATATTTGCTTGTTAAATGTACCTTTTAAAATATTTCATAGATACCACGAAGAATACTGAGTTCTATTTTCATAAATTAAAAGGAAGACCCTGAATTCTATCATAGTCAGCCAGAATGCTTACAGCACCAACGTTCTATTGTTTTGTGAGTCGATCAATTTAAATATTTGTCTCCATAATGACATTCTCACTTTGACATATTGATGTCAATGAGATGTTAATTTTTGATGTTTTCATCCTTTTGTCATTTAATTAATTGTCCCTCCCTAATTCAATTAAATGCATACTGCCATAAGACTAATTATATCATATCTCCTCTGAGTGACTTGATCTGTGGCTTTAAAATGTTTTCTACTTGCTTTGTTTTGCCTGGGGGGAAAAATCTTGATAGGAGAGGACACATTAATATCTTAGCACATATAAAATTAGAATAGGAGTGCTTCTCTGAGTGTTTTAATTACTTGGTGGAGATTCATTTTTAAAAAGAGATTTGGTTTTTTAAAGAACTTTTGAGGGAATGGGACTTGCGGAATTTAAGCATTGAGTGTGTTTGGAAATATAAATGTTGTTAACTAAGCTAATTTGGATACTTGATACTTTGACCCTCCTCCAGGGAACGCTGGAATAGTGCTTTGCCCCATTTTCATTAAAGTCGCAATTGGCTAGCAAAGGGATACGGGTCTATCTTTTCATTTTTATTGAAATTTGTAGTTGTATTTTTATCCACATCTTTTTTTGAATAGCCTTGGCTGACTTGGAACTCAGTATTTAGGCAAAAATGGCCTTGAAATCATAGCGATCCACCTGCCTCTGCCTCTAGAGTGATGGGATTAAAGGTCTGTACCACTCTGCTCAGCTGACATATTTTTCAACATCCATACATGCTCACATGTGCACATGCACACACTCACAATACTAAAACATACATTTTAAAACAGGGACCAGTTATGGAATTGTCTGGACTTCAAATGATCATGACAACTTGACTGTGTGGGGTCACACTTGTAATAGTCTTGGCAGTTTCTTTGATTTGTCAAAATCTTAAGATCTTGTATATATGTGACAGTTATAACAGAAAATTACAAAACTGTTCTGAAGATGAAATTAAGTCATATAGTCTTGCATAACAGCCATATCTTGTAAGAAGGAATGGTCTTGCAGTTACTTCTTTTACCCCTAATTCCATTCTCTTAACAAAATAGCACCTGCATTTAAAATTTGTTGTCTGTGTGAAGATGTGTATGTGCACATATATGCATGCTGCAGTGTTCATGTAAAGGTCAGAGGATAACCTTGGGTGTGGTTCTTGCCTTCTACCTTGCTTAAGACAGGGTCTCTCTTGTTCATTGCTGTGTGTGTCAGGGTAGGTTGTCCTCAAGCTTCCACGGATTCTTCTGTCTCTGCCTTTCTTTTTACAGTAGGAGCACTGGGATTGGAGATAGGTACTACTGTACCCAGTTTTGTATAGCTTTGGGGATTTCAACACAGGTCCACATACTTGCATGGCAAATGCTTTTATGCACTGAGTCATCTCCTCAGTTCACATTGCTTATTTTTATGTTAATCAATAAGATGCATGTATTAAGATTGATAAATCTTTCAATTAATTAATTAATAAACCTCACCTTTTGAATCAGTGTCTTACTCTATAGCTCAAGTTGGTCTAGAATTCACTCTGTAACCCAGGCTGGCTTCAAGTTCATGACAAACCTCCCGAGAACTTGGATTACAGATGTGAGTGACTCAATTCAGTTTAAAACATTTTTGGTGGGGTGGGGGTTGAGACAGGGTCTCCCTGTAGCTCCAGCTACAACTTGATATGTAGACAGAAATCCGTCTGCTTTTGCCTCCTGAGTGCTGGGATTAAAGACCTCTGACAGTATACCCAGTTTAATATACATATTAATATATTTTATTATTAATAATATTTATATATAATATAATATAATAAATATATTATATTATTATTAAATATATATATATTTTGAATGTACTAAAGTGGCTGGGAGGTAAGGACCTGGGTCTGGTCCCTAGAACCCAGGTTACAAAAAGAGAAGAGAAATAGATGTTTAGGCCTGCACCTACCTGTGATCTTTAGTGCTGGGGAGGAGGAGACAGCCATATTCCTGGGGCTCAATGGCCAGCCACTTTACTTACTTGATGAGTTTTAAGCCAGTGAAAGACTATCTTCCAAACAAAACAAAACAAAACAAAACAAAAACCACAAAGATGGATGGCACTTGAGGAAGGACATTATATTCTTTGTTCTCTGCCTACACTCATAAGTACGTGTGCATATACACACAATTTCTTAAACATTTTGCTTCTAAAAGTATTTGAAGTAGTTTATATAGTTGGTTTTTGTTAAGTGCAAACAAAAGCAAGGAACAAAACTCTGCTTTTTCTCAAAAGCAGCTTTCTTGTTTTCAGTGTTATTTTTCCCATTCATTTTGCATTAGTGCGTATCATTTATATATTTTTTTGTTAGAACATTTTTGTACATGTGTATAGTTTACTTTGGCTATATTTATCTCTCATTGACCTTTGTTGCCCCCTCTGGCCCCTCATGCTGCTCTCTTTCATCCTCCCAAATGCTTCCTTTCTGTTTTTATGTCCTTTTAAAATAAAAGCATTGTACATAAGAGAGTAAACAGGACATTTGCAGAAAGCTGCATCTGACTAGTTTAACATGATATTCTCCATCTCCACCCACTTTCAGGAAAGTGACATAATTTTGTTTTCTCTTATGGATGTATAGATTCTGTTATGTATATTCATGCTCATTTCTTCATCTGTTCTGTTCATGAGTAGAAGGGCTAGCATCATAACTTGCATATTGTAAATAGTGTCATAGTAGACATGGATATACACGGACCACCACCGTATACTGACTTAGGGTCTTTTGGCATTTACTGAGGAGTGGTAAAGTGGGATCATACAGTAATTCTATTTTAATTTTTTTGTAATTTATTAGTTTTATGTGTATGAGTATATTGCCTGCATGTACATAAGTGCACCCATGTCATGTGATGCCTAATGAGGTCAGAAGAGGGCATTGAATCCCCCAGTGGGACTGGAGTTATACGTGGTTTTTAGCTGCCTTGTGGGTACTGAGACCTGAACCTGGTCCTCTGTCTGCATGAGCAGCCAGTGCTCTTAACTCTGAGCCATCTCTCCAGGTCTATTTTTAGTTTTTTGAGGAACCTTGATACTGACTTAGTTGCTAGGCTAATGTATACTCCCACTCCCATCAGCAGTATTTATTATTGCTGTTGTTTCTTTTCTTTCTTTCTTTCTTTCTTTTTTTTTACAATACTCATTCTGACTAGGGTAATACTGAATCAAACATAGTTGTGATTGGCATTTATTTGATGGCAAATTCTGTCGAATGCTTCTTCATGCATTTATTGACCATTTGTACTTTGGAGAACTATCTGTTTAATTCATTTACCCATTTATTGGTTAGATTTTTTTTTGTGTGTGTGTTCAATTTTTTGAATCTCTATATATTCTTAATACTAATCCCCTGCCAGATAATGAGCTGGCAAATATTTTCTCACACATTGTGAAGTAATTATCATAATCAAGCTAATCTACATTTTCATGACTGGCTTCTCTCTTTTTCATGGTGCTGGTGATTGAACATAGGGCTTTGCGCATGCTATATAACTTTCACCACTGAACTATCACTCCATATTTGTTTTTTTTCTTTGGATAAGTAAAAATTATGTATATTTCTGGTATGATATTTTGAAATGTGGACACATTATGGTATAACTAAATTAATTTAATCTATTCATTATGTCACACAAGCTCATTTGTGTGTTAAGGAATTTATAATCTACTCTATAATTTTTAAGTATATAATTCACTACTATTAACTGTAGTCATCCTATTGTTCAATAGATCTCTTGAAGTGAGACCTGAAATGTCTCAGAAGTGTCCAACTGAAGTTTTATATTCTTTGATCAACATGTTTCTAACTGCTACCTACCCACTGACCAGTAATAGCCATTCTACTGTCTATGAGTTTGGTTATGTTAGCTTTTACATTTAAGAGAAAACATTGCATATGTGTTTTTTTTGTCTTTGACATATCAGTTTATGTAATGATATTCTCAAGTTTCTTCATGCATTGTTAATGGCATGAGGGACCTCTTATTTAGGGTTCCATTGTGATGTGTAAGGATTCCCCTTTCTCTGTTTCATCAGAACGTTCATCTCTTACCTTCATTAGAACATGTGAGTGATGTGGGGCTCTATCTCACTGATATATTTACCTTTACATTTTCCTGCTAATCAGTGGTGCTGAGCTTTGTCTGTCATCTTCCTTGGAAAAATGTCTCTTTCATTCCTTTCATCCTTTAATTGAATTATTTGTTTTTGCTGCAGAATCCTGTAAGTTCCTTATATATTTTATATACTAATCCTCTATATATTTTGAAAATGTATATAGGCAATTTGAAAATACTTCCTGTTACTTTACAGATTGCATTTTTTTTCTGGTAGTTTCTTTTGCTATGCAAATACTTTTATCTGGTGTAATTTTGTTCACTTTTGATTTGTTGTCTTTGTTTTTGGAAATATATTCATAAAATCTTTGCCAACTAAAAGGTTGCAGATTTTTTGTCCATGTGTTTTCTTGTACTGTTTTCATGGCCTGACATCTTTAGTTTTTGCTATGTTTGAATTGATGTCATATATGGTGTAAGGATCTTTATTATGTGTTGCATTCATGTGGATAACCACTTTTCACAACCTTTTTGTTTGAAGAGATTATTCTTTCTCACTGTAGAGTATTGACCTCTTCATTGAAAATTGGTTGGCTATATGTATGTGAGTTTATTTCTGGGATCTTTATTCTCTTCCATGGATCCATCTGTTTTGCTGCCAATACCGTATCTAGTTTTATAGTATACCTTGAGATTGGAGAGTGTACTGCTTTCAGAGTGTTTTTCTCCAGATTCCTTTGATTATTTTGAATCTTGTGATTCCATATGAATTTTTTTGGTAAAATTTTATTGAATTTTTGTGTATTTCATACAGAACATCTTGATCATGGTCCACAATGGATTCCAGGCTGGTCTTGAACTCCTGGTCCCCCTGTTTCTGATTCTTTCTGGCTACTAACTTGTCATCTAGTAGAATCATTGTCTCACCATAACCTACAACTGTTTTGGAGGGTTGTGAGGGCTGTTGGCTTGTCCTGAGGGTAATTGCCATCGCCTGAGGTAAGTGTCTAACTTACCTTTTTAAAGCAACTGTTATTTTCCTCCCCTGTGAGGAAATGGATCAGCTGAGGAGAGTGAGCTCAGCTTACTTCTCTGTATCATGAGTCTTTTGTCTTCTCTTTTCAGATACCTTTTTACTTTCTGTTTCTCTCTTTCTGATAAACTCTTTTTTTTTTTTTTTCTTCTGGTGACTCTGTCCTTCACTGTCTCACACAGAGGCAGTCTCTAGTCTGCCATCTTGCTCAGAAGTCCTCTATTTCAGCTTTCCGTGTACTGGGATTATAAATGCATGCTACCATGCCTATCTTATTTTTAATGTTTTTGTCTTTTAGCCTTTTTACTAGTGGTAAAATGGCTTATACATCTAGTATAGCATTTTTTATTTCTATATTTTCTTTATCTAGTAAACTTTCTGCTTCCATATGTCTTCATGTTTCTAATTAGTATCCTTTAATTTCTGCATGAACTCTCTTTATACTTTCTCATGTCAATAAGAGAGTCCTTAGTGTTTGGGGGTTTTTATCTCTATTTCTAAAGGACAGCTTTTCTGGTTTAAATGATTATTTGTCAGAAGATTTTTTTTTCTTTCAATACTTTGACTATATCGCCCCTCTCTCTCCTGAACTTCAGAGTTTCTGCCGAGAAATCTACTGACAGACTTATGGCGATTTCTTTTTGTGAGGAATTTGCTTTTCTCTTACAGTTTTCTAGACTTTGTCCTTGATTCTTGACATTTCATTATTGTGTATATGGATGTAATTGATTGGATTGAAATTGATTTAAGACTTATGATCTGTCTGTACCTGGATATTTATATCTTTTAACAGGTTTGTGAGGTTTCTAAACATTCTTTTTTATATATTTATTGGGTTATTTAAGTAAGCTTTCTTTCCTTATATCCCTTTTTCTTATTCTGAAATTCCCATAATGTATATATTAGTTCATTTAATGATGTCCTACATGTGTCTGACACTTTCTCCATTCCTTTTCATTTTTTAAAATAATTTTTCTTATCTGATTGGGTAATTTAAAATTCTTTAAGTTTGAAAATTCTTTTCTCTATGTAGTTGGTTTTACCGGTAGAGTTCTGCACTGAATTTTTAGTTCATTCATCACATTCTTTAGCTCCAGGATTTTTGTTTACCAGTACAATTTCTATCACTTTGTTGAATTTCTTTTTTTAAGATATATTTTTAAATTAAAAAATTATGTGTGTGTTATGCCTGCATGTGTATAAGTGTATTCATGTTGTGCAGTGCTCATAGAGGACAGAAAAAGGTGTCAGATCCTCTGGAATTGGAGCTACGGATGATTTTTAGCTGCCATGTGGGTGCTGGGATTTGAACCCAGTTCTTCTGTAAGAACAGCCAGAGCTCTTAGCCACTGAGCCATCTCTCCAGCTTCACTTTGTTGAATTTCTAGTTTTGTTTGTATCTTGCTTTCCTGATCTTGAGTTGTCTTTATTCTTTTGTGTCTCTTTGAGCTCCTTAAAGTTACTGCTTTGAACTTCTTTCTATAAATCCTTATGCGCTTATTTCTTTAAAGTTGATTCCTAGATAATTATTATTCTTGTTTGCTTATTTGGTCATGTCATTTCCCTTTTATTCCACATGCTTCTTGTGATGTTGAGCTGATGCCTACTTTTAGGGGAGCATTTGCCTGGTCCATGGTCTGTGGTTTAATTCCAGTGGGAAATGAATTTTGTGTATTCATTAGTGTGAAGGCAGCATTTAGGTGGGTTGGAGTAGCTCTGTTTCTAGATGGTGTGCATGCAGGGGTGCAGCCTCTATGCGGCTCTGTTAGATGCGGTCACCATCAGTGAGGCCAAGGTGATGTGCACTTGTGGCAGTGGCAGCGGCAGCAGGATCGGGGGCTGTTGGATTCCTTGTTGGTGAAGGCTACTGTGATCAATTGTTCTCTTTCTCCCTGTTTGTTAGTCTTCATTTAAGAGAACCCCTTTTTTCCCATGATCTGCATAAATTAGATGCAATGTAGAGTTCTTGTATACAGATACAGAGTGGTTGCAGAGTTGGAGTCTTGGGCTCAGCATTCTCTATTACAGAACCTGGGGTTTGGGCGTAATACATTTACTGAGCCATAACATGCATAGACTACCCACAGAGTCAGGATTCAAGATTAAGGGTACACAATGGTGTCTACCTGGAATAGAGCAAGTGGCTTCATTTGGGTTCTATGGATTAAAATGAAAAGTTAGTATGTTTCTGGGGATGAAAGATCACCATGGTGACTCAGGTCTTGGGAGTGATTGTGTACTGTGGCAGCTTGGTCCCTGGGAGATCCACAGTGATAACATTAGTCCCTGAGTGTGGTGGATGATTCAAGCTCTCAGGAAGCAGGCAGAGTGCAGTGCATCTGTGGCTCCATTTTTCTGGATGGTTTAGCCCTTTCACTGCTTGATCTCTGGAGTTGTTGTGCACCAGGAAAAGGTTCTGGGATCAGTGTAGCACAGTTATGGCTTAAGTCCAGCTGGTGGAGTACAGAGCAGAGGCTGCTCCGACAGCTGCTTCCCGCCTAGTTGTCTTTTAATTTCTAGCATTCCCAAATGTACTTATCACTCCTTAATTTTTCTTTTCTTTGAATTTCTATAAATCTAAAATGAAAACATTATAAGGTAATTGATTGTTATTTTTTCTTCTTTAGAGCATATTGATTTTGTTCCACAGCTGGTTTTCTCATGAATGGAGTATTTATCATTGAATGTTTTTAAGTGTCTAACAGGAGAGCTTTCATGGCCAATAAAAAACTGTAGATGTAGTGGCAAGTATCTGCTTATGTTTAACATCGTTGTGCTTGTTATGACTGGTGGGTCTTGACTTTTCTCTCCTTTTTACTCCTTCACCTTCCCAACGAGCATGTTCCAGTTCAATGCCCGTTATAAAGCTTGCCCCCACTAGATGTTATAATGACTTCTTTATGTAAAATGTCTTTCATTATTTAAGCTTTCATTCATCAACTATTTATTAATTTCTATGATACAAAAGAGAATTTGACAGCTGGTTTCATAAGGATTGCAGTATAATGATATAGGCTCGTTGAAAAGATATACTCATTATTCTGGGTTTGGTGGTACATGCCTTTGAATTTTTTTTTCATTATTTTTATTTTATGTGTCTTGAGTGTATTTCCTGCACTCAATCAGAGTTCCCATCTGATTCCCTGAAACTGAGTTACCAACAGTTGGTAGCCACTATGTGGGTGCTGGGAATTGAACTCAGGTCCTCTGAAAGAGCAGTCAGTCAGTGCTCTTAACCACTGAGCCATCTCTTCAGTCCCCAGCACATGTTTTTAATATCAGGACTTGAGAGACAGAGACAGATGGATCAGGCCAGCCTGGTCTACTTAGTGAGTTCCAGGCTAGCTGGGGCTACCAGGAGACCCTGTTTCAAAAAGGCCAAAACAAAACAAAGCCAACAACCAATCAAACAAAAAGATATACATTATAAGAATTTTTAAATGGATTTTTAAAAACTTTCATGCATCTTGATTACATTTAGGTCCCTGCTCCCATCTGCATTCTCTTTAATATTCCATACTCAATTTCTCTTACTATAATAAACCCACATATGTGTGCATGTGTGTATGTGTATGTGTGTGTATTAAGGCCTACAGAGTTGTATTTGTGTCCCCAAGTGCCCTTTAGTATGAGTTCATCTCCTAGAGCCTGGTCAATCTACAAGAGTCTCACCCTTAAGTGAAACCAAGTCTCTCCTTACCAGCAATCAAGGGTTATCATTACTTCTTCAGGTAGGGCTGAGGATTCTTGCCCATGTCCCCATGTCTATGCTGGATTTTGTCTGTCTTGAGCTTTTGTGGGACTTGTGCACGCTGTCATCAGTTCTGTGAGTAACTGCCCAGCTATCTGGAAAACTCTTATCTTTTGGTCACCCACCTCCTCTGGCTCTTACCCTCTTTCTTCTCCTTCCTCCACTATGATTTCTGAGCCTTGAGAGGCAGAACTTAGATGTAGGTATCCTAATCGGGGGTAAACACTCTGAAGCCCCTTATTCTCTGTACATTGGCTAGTTGTGGGTCTCTGGATTAATCACTGTCTGCTTTATAAGAAAACTTCTCTGCTGAGAGCTGAGAGATTCATTAATCTATTTGTACAACAATAAGTCAGTAGAAGTCAGTTTAACTATAGTAGAATACTCGCATTAGGCTCTCCCCTATAACCTGTGGCCTGTCTAGCCTCAGCTTCCTAGACATGATTTCAATGTCAGGTATGGATGGTCTCTATCCTAGGAAGTGGACCTTAAATTCATTTAGAAAGTGGTTGGTTATTCTCATAATATTGATGCCACTCTTGCAGTGATGGGCATATTTTGCCAGGCCTGTTGTTGTTGTAGCCCATATGAATCACAGGTGGGTATTTTCTGTTCAGGTTGCATGCCTAGTACCTTCTAGCACTCTGAAAGTTGCCAATAGAGAAGAGACTCTGAAGTCAGCACCAGCTTGTATTCTCCTTGTTTATTCTATAGCTCATGTATGTAGTATCTTCAGCTATAGGGTTTTACCACGAAGTTCTGGTGGGTAACCAAGAGCAGGGATAATGGCCAGTATTGTTTCAGGATCTATGGGGTCCCTGGTCCACAGCTTCAAGGGAGGCAGTAAATTCCCAGAGTTGGGCTTTTACTTTGCTACCCTATGGTGTCTAGTAGGGACAATTGTAGCCCTGGTACAAGGTAACTCCTTTTTAATTTCTTTTTATAATATATATGTATATACTTTAAGAAGCTTCTATATTGGTAGGTTTCTATATGACTTTTTTCTAAAGGCCTTTAGTGTTCCTTAGCCCTCCCCACATTCCTTCCTCTGCCCTGACCTTCCCTTCCCTACTCATTTCACCCTTCCTAGTCTATCATTCCCCTCTTCTTTTCTACATCACTGCACTCTGCCTCCCATACTGTTATGATTTGCTTATCTCTGTCTTGCCCAAAAAATTCTTAGATGCTTTTTATTTTCCATAGAATGGCTTGTAAGGGATTTTTTAGTTAAAGATCAAATTTTGTAAAGTGTGACTCAACTTTAATTTACAGGCTTTTTTTTTTTCTTCCACCTAGGAGCAGACTGAATGTATAGTTATCTATGAAAACCATCTGCAATTTGTTCTTTCAGGTTTGGACCTGATCTCCCCTTTACCTTGTAATGATCGCCGTGTTCCCACTCACCTTATCTGAGAGTCATCGAAGGTTCATTCATGTCAAATACCATGTGGGCTTCATGCAACCTCTCTAGATCTGAGCAATTCAAAGTGACCCAAATTTTCCTCTTTGTATGAATGTCTTTACATCTACTTCACAGCAGCTGTTAGAGTACAGAAACTTTTCTTTGAACAGTCTTGAAAAGCTGGAAATGCAAGAATGCCACCTGTGTCAGCCAGGCTGCAGGAGGAAACAGACGGCATACATAGATGAGGATCATTTGATGAGAGTTTATTTATAGAAAGACCAATTGTAATAGTTTTAGAAAGAACCACAAGAGATATCTCAGGGTCATGAGGCCAAAGAGAGGAGTTTTATAGTTTGGAATGGGCTGAGGGGCGGTAGATAGTTCAATAACCAAAAATGAAAGGTTATGCAATCAAGCAGATTTGAGAGGTCCTGTGATTGATTGAGGGATACATTCTCCCTGAATGGCCTCACAGAGAGCAAATTGGGTATCTTAGTGTCCTTTCTTATTGCTATGATAAAATACTCTGATGAAAAGAACTTAGAATAGGAAGGTTTACTTTGTTTACAATAGGAGTGCCGTCCATCCTGGTGAGGCAGACCCAGCAGCAGGAGGCAACTGGCCACACTGAATCTAGAGTCAAGACTCCACAGTCACTTTTTCCTTTTGATACCAGTCCATGATCCCAGCCAAAGGGATGGTGCCACTCATAGTGAGTGGGTGTGCCCTCCTTAATTCACCAAAGTAATACAGTCTTTTACACATATGCCCAGAAAGCCATCTCCCAGATGATTTCAGATCTCATCAGTTTGACTGTTGAGATTATCTGTCATGCATCCCCTTCTCTCTGATCTCCTTCTGGAGCTCCTGTTGGCCAGAACTAGGTGGAGGAAAGAGAACACCGGATTCCACTAATAGTAAACAAGTATGCTAGTCCTTTATGGACAGAGAGCAAAGCGGAGGAAAGAAAGCATTTCTGTAGTAAAAAGAGGAAGAAAATGATTCCATCTGGTGCAGCACTGTGCTCCTCTTCGAAATTCTTAAGATTCATAAGCTCTTCTTTAATTGTTATTTTTAGACACACACACACACACACACACACACACACCACACATGCACTCACACGTACACACAAGCACACACTGTCCTCAGTCTATTTAGTGTTGCTCTTATGTACATATGTTTAAGATGACCATCTGGGATTGCATAACCTAGCAGAGGACTCATCTCTGGAGTAGGCTGAGCCACATTATGGTGGTGCTTGAATCAAAAGGCCACCTGACTCCTAGCATCCATTTTAGCCGGGAGAGAACAAAACCGATCTAAGCCCATGTTCCTTCAGATTATTCTCAGAACTTTGATGTTGAACAGGGACTTTCTTTTTCTTTTATTGAAGCATGATATCCAGCATAAAACGAAGGAGTAAAAATGGACCCTTATCGGAGGATTATGACCCCTATTGACCTCCAATAGCGCACATACAACCTCAAACAGATCCTAATGGGATAACTATCTCTCAAATTTCAATGAGGTAAGCATTGTTTGCAGATCTTAATATGTAAAACACACACACACACATTCACACATACATACACAACATACACATACACATTCATACATAATTCTGGGTCAAGGACAAGGAAGTATCATGAGAGATTAAAGCGATATACCCAGGCCATAAAAGGAGCACATAGCTGAGATCTCCTGGGCCTTATAAATAAGTTTCAATAAGATTGACCTTTTGGTTGCAAGGGTAAGTGAAAGTCATTTGTGCGGAGTATGTGCGTGTTGTGAAAATCATTCCCTCACTCCCTCTCTCTGCAGTCATTCACTGCCTGCTGCTCTTCATCTATGGGCGAGGCCTTGTGATAATTCCACCGTCCACTTTGCATGTCAGATGGTGTTGTCATTATGCAAGTCTTGTGTAGGGAAGCATATTGTGGAGATTTCCTGGGTGCAGCTTCCCTGTGATGTTTAGAAGACACATTAATATATTTTAGTAACTTTTGTTCAGCCAGTTACCTTATGTGTATGCAGCATTAGCACTGAGTGGATATTTAAGCAGTGGGAGAGAGAGGCTAGTAGAAACATTCTTTTTTGAATGATAGAAGCTGTACTGTCATTGCCTGTAAACACGCTCATATGATCAGTCATGCAGTGCAGTGGAGTGGCTGCCACTGTGCTGAGACAGGGAGGTTCCTGCCTCAGAGCCCCAATCGCATTCTCATTTTGCAGTGAATACAGAAGTCTGATGTTACCCTGCCTCAGCAGACGAAAAATCAAACGTTTCATGTTAACAAATGCGAGTAGTCAAAGTATCCTAAAAAAAAAAAAAAAAGATTCCTGGGGGTTTGATTTTACACTCTAATCAGAAAATTAGTACCGAGTACAGATTTTTGTCACGTATAATTGTGAGCTGATGTTGAGCTTCCTTTATTTGAGGCCTTCAGAGCAGATTAAATTTACATTAAATTAGGTCTTTCTTTCCCTTGTTGCTGGTTGAATGTAAATCTTTAAACAACAGTCCATCAACTCCACCTCTGGCTGCTGGGAAATGCTTCTGTTCTCCCAGTGCAGTGACCAGCGGTTGATTTTTCTGAGCCTCCCAGTTTTTCCACTGATGAAAATTTAAGTAGCTTAAATCTTTCCTACAAATTACCAGGTCATTTAAAAATAAATTGGGCTCATTTTAATCTAATTCCTAATGCACAACGGCCTGGGGAGTTATTTTCAGCTCCGTTTGTTGCAGTTTGCAATTATCATGCTCCTTTTAAAGAAAAGAAAAGTAACTGGACTATATTTTATGTGAATTACCAATGATCTTCAGAGCAACTCATATTTAAGCTGAGTAATGGGAGAAATGAAAGACAGAATGGGTAATGAGGCAGACACGAGGAGGCCCAGCAGAAAACAGAAATAAATGGTAACGGAGCGGAGTCTGGGTGTTAACATTTTACCTTGCTTTAAGGTAAAGACATCAGAGATCTGCAAATTATGTCAATTAATATAAATAATTGAAAGGACTTGATAATTTTCCAAGCTTACTGAGACTTTGATTCCATGCATGTAAAACTGCCAGCAGAGCTTTTTATTTTATTTTATTTTTTATTTTAAGAGGACAAGACGTGTATTCTTAGGTTCTGAAATGAATAGTTTAATTCAGCCATTGATTAAACTAGAGGGAATTGCTTTGACTCACCAGCCCCAGATTACAAATTCAGAATTGATTTCTTACTCTTCCGTGTTCTGTACATTATAACAGTGTGGGAATTACAGGAATCATTCTCCCTGCTCAAATGGAAATTCAGTTTCCAATAGCCTTCACAGTGCTGTTAGATGCACGGGCGTGGGAGCACCTGCAAGATATAAATCAAAGACTGTGGAAACTCAGTGGAAGGAAAGATGATGTTTGGTTAGGGGAAGGGAGGGAGGGTACTCCAAGAAGTTTTCATGAAGAGATGATGCTTGACAGGGTGTTAGTCAGCTTTCTCTTACTGTAGCAAATATCTCTGATAAATCAACGCATGGAGGAAATATTTATTTGGGGTTACAGTTTTGAAGTTTGCTTATAGGACTGTGGTTGGAAGGGGTAGAACGTTACAACAGGGATGCTTGGCTGAGCTAAGATGTTGACTCCATGGGTGGTATGAGAGACCAGAGTCCTCCCCTTTATTAGCATGCTCCCATGATCTAAATACCAGGCCCCACATTTCCATATTGTCAAGCCAAGAATGAAACTTTTAATGAAGAAGTCATTGGGGAAAAATAGAGGCCTAAACATTAGCAGACGCAAGGTTGATAAAACTTAATAAGGTAGACATATGGCTGCAGTAGACATTTGAATTGAGTAGTAGTTAAGGGAAGGTAAATGTTACCATTATAATTTGACAAGAAACTTAGTTTTGCACAGGAGCTAATGGGCAGCATTCTGACAAAGCAGGTGGGCCAGATGGTAGAATGCTTGACCAAAGTGTTTGAATGTTCTGCTATGGGCAGTGAAGACAAGCTTGGGAGTCACTTTTATTCTTTCAAACCTTTCTAAAGAAGTACCATTCTGTTGTTTTGGCATTTTGGAATTTTAATGGAGGCTTTTAATTTCCCTTCCCCCCGCCCCAATTTAGAGTGAACAGAAGGAGCCGTACTTCTAAAATAATATTGACATATGAGCTAGCATTCTACAAACATAAAAGAGGATAATTAACAAACATATGTTTGATTCAAATTTAAGTTAAAAACAATCAGATATATTTAAATGTGAATGCCTTACCCTTTGCATGGCAAATAGCTAATGAATTAATCTTACTTAATGCTGTGACTTATAAATTTTATATAATTCTTCCTGTACACCTGAGATGAAGATAGTGACCATAATGATACAGATCATCAGCATTTCCAGTCTCAATCTAAGTGTATGTAATACTTCTGTATTGCTTACGATACCACGAGCTAGGTGCTGCTGTTCTCCCTATTCCTCATATAGAGGGCCTGAAGTACAGAAATATTGAATACTGTTCTGATGTACAAACAGCTTGTGAGTGGCAGAGTGGGGATGCTAACCTGGCATTTGGGCTCCGGAAGTGCATTTTTAGGCTGTGCCTCCTATTGTAGTGATGATCATAATATAGGCCATGGAAACACATAGACCTGAGAAGTAAAATGATTTACATAAGGGGCTAGAGAGATGGCTCAGCAGTTAAGAGCAGTGGTTGCTCTTGCAGAGGACCTGGGTTCAATTCCCAGCACCAACACGGCAGTTAACAACCATCCATAATGCCAGTTCCAGGGGATCCTACGCTCTTTTCTGACCTATACAGGCTTTGGTTGACAGGGGTATACATGCAGGCAATACAGCCCTACACACAAAAATAAAAATAATGATTTAAAAATGACTTACAAGCTTCTTCTAGGAATAATCAACAGTAAAATCTCCAAATGTACTTTTAACTAGTGTGTAGGAATGAATGGCCATTCCTACGACTTGCAGCAAGTATATTGTTTTAAACCTTCAATAACAATTAGTCCATTGGAGATTTGGCTACAGCTAAGTTAGGTGAGTCTTACAGGATGGTGCATGGAGAGAGATGTTGGTATAGGGGGATTAGTGATGCTTACCAAGTTGGACAAACTCCTTTAAGAAGAACAAGACAAAGATTTTGAAAATGCTATCCAGGCTTGAAGAAAGTAATTCCTCTTCATATTCTCATTATAGGCCAAGTACAAACCCTGCAGGGATTTTCTGAAACAAATTGACACTCACCTTTTTTCTATTTCTTCTTTCTCTTTTTGCTTGAGAGGAGAGATATTGGAGATATTGGGCAGTCCAATGTGTCCTGTGCATTGTAGGATGCTAAGAAGCATCCCTGCCTTCTTCCACGAGATCAGTAGCTTCTGTCCAGTTCTGACCATCCTTAGTCTTTGCCAAATGTTCCTTGGGGAGTATATCATCCCCAATTGAGACACCTCTTTTTTCCTCTACCAGAGTGATTTATCATTTTTGAAGCATTCCTTTTAACTCAATCTGGTTGCCTGGATATATTAAAATACCAGGTAGGACCCAGACTTGGCAGTTTCCAGGATGCAGTCAGTAGAGGTCCTTGCTGTTCACCTTTCCTTTGACCTCTTTCCCACTCTGCAGCTGCTCTATTGATACATTTTACTCTGTAAGATTCTACAAAATGCCTGGCAGAGTAGGTATTCAGAATGTAAAGAATCCATCTTCTTTATAGGATTTTGCAACTGTAAACATTTTGAGGGCAGTTTTCCAGCTGTGTTTTGATATGGGCAGAAGTGTGCTTGTGCAATTTTCCGGCATGCCAAATATACTGAAAGGGTAGATAGACCGTTTTCCTGACAACTAATACATCTGAAAGTTATTCTTCTACTCAGTTTAACAGTCATGCATGAAACTGTCAGGAGGCCCAGAGATGCAAAATATTGAAGCCCAGAATAATGTTGTAAGTATTATTACCCTGTTCTAAACACAATGTTGAGACATACAACAGAATTCACAGCATTCATTATATTTCCAACATATTTTCAATGCTATTTCAGAAAACTCATGGTGTCACACTAGAGTGTGAATCCATGAATAGTAAGGATTCTATGGCAGACACATATTTTCAAAATATGTTTTAAGATCTATGGGCTTAATCATAAACACTGAACATTCAGTTTTTGCAGCAAAATCAGCTTGGGGTAGGAGAGGAAAAGTACCATTGAAAGTTGTCATGAAATTTCGCCTCGATTTTACATTCAGATGTGCCATGATGAACTGAGCCACACAAGGATTTGAAGCTTAGAAAACATGAAACTCTGTGTCTTCCCACCCTTCTAGATGTAATGACTTCAGTTGAAAATTGGACGGCCAGTTTCGTGCTTCCTTATCAATTTTGGTTGGCAAAATGGGGCTATTTCTTCACTGAAGGAACTACTCGAATGTGGGGTTCTCTGAGGAGTGCTGTTGTTTGAAGATCCCACACTGTACAATGTATTTAAACCTATGGTTCCTAGGACAATACTAGGTCCTAGTATGGATAAGAAGGAGTTGCAGAATGGGTTCCCAAAGTGGGCTAGGTGTTGGGGACCATGTGAATGTTAGACAGTCGGAATACTGTAGTATGGATCTACTCTCAGTGGTGTTCTTTCTTATGTATTCTGAAAGGATAGATAAATGTTCAAAGGCATAAGTACCATAGCTACACAATCTATATGTAATCTAGCTCAATAACTTATGAACTGTGTGACACTGTACTGCTCAAGTTTTCTGTGCCTTACTTTTCTTTTTCCCTCCCTCCCTCCCTTCCTCCCTCTCTCCTCTCCCCTCCCTCCTCCTCCCCTCCCTCTCTCCCTCCCTCCCTCCCTCTTCCTTCCTTCCTTCCCTCCTTCCTTCCCTCCTTCTTTCCTTCCTTCCTTTCCTCCATCTTTCTCTTCCTTCTTTCTGTGTATCAATTGTGCATATTGATGGGGTTCAGGGTTATAGTTCTATATGTGCATTCAGTATATACTAATTAAAACCAATCACTCTATTCTAGCTTTCAGGTCACATTTTTTAGCCTCCACATCCATGAGAAAATATGCTTTCCTTGCCTTTCTGTGCCTGGTTTATTTCACTTAACATTCTGTCCTCCAGTCCAGCCATTTTGTTGTAGATGGTAGAATTTCCTTTTTCTTTATAGCTGAGTAATACTTCATTGTGTGTGTGTGTGTGTGTGTGTGTGTGTGTGTGTGTGTATGTGTGTGTGCCCACGTGTGTGTGTTCTACATTTCATTCACCCAATGATCTTTTCATGGACACCTAGACTGATCTTATATCCTGTTTAAAATAATACCTTAATAAATGTGGATGTGCAAATGTCTCTTTGATATGTTGATTTGATTTTCTTTGGATATATACCCAGAAATGGGATTGCTAGATCATATAGATGTTATTTTTTAGACTTTTAAAGAGACTATAATGGTTGTACTAATTCACATTTGCCCCAACAGTATGTTGGGGTTCCTTATTCTCCATAGCCTTACCAGCATTTGTTATTTTTCTTTTGGAAAAGTAGTCGCTCTCACTGGAGTGAGCTGGGATTGCCTTATAGTTTTTATTAGCAGTTTCCTGATATGTGCCTCAGTTTTATCCCTTATTAAGACAGGATGGTAATAGATGATACTATATGGGACAGTGTCAATGATTAACAGATCTACTGCAAGTAAAAGATACCTATACATATGGGTTGATATTATTTGTCTATGTTTGGAAGACTCTGTGGTTTAAATGATACCTTCTGTCTAGAGGATTTATTATCCTGGTCTATAAAGCTGGTGTCAATAAATCTAAAACAAATTTTCATCCCTTCTTTTTGAGGACAATAAAATTTTATTACAGGTATGCACTTTCCTTCATAAGTTTCCTTGGGATTTTTCATAGCTCATTATAATTTACTATTTGATATTCTAGATCTTTTCTCTAAGTCTATGGCTCAATAAGTCAGTATAGAGAAAAAAATTGACCTATGCACATCTCTTACATGAATTTCCAGTCTTCCAGTGTGTGACAGATTTTTCCATTTTACAATTTAAAATGAGAAAATAAAAACACTTAAGACAATCTGAACTCATGAAAGAACTGGAAGTGAGGTTATTTTAGCTCTGTGGCATGGCTGGATCTGGGGCCTCAAATATAGTCACTGAGGCACCATTTCTGTCCATTTCTTCTCTTTCTGGCCCTGTGCATTGATTCTAGAAGAAAATATCTCTCCCATGCATCCCAAAATATCAGATCCCTGTGCCCTCCATGAGCTCTTTAGGAAAATGTTTCTTGAAAAGTTCTGTCTTGCCAAGTTAAGGAAGGAAGGACTCTGAGTCAGACTGTTGAAGCTCTAGATGATGGTTTTAGCCATTTCACCAAGAGTTAATAAGGACTGTGATTGGCTAAGTTACATGCCCCTTCTGAGGCCAGGGATTGAGTCTGTGAACAGAAGATGTGAAATGGGGGTGTTAGGCAGCCTAGAAAGTAATCTACTGCAATCATTCTACTTAGGCAAGATCTCCAAATGTGGGCAGGGAATGCTTCCATCTCTATAGCTGGCTATAGAAACCATAGCAACATTGTTCTTTTTATTCTTCCTGCTTTGAATTTTTGTCAGTGAGGGGAAAAAAGGATGCAGTGTCTTCTGAAATTCAGTGTACTGTGAATGGCGGAAGGAACACCAGATTGTGGTTTGAACTGGGCCCTGGGGCTTGGATGTCTGGGAACATTTGGAGAACTGGCTCAAAGTGCTTGTAGGATGCTGCCATTCTCTTGTGCTCCTGAATGTGCTGGCTATAGCTCATGTTTCCTGACTCCTCTAGGTACCATGAAGATCAAGAAATTAATGCGCATAGCTGCCTCAATAGCCTTATGTCTATGGGATTAGAAATTTCCAGTAATGCCTTCTTTCATGCCTAATTGTGAAACACAGATTGTCCGTGCTCCAATTCTAAGATGCTAATGTTATCTCCCCCTTTTCTTCTTTTCTTTCCTTTGTCTTCTTTAAAACAAAAATACACTGTGTTAACGTTGGTAATATGGCATAGCTTTGAACATAAAATTCAGGTCACTTGAAGCTCTCCCTGCTCCCATTCTTTGTTCTGGATTTTATATCCCCTGAGTCTGATGTATTATTCACTCTATGATTTTCACAAAACAAGATGCATTATTTACTAGGTTGTATGATATCTGAAATTCCACAGGTTTTCCTGTAAATTTGTAAATAGCACACTGAGCTACACTAGATTGCCTAGAGTTGTTTGCATGGGCACCATGATTTATTGACTCATTTATTCCCTGGATGATATCTTGTTTCCAATCTTTGCATATTGGTGCAAGAGAGATTTTGGTACTTTGTATATTGACAGAACGTATCAATTCCATCCTTACATAATGGCCAGAATTTATAGACTTCATGATATTCAGCAGTAGTTAGCATAAACTAAATTAATGACTGTTGTTGCCTAGAATCTGTTGTCGTCTACCTAATTTCCAGAAAAAACATGCAACCTAAACATGCAAGAGTTTTTATGCCACTGGAGGGCAGTGGGGTGATAGGTCCTAGAGCTAAGAGTTTGTGGACCCTTTACTTTTTTATATCTTGTTGAAATTTTCATTTTTTTTTGTCACCAGGCTGTTGTGGCAAAGACAGACTGGTTTGTTCTCTCTCATGCTCTTTCCAATCGCACTTTAGGCTTCCCTAGCTAGTGAGGGACAGGTAAACGGAGTAGGGGCGGGAGGACAAGATTTGTAGCACTTTTCAATTTCTTTGGTGTAAACATCCCCACTGTAGCTCAGTTTCAGATACCTATTTGTTATCTCTTGAATGAATGTTGGGAAGAGTAGTAGATAATCTATCCCCATAGACTGGCTCTGGCACACACTAGTTCGAGCTAATTGGGTTTTCAGAACCATGTGTTTTAACCAGTTTTGTTATAGATGATGGTTTTAGTCATTTCACCCAAAATTCATAAGGACTGTGATTTGCTAGACCTAAGTTATATGCCCCTTCTGAGGCCAGGGGTTGGGTATCAGCAGAAGATGTCAAGTGATATCTAGTTTTGTTTTCACATGCACATGATTTAACAAGTTCCCTAACACTCTAAAAACCAGAAAACATGTGCCTGATACTTTCTGCTTCTCAGAACCACATCCAGAACAATGACAGTTTTATCTTTTTGAGTGAATGTTTTATTTTTCTTTCTTAAATTAACACCTGCTTTTAGCATACAAAGCAATGTGTTTTCATGGCATTTTGTGCGTATGTATCATTACACTTTGTTTTTATTTGACCTCTCCACCACCTTCCCCCTCTCCCCATCCTTCCCTGCAATGCCCCTTTCTCTCGTGGCATGGATGTTCTGTTACCTTCCCCTAATCCCCCTTCTCTTCAGATCATTTCTTCCTTCTCATAGTTCCCTTCCTACTTTAATATCCCCCTCTAAAAACATCCACATGTACACACACATCGCTATTTAAATTTAGATTCAGATTACTCATAGTTTCACATGTCATATTTGTTTTTGTGCACCAGGATTATTTTGCTTTAATATATGTATAGAAAAGTGTACTGATTATTAGTGAATATCAGTTGAATTATCAATTATCAAATAATTTTCAAAATTTCAGTACAGAAATTTCTCAGATCAAGAAACTGAACACTGAACAAGGTCCTGTTGTACCTCCTTCCACTGGTTAACTTCCTGCTGCCCTGAGTTCTAATCCCATTAATTAGTTTTATCTGCTACTGAAACAGCCCACAGACACCTATATAGTATATACTTTTATTCCTGGCATATTTTGTTCTGCATCATATTTATTTGTGTATTAGTTTTTTTCTATTCCTATGACTAGAATGCCTAACAGAGACTAAAAAAGAGAAAGAATTAATTTTGGCTCCTGGTTTTAGGGGGCTCAGCCATCACAATAATGATAGAATAGTCAAGCAATGCAGATGTTTGGGTTGGAAGCATGTGCTGGAGGCTTTTCACATCAGGGTAGACCAGAAGCAATGAGAATTTATAGGAAAGTAAGGACCTACTTCCTGCAGCTGTTTTACCTCCTAAAGCCTCTAGATCCTCCTAAATTAACTTTTCTGACAAGGGGTCAAGTATACTAAATATACATGGATTGAAGGCATTTCAGATTCAACCCTGAATGATATGATTCATGAATTTTATTTGGGGTTGCAGGAACTCAATATCCTTTCTGTGCATAGTATTCTTTTGTATGAATATACTGTCATTTATTTTGCATTGTCCTATGGGTTGACATTAGAATTACGTCTAGTTTGGGCATATGGCTGCTGTGTTCATTCAGTATTGTGTCTTTGGCAGATAAAAGCACATATTTCTGCTTCATGCATGCACAGAGGGTGAACTAGAAAGCCATAAGTCAGGTATGTATTGCAGTGTTTTAGATCTTAAAGACATCAGATTTGAGAGGAATCATGGCAGGATAAGTAGGACCACAGTCAGACTGGAGTGAGGAAATGATGGCCAGTGTGACAGTAGCAATATCCCTCTATAATTTTTAGGAGGTAAGTTATCAGAACCAAAGAAGGTATTCATTATCCTAAGTGAGTACTTGCCTCTTGCCTATGTGCCTGCCACTGTGGTAGGTGCTGGTGATACTGTAGTGGTTTAAACATAGTGTTGCTCCATAGACAGTTAGACTCTAGTCATGAGAAGCAAACTGTGAATCACTGGTCGCACAGGTGGTATTTTGATAAGGGTATTGCGAGTTGCCTGGAGGGAACAGGAGACAGTCATGTCATAATTCAGAGCAGCCTTGGGGTGAGGAGTGGGCAGGGGAGGAGCTGGGAAGGAAGAAGTATGAAGGCAGACATCCTGGGGGAAATCATGCCTGAGCTAAGACCTAAAGAATGATTAGGACAGGGTAGGATAGAGTGCTCCAGGCTGTAGAAATGGATCAGAGGTGCAGATAGTGAAGAGGGAATAGGAATGATTGGAAAGATGCTTGGAATATTGTGCAGACAGGACAGGCAAGGAGGGTGGTTAGAAGTGAGACTGTGGTAGAAAGTAGAGCCAGAACAAGGAGCCTTTCCTATTATATCATTTGTGCATGGTGTGTGTGTGTGTGTGTGTGTGTGTGTGTGTGTGTGCGCACATGCCACAGTATGTGTGTGGGGGGTCAGGGAATAACTTATAAGAATTGGTTCTTTCCCTCCATCATATATATATCATGGGGACAGAACTCAGGTCATCAGGCCTAGTGGTAAGTTCCTTTACTGGCTGAGCCATCCCAGCAGCCCAAGTAGGCCCTTTTAAGTAAGTTTTCTTCAGGGACAAGTTTGCAATAGGTTATCCAATATCAAGTGGTCAGCTCACAAAATTACCCATTAGGATATACATATATATATAATATAATATAATATAATATAATATAATATAATATAATATAATATAATATTTCTAGTTTGTTTTCCTATTGTTGTGATAAACACTGTGGCCAAAATGCAACTTGAGAAGGAAAAGGTTTATTTGACTTACATGGTCTGATCACAGTCTATCACTGAGGGAAGCCACACAGGAAGTCAAGCAGGTCAGGAATCTGGAGACAGGAACTGAAGCAAAGATCGTGGAGGAGTGTTGCTTACTGGCTTGCTTCTCTTTGGCTTGCTCAACTACTTTTCTTATATAGCCCAGGCCCACCTGCCAGGATGGCACTGCCCGTAATGGGCTGGGCTTTGCTATATTAATTAGCAATCAGAAAAATTCCTCTCAGACATGCCTACAGAACAGTCTGATGGAAGAAATTCCTCAGTTCAAGTTCTCTCTTCCTGGGTGACCAGTTTGTGTCCAGTTGACAAAAGCTAACCAACACACACATTTTTACATATAAACTATACATATATATGCATATATATGCAATAATAATAACTAAAGAAGAGGTTTTGAATTTGAGAGGGAGTGGGGAACAGAGGAGGAGCTGATGGGGTAGAAGGGGGGCAAATTGATGTAAATACAGTGTTCATGTACGAAAGTCTAAAAATATAAGAAACAAATAAACAGACGACTTCACCCTTAATAAGCCTGAATCCTCTGTACTTGAGTGAAGTATCCTGCCAATATGCTGTATTGAAAAAAAAAGTTTTCTCAGGATTAGAGAGAAGGTTCAGGTATTAATAGCACTGACTACACTTGAAGAGGACCCAGATTCTGTTCCCAACATACAGATTGCATCTAATAATCATCTATAACTCCAGTTCCAAGTGATCCAATACCCTCCGGTGGACATTGTAGGACATGAATGCAATTATATCCATGCAGGCAAAACACTGACACATGTAAAATAAAAATAAATAAATAAATCAAAAAAGAATTTTCTGCCAATATCATTCATAGAATCTTCTAGTACTATAAAAGCCAGTAGAGATGAAGTTTTGAGGTTGGTACCGTCTTGATTTCGCCTTGTCTGTTCTGTGACTCAGGTTATGTTGTGTCTTTAACAATAGGTTCTTACCATCAAGTTCTGTCAGGTAACCAAGAGCAGGGTCAATAATCAGTACTGTTTGAGGATCTGTGGGACCTCCCTGGTCAACAACTCCAAAAGAGGGAGTCCATTACAGGCACTGGGCTTTTGTGAATAGTGAGAACCACAATAACAACTTTCTTGGCAAAAGAGGCCCATTGGAGAAACCATGGCCCAAATATTATGGGGATAACCAACCACCTTCTGATTGGATTTAAGACTTGCTTCACGAGATGCAATCCGTAACTGACACTGTTATCAGGGCAAGAACATGTGGCTAACAGGTCACAGCCATAGGGGAGAACCTACTATTAGAACTGGTCTAATATTAAAATGACTCCTCATGACATCATCATATCCATAAATGAGCAATTCTCTCAACTCTCACCACAGAAGATTCTTTTCGCAGCAGATGGCAGTTAACACAGATGCGTAACTAGCCAACATGCAGAGACTAAGAGACTGTAGAGTGGTCATCCCTAAATGTGATACTGGTTTTACTCCTGCTCCTCCAGAGGCTTAGGGATCATTATGGAAGAGCAGGTGGGAAAACTGTAAGACCCAGAAATGGTAGATGAATACAAGGAAATTGTGTTGTCCAGAGACCAGAAGGTAGCTGCACATATGAACCCAGACTCCAGTGGATAGACCTACACTCAAGAGAATTTAGGAAACACAGATTGGACTCAATGGGTGTTTAAAAAGACACATAGCAATAGAGTGGATGAAGTTGGGAGAGGTAATAAGGTGGGAGTGGAGAGGAGAGAGGGACGTCAGAAAATGATCAAAATACATTGTTGTTCTTTTAAATTTTTTCTTTGATTTGGAGCTAGAGAACTGTCTCAGTGGTTAAAGCATTGGCTGCTCTTGCAGAGGATCAGGGTTCAATTCCCAATACTCACAGGGCAGCTACCTAACAACTGTCTGTAACTCTAGTTCCAGGGGAATCTAACGTCCTCTTCTGACCTCTGTGGACCCTGCTTGACACTGTACACTTACATGCAGGCAGTATACTCATGCATAATTAAAATTAAAAAATTTTTGATTTATATATTTTATTTTATGTGTAGGAATGTTTTACTTTTATGTGTGAATCAATAAAAATACTCAAAAAGACTAATTCAACATATTATACTTGATTTTTGCCTAGAGAAAAATCCGTAATAGGTAGTCAATAAATATTTGTTGAACTGAAAAAAAAAAAAAAGACTTTGTGGAGCACCGACCGAAACTTCTGAATCGATGAATTAAGGTAAAGCTTTCGCCTTCACAAGCTGATTTATCTCAGGTATTTGTTATAAGGATGGAACACTAACACAGCATGTGAAGCAAATTGCCGACTGCTGTGTGTTTTGCAAACTATCATTTATAACCTCAAAATACTCCACAAATAGAATCTGTTGTTCCTGGAGATGATCGAGTGAGAAGTTGAAGGTCAGAGGGGCTAAATGACTCTATGGGTGGAAAATAGACCTGCTGATTTTTAGTTTAGTGCCTTTTCTCTTATATTAGTGGCTTCCAAATATTTCTTTTAGTCAAGGGACCCTTTCTGCAAATGAAACCTTACCACGAAAAACAATATAGGAAATGAAGACTGAGAACTTGCTCTTATTAAAACAGGAGCAGGTAACTAGGGTTGGAGCCTGAGGCAATACCTCTGAAACTTCAATGTATTACTAGAATCCACAGTGAAACTTGTGTGTTCAGTGGCTATTTCCTGGAAGCACTTGAGTTGTGGAGTAGGAGTGAGCAATTTTTTGGGTAGGAACTCCAAGGGCTTTGCTTTGATGGGTTTTAGGGTATGGTAACAACATTGGCAGCCCTAAAGATCACCTGGGGGTACTCTGAAATATCCCAGTGTCAAGTCTCCAGAATAATTGCATCAGTATAAATGGTGTGGGAATTGGTCATCTATAGTTCTACATTCCCTTAGTGTTTATATTGGGTGACCATGGGTTGAGAAGCAACTCTATACTGGTACTTCTGAAAACATTGTGTCAGCCCAGCACTGTATTATCTGGGTCTTTGGGTCCCATTTAGAACTAGCTTCTGTATGAGCAACTTTGTGCTCTAACAGAAATCTCTTGATGATTCTCATTCTCAGTAATTTCAAAATGACAGTTCAAGCTCCCCCAGTTGTGAGACTAGAGGGCTTCAGCGGGCCAGAACTGCCTGAGTTCAGGCTTAGAATTCTAGTTCATTAAGTGTGAGATAGGCCCAAGAATCTGTAGTTCTTACAAGTTCCCTTGGTTTTGAGGCAGGTGATTTATGGCCTTGTAATTGAAAAAGAACTATTTTTAGGCAGTTGTTACTAAACATAGTATATGGATAGATTCTTTTATGAGAAAATGCTTCTTTTGGGGACTCCTCTTTGGTGAGAATTTGAATTACTTTGACTTTGTGCTTTGGTTTGTACCTTGGAATCTCATTTTACTGTTAGAGACATATAATGTATTCTTATAGCCAAGTACATCAGCTCGATTTCATTGGATAACAATGAGCGACAAAACTCAGGAACTTCAGACAGTAATTATTTATTTGCACTCAAATGCTGGTTGGTTGGGTACCCCTGCTTCATACAGTAGGTTGGGGCCTCTGGTTTTATTGATGTTCAAGATAAAGGGATTTGGATGATACCCCAGAGTATAGGAAGAGCTTTCATCCTCTCCTCATAGTTACATCTGAAAGTCACCTGCTGTTAGGGAAGACACAGATATAAGCATATTGTAAAAGGGAGGGAGAGAAACAGTTTGCGATCTAATATTTTTAGTAGATTGCATTTGGACATGAAGAAACTGTCCACAGAGGACCTCGGTTTCCTCATTTTTATTTGACAGGATTTGAGAGACTCTCTGTTCAGATGCTCAGTAAGCTGTAATACAGAGGTGCGTATTACAAGTTCTTCCAAGGTTTCTTCTGTTATCGCCCCAACTTTCTGAATAGTCTGTTCAAGGTATTTCAGTGTCTCAGCAGATGCAATCAGTGGCATGCTCAGTTCTATCATGTTGAATTTTTCCAAGATGGTGTTCTGATTGTTAAGAATAAAATAATTCAAAATAACTTGATAGCAATATTCAGGCAGGCAAATGTGCAATCATCTCAAGGACTTGATACTGGTGCACCTAAGTGATTTTCCCACACTGGAAGTCTACTTCATTGTGCATAAACTCGGGAGGCCATGAGCAGTCAGGGGTACATGCATTGTTTCTGTTCTGTGCATGAGTTGATGTGTCCTGGCATCCATGAGTAAAACAGAATGATACCATATTTTTCCCCCTAAATGAAAATTGTTTTCCTGCCTGTCTAAGAGAACAAACTACTTGTTTAAAAACCAGCAATTTCCCACTCTTGTAGTAAATGACATTCCTGTTGAAATGACATAGAACATTCTGTGACTTTCTTCTAATCAGAAGTGCTTGGGATCCTCCAAGGTAAAAAGTTCCTCTCTATCTCAAATCAGAAGATCCAGTCAAGTTGCATATTAACTTTGACAGCTGCAGAAGCTTTTATACCTTTTCCATAAAATGACCTTAGAATTTTAACATATACAACATATACTTTGATATTTTTTTTGTTTGCTTTTTGAAACAAAGTCTTATGTAGCCCAGGGTGGCCTTCAATTCACTATGTAGTGAAGGATGATCTTGAATTTCCTGTCGTTATTTCTCGGTCTAGTAATCCTAGTGCTGGGATTACAGGTATGTGCCACCATGCCCAGCTTATGCAGTGCTGGGATCAAATCCTGGAATTTGTGCAGGCAAGGCAAATCACTCTACCATCTGTGATACATCCCCATCCCTAAAACATATTAATATTTCAGTAGCACAAATGTATACATTTTATGACATTTATTTAGTATAATATTAATATATGAAATCATTTCGATGAAACACAGTTCAGTCTAAAATGTTGGGAATCAGGACTTCACTTAATAAAGGTTTACTGATTTTCTATTTGGTCAGAGGTCTTTATTTCATCTTCATTTGGAAGGTCAACATCACACTAACAGTTTTATATTGATTAAATCTATGAAATGAAAATAAAAGCTATCAGAACCCTTAGTGTACCTGTTTGGGTCATTCCACTGAGCATAGCTTTAATTACACTAGTTTAATCTAATCCTAGTAGTTTAGAAATAAAAACTAGAGTGCCTGAAAGAGTAATTTGCTCAAACAGGAAGGTAAATACATTATGAAATTTATCTTATCTGTGTGCTATTGGTATTGATGCCATCCTCAATTATTGCTACCTATCATTATCTCCACATTATGGAAGAGGAAATAGAAATGCATGAGGCTAAAGATTTTGGCAGACCAAGGCCTTTGAGTAGTCTTGGTAGTGACATTGACTGTCAGTTTGAGTACTAGTGTTTTAAATATTGTGTTCTGGCCTGGGAAGACGATTCAGTGGATAAAACACTTTCCATGAAAGTGTGAGTACCTGAGTTTGGATCCCTAAAACCCACATAAAGCCACATGGGGTAGCACATGTCTGCAATCCCAGTGCTTCTGTCAAGATGGGAAGTGGAGATAGCAGGATTCCTAGATGCTCTCGGGCCAGCTAGTCCAGTTTATGCCGTGGTGAACAAGAGACCTGGCCTCAAATAAGATAGAAGATGAAGACTGACACCCACGATTCTCCTTTGACCTTGGTAGGTGTGCTTTGGTGTGTGAGTAAATGCTCTAAACACACACACACACACACACACGCACGCACGCACGCACACACACAATAAAAATGTACCTTGTTCTAATGTTATTAGATGTATTTAAACTCTAAAATAAGTCAAAAGAGGGAGGCAAATTGTGACATTTTATTTAAAGTTATATTAGAGTTGGGATTTCAACCCAGGAACTAGAGAGGAGAGAGAGAGAGAGAGACAGAGACAGAGAAAGAGAGAGAGAGAGAGAGAGGAGAGAGAGAGAATATATGAACCTAGGGTCTTGCATATGATAGACAAGTGCTCTACTACTGAACTATACTATCTCAACTCTATCCATTTTGAAATAAGCTGTGATTTATGCTCTGCACAGAGAATACCTGGAAAATGCCTGAGATTCAACAAGTTGGGTTACTGCTAATTGTAGCAAAGGAGGAAGCCCAAGGTAAATCATAGGGGTTCTCCATTAGATGGGATGAGGACTGAGGCTCAGGCTTCTGCTAGGTTATCTAAAGAGGCCTCAAGGCATGGAAGCCTTAGTTTAGATTATGTGCTGTCAGACAATGGCATAATTCTGTGACTGAGGTTCTTTATAAATTGTTTTTAAATAAGAGGAGTGAGGTGAGGCTAGAGTTTCAGTTGGTAAAGCAAACAGCTGTCGCTCTTGTCAAGGATTCTGCAAGAGGCAGTGCTTGACCATGATTTTGGGTTTGCAATCCTGATTTCTTTTTTTTGTCTGTGTTCAGACACGATTAGGGAGCTGTCTTTTTTCATATTGATGCGTCACCACAGAGCAGCCTTTCTAATATTCAGGTTCTGTGAGATTGTTTGTAGTCTACACAATACCCAGGCTTCCTTGTTAGAACCAAGCTACCAGTGCCTGACCTGCTTCTTACTGTCAAGGGCTGCATTTCTCATTCTAAAAATGTTGTTTATTTACTTATTTTTAGTTTTATTATATATGTATGAGTATTTTACCTGCATGTATGTACCCATGCTGTGCAGTGCCAGAAGAGGGTGTCAAATCCTCTTGAACTGGAGTTACTGACAGTTGTTAGCTTCCGTGTGGGTGCTGGGAACTGAACCCAGGTTCTCTGCAAGAGCAGCCAGTGCTTTTAACCACTCAGCCATCTCTCCAGTCCCAGGGGCTGATTTTCTCTCTCCACAACATATAGTCTTCCATTAAATGCAGTCTCTCTGTTTTGTGTGTGAACTGAGATGGGAGAGTACCACATTTATTATTATGTGTGTGTGAACTGAGATGGGCGAGTACCACATTTATTATTATGTGTGTGTGAACTGAGATGGGAGAGTACCACATTTATTATTATGTGTGTGTGAACTGAGATGGGAGAGTACCACATTTATTATTATGTGTGTGTGAACTGAGATGGGAGAGTACCACATTTATTATTATGTGTGTGTGAACTGAGATGGGAGAGTACCACATTTATTATTATGTGTGTGTGAACTGAGATGGGAGAGTACCACATTTATTATTATGTGTGTGTGAACTGAGATGGGAGAGTACCACATTTATTATTATGTGTGTGTGAACTGAGATGGGAGAGTACCACATTTATTATTATGTGTGTGTGAACTGAGATGGGAGAGTACCACATTTATTATTATGCCAACATCAGAATCACTTGAAAAAATAGACTAACAGTGGACACAAGTTCCCCTAGCTCTCTATTAGAACTGTCTGTCATGGGAGAGTACCACATTTATTATTATGTGTGTGTGAACTGAGATGGGAGAGTACCACATTTATTATTATGTGTGTGTGAACTGAGATGGGAGAGTACCACATTTATTATTATGCCAACATCAGAACCACTTGAAAAATAGACTAACAGTGGACACAAGTTCCCCTAGCTCTCTATTAGAACTGTCTGTCTTCCAGAACTGTGCCCATAGATCTCTCTTGTCCCCCTCCCAGGCTGTGCAGCTGGAACCGTTTCTGGAACCCTGTTTCTGCAACCTTGTCCCCTAGTCAGGCCACACCCATAATTGTAAGGAGCTTGTATTAAATAATTTGTAAGATGTAATGATGTAAACCCCATAAGTTTATAAGTATAATTTTATGTATTAGATAAATAATTAGTTTAAATTCATAAGTATAAGAAGCACATGCTAAGTAATTAAGTCTATGTGTTGTAAACTCATTTATAAGTTTACTGGTTTTTAAGTTGTAACAATGTAAGCCATAGTGTTATACGTATAAAATGCATAACAGACAATCAGCATAAAAGTAGTGACATTGTAAACCCATAATATAATCTCATAAATTAGGATTCTATAAGTTAGAAGCTAGGGCCTAGTTTCATAAGTTAGAAGCCTGTTAGAAGTGGGCCCCACAGCCAGAGGCTTTGCTCAGTTTCCTGGAAAAGCCTCCAGGGAGTGCTGGGCTGATAAAGCCCCAGAAATACCTCAGTTTCTTAAGAAGGTCTCTGGTCAAGCTCTAGGCCCATAGGAACAGAGCACTTTCTTAGGCCAAGCACCCAGTGGACAGAGTACCCATAATATCAGATCTTCCAGTCACTCAGAGCCCGGGGCTTCCCTAGTATCAGATCTTGCAGATGGACCCCTGCCTAGAACTCAGGGGTCCCTTTCATATCAGACCCCCATCATACACTGTAAAGTTGTGATGTGAGCAGGACAGTGAGGGAAGTCATCTGGAAGCTGATTGGCTGGTGGGGCCACACTGCCAAAATTCCCTATAAAGCCTAAGGCCTAAGGGCTAGATGGCCAACGCTAATTCATGGGAATCCTGAGACTGCGGTCTGAAGACCCCTTGTCTGAAGTCCAGTCAGTCTAGCCTAGGACGTGTCCCAGTGGAAAGAGTCACGCCTTGAGGCCTGCACAGCCCTGGCATGAAGCAAGTTCCCGAGCTGGACCTGCATGAATGCCATCGGACCACCTACCGGGCCACCCACCGTGGAACCTGCTGGACCAGCCCTGCCAGTTGGAGCCCTCACTGGAGCCTTGATACCTGGTCTCCATGTTCCCTTTCCCTAACCTTCTTTGGGTTAGATCAAGCCTCCCGACAATAATTTATTCAAAATGTTTTCTCCAACTTTTGGGGGAAGTCCAAGTTCAAGTTTGGCTCCACCCTCACTATCAACAGACCATCTGTCTTTTCATCCCTAGTTCACATTCATACAAGGTCATCCCAATCACCACCCCAATGGTCGGTCACACTGCTGGCCGCGCTTAGATATGTTAATCTCAAGCATCTCCACATTCATTCACTATCTGTTTGGGTGGAGTACCAAACTAAGGTTGCCCAGGAAATGCCCTGGGCATCAGAACCAAGAGTTCATGGCTTTGTTGGGGTTAACCAAGTCATTAGACCAGATTATGGATATCAACAAAGGTCATTCTGAGAGAATAAGAGCATGGACCAGGTTAGGCCATTGCTTAGGACTAGAAGAGGATGTTAGTGTCTTGGCAATATACAGGGAGAGGGATGCATGGACTTGAGTGCTATGTATGAGACAGTAGTGAATCTCAGTGAAGATAACTCACTCTCTAAGAATTTGAGCTGTGGTAGGTGGGGGCAGAGGCATAAAGCCCTTTATGGTCATAGGATAACGAGGGGGAAAACCTTGACAAGTAAAAACAGCTTCAGCTCCGTTGAACATATTCTTGGACAGTGGAAATCTCTCATTTCTGGAAAGGTTGAGACCTGCAAGGACAGTCACCTCCCTCTTACCTTCGGATTATATGGGCTATTTTTTCAGATATCGTGAGTCAATAAAAATCCTTTTTGTAAGCAGCTGAAAATCTCTCTCTCTCTCTCTCTCTCTCTCTCTCTCTCTCTCTTTCTCTCCCTCTCATTATTGACAAAATCCTCCCAGAGGGCAGGTGGAAATTTTTTTTTCTTTCTTTTTTGGGTTGGGAATTTACCTTATGTGTAATTTACTAGGAAAAGAAAGAAATGCTTTTGAGAATGAGTGTAATAGACCAAGTAAAGTGTAACCAGTACAATTTCTATGTTGGATGAAAAAGGAAATCATGCCAGAAAAATGAGCCCAGGTGACCAGCAAGCCTGTTTCTCTCCTTGGACCTTCCAAATTTGAAATATTCCACTTGTATAAGAGTAGCTTTTATTTTCTTTATCAACTGCCCTATACACCTTGCACTTTATTCCTAATACCCCATGAGACAGTTCCTTCTCAAAGGGGGGGGGGGCAAAGCAAAGTTAATGCTAAGCTTGGTTCTACCTCCATATTTATGAAAACAGAATCTCTGGAGATTTGTCAAATCTTGTACTGTCATGTTTAACTTTGCCAGAATGTAATGTGACAGGCTAGATCGAATTCTAGTGTCACAACCTTGTCAGAATTCTCATTTTAGAGTGTAGCAAGGATTTTAATGTTATAACTGTAGGGGTTTGAAGTACCCATTAAGATACAAGACAAAGAAATGAAGCAGACAGAACCTAAACTATTACTTTATTACCTCTAATGTCAGGTAGTAAAGAATAAGCGTAGCATTTGTATTGAAGTGGACTCTCATATTCCACCCTAGAAGCAGGCATCCTGACCTGCCTCAGGACAGAACTATAATTTCCTTTGTCCCGGAGAGGAGTGAGGGATAGAGAGAAGCCTAGATGGGGCAGGGGAAACATCAGGTAGGAGGGAATTGCCCACTAATAATTAAACTAGGTAAGCTATGACTTAGAGAGTTTTCATCTCATGAGTCAACCTGAAACTGAGTGTGAAAACCCAACCAGGGTTTTGTAGCTATCCCCCAAGAGGTTGGAGATGTTTCAAGATATGTGCATTGTGAATAAAGGCCTTGTTCAGAGCTAAGAGCAGGTTATCTAGTTAAAATGATAATTAGAGACCTTTGAGAAATAATGATGAGAGCTTTTCTGTGTGCCATTTGAGGCCTGTGGCTTATTGGTCATGAAGCAGTGAACTTCCTTTTGTTGAAGAGATTCTTGGTTCATGCAGATCCTTCTCTTTTGACAATTAAAAACTATTTTCTTCAAATAAGCTTGCTAAAGTATCACACTTCTTCCCCTCCCATTATCCTCTGTCTCACGTGTCCATCATGTACTCTCAGAATGCTTCATTTCTTTCTTGCTGCGTTTGTTGCATTCATTCATTATGTGCTGAATCATTTCACCTCTCTGCACCCAAGTAGACTCTAAGTTCTTTGAGTGCTGTTTCAATATTTAATATTTATTCTGTTTGATGTTTCCTACATGTTTGTGCTCACCAAAAATATTTGCTCACTTTTATCTCTGGTTGTTAGGGTTCTACTTGGCATGCTAGTATAGATCAAATTCAGATACTTAAGATGGGTTATCCATGCAGAAAACTGATCATTCTCCAGAATTGCCCCTCTCATTAAGTAAGAAGACAAGACTGAGCAGACACAACTTCTCCAAGTACCACTACAACTGCAAGTATCCACCCATGTCAGGGAGGCCCCGGAGTCTGGGATGACCATTCAGGGTTGTTATTACAAATTGGGGTAAGAAGTGGGGCTTTTGTATGCTCAGAAAGCCAGACTTTGGGGCTAGTTAAAAAGAAATAGCTCAGTAGGTAAAGGCTCTTGCCATGTAAGTCTAGCAATGTGAGTTCAATACTGTTAAATGCTGCAAAATTGCTATTACCCAGAATACTAGAACTCCATGATAACTCAAAGCTGACTCAAGTAAAGTTCTATTCTCCCAGACCCCATTCTGGGAAACTGAAACCTAAACTTATCACAAACAATTCTGAAAAGAATATAAAGCTCTAAGAACACCTGTACCTACTGACTGCCAGATTTACTTCAGTACTTTCTGCTTGGCTAGCTTGGGTACAATGTAAATTGTTAAAGGAACTCCCCAATGTGGTCAGCATGCACCTGGTTACCATGGTTAGATTTGTACCCATTTTGCTGACCATTGTATGAAGTTGTACTTGTTGTTCCCTTGTATCTGCACTCAGCACCCCCCCCCACAACTAGCTGACCACAAAATGTTCTGCAATTGTTTTATAATTAATGGCCTGCCATAGCTAACTGCCAAGTCTTGCTTCTGTCCTTCTGCCTGCTTGTGTACGCAGTTGTGTTGACCCCTGATTGGCTCGTTTTAAAATCACTTGAAACTCCCTCCAGAGTGCTATAGAAATCTTACTGAACTGAGCCTGTTGCTTCTCCCTGGGCACCCGAACCCAGAGGGAGCCCAGCCATAAAATAAACTTTTCACCTTGCCCTTCCATCAATGTGACGACCTTTATTGCAACATATAACAAATACCAGGACCCTATATAAGATGGAAGGATGGAGCTGACTCTATAAAGTTGTTTTCTGACCTCCACACATCTTTTTCCCTCCCTCCCTCCCTCTCTCTCTCCCTCCCTCTCTCTCTCTCTCTCCCAACACATAATTATAATAAAAACCTTTTTTGAAAAGGAAAGCCAGCCTTTGAGACAGGAATCTACCCTGAGACAGGAATCTCCACAGCCAGGAAATATTTACAATAGGAGTTGCAGTTGTGAGCAAACAATAGCTAATATTCCCTGAGGTTGGAGGTTGGAGCTGAGCAGGGATCTAGGTGAGACATACAGCGTCCATTACAAATATTTGTCATTTTCTAGATGATTCCAACTGCCACGAAGCACATTAGTCTAGTAGATTGAATCTAAGGCTTTCAGGTTCTCAAGTTCTTTTCCACTCTGAATGGCCCAAGGTCATAGTTTAACCTTCAAACATTTCTAGTTATGTTATATGCATAGTGTGTCCTTGAACAATCAGGCAGAGTATCAGAACATGACTCTGGGAAGGCAGCTTTACACAGCATTTTCCCATCAACACATGCTGGTATATCTCACTTGGATTCTTGCCAGAGGCAGCAGCCAAGGATAACCAGCTTCAGAGATGGTAACACTCATGTAGTGTTTACTAGTGCTAGATGCTATTTTAAGATCTCTGCATAAATTAATTCATTAATTTCCTCCTAATAATACTATGAAGTAGATACTATTTTACTTTTCCAATGAGGTCACTGAGGCAGATATGTGTACTTTATTCAAGAAGAAACAATAAGAAGATGATAGAACCAGAATTTAGTTTTAATGATTCCAGAACAATTTAAAAAACAAAACTTCTATCTCTTTTTGATTTGGTGTGTATTTCTCTGTGCTTGAAACTCTCATAAGCATTTTGCTTGCTCTATCTTGTTTCTACTGTCATAATCCAGTGAGGGGATTTTAAATGTGATTCACATTTTAGAGGTGAGAAAACCAGTGCCCAGGTTTATCTCTTGCTATGCTTTCATCTAGCTATAAAATGCTAGAAGAAGAGTCTAAGTACAAATCTGTTGTACGGCACAACCTGTATTTCTAGCTTATATCTGAAGAGGTCTAGTTTATACATTTTGAAAAGAGGGACCAAAAAGTCTCATGGCAACACTTTCAAGTTCTCAGAAGGCAAAATTAAGTACAAATTTGTTTGTTCAGTAGCAGGTTGGGGCCCAGAAGGGATGCTCTTGTTTTGGCATATCCCAACCTAAGTGATGTTCCGTGTGGAAAAAAAAATCACAGAAAGGAAACTGACACTTGGGCATTTAATGTATACGTAATAACTTCAGATATGTTATTTGAATCAAGACATAACAGACTTTAATTCTGACCATATGGAAATATTTATTAATGGATCTCCCTGTGGACATGGGTTATTTTTTTATGAAAACAAAGGTTTTACTCTTTATTGGAGGCAAGAGGGAAAGTACTATATTCTGTACCTAGAAAAGCAGCGTTGTTCTAGGATTTTGCTAACAGGCTCACAAGGGAATTAGATGTTGAATCTTCCACTGTATGCTTTAAAACACTAGACTTGAATCACCTCAGCTGCTCACCGATTTGGGGGAAAAAAAAAACAACAACCCAAGATCAAAATAAATTCCTGTCAGGATTCTAGTCAGACATCCTATAAATGTTTAAGTTTTCTTCTGAACTTCAAAATGTGAGATTTGAATATAGGTTAAAGAAAATTGTGTGCTAGGTGGCCTTAACTTGAAGAAAAGACAGAAGATGGAGTGTTTACTCAGGGCTATGAGATCATCTCAGCTGAGCACCTGCTGAGTTCCTAGCTTGATGCTTTAGGCAAGAATGACCAGGTAAGGCTATTTACCTGTGTGTGGAATGGGAAGCTGACAGGGTCTTGTTGATTGGGCCTGGCATGGTTCAGCTCAGGGAATGACTTTTGTGCTGATATCAAATAGCAGTGATTTCAGGTTTATGACAGCTTTCAAATATAATGATATGGAATGAGATGGAATTATACCACAATAGCAATAAAAATCAACCTGGAAGGAGAGGAGCTTCCATCTGTTTTGCTATTGCTCAGGGAGTTTGATTACGGGCATTCAAGGCTGGCAGTCTGACTGTGAAGATCAGACCGAGATTCTTCCTAAGTGAAAGATCAGACTACCTGGACTGCTGTGGTCAGTGAGGACTTGGTCAGTGACAGCTGTTTCCTGAACAGACATCACTTGGTTAAATTTACACTGAGAGCTGGCTTTGGGGGAGTTGATGTGAGAATGGGGGGAGACTTGAGCAGGCTGGAAGAGCCTGTAGCTGGTAAGGCAGCAGCTGCTCTGTGATGAAGACTCCTGCAGCTCTCCATTTTAGCCCACTCCCATTTATTTACCTGATATTTGGAGAATGGTCACCTATATTTTTACAGGATCTTTTTAGTTTAAAATTCTTGTTTGTTTTAGTTTATGTATGTGTACCTGAGTATAGGTATGTTCATCACATGTGTTCAGGAACCTGTGAAGGCTAGAAAATGGCATCTCATCCCCTGGAGTTACAGGCAGTTGTGACCTACCCAAAGTGGGAATTGAATGCTGCTAGGAATCCAACCCTGTCCTCTGCAAGAGCAGAAAGTGCTCTTAGCCATTGAGCTATCTTTCTAGACCTATGGGGTCTTCTGTATAATAATTATCTGAAGAGATGCTTTACCCTTCCTAAATAAACAAGGACACCACCATGACCACCATGGCTAAATGAGCTTAAAAATATTATGTAGTGACCATGTGTCCAAATTAATTTGTTGAATCCTAAGCCCCATGGTGATATATTGGGAGGTGGACCACTGGAGCAGCAATTAGGATTCATGCCCTTGAAATATAGACCTGGAAGAGGCTCCTTTTCACCTTCAGTTTTAGGAAGATGTAATGAACACACTACCTACAAACTAAAAAGCAGATCTTCACGCTGTGAATCTATTGGCATCTTGCTCTTGGATTTTCCAGCTGCCAGCAGTTTGAAAAACAAATTTCTGTTATTTAGTTCATGGCGCTTTGTTATAGCATCCCAAATGGACTAAGATTACTGTCTTCCCTTTCAAGGTTAGCCTCACTCATCAGTGCATTAGAGACCTCTTAAAGTCTACATTGTGTACTGCTATTTTAACTGGAAATTAATACATTTAAATATTTGAAATAGAACTTTTACCCTTTATTATTTTGTGTAGCTAGCCTGTTAAATGCACACTTTTAAAGTTACAACTAGAAAACTGCTTTCATAACTGACATTACAAGTATAGGGGTTGTCTCTTTGTACAGTCAGCATATGAAAAATGTTAAGCATTCCATTCATCTTCTGCTGAAAGAGGAAACTAGATGGTTTGTCATTCATTTAGAATGATGGTGTGTGTGTGTGTGTGTGTGTGTGTGTGTGTGTGTGTGTGTTACTGACTATGGGAGCTTTGCCCTCAGTACATGTGGGCATTATCCAATAAGCTATTGGCTCAGATGAAACTGAAAAGTTGGAGGAATGGCATTTTCTTCTCTCCCTTCTCTAGAACAATGTGCCATTTTTCTTCTTATTTTTGAGAATCAGAATTCCAGGTTCTCCAGCCTTTGTGTTCTAGGACACACAGTAGTGAGTGACTTCTGACTGAATTGTGCCATTGGCTTCCTTGGTTCAGAGGCTTTGGGTTTGGATGAATCCCTGCTATTACCTTTCTCAGCCCTAATAATCCAAGAAGGCAATTTTCCTAATAAATTCCCTCTACTGTATTTTCACTTACTTAAAATGCTTTGAATTTTTACTTACATAGACATAATAAAATGTCATGAGAATGATACTTAAATCTAAACACAAATGCATTTATATTTTATATTCACCTTATACATATAGGCTAAGGGTGATTTGATACAGAATTTTCAGTGTATATGTGTTTTGACTGTCATATCAGGTCAGGTATGGAATTTTCCATGTCAGCTATAAGAAAGTCTGAGGTTTTAGAGAGTTTGGACTTTATGTCTTAGGCTAGGGATTAGGATCCTGTGGTGGTCTGAATGGGAATGCCCCCAATAGGCTCTAAGTATTTGAACACTTGTCCCCAGTTGGTGGTACTACTTGGGAGGTCTTAGAAGGTGTGTCCATGCTGGAGGAAGCATGTCACTGTGGGGAGGGGTGGACTTAGAGAGGTCTTAAGCCTTGTAGCATCTCCAGTTGCTCTCTCTCTCTCTCTCTCTCTGCTTCCTGTGCCTGCTTGAAGTTGTGAGCGCTTATCTCCCTGCTCCGGCCATCTCTGCAGCCATCCTCCCCACCATGGTGGACTCTTGTCCCTTTGGAACCATGAGCTAAATAAACTCTTCCTTTTAAAAGTTCTCTTGGTCAGTGTTATTATCACAGCAACAGAAGAGTGACTAATGCAGATGCCTTATTGGATCTGTCACTCTGGAAAACCCTGGAGTGAGACAGGTGGCCCTGTCCTTTGAAGCACTGAAGAATGTAAGAGAACAGATACTTCCGGTGCTGGCTATATAATATAAGAAACATTTTGTCCTCTTGCAGACTACAAGCCTGTGATATCCTCAGCCATCAGATGTTTTAAACCCATGTTAGACAAAACGTACATAGTTCTGGTCTTTATTCCAAAGTTCCATTGTAAGACTGTTTCTGCCTACATTAGGATGGGCGTTTTAGTTTCAAAGAATCATACTCTATCTAAACTATTGTAAACATCCTGGTAGATTATATAGTCATAAATCCCAGAATATTATTTCAGGTACAAGTGGATTAATCATCACAAGCTGCTTTTTTTTAGGCCTTGGAGTCAACCAGTGTCTGTCTGTCACTGCTTTCATTTTTCTCCGTGATTCACCTTTGCGTCCCTCTGACCTGGCTTTCCTCTCAGCCAAGCCTTCTCTATTAGATGAGGAAATAAGATGTCTGGAAACTAGCTTCCCATTTTGCAGGATAATAACAACTTTGTTACAAAAATTGAAAAATATTGTTTGTTTCCAAAGTCTCAGCAAAAGTATTTCAATTAGATTTCTGTCTTAGTTGGTTTAGGTTGCTATAACAGAATACCTGGGATTGGATAAATTACAAAGAACATAAATTCATTTCTCACAGTTCTAGAGATTAGGATATCCAAGGTCAAGGGACTGACAAGTCTGAGTCTGGTTTCTCTTCCAAACTTATATTTTCACTTCATCTTCCAGAGGGGACAAATGCTGTTTCCTATCGTGATGAAAGATAAATGAGTAAAAGGGGCCTTTAGCTAATTCCTTTCAGTCATTTATAGACTCATAAGGCTCTGCTCTCCACTCCTACAAGACCTCTCTAGCATGATAGGATTAGGATTCTATATGAGTTTTGGAAGGATAAATTCAAAGGATTTCAGTTTCCATGGTGAGTCTGAATCATGTTGAGTTGGTCACTATATCCTTGGAGACCTGGAGATCCTAGATCTCCTGAATAGGCCATTGTCTGACTCTGATAGTGGGGATGGAGTCTCAGCTGAATCTCGTGACTGAGGGGGATGTTTTCCTTAAAGGAAAACTGAAATATCACAACTAGACAAAAATGAACTTTACTGAGAAGGATCAAAACAAAATACCAAATGAGATGTCCTTTAGAATCATGTGAAGGCTCTTGTCAGAGAATGACCAGAGAGGGGAACCTGTAAAGATATTTTATTGAAATAAAGGGTAGGCAACTGTTCTAGTTTGCTCTCTGTTGTTGTGTTAAACATTATGAGCAAAAGAAACTTGGGGTAGAAAGGATTTATCTGGCTTACATGTCCTGTGAAATCACAATTCATCACTGAAGGAAGCTAGGGCTGAAACTCAAGCAGGCACACAGATAGGAACCAAAAAAGAAAGCTGCTTACTGGTTTGCTTCTACCCTCACCATAGTCATCTGCCTTTTTTATGTAGCTTAGGCCCACCTGCCCAGGGATGGCACCCCCCCATAATGATGTGGGGCACCCCCCATAGTGATGTGGGGCACCCCCCATAGTGATGTGGGCCTTCCTACATCAATTAGTGATCAAGAAAATGCACTATCGATGTGTTCACAGGCTAATCTGATGGAGGAAATTCCTCAGTTGAGGTTCCCTTTCCTAGGTTGTCAGGTTTAACTAAGAAGATTAGACATCACAGTATATTTGCAAACATTACATGAAACCATTCTGAAATAAAACCAGAATTTCCTTGGTTGAATCTTGGCAACTTGAATCGGTCAATCTGCTTATCCTTCTGCCACACCCACCCCAGTTCCTTTGTTTCTCTCTGTCCTGTTGTGTGTTTCAGCATTCTGGATCCTAGGACTTTATCATCTGGATTCTGTAACCTCGGTCTTCCAAATGGCTCTTGGAAATGAGACACACCAGCAGGAGCTTAGAGGACTGAAAGAGAGGAGTTGGGTTTTTTTCTTATCCAAATCTTTTTCTGTACCTGAACTTGGGTAAACAGTAACTAGTGCTGATCAGACTGAGTCCTGAATGGACAAACCGCTTCTTGGGACCAGTAATGCTATTTCCTCTCTTTGATCTTACAGCCTAGAGAGATATTTATGGCAGTCTAGTTTAGACACACACACACACCTACACACACCACTTTTCCTTAGCCTTTTTCATCCCTCTGTAAATAGTCCTACCAAACTCTCTTTAGAATCCCATATCAATATGATTTATTCTTTCCTAGGTCCCTGATCTTTATATTCATTGTAACACTTTGGAGAGATCCTGAAATTTGTATCCTTTCCTTTTTAGTTTCTTTAGGGATAAATGTGCAGAGAAATAGTGATTGGAGAGGAAAGCCTTTTGGAAGGTTCTAGAGAAGAATGATGTTATCAGAAGATGGTCCTGTTCATATATGAGGAGGGAGAAGAGAACAAGTTGTCTAGAATGAAGGAAATCCCACAGCATTTCATCCTAAGTAGTTAGAGCTCCTGATGCTGGATGCTAAAGGAGGATCTTGGATTTGTTCCTATTTAATCTAAAACCTTCCTCATAGTCCCTTGCCCATGGTCCATTTCTTTGACCTCCTGTATGCTAACCACAGTCATAAGTCTGTGTGCTTTTGGAGAAGGAATTAAGAGAAGGTTCTGAGAAGACTATAGCATGGGGACATAGGTGGAGGTGGCAGCTGAGGAAAGAAAAGGCGAAAAAGAGAGAGAGGCTCAACACCAGAGTTGGTGGAAAGTCAAAGTATATGTGCAAAAGCCAGCTTGGGAGAGAAAATGAGGGCCTCAGCCCATGACTGGCAGGATTTTCCTGAAGGCTCTTTGAAAACATGAGATTTGACTTCAGTAGTAGGTTTCTGAGCCTTGGCTGGATGGTAGAATACCTTGAGGGTTTGGGATTTGATTAGCTCAGCTAGCAGCCCCCTCTTGCTCTTGTTTCTCTGGATCTTGTTTTTTTCACCTCATGCCCATCTCAGTGGCACTCGTCAGGGGTGAGCTACAGCTGCAGCCTTAGTTGGGCCAGTACTGTGAAGTGAGACTGGATTGTATACTGGAAAGAACCCAACTAGGAGTCAGAAGAGTTGTCAGTTTATTCCTTGGTTCAGCTTTTAACTGAGTCAGTTTTTGACTTGAGGGAACTTATCAGCGTGCTGAGTTTCACTGTTCTTAACCATACAACGTACCGAGGTAACACTGCATGTGTCGTGTTCATCATAATGTGACCGTGAGGCACAAGATTTGGAAATGAAAGCCTGTTTAGTTTTAAAGCTTCATGTTTTTATTCCTGACTAGACATAATGTAGTTTTCAGTCTTTTGCGGTCAGTGTTTTGAGAGAAAACATGTGCATGCACAGCTACACTTGATCTTAGACAAAAGGTCGAGAAGGGATACATATGCATTTGCATGCAACAATGTGATAAAGTGGTGATCTAGCTATGAACAAGTATCTAGGCAACTTGTAGCAAGTCCCTTGTCCTTGCTTAGGGTGAGGTAGGGTATTTCTTTAAGGATAACAAGGCAAATAGATCAAGGAAATATAATCAATTCAGATAGAAACTGCACCCAGCACAGGGCACAGAGAGTTGCCAAGAGAACAGTGATAACAACAGATCACAGATGATATGCTGGGCAAGAGATACTACAGAGGGCACACATGCTAAATTAGGGGGTATGGAGGGAACTGCAGTTTTCCAAATATGTCCTCAGAAGAGGAGTCCTGGAAGATCAACACTAACAGCAGGATACCATAATCTATTCCCTCCCTTCCTCCCTCCGTCCCTCCATCCCTTCCTCCCTGCCTATCTGCCTTCCTGCCTTCCTTCCTTCCTTTCTTCCATTTATTTAATGTGTATGAATGTTTTGCCTGCATGTTGTTTTGCCCTCATACAATGTCCATGGAGGCCAGAAGAGGGTGTCAGATCCCTTGGAACTGGAGTTATGGACAATTGTTAGTTATCATGTGGGTTTTTGGAATGGAATGTGTGTTCTTTCTATAAACAGCCAGTGCTCTTAACTGCTGAGCCATCCATCCTTCCCCTCTATAATCATTTATACTTGGGGAATTGGCTCCTTTGTCAACTTCATGAAGATTTATAAAGTGCACTGTCCTGGTGAAAGATCTGATAAGTGCTATAAAAAGTATCCTGTTTAATGTTTTTGATTCAGTTTTTGTTCTCTGTAATTTAAACATGAAAAGTCAACACTTCCATTCCTCTTGGAATTAATGATCCACAGAGCTCATTTTTGTAGGATACAGCGAAGTAGATTATGATGAAGGAATCATCTGTATTTTAGGATGATCATTCTTTGTCAATATGAAGGCAGGGGACCAATAGGAAGGATTCATTGTAATGCTAATAAGAGCACTGTATACTGTCAGAGGAGTTATGAAAAAGAATCAGATGTTTAAGACATACAGAGAGAGTATTCTGGTCAGTGGTTGATTGAATAAGATAGCAGGGTATAAGCCCAAATATATTTTAAAATCATTTGTTAAGAATAGAATAAAAAGCTGGAGAAATGGCTCAATGGTTAAGAGCATTGGTTGCTCTTGCAGAGGACATGGGTTCATCCCAGCACCTGCATCATGGCTTACAACTGTTGTAACTACAGTTCCAGGAGTCCCAATTTCCTCTCTGACTTCTATAGGTATTATATGCATGTGGTGTACTTACATACATGCAGGGAAAACACACATATACATAAAAACTAAATATAAATTTAAAATTTTAAAAAGACTATAAAACAACCCTAATTGAGCATGTTTTTTATGCCAGGACATATAGCAAATACTCACAATGCATAGTAATATAACTTGCCAACAATCTGCCAGGAAGGTAACATTGCAGATGATAAACTGAAGAGATGCAGAGATGTAATTCTACGTCTAAGCTCACAGAGCTAAGTGTTGGAATCACTAGACTGCAATGTCTGGGCCAAAGTTGCCCTGTTCTTGGTTTTATGTGACTCAATAACTGAGAATATAATTTATTTTTAACATTTTTAATAGAGTGGAAAAATGTCTAAAAAAGAGCTACTATTTAAAAGCACATGAAAAGCTCATGAATTTATATTTCCACACGTCTGATTGTCATTGGAACACAGCAATCCTAATTTGTGTGTAATCTTTGCCAGCTTTTCTTTGATCAAAGCCAAGTTGAGTAGTAGTGACAGAACCCTTACAACCTTAAGTTGTAAATATTTACTCTTGTAATTTACAGAACAAAGTTGAAAATATCTGAATACATGGCTCAACCAGGACTCACATCTGAGATTCAAAGCCAGCTTTGGTTTTGGGTAACTAAGGGTCATCCAAGACCTAGAGATACAGCTGTGAGACCCTATCAAGAGCCTTGAAGGAGCTCATGGGTGGGAACGTCAGCAGTCTATCCAGTGTGGCAGTGGTTATAGTGATAGAAAATTCAGCAGGGTCTCTGCACTGAAGTCAGCCTGAGGAGGACTGACATGTGTCTGGGGAGTGTAGTCAGCTGTGGGACTGAGACATGAAACTCAAGGAAAATTAACATCCTTTGACAAATATTATCATAGCAATATGTTTTCCCTGTAGTCTATTTTTCTTTTATGTTTTCATTAATCATTGGCTATAGAGCGAGCCCACGCTTCATAAAGAATATCCAATAAGATGAAACAGAATAACTTACAGTCTACATGCACCTGCTGAGTGTGTTCTGTTGAGAGTACCTGTGGTCAGTCTCCTCTGTGGGTTCTCTGTTCTGTCTGTAGGCTTCTAGACTCAGTAGTAGGTAGTAAGCATGTAGAAACTGAAGCTTCCATTACAGTCATTTTGATGTGTTCTAGCAGCTTTAGGCTGGCGTGACTTGCCTTTTATGCCCTAGTAATATTTGTTCATCTAAGAAATGAGACTTAAAGTGAAAGAAGAGATGGATGGTACCGGCATGCAACACTGACTTCAGAGTTTGTCTGTGATGACACAGAAGTCTCATTACTGTTGTATTTTGCTTGGCTTAAAAAAGGACATCAAGGGACTAGAAATGACTTTTTGCTTATTACTTGCCACTGTGAACTGTGTGTGTATGTGTGTGTATGTGTGTGTGTGTGTGTTGTATGCATATGTACATATATGTGTAGGTCCATGAGTGGGGAGACAGTAATGTTAGGTAGCCATCTTACTTGGTTGCTATTTTTTTATATTTTATTTATTATTTTTATTTTATGTGTATGAGAGTATTATTGCCTGCATGCATATTGATGCACTCATGTTGTGCAATGCCTGCGCAAGTCAAAGGAGGGCATTGGATCCCCTGCAACTGGAGTTAGAATGATTATTAGCACGATGTGGGTGCTGGGAATCTGAACTTAGGGCCTCTACAAGGGCAGTCAGTGCTCCTAACCTCTGAGAAACCTCTTCCACGCAGGTTGCTTTTTTTTGAGAAAGTATCTCTCATTGAACCTGGATTTCACTAATTCAGTACAATGTGCTGGCCAGTGAGTTCCAGATATCTATCACTTTCCACCTCTCCATGGCTAGGGCCATATAGACTCCTGCCACCATACCTGGCTTTTTATGTGAGTTCTGAATCTCCAAACTCAGGTCCTCATGCTTGTGTGGCAGGCACTTTACCAATTAATCCATCTCTCCAGGCCTCAGAATTGAAACTTTTGCTCTCGTATTCAGTAAATATTTATGAGGTTGCCCATTTCCATTGTTCAGACAATATAGACAAACCCAACACGGCCCCTGCCACCAGGAGGGCAGTGAGCATTCTGAGAATAGCCATGTCTTAGATATCAAGCAATTAGCTTCACCCCTGACTATGGAAAGCTTTGTATAGAAGAGACTCATGTGCAAGGAAAGCAGTTAGCAGGGAAGGTACAAGACACTGAAGAAATTGTAAGATTTTAAGAGTGGTATGAGTTCTCTAAGTCAAAATCAGGAGGACTCTAGCACAGGAAATCACATGTCAGTATTATGGCTGGCATGGCGTCTCCTGGCCCCATAACTCATGTAGTACTAGTTTAGAAGCAACAGGGTTGCTTCCATCTTCTTGTGTCTGCCAGTACCCTAATGTGTGGCTAATTTAAATTTATTCGTGTATAGACTGACTTGTTTGAGTGATAGAATTAACTGCCTTTCTTGAGAAATCTCTGCTGTATGACATGCGTAGCAACACATCATCTTCAATGCTGTCCGTTAAGGCACAAGAACATCTGTGTATGGATAGCAGATGTGCCTTTTCAGAAACTTGGAGCCTCGGTGAGAAAACTTAATCTCCTTGTGACTTTGCTTCAAAGCCACTTAAAAATAAATATGGTAGCTAGAGATGATTCAACCATTAAGATCACTAGCTGCTCTTGCAGAAGACTTGGGTTATCCACACACACAAATGTCTGTAGTTAGTTCCAGTGGATCCAACACACCTTCTGGCCTCCACAGGCATGGCTTGCATGTGGGTACACTTACATACATACAGGCAAAACCCTCAGAAACATAAAATTTAAAAATAGGGAGAGAAAGAGGAGAGATAAATAATATCTAGCGTGCACACACACACACACACACACACACACAAGAGGGAAATACATTAGTTCAAAAACCTACTGAAAAATTACACATGCAATGTGTCTATGTAGTTCATTAATGTAGCTGAAAGCTATTTAAATTAGAAACAGTGCCAGAAGAGAGAAACTTCCCTTGAGTTGTTGGTCTAGGTAGTCCCCGAGACTCCCCAAATTGCACAGGCTATTGCCACAGCCCTTGATTGTCTCCTGGAACTTGAAGGTAAAACACTACTGCTGAAGATAGGGCATACTTAAGGCACAGGACTTGGAGCAATGGAGCCAGAATTGACCTAGAAGCCACCTCCCTGAAGTCTAACTCTTATAGTTTTGGAGAACACTACATAAGTTATTAAGGGTGAACATCAATTAATGGTCCAATCCCTGTTTTAAGCTATAATAATCACAGCAATGACCAGCACAGTAAACTATATTGGGGCAGTAGTGGTATTTTTAACTAGCGGGTAATCAACAGCTACCTACTTGGATTTAAAGCCCACTCAATGAGAGGGAACCATGTGTGGTAATGTAAACATAGGACAGGAAGACATAAGGAGCTTCAGAAACCCACAAAGGTCTTGATAGGCCATCTAAAATCTATACAGCATAAAGCAACTCATGGAAAAGAAGCAAAGCCAAACAACTCTAGCACTTGCATATCCTGGAGGATGAGGGGAACCAGGAAATTCTTTCACAGGGTAAGCCAGGTAACCCTGGTGAAGAGACTAGCCAAAAGATTCCTCGTTGCATGGCTCACTCTGGTAACCAAGAGCAGTTGTTGAAGTACTATACTGTGAGACCTGGCCTGCAGAATACCTCCAGCAAGAAAGGAAGGAAATTTTAAAATCAGAAACATGCAGTATTTCATGAAGTAGAAATCTGGTCTGAGTGATCGACTGGAATGGACTGCATAGAGATGGGCCTGGCAGCCGCACCCATATAAGGGACTGCATGGAGGAAGGCCTGGCCCCTACACCCGTCATGGGACCTATGTAGGGAAGACCTTGCACATATGACCATGACAGAGACTACATACAGATTTTGTAGCTCCACCAAATTCTCTTTCCTTTACTATTATATTAACAATATTTAATATCTAGTTTCAACTTAGAGGAGGAGCTTTGTTCTCTTCTGTTCTCTAGCCATCCCTCATTTTCTTTTGAAAGGTTTTCCCAAAGAACACATGTTGCCCTCGAGTTGGGGGTCTCTTTGCTTCAGCCTCTTGAATATTAGGATTGTTTTAGATAGCCTAATTCCACTATTTATCTCTTCCTCTTTTTGTTCTACCTTTAGCTGGACTTGCCTTAACTTTTATAATTTGTTCTTTTCTCTGTTGCTCTAATACTAATTGCTAGTCTTGTTCTGCTTACCTCTCTTCAATTCCTATCCTTAGTAACTAATATCATAGTACACACCATACTGTTCTTGCCCTTTACCTCCTCTAAATTATTTGAAGTTGAAAAGTTGATTGCTTTAATTGCCTTTACTATATTTATAGTAGGCATATTCATCAGTTGTTGTTGCTTAGGTAGTTCCTGTTCTACTTTTGGAGCAGGACTGGATATTGATCTTGGTGCCCCAAGCACGTGGATCAGAGATGTACCTACTGGTACATGCCTCAAGTCTAGTTTAGAGAAGTGACTCTTCAACCTTACTACAACCCAGTTCACTTGTACTTTGTGATTGCTTTAATTGAAAAAAAAAAGGAAAATTTTAAAATAAAAGATCCAACCAACAACACAATCCCAGATCGAGTGGAAAGAAGAATATCAGGGATTATAAAGAAGGTAAATGAGTTAAAACAATCATACAATGACAAAGCGAGATAAGAAAATGTGAACAGAATATAAGTGATCTGTAGGACACCATTAAAATACTAAGAGGGAGATGTTCAATCTAAAGGAATAGAAGACATATTCAATAATATGGGGAGAAAATGAGCCAAATATAAGGAGATGGCGAGCCAGCCACAGGAGGCATTTATAACACAGACAAGACCAAAAAAGCAGTGGTTCATATGATGTTATAGCTAATACGCTAAGCATACAGAACTAACAAAGGACATTGAAAGCTGAAAGAGAGAAGCACAAAGTCACAAATGAAGGGCAATCCCATCAGACTGACAGCATGTTGCTCAACAGAAACTCTAATAGCAGGGATGGTATAGAATGATGCTTTCCAATCTCTGAAAGATGACTCCCAAGTCAGATTATAATGTTCAGCAGAACTAGCCTTCATAATTATAGGAGAAAAATGGCATTCCTCAGTGAATATAAATAAAGGAATTCATGATCACCAAGGCATTACTGCAAGAGATACTTGAAGGAATCCCATCCACTGAAGAGAAAGATAAAAACATTCATGAGGCCACAGGAAAGAATAAGCTTGCGAGGGCCGCCAGCAAGCACATGAGGAGCAGAAGGTACCAGACATTCCCCAAACAGTAAAATGATGGGAATACTCAACTTTCACTAATAATCTAACGTTAAGAGTCTCAGTTCTCTAATAAAAAGACATAGATGAGTGGACTAGGTTAAAATCGGGACCCATTTTTGTTGACTGTAAGAAATACACCTCGTTAGAAAAGACTAACACAGACAGGGTGAAGGAATAGAAAAAGATGCTTCAAGAAAATGGAGCTAGAAAGCGAGTATACATAGCAATACAAATGCCTGGAAAGATAGACTTCAAGACAGAATTAGTCAGAAGAGATAGAAGACAACTTCATATAGATTAAAGGGAAAATCCATAAAAAAGATACTATAATTCCAAACACATATTCATTGAGCATCAGCATACCCAGTTTCATGAAAGAAACACTACTGGATATAAAGGCACGGATTGATCCCAACACAATGATAGTGGGTGACTTCAATGTCCCACTCCAATGGAGATCATATGGAGGAAACTGAAAGACATCACTGCTGAGTGACATTATGGAGTAAACTGGTTTAACATACATCTATAGAATACTGCAAAAAACACACTGCATAACAAATACAAGAAAATTGAAATTCTTTCTTATATTCTATCTAATCACAATAGTAAAGTTAAAACCACAAGAAAAACTATGAAACACATACAGATTCATAGATATTGTAGTACACTATTGAAGGGTGAATGGGTTGTTAAAGAAATCATGATGAAAATTTAAAAGTATTGAATTTAATTAAAATGAAATCTCAGGATAGTAAGACCTGTGGGACATAATGAAAACTGTTCAAAGAGGGAAGCTTATATCTGTAAAAGCTTCTAGGGATTTAAAGAACTAACACCAATGTGCCTCAAAGTAACCCACAAAATAGCAAAGGAAGACCAAATGCATTTCACAAAGCAAGTATTGCCTTGCTATAGGAACAGGAAAAGGACACAAGAATATAAAATTATAGGCCAATCTCCCTAATGAACACAAATGTAAAAATTCTAAATAAAATACAAACTGAATTCAGCTACACATCCAAAAGATAATTTGTTATCACCAAGTGAGCTTCATTCCAGGGATCCACGACTGGGTTAAAATATGAAATCAGTAAATGTATATATATAATATATATATATATCATGTTGATAGATGCAGGATAGAAATCACATCACTATCTCAATAGATTCAGAATGGTTCTTTGAAACATCTCAATACCCTTTCATCATAAAATCCCTCAAGAAAAAAATAGGAATACATGAAACATGCTTCAACATAGTAAAGAATATATACAACAAGCGTGTAGCCAACATTATGCTAAGTGAGAACAATTTGAAGTTTTTCCAGTAAATCCAAATAGGATTTGGGTATCTCATATCTGCACTCTTAATATAGTCTTTATATTTAAATTTTAATTAATACAGTCTTTATATTTAAATTTTAAATCTTTGATGTAAGATATTGGAGAAGACACAAAGAAATGGAAAGACCTCCCATGTTCATGAATTAGTGGAATCCATATTGTGAAAATGACCAATCTGACAAAACATTCATACAACCACATCAAAATTCTCATGGCATTCTTTATAATATTAGAAAAAAATCCTAAAACTCACATGGAATCACAAAGACTCCAGATAGTCAAAGCAAACTTGAGCAAAAAGAGTAATGCTGGAGGGCTTACTATACCAGATCTCAAACTATATTACAGAACTATAGTCATAAGCAGCATGATACCGTCACAAAAAAGCATTCAGATCAATGGAATATAATTGAAAACCCAAGCTAGAATACATACCATGTCAGCCATCTGCTATTTGACAAAGGTGTCAAGAACACACACTGGAGAAAAAACAACATCTTTAACAAGTGGTGCTTGAAAAATTGAATCTCCACCTGTAGAAGAATAAAATTAAACCCTTATCTTTCACCTTGAACCAAAGTCAACTCTAAATGGATCAAAGACTTTAATATGAAATGTGATACTCTGAAGCTGTTAGAAGAAAATATAGGCAGTACTTTACAAGATATATGTGTAGTAAAGGACTTTCTAAATTGGACATGAATTGCTCAGGAATTAAGATCAACAATCAAGTTGGACCTCATTAAAGTAAAAAGCTTCTGTACAGCAAAAGAAACAACCAAGAAATTGAAGAGAAAACCCACAGGGTAGGAGAGGAATTCACCAGTGAAACATCTGACAGAGGTTTAACATCCAGAATATATAAAGAATTCAAAAAAACAAAGAATCAAGAAAACAAAGTACACTATTAAAAGATTGGCCATGGATCTGAAAAGAGAATTCTCAAAAGAAGAAATAAAGAAAATAAGATCAAGAGAACTAATGATACCAAATGCTGGAGATGATGTGGGGAAAGGGGAACGCTCATTCAGTGCTGGTGAGAGTGCAAATTTGTGCAACCACTTTGGAAAGCAGTGTGGAGAACTATAAAGAACTAAAAATGAACCTGCCAAAGAATCCAGTTATATCGATCCTTAGCATATACCCAAAGGACTCCAAACAAAGATACTTGTCTATTCATGTTTGTTTCAGCTCTTTTCACAATAGCTAAGAAATGGAAGCAACCTAAGTATCCCTCAACTATCAGTGGATGGTGAAAATGTGGTACATTTACACAATGGAGTTCTACTCAGTGATTAAGAAAGATAAAAATTTGAAATTTGCAGGTAAATGGATGGAACTGGAAATGGCTACACTAAGTGAAGTAACAGTCTCAGAAAAACAAATGATGGATGTTCTCCTTCACTGTGGATCCTAGAATCAAATCCTTATGTGTTTATAGGTATATATCCTGTACGTATATAAGTATGTATCAGTATATATCCTGACATAACTGCGGGGACCAGGAAAAGGGAAAGGAATCGGGGAGATAAAGAGATAGAAGGAGCCTGAGAATGAAGAACAGAAGGAGACAGGTATTTCCGAGGGGGAAATAGTTAAAATGGGGGAATATAAAGGGAAGGGGAGAGGGAGGGTTATACAAGGAACTGTGTGGGTAATGGGGAATAAGGAACTCAAGAGAGGAGGGACTATGGGAGGCAAGTATTGTCAAGGGTGAAATGGGGAAAATAGGGATACTTTAACTGGAAACAGATTAGGGAAGGTCAGACAGAGAGCAAGAGAGGAGAGGTAAATAAGGCTTAGCTGGTATGAAAAACCAGAGGGAAACATATTAGTTCAAAAACCTACTGAAAAAATTACACATACAGTAGCTCTACATGAGTCCCTGTGTATAGCTGAAGGCTATAAAACAAGAAACAGTGCCAGACAGGAGGAACCTCCCTTTGTTGTCAGCTAGGTTAGTCCAAGAGACTCCCCAAATTGCACAGGCTGTTGCCACAGCTCTTGATTGCCTCCCAGAATTTGAAGGCAAGTCCCTAGTAGTGAGGACAGGACATACTTCAGACACAGGATTTTAAGCAATGGAGCTGGAACTGACCTGTAAACCACCTCCTTGAAGGCTAGTTCTCATAGTTTTGGAGGATACTATACAAGCTGCTAAAGGAGAATATCAATCAATGGTCCAACCAAGTTTTAAGGCCTAATAATCACAACAGTGAGTGGCACAGCAAGCTATATTGGGACAGTAGTGGCACTTTTATCTTGGGAGTATCAGCAACTACCCAATTGGATTTAAAGCCCACTGAATGAGAGGGAACTCATATGTGTGATACTGTAAATATACATGGTTAGAGAAGTCATAGATCCTAGAGAAAACCCCAAAGATGTTAAATCCTTAAATGTAATATCTGTTTGCTAAATATGGATCCTTATATTTAAAGACAAGTATGCCAGTCACCTCTCATCAATGAAGCTTTTCTTGCAGCAGATAGTGACTATTACAGAGTTCCACAACTGGTCACACACAGAGATTGTCTAGGTGACACAGCTACAATGGAACCTCTACACCTAAGGCTCTTGGAGCACAGTAGGTCAAGTGGTAGTGAGAATACTTATGCATCTCTCAACTCTCACCAATGAAGCTCCTTCATGCAACAGAGGTCCATGAACACAAAAAGACACAGATGGCCAAAGCATAGGGAATAAGAGTCCGCAGAGTGTCGGTCCTTGGGCAGGACTTCTATATTAAACTCCATCCACCCAAGTTTCAGGGACCATTGTGGAAGAAGGAGCAGGAAGATTGTAATAGCCAGGGGAACAGGTGTATGATCACATGGAAATAGATTCTTACAGTCTTCTGGAACCTTGCCCATTTGAACCTACAGTAATGCTATCAACAAGCACAAGACCCATGAAAACCCAAGCAGGCAAAAACCCAGCATAGAACTGTGGAAATAGGCAGCAGGACCCAATCATTGCTGAAAAACTGTCAAGTTATTACTGGTGGCTTAGGAACACCTGATCTTAAGATGAAGGGCACTAGAGAGGCAGTGCAAGTGGATGAAATTGCACCGAGGGATGTTTGAGGACACTGTCTTGACTTTGTAGGCCCAACATCAATGATAGAATTTATGAAATCTAGTAGGGGGCTATGGGAGGGTGCCAGTGGGGAAGGAGGTATAAAGATGATTAAGGTGTTTTATATGAAATTCACATGAGTTCAATAAAAATGAAATTATTAAAATGCAGGTAAATTAATGGAACTAGAAACTGACATAGTAGTGAAGGAATTCTGCAGATTTGGAAACAAGTGATGTATGTTCTCTGTCATTTGTGGATCTTAGCTCTGAATCCCTAGATGTGTGTCTAAATCTGGATGTAACTGCAGAAGTCAGGAAAATGGAAAGGAACCCTGGAGGCTGATAAAGGCAAAGAAGAAGCAGCTTGAGAGAGGGGGACAGTAGGAGACAGGTTTTATCAAGGCGGAAATTGGGATATTTTAACGGGAGAGAGAGGCATGCGGGTTCACAGCGGGAGAGAGATGAGTGATAAATGATACTTAGGTGGTGTGAAAATCAGAGGGAAATGTGTTACTTTAAAATCCTATTGAAAATTATATATGCCATATATGTATTTGGGAGCTGGAGAGATGGCTCAGCGATTAAGAGCACTGGTCGCTCTCTCAGAGGATCTGGGTTCGAGTCCCAGCACCCACATGGTGGCTAACAATCATTCTTAACTCCAGTTCTATGGGATCTGACACTCTTTTCTGGCCTCTGCAGGCTCTGCTCAGCATGGGTGCACTTACATACATCCAGAAAAAAACACTCATACACATAAAATAACAATAAATAAAAATCTATTTGTATATGCATGCTTATGTATAGCTTCAGGCTATAAAACAAGAAACATGGTGTCAGACAGGAGAAACCTCCATTCAAGTTCTTGGACAGGATAATCCAAGAGACTCCTAAGATAACACAGGCTATTGCTACAGCCCTTGATTACCTCCCAGAACTTGAAGAAAAGTCCCTATTGTTGAAGAAAGGATATACTTTGGACACAGGACTTGGAGCAATGGAACTGGAACTGACCTAGAAGCCACCTCTCTGAAGACTAACTCTCATAGTTCTAGAGGATACTAGGTAAGTTGCTAAGGTAGAAAATCAATTAATAGTCAAAGCCTAAAAATCAACAAAGTCTAAAAACAATGACTGGCGCAGCAAACTATCACTATTGGTGTGGTAGTGACACTCTTATTTTGGTGTTAATCATCAGCTTTCTAACTGGAATTAAGAGCTGCTCAATGAGAGCAAACGTGTTACTGTACTGTAAATGTAGCTAAATACACATGAGTGGAGAGATCATAGAGCCTAGAGAAAACTTCTCCTGTCACATCCCTAGACAAACAGTTCCTTACTATATGCTACATATGTATTCCTATTTTTATAGACAAGTATACCTCTCATCACTCATCCAAGAAGCCTCTTTTTGTGGTACATGGAGACTTTTACAGAGCTCCACAATTGGTAAAACAGCTGATCAGTGTCTGTGAGACATCGAGCCCTAAGTGGCACATCTCTCTAATTCAAAGAGAACATAGCAGAACAGAAGGCAGAAGGCATATGAACGCACCTCTAACTTTAAGCAGTGAAGCTTCCTTATGCATCAGATACTGATCAATACAGTAAGCCGCCACTGACCAAAATGTAGAGAATGACACTGTAGAGTGTGTGTTCCTGGATAGGACTCTTATATTAGATCTTTGCCACCTAGGGCTCAGGAACCATTTCAGAAGAGTGAGCAGAAAGTCTGGAAGAGCCGAAGTGATGGCTGATCACAAGGAAACAGCATTTTCCAGGAAGTTTTGAATTTGTTCACGTAAATTTCAGCAATGGTAGCAGCGTATACAACACCCATGTAAACTCAAAATAGACAAAACCCCCAGCATAGAAGTGGGGAGATTGATAACAAATCCCAACCTTTTCTTAGGAACTGTTGGCAGGTACCATGAAGGATGAGGGAAACTTGGTCTTCTTTTAAGTTTTTAAAGGAGTGACACTAGGTAATTTGGACCAGGCTCCAGTGGATGAAAATCCAGGAGGGAAACTGAGGACACAAACTTAATTTGATAGGCCTTAACATATATGACAAAATTCATGAACTCTAGTGGGGAGATTATGGGGAACGCACATAGTGAAGGTGGTTTAAATATGCTTAAAATATATTGTATGAAATACAGAAAAATTCAGTTAAAATTTTTGTAATGCAGCAAAAAAAGGAAATGACTATCAAATGTTGGTGAGGATATAGAGAGAAAGGAGCATTTATGTACCACTTAAATATATCCAGTCACTGTGGAAATCAGTATGGATAACTAAAAATACAACCACCTCATGACCCAACTCTGGAACTCAAAGTCTATACCCAAAGGATGATGATCTAATATTCCACAGTGATGTTTGCACGTCCATGTTTGTTGCAACACTGTTCACAATAACCAAGATGTGGCATCAGCCTAGGTGTCTGTCTGTAAACATGGAACCAGTGAAGTAATGAGACTAGCAAGAGGAATAAAAGAGAGAAAATAGAAGGTGTAGGAGGTTGATATGGTTAAAGGCCATCAAGTTCTTAAAAGAAATTGTCCTTATGAAACAAAGTACTATGTACAATGGATTTTAAAATATTAAAATTTATAGGAAAAGTGAAAATAAAAAGACTGGCAGTGTATCTGACTTAATTTGGATTAGTAATTATTGTGAAGATTAAGTGAGTATTGTAGTAGGTTTCATAGTTCTATAAATAAAGTAATGACTCAGTGGGTGCTTGTTGATTAAATGGCTGGGTTTGTTTTGAGCCAGTCTTGGGGTTTGTAACAGAGCCTCATCCATCTAAGTTTGTGTGTAGATTATGATTTGCCTCAACTCTCTACTTAGAAATTATTCTCTCTTGTGCCACAAACTGATATGTCCATCAGTAACTTTCCTTTTGTTTCCAACACATTATTGCATTATTAATTAGTCATTTATTTCTGTATGCCTAAGAATTAAAAGAATAGTCTGGCCAGGTCCTGGAAAATAAAAACAAACCAAACAGAATTTTATATGATCAATGCATGAGTATTAAAATGGATTATGATTAGAGAGCTTATAAAATATGATCTGCTAATTATTCTTTTAACAATACACCTGCACAGACTTGGCATCTTCAGTTTTGTGTGCAATTTTGATTCATACTCTCTCTCAAAGTAATCCTTGTTTCATTGCTTTCTGAGCTCTAAGAACTGCCCACAGGAAGCCCATAATACTTCATTTTATTAGGAAATATGTTTTCAGCAGTGATGGAATTTGGTATTTTGCTAGCTGATGCCTCCCAAAACAGAAATAGGATTATCCGGGAATCTATTTATAGAGTGCATCACTTCCCTTTATTGAATTTCAGAGAAGGAGGGAAGGTGAAAGGTACGAGACGGCTGTCGCTGAGAGTGAAGTGGTCAGCGACAGAGGGCATGGAGGCATGTGCTTCTCAGACGTGTTGGCTCATTTATCTGATGTCAGATGCCATCAGATGGAACCATGGTGCTGTTAGAATCCAAAGAATGTCTTCAGAACTCACCTCCTCCTCCTCCTCTCATTAGAAAGTAGATAGCCATTACTAATCAATAACCTGTTATTTTGTCTTAAATCTTTGGAGACTGGGATCCATGTACATGGAAATAATCTAGTGAGGTACCTTTGTATCCAAACAGCCAGGGTCTCAATTGAGTAATCTCAATTCCTTTCTGTTTTTATTTTATGTATATGAGTGTATTGCCATTGTGTGTGTAAGTACACATATCGTGCAATGCTTGTGGAGGTCAGAAGAAAGCACTGAATTTCCCTGACACTGGAGTAATGAATGATTGTGAGCTGCCATGTGGGTGCTAGAATTTGAACCCGGGACCTGTGCAAGATCAGTCAATATGCTTAACCCCTAAGCCATCTCTCCAGCCCCTAAATTCCTATTTTTGTAGTAATTTAAACTTAAACTCTTTGATTCTTATGAGTTGTATTTATTTTCATCCAAACAAATCAATAGAAGTAGCCAATCGACCACTGCATTTCTTTTGAATTACATTAAAAGACTGCATAGCACTAAGCCTGCAGATTGCACTGGTTTAAATCTCCTTCAGACTTAGTTGCTGAGCAGTTTTATTCAAGTCACTTATTCTCTCTGTGCCTGTTTCTTATATTTAAAATGAATGAAAAATCAGATATTGTATTATACTATTCTCAAAAGAGTTACGTGAGAGAAATACTTAGAACTTTACATAGAATCAATACTAAGTGTCATGTTAAAAATAAAAATGAGATGACCAGTTTTCCCCTGTTGATGATATAATTATTTCAGTTCCTTTCTATATAAAATCTTTAAAAAATTGACTTTGGTTAACATGACAAAAAAGTGGTAAATGTGCTATCTAGCACCATATAAGAACTCTTAAAATAATAGACCTGTTTATTCAAATTAAAGGAAAGGGGTTGAAATAAAGGTTCAAAATAATACTTCTGCTAACATAGTATTTATGGGGCATCTACCAGTTTGGGAAAAGAGGAACCTAGTACTGTTCCCATCCAGAATAACCTATAATTTTTCATTTTAATTAATTATGGAACAAAGTCAAGTTTACTGCATGCATATGTTGGTAAAATTCCTTGGGGATGTGTAGTGTCTTTCCCCTCTTCCCTTGGTTCCAAGGACAAACCCAGTTATAATTTAACCAAAATTCAGTTGGGCTTACTTACAGAGCAGTGGGTGAGGGTTTACCTATGGGAGTGTGGGTACTCGCTCCATAAGACTGTTCCTGAATGTGTTTACCCAGGCATGGATGCTGGCTTCCCCATAGCCACACGAAATGATACTGGACCCTCCCCTACTCTTCCTCAGCCCATATACTCTAGCCCATCCCCCAGGCCATGTACAATTGGAGTCAAATTTGTTATTACAAGTTTATTGGAGGTTTGAATGGACTCTCAGGTGAGGGTCCTGTAACTCAATCTGCCCTTCCTTCCATGTTGGGGTGTGAAGAGTCAACAAGCCTGTGATGATCTTAGGCAACTGGGCACAGCTAAGCTCAGGAAGATGGTTTCTATCTGTTGGAGGACAGTCCCATATACAGAATGGATGTGCGTAAGTGTATGTGCTATGTTTGTTGTATATGTTGTGTGTTTGCATGTATGTATGTGGGTTCACAGGCCCATGCCAAAACCACAAGATGATGTTAGGTGTCTTTTTCTGTAATTATCTACTTTATTCCTTGAGTCAGGGTCTCTCTTTCAAACACAAGTTTACCATTTCAACTAAGCTGGGTGGCCAGCAAACTCCCAGGTCTGCTTTTGGCTGTAAACTTGATGTTAAAACATGCTCAGCCATGCCTTGCTTTTTACATTTTTACAGGGGTGCTAGGGATTTGAATTCAGGGCCTCATAGTCATAGAGCTAGGGTACTTACCACTATACCGTCATCCCAAAGTCGAATTTATATGGAAAATCCTTTGTCTCCTCAATATTACATCTTTCTTGCCTGATGATTTTTTAAAGGCTTATTTAGAGGCATGCTGTTACAATCTATTTTTTCTTCTCCACAATCCTGTTAGCTTACCAAACAGATAGTTAATATATAAAAACAAAGTAGATGAAGATATTCATATCACGTGAATTAAATTCTAGGATCCTCTAGGGGGTCAGTGAGATGGATCTGTAGATAATGGTGCTTGCTGCAAGCCTGAAGATCTGAAATAAATTCCTGGGACCCACAGAGTAGAAGGAGAAAACTGACTTGCACAAGTTGTCCCCGACTTCCACATATGAGCCAGGGTGAGAACATAAGGGTGTACTCCTGCAATATAAATAAATGTAAAAATCACAAAATTCTGGATCCTTATTTAACTCTTTTTTAATCCCAAGAAGATACCTTATATGAATTTCATTCTTAAGAAAGCAAGGTCTTGGCATATTCACCTCCCTTTGTTTTAGAGATAACTTTTCTTTTTCAGGTTAACTGAGGCAGTAATTGACTGAATCAAGTTAGAAAACAGAACCCTTGAAGGCCAACTGTGCTAGATCTGGTCACATGACTTGGTTCAGAGGCAGATAAAGATACTGCTGTATAAACACGGATGGCAGAACAGTGCAGACTGCAGGTATTCCCTGTGCTTTGTCCAAGTTCAATCTGCTTAGATTGAATTTGATTCAGGATGCTGAAGTATCCCTCAACAAGGACCTCTGAGGTCATGAGGCCTGCAGTAGTGCTAATGTGGAGGAATTAGCTCAGGTTTAACTTTGTTTCTTATACATTTAGCTCTTGTCTTTAATTTGCCCTTCAGTCAGATGCCCTAAAACATCATCCCCTGATGCAACCATTCTAAATCATTCTAAATCCAGGGGAACATTTGACAGTGCCTGGAGACTTTCTGGTTGTCGTAACTACAGGGGGTGGGACACTACCAGCATTTATTTGGCATGGCCAAGGGTGCTGCTAAATATGTGACAATGAACACTGGATAATGCCTGGTGAAAAAGAATGATCTGGCTCCAAATATTGCTAGGATCAAAGAAGAGAGGAGCATGCGAGCATTCCCCTCCCCACTCCCTGCTCCTTTGAGAGGTGATTAGTCAAGGAGTCACAGAGATTTATTTCCACCACCAGGGAACTACCAGTTGCTAGCCTTTTCCTGCTGTGATTGACTAAGTTCCTTTAATGTGTGAGCTAAAACAAGTCCTTCTTTTAAGTTGCTGCTATCATTTATTTATCACAACAATGAGAAAAGTAATAAAGGTGGGAAATTGGCACCAAGAAGTAGTGTGGTTGCTGTAATAACCTTGACTGTGTACATCATGGGCCTTTGGAGCTGGTTCATGGTAGGAATGTGGAAGAGTTTGAAGCTGTGGCCTAGAGAAGCCCTAGCGCGCTGTAAGCATAATTCAAGGAGAGATTGTGCTGGGAGTTCAGAAGATCAGTATGCCAAGTGAAATCTGGACAACTCAGGGCCAGATTCACAAGGTTTCAGTGAGGAAAGAAAGACTCTACCAGGAATTGAGCTGGAGGCCATTCATTTTATATTCTGTCAAATAATATGGCTGCCATCCTCTCTGTGCCCTTAGAATTTGAGTCAAGGTAAATTCAAAAGTGCTAGGTTAGATTTGGCAGAGGAACTCAAAGACAGCATAGCATCTAGTCTGTATTAATTTTCTCAACATTACAACCGAATACCCAACCAAAGCAACTTGTGAAAGGAAGAGCTTAATTTGGCTCATGATTTAAAAAGTGATCAAGTCTATCATGGCATGAAGGCATGCCAGTAAGAGTGTGAGGTGGCTGTTCATATTATATCTGACGTCAGGATGCAGAGAGAGATGAATGTTGATCCTCAGCTTTGTACATTTTTATTCAATCTTCATCTACAGTCCATTGGATAGTGCCTCCCATAATTAGGATGAGTCTTCCTTCCTCAGTTAATCCTCCATGGAAAGTCCCTCAGACACACATGATGTGTCTCTTCGATAATTCTAGACCCAGTCAAGTTGGAAATGAAGATTATCTACCATATAAGCATCAGTGTGAGAGCTACCAGCTACTTGCAGTGAGTCAAAGTGGGAACTCAAAGAAAAATTGGTGCAGAAAGAAGTGAAATATGAACAGTTTGGTAAATAAAGTTGTGCGATCCGGTCAACTTTGTAGACTTGGTACTCAAAGTAATCAGTGATTGTTAAAAATATCAGGGTCCCTAAAGACAAGTTTGTCCTGGGACAATAGGGAAGGTATTTGAAGGTACCACACTGACCATGAAGAGATCCAGTATCTAACAATATAAACTCATTTAAAAATGTTTCATTTGAAAAGAGAGTCCCTGAACTGGGAAAACCTCCCTGGAATCCTGCAGTAGCCTGTCACCTACAGAAGGTGTTTTCCAAGGATGAGCCTTGAAGACACAGGGAGGATATTAGACCTGGTCCAAGGGGACCAGGCTATAGTCTCCAGCTGGTGGCAGAACTTGGCATTGTCTATATGGCTAGTTCTGCAGACATGGAAAGAGCAAGTAGATTATGAAGACTTGCGCCAAGTTTCCAGAAAGCTGGTGAAACTGGGAAGTATGTATCAGAGGTGTCTTCACTGTATAGAGCTCCAGAAGAGGCATTACAATAAAACTGGGGGTGTGTAGTGATGACCTAATAATATTGGAGATCATAAATTTGGGACTTTGTTAAAGAGAAGTGAAGATTCCAAATGGAACTATACTAAGAGAGGTCATAATGAGCAGGGATACCAATAGAAGGAGTCCTGGAAGCTGGACATGGAGCTACATGGCGTTTGTTCTTCTGTGTCACAGCCTTCATTTGGTCTGATCTTTCTTTGTTGTGACCCCATTCCTTGATTTTGTAATGGGAATATTTACTTTGTATATTTATATATTGGAAGTATGCAACTTTTTAATTTTACAATTGAGAGATTGTCTGAGTCTCATTAGAGACCATGTGCTTAGGATTTTAAGCATTGTTGGAATTTGAGAGGGAACTAAATCCATTTTTTTTTCATTGTTAGCTGGCTATGAGTCACTGAGAGACAGGAGGGTTTGCTATAGTTAAAAGTGATATGTTCAGCTGACAAGTTGGCAAGAATGGACTTATGATAGTTAATCTTGTCAGGTTGGCTGGATTTAGAGCTAAGGAGATACATTCTGGGCATGCCATTGATGACATTTCAGAGAGATCTGACTGAGGAGGAAAGATCCATCCTAAATGTCGGTGGTACCATTCCATGGAATGGGAATCCAATACTAAGTAAAAAAGAAAGATAAGGAAAGTCAACTGAATGTGCCCGCGTTCTCCTTCTCTGTTTCCTGTTAGTTGAGATGCGAGGAATTGAGGAGTCCCAACCATGTTTCCATCCTTGCCTACTATCATGAGATTCTGAGCTATGTTCCCTTAAACTGTGAGCTAAAATAAATTCTGCTTCCATAAAAAGAAAAAGACAAGTTGAGAAACTTTGTTTAAAATGATATAATTGCTCCTTCCTTGGGTCTTTGTGCTGGATGACCCTGATTGAACCTCACTTCCTCTGTACCTCCCCCTGGATGGTTTTTTATGGTATCAAGATTCCATCTTGACTGACATCACCTTAGATGTCCTTCCCTGGTACTCTGCTTAATTTAAGCTTCTCCCCTCTGCCTTCAGTTACACTGCATTGAATTTCCTTCCTTTAATGCTTTTTCATAGCACTTAGCCCTGTGAATTATGAGCTGCTCAATAAAGATATGCACGTTATGAATCACATATTTGCCTTTTCATAAAGCAAAGAAATTACAGCTACATTTGAATTTTTGATATGTCTTCTGTTTATTGCCATTTCTGTACAGAAAAGCCTTCAAACACCAACAAAAGCCCTTTTCACTTGTTGAAAAACGCAAAATCATTGTGTGGCAGTAATTAATTTTTTTCTCTCATCTAATTAAATTTGTGCAAAGAATGAGGAAAGGGCTTTATCATCTGCAGGAGAAGCCAGTTTCTCACACCTGACTTCAATCATTCTGAGAAACTACTTCATTACGGCTGAGGCAAGCCCAGTGACAGATCGTTAATTTTCATGGATATAATCTGGAAAGCCAAATGTTTGTAGAATGGGAGTATGGCACGAATGGCATAAATGTATTAGTGTTTATTAAAAATAAGTTTCAAATTTGTTTTCATGCTGCCTTTGACATATGATAGATTAAATGTAACCACTATAAAATACACAGGTCACAATATACTAAAGAAGCAAACGTAGATAGCATCTTTATCCTTGAATAGTCTGAGTCTTTTTATATTCTTGATTTGAAATTTTAGGGATATTAGAAAAAAATGGAATGAACTATAGGATATATTATGTACTCTCTTGTCATATATGTGCATGTATATGTATATATACCTACATCTATTACTATTTTGAATTGGAAGACATATAACACAAGGTCTTATGAGGATGTGCATTTTAAGTAAGAGTTAAATACTCTCTTTATAATCATTATCTAATAAGCTTTATGAAAAATATTTCTTAATTTTTATTTTATGTTGAAGAGTGTTTTGCCTACCTATATGTATGTGCACCACATACATGTATGCAGTGCTCACAGAGGGCAGAAGATATCGTCAGATCTCTTGGAGCTGGAGTTCCAGACAATTGTGAGCCCCATGCATGTGCTGGGAAATGAACTCAAGTTCTCTGTAAAAGCAGTATGTGCTCTTAACCACTGAGCCATCTCTCCAAACCCATATCTGATAGTTTTTAAATATATACGGCTCAACATTTCAGAGACAGTCTGAAAAATCAAAGCCATGTTGAAGGGTAATTGGGTACACATACCTGACTCTCTCTCTCTCTCTCTCTCTCTCTATATATATATATATATATATATATATATATCTCACATATATATTATTTATATATATATTAGTAATGTATATATTAAGGCCTATATATGCCCATTAGAATACAAGAAATTAGTTGGGGAGGATATCTACATGTTTATATATATATATATATATATATATATATATAATATAGTATAAAACTGGTAAAAAAATCAGTACAAAGGGAGGAAAATTAAAAAAGAGAGTGAGGCAGCTTGAATGAGAATGTGCCCCATAGGCTCCAAGTATTTGGACATTCTGTCCCCAGTTTTGGGAGGCTTTAGGAGGTGTAGCCTTGTGGGAGGAGTATATCCCTGGGGGACGGCTTTGAGAGCTCTTAAGCCTTACTGAATTTCCAGTTGTTCTCTGCTTCCCATGCTTGTTTGATGATGTGAGCACTTAAATTTCAGCTCCTTCTCTGGCCACCTCACCATGCCTCCCTGCCATGACAGACTCTAATCCTCTGAACTCTGGAAATGTAAACCCAAATAAACTCTTCCTTTTATAATTTCCCTTGGTCATGGGGTTTTATTACTGTAACAGGAAAGTGACTAATACAGAGAGAAAGAAGGATTCTTGGCCAATCCTACATTTCTCCATACTAAACAGTTTTGGAAGTTGGATCCCTTTTCTCTGAAACTTTTTTTTTTTCATATTTTCAAGGACATTGGAATCTAGGGCTATTAATCACAAATTTATAATCCAATCATCTGTCATTCTGCTCCAAAATTATTGCTCCAAATTAAAAAAAAATGTTTTGGTAAACTGTGAAGTGTATATCATAGGTTAACTAAGTAGGGAGAATACTCCATAGATATATTAGGATAGATTTATAGACTTATAATAAGTCAATGAGAGTTTACATAACTTGTTTTGCCTTTTTATTTTTAAGACAGGTTCTCCCTGTAGCCCCAGCTCGCCTGGAACTCACTATGTAGATGAGGCTAGCCTTGAACTCACAGAGATCTGCCTGCCTCTGCCTCTCAAGTGCTGAACGACGCATGCCACCATGCCGGGGTGAGATTTTTATATAACATATATGGCACATGCTCAGTTAACATTGGCTCCTTCTCTCATAATAATGATCATAGTAGGTTTTGAAATTTACCTTGTAAAGTTCTTGCATTGTTTATTTGTGGGGGTTCTTTTGATTGGATTATTGGAACCATCATCATTATGGTTACAATAATTTAAAGCAGACTTTTTTCAGCTTTCAAGGAACAGTGCTACTTTTTCTCAAACCTTTTATTTTTTAAATATTTATTCATTTGTTATTTTTGTTTGTATGTGTGTATAGTCTCCTGACCCCAAGGAGATCAGAAGTGGGCATCAGACCCTTCTGAAACTGGAGTTACAGATGGTTGTGAGCTGCCCTATGGGTGCTGGGAACCAAATCCATGTCTTATGCAAGAACAAAAAAAAAATGCTTTTAACTGCTGAGTCATCTCTCTAGCTCCTGCTCAAACCTTTTAAGTTTTATCTAGAAACTGGAAGTTTCTTTCCCTAGTGTGCCCCATATACTCCTGCATTGAACCTGTCTTTGAGAAAAACATTTTCTGCATAGTAAAGGTAAATACCTTAAGGAAATAGAATGACCTAAATCCTTTAAATTAGGACTTTTCTTAAGATACCTGGAATGTATCATGCTGCCTGGAGATGAATTCATCTAATAAGGATGCTTTTCTTAAAAATTGTCTTTTAAACCATTATTGCATATCACTCTTACTTACTCTACACAAATTTGCTCAGTGTTGAAAGAGAAAATAAACTAGAATGAGACACAATTTCCATTTTCTCTTTTTATATTCCAAACAATTGAATCATGTTTAAACAATGTTGGAAATGGGGATATAGGACAAGGGAGAGTATAAAGTAGAAGAAGGCCTCACAGAATACTTGGTAATCAGAGATATAGGTTCAAATGTTGTCACTTAATAGCTGAATGAACTTGGGAAAATTATTTGACACACTTGAATCTCATTTTCTTTATAGAAGAGTAATAATAATAATTCCCCTCTCTAGAAGTGTTCTAAGTATGGCATAGATCTTCATGCAGATAATGGCAAGAAGCTACATCGTGCAGACTACATAAGCAGCAAATACTAATAACAGTAAGTTTGCCTCCACGAGAGCTGTTTTGGGGGTGGGACTCTACTGTAGTCACATCCTGGGATTCTCCCTTACCGTGAAGCCACCAGTGTGAATTTGCTTTGGGAATACGAATAAATAACTCTTGAAGTATATCTGAATACTGTGCCCCCGACACATGTCAGCTTGGGTTTGGAAAACTATGAGGTCATCCTGTATTAGATACATATCTTTTGAAGCTAAGGAGCCTGTCTCCATAACAGCTATGTTCCAGTATGCTCATTTTGTATTTTGTATTAGCCATGGTGAATGCACATGCTCTTGAAATATGATATTTATCTGACAATATTTCAGGCAGATAGTGTAGTAATGAGAAATACACTAACATAGTCAGGCAGAGTCTTAAAATGAGTGGATTGACTTCATCCAATGTCATTCAGTCACATAGTAAATTACATTTGTGTCTTCAGCACTCTAAACATGAGGTTAGTTTTTGTCTTAGCTTAAAAAATGCTATCAAGGCTAATAATAATCTTCTTCAGTTTAGTTTCCCCTGAACTTCTTAGAGATACCATGACAGACTTTCCTCTTTCCCTGAACCCATCCCCTTTTCACTTTGCTTAGATCCTCCTCTCCCACGATGGGTAAACATTAATTCTTCTCTTTGCGTCTGAAGAATACATATAAAAGCAGTGTGTTATCTAATTCTAAAACATATCATTGGCAGTTGGGAAATCACCAGTCTACTATTCCCAAACTATTCAGTTCAACAATATCAAAACGTAAAGAACTTTCACATATGAGATGTGGTTATAAATTCAGAGGTAAATTAGGTGACTGCCATCCTAATAGTAGATTGCAACTGACTGGTTTGATGCTGTCATATTTTTACAATGTATATTTATTTCCTAGAGGTGATATAATGAAGATCCATGAGTTGGGTGGTATTAACCACCTGCATTGATTGTCCGATAGTTTTGGAAGTAGAAGTCGTAAATTAATGTGTGTTCTCCTGGAGTCCCTGAAGCAGGGTGTGTTCTAGGATTCTACACCAGCTTCTAGTATTTTCTTAACTGGTCACAGCTTACTGTGGTTAGGATGTGGTTTGTTACACAGAAAATTCATATTAAAATTTGGTTCCTGGTACACGAATGTCAAGAGGAAACAAGAAGGTTGTGTGCATTCCACCCTTATAAAGGGATGTGTGATTTTCTAGAGATGATGAACTAGATCTCTTGGGAATGAATTGGGTCTTGTGGGATGGATTATTTACATAAAGAGCAGTTGTTATAAGTTGTTATAAAGCAAGCACACCTAAGGGTTTGCATCTCCTCCAAGTGTGCTCTCAGCAAGCTAGTCCTAGATGAGGGCCTCACAAGACACTGCCAGTGCTGCTCTTAGCCCTCCAAAATCATGTGCTAATTGAAACAATTGTCTTTACAAAATTATCTACTAGCATCTAGTATTTCATTATAGCAACATCAACAATAGGATAAAGCTTAACTTCATTTTTTCCTAGATTTTTTTCTCTCTCTCATATTTGTATGTGCTATTATATTTAAATTTCACTTTTGCATAAGGAGATCAGTAATCCTGGATTGGAGTCTACATTACTGACCTCATTTTTACATCATTATTTTATCTAAAATTGTTGTCTGAATAAAACTGCATTCTGAACTATTTTAGGGTCAAGTGTCTGACATAAACTTTTGGCAGGGCCCATTGAGTTCATCACCAGTGTACCCTGTGGAGCTGCTAACTCATTATGTGATGATTTTTACAAACTCTGTCTAATTTCTGAACAGTAGCTTGAAGTTGATATTCTTGTTATTTCTGATTAAGAAAGAGTCCTCTTCTTAAACTTAGACATTCCTGAGGTTTGGGCTCTGGAACCTAAGTCATGTCTTAACTCTTGTGCGATTTCTTTCTGTGATAGTTTGTGTTGATTTTAAACTTAACAGTGCCGGGTTCTCACCGGCAGGTAGGGCAGTGGAGAAGCCGGTCCAGCCGGCCTCCTCCAGGGGCTGGGCAGGATGTTGAGTGTCGGCGGCCCGGACCCTTCTCCACTCTGGAGAAAGCACCACACCAAGCCGGGAGACTTGTCGAAGCAGGCTCTCACTTTATTGTATCAAGCACAGTCTTATATAGGGTAGGGGTTGGGCTAAAAACATGGGAAGTGAAGGACCAATCATTTTTCACCACGTAGGCTGTAGCCAGGTAGAGGCCATTTTGTTATGCCTTGCTGGGTCACTCCTACGCGGAAGTGGAGTGTCAGAGACAGGCCGCAAAACTCGAATGAGGCTCAGAAAGCTGCACCAGGCCACATGTCTGGGCCCATGAGGCCCAACAGACAGGATCTGGAATCACCTAGGAGATAAATTCACCCTAATAGTGGGTTGTACCACTCCCTGGGCTGAGGTCCTAGGCTGCATGTAAAGGAAAGAGTGAACTGAGTACCAGCATTCTTTACTCTCTTCCTGACTGTGTACATAATATGACTAGCTGCTTCAAACCCCTGTTGCCATGATGGACTACACCCTGAACTGTGAGCCAAAAAAATCACTTCCTTCCATACTCTATGTATTTTGTCAGGAGATTTTATTGCAGAAAACAGGAAAAGTAAGGAAAACACTTCATTAGTTAATTTTGTTGCTGTGGCTAAAGCAGAAAACTGAGGTTACATCTTCAACTACATGCAGCAGGGAGAGAGGAGAGAGAGAAAGAGTAAATTAGAAGTGTGGCAAGGCTATAAACCCCCTAGTGACATACTTCTACCAGCAAGGTTGCACCTTGTAAGGGGTTCATAACCTACACTCACAATGTCACTGACTGGGGGACCAAGTGTTCAAACACGAGCGCCTATAGGGGATATGTCTTATTCAAGCCACTATAGATACATTGCAAATAGGGAAAGATGAGATAAGCAAATAACGAGCACAATGCTTGTACAGATTATTTTTAGGCCTATATTCAAGTGCATCCAATTGTCAGACAGTCATCTAATACAGTAGTTGCTCTTTGAAGGGAGGGAAGTGAATTAGGGAAATGAAAATTTCTCTTACCCTGCCTTAGAGACAAATAAAAGGAAAAAAGAACCAGAGACTCATACATGAGACAAACAAACAACTCCAAGCAAACAACAACAAAAAAAAAACTCAGTCAAACCAAAGCAAGAGCCAAACTCGGAAGTAGTTTTTGACTGATTATATTGAGAGAGAGAATCCGTTTATTTTTTATTTTTTTCCCATTCAGTGGAGCCAAATTCCAAGTGCCGATAACAGTAAGAAGATCACAGAAGTTCTTGCAGGATTTGTTTACAAAGCTGCTCTGTTTGATAAGATGCTTAAAGAGCAGTGCTCTAAATCCATATTTGGGTTTACTGTTACTTCACGTGGCATTTTTTAAATGTAATTTTATTTCTAGAAGGTTCTATCTAACACCTTATGCTCATTAGCACAACTTACATTTTCTTTTTGACAGCTGAATGACTGTGTTTAATATTTGTGTATTTTAAAATGTTTTATCTAGAACAGCAAACACTTGTTATTAAAAGAGATACTCTTATTATTAATTTACTCTATTTGTAGATATGTCTAACTCTATAGCAACCATGGCGATATGACTGCGATAGCTTGACCACCTTGTAAACCTAGGAATGTGGTCATCCATTTATTTTGTGGATTTTTATCTTCTTGCTATTTATTAGCCAAAGGCTTAAAATGTTTCAGTCACAATTATACAGTAAGAAAAGTGGTGTTCATATTTAAACCTGGTAGCAAGTAGGAAAGCTGTATTGCTTCATGGCATCAAGATGGATCCAATAACCCTTCTCTGGTACACTGACCTACAATAGCCAACACGTTTGTCCTTTGCCTCTTATCCTCGCTCCATCCAAAATGTGACTGTCGTTCAAATACAGATTCATCTCTTACTGAGCATTCAGTTATGTTCTGACTAAAACCGAGAACAAAGGAATTACACCTCAGATCCCGTGTATCTTTTGACAACTCTGGAGCTATGCTTTTGGAAAGATCGATGGCAATTTGGAGGAAGAATGTGCGGCTCTCTGACCAACTGTGTTGCTGATCTCGAATCTGAATGCTCCTCCAGGTTCCACCAGGGACTGACGTTTAACTTGACCTTCTCAGGACCATAGGTTAATTTCTGGAGTATTAGAATTATAGAGATTAATTTGTGAAGCTGCTTCTAATTAAGATGCCTCTGGCTGTTGCATCTGGGCTGGAGATAGCAGACATTAATGATGATAATCCATTTTCTCCCAGGGATGACTGAGGTCTGCAGTTTCAAGCTTGACCGATTTCTTGGTGGATTGTGCGTCTTTCTCATTCTGCTGGAGAATGAATTGCTGACCTCTGTAAGCAATTATTCCCTCTCTCCTCAGACGGAAAAAATCGAGCAAAGTCTCACAGCGTATATGTTTCTCTTATTATTGATTAAAGCTGTGCTAAGCTTACAACTAGTTGTTTCATTTAATGTCTTTTCAGAAATTACATAAGATCTTCACTTCTTTGTTGTTTTGATTTTTGAAAAGGGTCTCACTTTGTAGCCCAGTCCAAGAGCTTGTTATGTAGTATGCTCTATACTTGAACCTTGTGATCCTCCTGTCTCAGCCACTCTAATTGCCTAAGTTACAGGTGAATGCCCCTAGGCCCAACAAGATAGGCAGTTTTAGGCTTTCCATTTTGTGAACAGATGAAATCATTAATAATTTTTCAGATTCACAGAATGAGCATTGGGGCGAAAGCAGGACTTATCAGTGACTGATCAGCCTGAGGCAGTGGGCTTGGTGTTACTGTGCTTTCCTTTCTCCTAGGGAGGTTTGGAAGGAATCATTGTACTTGCTAAGCAACAGGTGCTGTTCTAGGTGATTCAGTCTTACTACAGCCTATGATATAAGTACAAGTAATATTGTCTCATTATAGAGCAGGAACTGGAACACAGGAAGGCAGAGAGACTTAGCCAAGTTAAATGAGCTGACAAATGGTGTACAGACAGTTTCTGTTCATAACCCATCTGTAGTTCTCTGCATGGAAATACTTGCTGAGTTTCTCTGCAGACATGTGTCTTAAGGTTACATGCAGAAGAGTAACAGAGCTAGGTATTGCTAACTGTTTTGTTATTAGTTTTTATAGAGACGGTCCTAGGTAAGTCATCAAGCCCTGTTTGAATGAACTGAGGAGGCCTGTTATAAAGGCTGTCATTTAACAACTCTGCTTGGGATGCGGGCATGTACCTTTATTTGTAAACTCTATGGTTCATTCTAATGGGCAGCTGAGGTTGCAATTTACTTCTATAGATAAGCAATTCAGCTATAAAAACTGGAATTGGCCAAGTGGAAGACACATAAAAAGTACTTACTATGACTAGTGGTTACTGTTCTTTTAAAGGACTTATTAGCCAGAGTCAACCTTTGTTCATTCCCTTCTGAATGAAAAAAAAATTAGAAATAAACTTCAAAGTTGGTTACAGTGTGTTGATGCTGATTTAATTAGCTCACTTCCTCGAACCCCATTAATCTGGTCTGGTGCCTCTGACATGTAGTTACAAAGTTCCAACATTTTCATGACTTGTGATTTATTACTTAGCCACAATACAAGTGACCATGAAATGCCCCAATTAGTGATCTGTCATTTGGACTGGCTGAAGAGCCTTCTCAGTTCTTGAGGACTTGCTCAGCGTCATGTTCTCTATCTATTCAGGGTCTGATGGTCTGAGAAACAGCCTTGCCTTAGCCCCTCTTCCTCCTTTCTCACAGATACTTCATCCAAGGAGTAAAGCTAGAAGGGACACATTCATAAATATTTGGAGTGAAGAACAGTGATATTGAATTAAGCTACATAGTTAAAAGAATAAAGGTCTTTACATCCTCATACAATAGTTATAGGTTTTTAGAATTGGGATATTTGGGTTCTTCCTGTCTTCTTAGTATGTGCCACAAAGCCTTGCTACCACTCTTGCTTGTAGTACGGTGTACTTGTGAAAAAAAGATTTAAACAAAAATTAATTATATGTGTATACGTATGTGTCTGTATAAGTATGTGCACCTATGTGTGTCTGCCTGCATAGGCTAGTAAAGGGAGTTGGATCTCCTGGAGCTGGAGTTATGGGTGGTTGTGAGCTGACCTTCTTGAGTGCTGGTAATAGAAGTCAGGTCCTCTGGAAGAGCATTGCACACTCCTAACCTTAACTATTGAGCCATCTCTCCAGCCCAAGATGGTGTTTTTAATAGTCTGATTATATATTAAAATTCCCTTTAATTTAACTTGGAATAGTAAAATTATGTTAAAGTGCTTTGAATATTATAATGAATTTCTGGAAACTGAATAAATATTAGCCTTTTTGGAAAGTCAGACAGGGTTGAAAATATAAAAAAGAAATAGACTGAAGTAAACGAACAATGACGTCACGCTATATTGATTATCCTAAAGAGCAGTCAGCAGGAAATTTTCCTGAGTTTTCACTCATCCCACTCTAAGATTTCTCTCATGGCCTGCACACTGTGTCCGCAATACACCTTGTGACAAAACATACCAGTAGCATCCTTTATCACACTGTGCTTTTTTCTTGATGTTAGCAAATGGGGGGGCGCGGATATGGGGACCACTATACAGTCAGTAGAAAGGCCGGCACCCAGGATACCTGGCTCTGGGGTACCCTCCTCTTTTCTTGATTAATAGAGTATTGTAGGAGCAGGAAACAGTGGGTTGGGTCAAATCAGTGTCCCTCAGTGTGATCCTGCCACCATTAACCTCTGCACCACTGACTCAGAAACTATGAGGCCCAGAGTCTGATTTAATAAGACCTTCAGGGGATTCTATGACAAGCTATACTTTGAAAACCACTGGGAGGAGTTTTCTTTTCAAATTATCTGTTTCCAAGCTTTTATCAGGCTTCTGAGGACTCACAAATAATTAAAAGCTGATAAATATTACAGTTGTACAGAAAATACAGCAAAATAGATAACATGTTGTCTTTGGTTATCACTGCACTAGATAAAAGCATTCATATGTCAATTACCAGGTGTTTCTAGTTGGTACAATGCCAGTAACCATCTTAGAAACTCTGAAATGTAAAAGATGGAAAAAAAACTTAGTGGTAGGTCAGTTTTTTTCTGTTCTATCTCATAGCTGAGGGAACTGAGGCACAAGGGCTTTGTGAATTTGACCTAATCTTACACAGGAAAGAAAGGCTTGGAAATGCTTCAGTCCAGTTTAGGGATCATCATTATATTTGACTATTTTGTGGCTTGTAGACAGTGCCAAATAGCTACCGGAACAACTAAATTGATTTTACACCTGTGTGCACACACAAAACAGCAATTAGGAAACAGTGTGTAGCAGATTTTGACATGTATGAAATTACAGAACCAATTACTTTTTACAAGTCAATTCATGACAGTCATTTCAAACAAAGCAGCCCTTGAGACCTGTTCCTTAAGGACACAGTTGACAGACTGTCAGTGAATTTAAACCATGTTTCATTGTCCACATATCAAATTTGAGAGGATGAACTGGAAGAATAGATTGAAAATGTTAATTTAAATTAAATATTTGCTATTTTTAAGGGTTACTTCCTTTGAGAAGAAAATAAAATCAGTTAAATAGATTCTGCTCTCCAGTGGGTCATACTGAAAGGAATGCTTCTTTGGATGTTGAGAGACAATAGCTAATCTTGTTTTTCTACTTCCTGCTGCTGTTTACTACTTACAGGGCTCTGGGGGAAGGCACAGAGTCCTCTGGACTTTATTTGATGCATGTAGTAAATAGGTGCAGTATTATCTAAAGCATCTCCACAGACATCTTGAAATGTACAAAAATATAAAATGTATGGAAGAAATTCGTCAGCAGGGAATTCACTTAGGGGCCCTTAAATAAGACACTGCTTCTTGAAGCAGAAACAGCTTTGAATTACAGTATCCAGCATACTTGCTATGTTGTCATTAAAAAGAGTGGAAGCAATTGGCCTGCAGAGATGGTTCAGCAGTTAGGAGACCTGGCTGCTCTTGCAGAGGACCTGGGTTCAGTTCTCAGTACCTACATGATCTCTAACAATCATCCTTTGCTCCAGTTCTAGAGGATTCAGTACCCTTTTCAGGCCTCTGCAGGCATTGCACACACATGGTACACTTACATGGATGCAGGCAAACACTTATACACATGAAAAAAAAAATTAGTGGAGGGAACCAGACTCTTTTAAAGACTTACTAGAAATTTTCACTTATGTTCATAAAGGAATATATTCTGTGGAACATGCCTACTTACCACAGTAAAGTAGAAAAATGGATAAAATGTATAAGTCAATGATTTTTGAATACCAAATGGTAAGATATAGATGATAATGATTCATGAGAGTGAAAAGTGAACCCTGTGGATACCCCATCTTTATTCTGTGGTGCAGGAAGAATCCACATAAAGGTTAATGTTCTTTCCCACGAGAAGACAGTGATTGGGGCTCAGGAATCTGGAGATAGCTAATATTTGAGGTGTACTAGATATAAGAGATTATATAGAGAGATGCAGATAAGGGGAATAACTCACACTGGAGTCTCTTCAACTATTTGACTCAGTGCCAGTAGATGTACTTGGTTCTTTGCCATGAGACTTAGCAGAAAACAACTGAAGAGAAGGAAAGACTTACTGGAAACATTTTGAATTCTCATTGCTCTGAAGAGAGAAACATCACTGCTTGAGAATGATGTTCGGGAGTGCTTTGGTTTTGTTTCTTAGTTGCTGTGGTAAAATGCCCAAAATGAAATGACCACGAGCAAAAGCAATTGGAGGAAGAAAGAATTTATTTGGTTTATAGGTTGTAGCCCATCATTTAGGGAAAACCAAAGCAATGGATCTCAAGGCAAGAACCTTGAGGCGAGGCAGGAACTGATCCACAGACCATGAAGGAGGAATGCTGCTGTCTGGTTTACTCCTTTGTACTGGCTCAGCTACCTTTCTTCTACAGCCCAGGCCTACCTACCTAGGGTTCTCATGGCCCATACTGAGATGGCTCTTCCTGCATCAATTAGCATTCAAGAAAATGCTCCATAGGCACACCCACAGGCCAGTCTCATGGAGGTTCTTCCTCAGTTAAGGAAGTAAACCCTCAGGTTTGTCAAGTTAACAACGAAGGTTAGATATACAAGAATACTCCAGAATAAGACACTGTAATAGTGGAGTTCACTTAGCTTTAAAATAAAGACTATAATAGATGCTCCTTAAAACAGTTCATGAACAAACTTGGAAATAATTTTGTGGTTTACAATAACTGTCAAAATGATTGACAATGTCCAGCTAATTTAAAAAAATTGTATTCCTTACAGAAAATCAATAGTGCACAGCATTTACTGAGAAAGGAAGAGGTAAAGGAAACATATGGTCAAAGGGAGAGAATCACTTCATAGAAGCAGTTCCAGGTTTGGAATACTAGAAGAAATAGTGGATACATATCACGAGACAACTTATTTTTGAAGCATCATCAATAGACTAAGGAAGATTTAAGGACAGTATAAAACACTTAGGAAATGAAATGAAGATAAATAAAAAAAAATCAAGTGAAATTTAAGCAATTAAAACACAAGTTATGAAATAAGAGTTTGACTGGATTGATTGTAGACAAAGCACTGTGGGATAAAGGAGAACACACATGGAAATACAGAGTGGAAGCTATCAAGGTTGACATACAGGAGGAAAAAGACTCAAAATAAGGTTAGAGCCCGAGAGACCTGTGAAGACAAGAGAAAAAAACTGAAGCAAACTGAACTGAAAAAAACACAAAGAAGCAATGACACAGAGTTTGTTCTTTGAAACAGGACAAAAAGAAAAGATAATACACTAACCAAAAGAAAGAAAGAGAAATCAATAAAATTAGAGATGAAAATAGAGACAACACAAAAGAGACTAATGAAAGCTAGAAAAGCATTAAGACCTGCCTTAAAAGCAGACCTTCCCCTATAACTCCCAACTGGAACCCATACATTCTTTCGTCTGTGTTAAGGGCTATTGTATGTGGGGGCAGGGCGCCAGTGGAGAAGCGGGTATAAAGACGATCAAGAGCGATTGAGATATTCAGTATGAAATGCACAGTGATTCAATTAAAAAAAATAAAAATTATGTGAATAATTCATTCAAAAAAATCGTGAAAATCTAAAAAAGAATGCATTTCTTAGGCACTTATTACCTACAAAATTTAATTGAAATGAGATGAACAACTTAAACAGATCTATAATAAGTAATAAGATTAAAGCAGTAATAAAAATAATTTTCCTAATTTATTAAAAGGAACTTAAAATATATATTTATTATTTTTATTTTATGCAAATGATTGTGTGACCTGCATGTGTGTAAATACACCCGTGTTGTGTAATGCCCACGGATGTCAGAAGAAGACATCAGATTCCCTGGAACTGGAGTTATGGACAGTTGTTAACTGCCACGTGGGTGCTAGGAATCAAACTAGGGCCCTCTGCAAGAGCAGTCAGTGCTCTTAATCACTGAGCCACCTCTCCAGCCCCCAAATCACCCAACTTCAAAAGTTCCAGGCCCACTGGTGAATTGTATTAGATTTCTGAAGAAGAACTAACACTAAAACCAATACCTCTCAATTGATTTCATAAAATAGAAAGGAGCACTATCATGCTCTTTTTATGAAGCCATCATTACCCGAATACCCCAGAACACACACACACACACACACACACACACACACACACACACACACAGAGCGAGAAAGAGAAATACAGAGCGAGAGAGAGAGCAAGAGAGAACAAGAGAAAGCGATGTGTGATTAGCAAGAATTTTTCTCCCAATCTTTAGCCTCTCACTTTATCATTTCATTAGATGTTAAGAAGCTTTTTAAAAATGATATTTTCATTTTCATTTTTTTCTATTCTTTGAGAATTTCAAACATATATACCATGGATTTTTATCATAACCATCCCTCCCCCCTTAAATGTCCTTCAGAACCTCACATCACCTTTTCAACATCATATTCTCCTTTTTGTCTTTATAGCCCACTCAGTTCAGTTTGTACTGTGTGTATGTGCATGGGTGTAGGAACATTCACTGGAGCACTGGCAACTTATGAGAGGCTATAACTCTGAAGAAAACTGACTCTTTCCCCAGCAACCATAAACTGCCAATAGCTCTCAGCTAAGTGTAGGAGAAAAATCCTTGCTAATCACACACGTGATAGAGGGTTAATGTCTAACATACGACAAGAATTTCAAATAAAACCCCAAAAGAGAAATGCTTATACACTGTAGGTAGAAATATAAACTAGACTAGCCATCATGGATATCAGTATCAGGTGCCTCAAAAAACAAAAAAGAGATCTACCTTATGATCCTGCTATATCTCTAGAGTATTTATGTGCAGAATACGGAATTGCCATATCACAGAGAAACTTGCATATTGATAATTTGCTGCAGTGCTCTTGTCTAGTCTGCTAGGTGCTCATCAACAGTGCAATGGATAAAGAAAATGTTGCACACACAAAGTGAAATTTTATCATTCAGTCATAGATAAGAACATGCGTGTAGACTTTAGAAGGAATATTCCTAAGGACAAAGTTACTTTATAAGGACAGTGGAACAGAACTTCAAAAAAGACTTAGAGTTTCAAATGCTTGTGCACCTAATAATAGCTCTAAGATACATGAAGTAAGATAGCAATGAAAGGAAAAATATACAAATTCAATATCAGAGAGGTGACTTTCAACCTTTTCTCTATAATGGATAGAAAACATAAATCAAAACTCAATAAGGATATTGAAGATTGAAGATATAAATTATAAATTATAAATCAACCTGAACATATTTATATTTTGGAACACAACAGTAGAAAACACATTTTTCAAGTCTGTACATGGAATAGCCACCAAATGGCCATATTGTGACCTATAAAGAAATTATGTAATTAATGTATATTATTTCCTAAAAATCTGATTATATTATAAAGTATCAATGGAAACTCTTTGGAGTATTCCCAGGCATTTAAAAGCTAAATGTATACTTATAAGAACATAAGGGCCAAAGAGAGACCCCAAAAGAAAGAGCAAAACTAATTTGAACTAAAGAAACATGAAACACAGAATATCAGAATGCGAGTAATGCATGCAAATCACTGCAGTCATATGTTTATAGTTTGTATTGATAAGATCAATATCAAGCAATAATTTGTCTCTTTCTGTCTGATCAATCTAGTTAAAACTTGTCTCCACCACCACAACAAATATCCAGAGAAAAGACCAACTTAAACCCAAAGTCAAATGAAGAAAATTATAATGAAAGGAGTAAAAATAACATAGATAACAGATTGGGAAAATAAACGAAATTCAAAACTTTATCCTCTGGTGAACTTAGTAAAATTGGCAACGAAAATTTATTTGTGGCCTGAATGATCATGAAACAAGATAGGGAATTGGAGAGATAGCTCAGCATTTAAGAGCATTGACTGCTCTTGCAGAAAACCCAGGTTCGATTCCCAGCACCCACATGGTAGCTAACAACCGTCTGTAACTCCAGTTCCAATGGATTCCACACCCTCTTCTGACCTCCACAGGCATTTCATGACATGAGTACACTTACATACACTCAGTTACATAAAATAAAAATAATAAATAATTTTTTTAAAAAGAAACAAGATAGATTATAAATCACAAGTATTAAGGATGGGCATGAGATATCACCATATATTCTACAGACACTGAAATGATAATGAAAATCACTAACTGTGAGTCTTGTAATTTAACAACTTAGATAAAATAGAAGCAATATCTGATTAATCTTTTATAATATTTTTTGTGAAAAGAAACACCAGAACAGCCTGAAAGAAATTTGACTTATAATTAAAATGATTTTTTTATTTAACACAGTATAGTACTCTGGATTGGGTATTAATAGAAATATTGTTGAAGACTGGAGTCTATTGCTTAGTTAATAGTAATGTATCAGAAATAGTTCTTATGCCTAAAAAATATATCATGTTTATATAATGCATTAATATTAAGGTGATGTTTCTCTATCAAAGATAAATTTGATCGCCAGGAGTTCAGTGTCTGCAAACATTTTTGAATGTCATTTTCAGTCACAACAGAAACTAAGGCAGAAGTTGAAGATGCTCAGCATCCTACAATGTACAGGACAGTCTCCTCAGCTGTGAAAGCTAATTTCACTTGTGTGAAAGTAGAAAAACTCACTCTTGGGCAAACTGGGTATCTTAGTTTCTTTTCTCATTGCTGTGATCAGAACACCTGACAAGAAGCAACTTAAAGAAGAAAGAGCTTGGTTTGGCTTACAGTTCAAGGAGACAACCTACGTCAGGTTGGGAAAACATGGCAGCGTGAGTGGGAGGTAACTGGTCACACTGCATCAGTTCAGAAACAGAAAGAACAGGAAGGAAGGAGGGCTGTAGGATGCTTAGACCTGCCCTCTCCCCTGTGACCCACTTTCTTCAGGGAGACTCTTGCTTTCTAAAGGGTCCAAACAGCTCCACCAGCTGGAGATCAAGTGTTCAAAGGCAGGAGCCTGTGAAGCATATTTCATATTCAAACCACAACACTAGGTAAAGGGTGAATGTGAATGCTAGGCAATTTTTGAAACTTTTCTGTAAATTAATTAATATTCTCAATGTGTTGTGGGCTGGGTATGATGATGCATACCTGTAATTCCAGTACTTGGAAGACTGAGGCAAGAGGATCAGATCATGCATTCCAGGCTATTCTGTGCTACACAACAGATAGTGGGACTTATTCTCCTAACACAGCCAAAATAGCACATATATATATATATATATATATATATATATATATATGTGTGTGTGTGTGTGTGTGTGTGTATTTAAACTCCTCAAAGAAATTATTTCTAATAATTTTATGAAGTCAGCGTAAGACACATTTATTTTCTGTTTTCTTTATTTGTATCTTCCTCAAAGTACATGGAAATTTTGTTTTGTAGTAGGAATATTTTAATATAGATGAAGAAGATCATCTTCTTGATCATCTTCACAGGTGTGTTTACATACATGTAGGCAAAACACTCATGCACATATTAATTAATTAAAAATAACATTTAAATATTTTTATTTTAAAATATTATTTATTTTTAATATATTTTATTTTTATTGTGTATTTCATACAGAACATCTCAAACAATTTTAATTATCTTTATACCACCCCATAGTCCCCCACCTGGAATCCATGCATTCTTTCATCTTTGTTAAGGTCTATTGTGTCAAGGTAATATCCACAAGTGTTCCTCAATGCAAGTTCATCCCCTGAGGTCTAGTCAGCCTATCCAGAGTCCATCACTTAAGGAAGTTTAGCTCATCCTCACCCAACAATAATCAGTGCCAATATTTCTTCAGGAAAGATTGGAATCTGCCTCCCATTTCCCGAGTTCCATGCTGAGTTTTTGTCTGTTTGAGTTTGAATGGGTCTTGAGGATTCTGACTAAATTGCTGTAGGTTCATATGAGCCGAGTTCCCAAGATTTTTAGGATTCTATTTCCATGTGGTCACTCACCTCCTTACTGGGTCCTATAATCTTTCTGCCTCCTCTTCTACAATGGTCCCTGAGCCCTTGGTGAGTGAAACTTAATATAGGAGTCCTGTCCTGATACCCACACTCTGCAGATTACTAATCCCCATGCTTTGGCCATTTGTGACCCTGTGTTACTGACCCTCTGTTGCACGAGGGAGCTTCAGTAATGAGGGCTGAGAGATTCATTAGTGTCCTCTTTACTCCTTGTTCTATATTGCATAAGCCTTAAGTGTAAAGGTTGCATTATAGATGTACTATTTAGGCATGGACAATTCACAGACAATGTCTGTGTGTGACCAGTTGTGGTACTCTGTAGTAGTCTTTATCTGGTCCAAAAGAAGTTTCTTTGATGAGTGATGACTAGGATACTTGACTATAAATATAAGGATACATATTTTGCACATAGTAAGAGGTTACATTAGCCTAGAGATGTGACAGCCTTAGGGATTTCGCTAAGATCTATGACCTCTTCAGCCATGTGTATCTGGCTATGATTAGAATTCCACACATGGATTTCCTCCAGTTGAGTGAACTTTAAGACCAATTGGGTAGACATCGATTGCCCCCAAGATAAAAGTGCCACTACAGCACTGTGTTGAATGCTGTGCTGGTCAGTGATGTGCTTATTTTGTCATGAAGCTGATGTTGGTCCATCTCCATTAGCTGCTTGCATAGTGCTCTCCAGAACTATATATAAGAGGTAGCCTTCAGAGGAAATAGCTTTCAGGAAAGTTTCAGCTCCATTGTTCCACTCTGGTCTCCAAAGTATGTCCTGCTTTCAGCAATAGGTCTTAACTTCAAGTTCTGGGAGGCAATCAAGGGCTGCGGCACATGCCTGTGTAATTTTGGGAGTCTCTTGGAGTACCCCGGCCAACATCTTAAATGAAGGTTTCTCCTGTCTGACACTGTTTCTTGTTATGTAGACTTCTCCTAAGGGAGAAATAGATTAAATGGGGTTATTCAAGTGGGAGTGGGTAGGGAGGATTATACAAGGAACTATGGGGATAAAGGGAAAGAAGCAGATCAGTAAAGGTGAGGCCACAGGAGACTGATATTTTCAAGGGAGCAGTGGAGAAAGTGGGGACACTTTAAATGGGGATGGAATGGAGGGAAATTTAGATAGAGATAAAGAGAGAGAGAGGGAGAGAGAGAGAAAGACAGAGAGAGAAGAGATAATGCCTAACTAGTGTGTGACGTGGATTAATTCTCTAAGGGACAAGCAGGATGGGTGAACTGTGGACAAACACCTCCCTCTCCGGCCAGGTGGTGTTTACTTACCCAGGACTACCTTGTGTGGGAAAGTCAGATGCCTCTCCCAACCAGCCCACTGGACTTGGATGTAAGATGGGGAGGGGCTAAAGGCATATAAACTGAGGGTGTCATGAGTGTGGGCCCCTTTTTTTCTTCCTTACCATTTTTGTTCTGACCACCAGAAAATCGTAAGCTCCAAGCCTGTTTGTGAATTTACTGGTGTAATTTATGGATCGGGGAGGGTGCCCTTTCTTCTGTAAGTAACCCCTTATCCACTGCTCTGTTGGTAAGCCCTAGTAAATTATCTAAAATTTTCTGAACTGTGAGTTGGGGGCTTTGAGTCACTTGTTCTAGGATAGGGGAGGAAGGGACTAAACTTACCACCTCCAAGGAGGAGTTTTAGCAACAAGTATAAAACACCAGAGGGAATCATATTGGTCTAACAATCTAATGACAATTCCACATGCAGTATCTCTATGTGAGTCCTTGTGCATATCTGAAGGCTACATTAAAATGATAACATTTTTTAAAAGTCTAAAATCAGATCTAAGATCATGGCTAAAGTTAAACAGATAGGTTTTAGGTGGGGATGCAGGATGTGCATTATGATCTGAAAACTCAGATTTCACAGCATGGCAGGCACCCACGAGATGAAGATCAACGAGCTTATTTTGAATTACATCTCTCATTTCATTCCTGAATTTATGTAGCTATCATCCCCTTGTTAATGACATCTTCAACATGTCATCTAGGATGTGGGTTGGTGGCTATTGATAAGGTGACATTCCACATAAAAACTTTTGGTCATGTACATTCAGTTAGATATCTGGAGTCAGCACAGTTAGTACTCTATAAGCCTTTAGCTCTGAGCAGTAGATCATGTGCAACTGGAATTCTCAGTGCTTGTCTTTGTGCATTTATGTTGACAATACAGAATTTCTCTGTGGGTGGAGAGCTGGCTGAGTGGTTAAGAGAACTGTCTTGGTTCCCAGAGCCCACATGGTAGTTAACCATGGTGGTCCATAATTTTAATTCCAGGGGATAGGCACCCTCTTCTGCCTATAGGCATTGCACACACATGGTACACTTACATACATGCAGGCCAAACACTCATACATACAAATTATTAAAAACTCTGTGACTGGGTAGTTTATATTGAACAGAAGTTCATTTCTCGTGATTCTTGAATCTGGGAAATCCAAAGTCAAGGTACTGACTGGTGAGGGACATTCCCTTTTTCTGAGATGGTGCTTTGATGGCACATCTTCCAGCAGAGAGGAATGCTATGAAATGCTTTGCACGATTAAAAGCCAAAGACCAAGGGATGAGCCAGAAGATATGTGGAACCTTTCCTATACCAGATTTGTCTAATTCCAAGGTCCTCTTTGACTGATCACCTTTTAATGGCCCTGTCCCTCTTTTACTTTTTAGCTAAGAAGGGTTTTACTTTTAAGAGCAAACACATAGCATTAACACATACAAACGCCAGAGTAGGAGTTCATGGGTTTTATAAAAGAGAAAATCATTTTCATGGAACCATAAAAACTGGAACCAGTGAGGAATGATCCCTGCTCATAGTGAACTGGGAACATGCACTTTCTAAGAGATCGTTCTGTGCTTGCATCTGTTTTGAAATGTATGGCAGGTGGGAAGCAATGTAAGGACAGTGCTGGGTAGTCACACAATGAGACCCTATGTTCAAGGTTCTCTGGTGCTGCTTTCAGAATTGATCACCAGGTCACTTAGCATTTTAATAACAACCACAAGAGCAACAGCATTTCTTGGGGCTGGAGCGGTGGCACAGCAATTAAGAGCACTGGCTACTCTTGCAGAGGACCCAGGCTTGGTTCCCAGCACCCACATAGTAGCTAATAACCACCTGTAGTTCCAGTTCCTAGGAATCTGACACCATCCTCTGGCCTCCATGGGTACCCCCCCCACATATACTTACAAACATGCAGTCATTGCATTTATAAAAATAAAAATAAAATTGATTAATTAAAAATAACATCTCTAATGTCCAAAAATAGATTCAAGATCATGGCGAAAGTTATCCAGGTAGGTTGTTGATGGTGGTTCCGGGTGTGTCTTACAATCTCAAAACCTAGATTTCATACAGTGATAGGCATCCAATCTGGCCATGTGTGCTTGTAGTGGGAAAGGAGTAACTGATCTTGATAGACGGTGGTCTTTTTCATCCTTTGCAGGAACTCTTGCTGATTGACTTCTCCATGTCCATCTTCATCTGTCATTTCCTGCAGCTCCTCATCAGTCACCTTCCTGCCACACGCTTCAGGGTTTTGAATGACGTCTTCTTAGTTCCATTATCATCAAAGAGCTTGAAAGTCTGCAGGCTTCTTATTTGTACCTGTTTCAGACATCTTCTGAGTTATCACAGTTAAAAGGAACAAGAATTCATCTCTCCTTATCAATTTCACTCTTTTAGGGGAAAGGCTCAAAGCTCAAAATCCTAACCACAACCTTTAGTTCTTTCAGATTTATGGTCCTAATTCTAGCTATAACACAGAAACCCAAAGCTTCCTCGATTTCCTGCTTCTGATCCTCAGTAAACTCCAGCTTAGGGCATTCTAAAGCAATATTTAAAAATTGAAGGCCATTGCTTATGGACTCTGTTCCAGCAGCAGTGTACACGCTCTAAAGATCCCACCTCATAATACTACCACAATTGTCTACTTAGTTTTAATGCTAGAAATTTGAATGAGGTCCATTCAAGCCATAGGAATTCCCAGGAGAAAAATGCAAACATACGGAATTTAAATGAGTAGCTATTTATCTGGTGTACATCTTTGCTTGCACTATTACTGTGTACCTGCTAATGTCCTTGTTGCTGCTGGAAAATTTCCCAAATTTCTCCAAAAGTCAGGTATAGTTAGTTGCCTCACTTATGCATTCACCTTCTCCCACTCAAATAGCCTGTGGTTTACAAGCTGTTGTGTGTAAACCTTGTCTCTACCCTGTATCAACTTACAAATCAGAAACACAGAGCAGTGGAAGGTTTGGCATCTTCAGTAACCTGGAAACTAGCAGTTCCCTGGAGACTCCAAGGGAACATGGGTTAATAGGGGCATTTCATTATCTGATGAAATCTTGGCATGCCTGGGGACCAATTAGGGAACTCTTGAAGTCATTCCTCTTAGAACCTAACAATAACTTCAATTGTGGTAATTTAGAAAGTTACATACTTTAGATAGTAGCTCTCTAAATTTTTTATGAAATATTTTGCTGTATTGAAAAGTCTGCATTTCAGCAAAACATACATCTATCGGGAAGGTGTTAGGGACACATTTACAAAGGATTGCCCTGGGTCCTGGCTTAACCTGATCCCCGTGGTTCCCTGTGGTATGGTGATGTTCTCTTTGTAGTTCTGGCTGAGTCCTGAAGTTGTTGGTTTTAAGACTGCAGGAAGAGATTCTAGGTCTACCTCAGCTGGCTTCATGTTCTCATAGGGCTGTGAGAAGTTAAAATTTTGTTTCAAAATAGTGAGCATGTTTCATCCGCAGCAGCACCTTTTACCTTTGTGTCGGAAGACAGTTCTGGATTTGTTGGTGGTGGTACAGGGTGTGTATTACAATCGCAAAACCCAGATTTCATACTGCGACAGGCACACAATCTGGCCATGTGTGTTTGCAGTAGAAAAGGAATAACTGATCTTAATAGATGCTGGTCTTTTTCATCCTGTGCAGGAACTCTTGCTGATTGACCACTCCATGTCCATGGAGCATCATGCAAAATTGATTCTAGATAGGCCAGATAGCAAAAGTCTTGTGGAGGAAGGGAAGCACTGTAGTGTGGAAAGTAGTAACTAAACAGTAAAAAGGATTGCTTAAAGAGTTTAAGGTCTTAAAAATGTTGGTTGAATGGGGAAAGAGTTATCTCCAGTCACCTGTGTTCCAGACTTTTGATGTTTACGTGGTGTAGTCAAACGTTTCCCACTCACTAGGAGTGCCGGTGTCTTTCAGGGATTTAACAAAATAGTGTACGAAAACAAGATGTACTCGTACTCACTTATAAAGTACAGAAAAAGAAAAAGTGGGACCACTATTTGACTTGCTAAGTAAACAACTTTTCAAAGTGAGTTAGTGAGCACCTTTAGATCAAGTGAAAACCGTTAAATAGATATTCAACTGAGCCCCAGCTGGTGATTAGTCAAGGAATGCTGCAGCTGACAGAGAAGATGCATGTAGCTATCTGGGATACTTAAATGTGTGGGTCATGTGCTGATTGTCTTCATATATGTATGCAGAGGAGTTTTCAGAACAGTTTATTGTTTTTTTGTGTGTTTGCTGCCTGCGTGTCTGTGTGCGCATGCATGTGTGCAGAGTATGGCTCTAGTTTCAGGAGAGTTAGAGATGCTTCCTTATTTACCTTCCTCCTTTCCCCCAACCGGCAAAAACAGCTTCATTCACACCAGAGAGACAGGTTCCAAGGTGTAAATCAACACTCTGATCTCCCTGCAATATCGAGCTGCGCCTAAGCCTTTTCCTGAAGTCAGTCCCCTTCTTGGATTCTCCCTACTTTTCCAGTCTCCTTCTGCCAGTCCCTCACTAGAGTCCTCTGGGAGCCTGTCCTTAATAGATAATTACCCTCAGATCATTGGCTCTGATTCTACTTGTAGGAAAACTTATTCCCCAGATACTCCCACAATTATAAATAGAAGCCACAAAGAATTCACACAGAGATTTCTCTCCCTTATCATGCACATGAGGGTTTGTGGAAGTGGTTGTAACTGTCTTCTGCTCCAATATTCTACAACCATCTGTGTTATTTTCAGTTTATAACATTAAAATTTGCATGACGGACTTCCAAAGATTGCTTATTGTCTTGCTTATCCATCAGGAATGACTTGTCGTATCTTTTTGAAAGTATTTGACAGGAATTTTTCCCATTAAAGCATTACATTCTATTCAACAATATGCACTTGTAAGAACTGCATAATATATGCCCACCACACTTAATTCTGATGAATTCAATAAATACCTCATACAATATTATGACTATATGTGCTAGGGAAGTCTTAATATGTCCTTTATGGGAATGTTAATAATTTCTCTAATATAAGTAAAAGAAATATTAATAGTATTTATAAATATGTACAGTAATATGATGTCTGGGTCTTATACGAACACAAGTTTGAAAAATGTGTGTTGGCAGCTCATATGAAAATTCACTCTGATCAGGGCTGTCTTGGAGAAAGAATTTGCTTATTAGGCTTAGAGTTATTTATCAGGGTCTGTGTTCAGTGGAATTAAACAGAGTTACTGAAGCATCATAATTAGAACTGTAGTCATTTGGAATAAGGTTTAAGCCAGTGAAATATAAAGGTGCAGTTTACTTTTGCTATGAACAGAGATGCTAAATTATTGAGGGACATAACAAAGTTTTTTGTTTATTTGAATGGTAACAAGAACTTCTGACTTACTCAATGTTCATTGAGAAATGTACAATTTTTAGAATCGTTAATAGTCAGTTTGTGTATATTATTTTACTTATTCTTAGTTAAAACCTGTTCTCGTTAGCTTTTGTCAACTTGACACAAACCTAGATGTGTTTGGGAAGAGGGAATCTCAGTTGGGGAATTTCTTCCATCAAATTGGCCTTTTGGACATTTTTTTGATTGCAGTTGACTGCAGGAACCAGCCCACTATGGGCTGTGCCATTCCTGGGCAGGTAGGCCTGGGCTCTAGAAGAAAGGAAGGTGAGCGAGCCAGTAAGGAACATTCCTCCACTGTTTCTGCCTCAGACACCTATCTTGAATTTCTGCCTTGCCTTACCTCAATGATGGATTGTACACTGTACACTGAATAAGCCCTTTCCAACCCAGGCTGGTTGTGGTCACTGTTTTACCACAGTCATGAAAACCCAATAAGGACACAACCTGTGAGAATAGTATATTTTTTCTCCTCATTTGCAGTGGAGACTTTGAGAGGTAAATTGGCCTAAATCACATGTCAACTATCAGCAGAGATACAATTCTAATCTTGGCCTGTGAGATTTAGTCTCTGTGCTGCTTTAAGTCTTCTTAACTACTTAACAAGTAGAAATCCTGCTCTTTCTCCACATTCAGTTTAAAATGGACAACATTGGTAAGCAGTTGAAATGGTCACTTTAGCATGGTCATTTTAAGCTTGATGGATTTAAATTCGGTTTTCTTATTGAATTTTCCCACAGGGACAGTGCAAGCAGGGTCCTGCTGCTTTTTCTTACATCTAAATAATACTTGGTATAGAGGATAAATTTCAGAGCAGAAGGTATTCCTATGCAAACTTCTACTACATATCTCTGGAGAAGTGAAAAATCCTATGAGCCACTGACAAGCATCAGATTCTTCTCTCCATGTTTATGCTGGTTTCATATCAGTCAAGGAGGAAAAGTGCTTGCCTGTTGATTTATGTTCACAGATAGTGGAATGCCTCTGGTGATTAATTACACTGCTCTAAGATTTTGCTGTGGTGCTTACCTCTGTAGCCCCCACTATGAAGCAAAATAAATGTCTTATGTCTTGCCATAGACTAACTGTTAAACTTCCTTTCTTTAAGAAAATGATATATAGCTTGTGTTGGATGGCACCTTTTAGAGATTTATCTGTATTCCAGAATTCTGTTGTTCAGGGGAGGATTGGTTCCTAATTGTAAGATGAACTTATAGAACTTTATTTCAGGGGAACATCTTAGACATCACAGTGGGGAGTTGGAAGGAAGTCAGAAAAATATATTTTGAAACTCAAAAATGCTCACACTGTATAGTTTCACTCCTAGTGACTTGACTATACACTAAAAATTGCCAGAGATCTGAAAATGGATTTAAGTATGAAGACTATCACTTCAGTATTACATAGAGGATACATATAATATCCAAATGTACACAAACACTGAGATAAGTAAAGTTATGGTAGAATTTTACACAACTGTTAAAAGTCATGTGGATAATTTTTTAACTCTTATTAGTGTTCTTTATGGTACAATATTTAGTGTGAAAATCATAACATAAACTTATTAAGACAGTATCATTCAGAGAAGATATGCTAATTTTAAATAGCCTCTGTATTTGGATAGTGTGGTTATAGATACTGTTTATTCTAATCACAATAGTTGCTACTGTTCTGTTTTTTCAATACTATCTACTTATCCTGTTTCATTGGCTTTTTTTGAGACAGGGTCTCCGTGCAGCTCCAGATAGCTCTGAACTCACTTTGTAGACCAGACTGGCTTCAATCTCACAGAGATCTACCTGCCTCTGTCTCATGAGTGCTGAGACTAAAGGCTTGCACTAGCGCATTCAGCATTGTCTACTTATCTTAATAATAAACAGTTATCACAAAGTATAGAGTGAAATATCCAAAATTAAAGTGTTTATTTTAGGCATGATATATAAAATTTCTAGTTCTAGTGTGAGCATGCCCATATAAATGCCATTTATAGGTCTTATCTAGTCTGCTGTTTTGCAAATAAAGTTTTATTGTAACACAGGTACCATGTTCATTCTTTTAAATTTAAATATTGTCTTATGATGGTTTTTACATTCTAGTTGCAGAATTGAATAATTGTCTCCTTTCAGATGCGTCCAATTCCGGCTCTAGAGTAATCGGAAGAGCTTTAATAAGTGATTTTATTCTCATGTGATATTAGTTAATTTTCCTTGAAAATATATACAGTTTAATATATGGAAACATATACTTTAATTTAAAAACAATGGAATAGTCCAGAGATAATTCTCAATTTTTATTCATTCATACTCACATTCAGAGGTAGACTTTGGTAATCTAATTTATTGCTGAAAAATATTTCTAAGAGTAAGAAATTGTGAGACAATTAAGTGGCTGAAACTCATGGTAGAATTTGATTTTAGTTGCTATGCAGTGAAAATGAAGGTGGGCTGACAGAATGGCTTAGTGGGTAAAGGTGCTTGCTGCTAAGCTGGATAACCTGAGTTTAATCCTTGGGACCTGCATGGCAGGAGAGAACCAACTTCCATAAGTTGTCCTCTGACTTCCACATACTCATCACAGTAAGCATACAGCCACACTAAATAAATGTATAAAAAGGGTTTCAAAGTTAAATCACTCTATAGCTTTTTCTCCCCACTCTCCTTTTGCTTAGTTGGCTTATTTTTATATCTAACAGGTGTAAAATGCTAATTTTCTGTTACACAATCATAATTTACACAGTTCATGTTGTTTGGACATTGTGAAGCTAGCCTGCCTTTTCTCCCAATTCAGTATTCATTTTGTCTTCTTGGATAAGTTATGTTTTCCTTTTGCTTAGTGTTTAATACAGTAAATCAAGAGAACTAATTCTTTTTTAATTTTATTTTGTGTGTGTGTGTGTGTGTGTGTGTCCTGATAGGTGAAATATGTAGCTATTCACCTAGTCTATCCTAGCAATATAACCTAAAGACCCAAGGATCAACAGCCAAGGCTATTCTCTGAACTCCACAAACATGATGTAGCATGTGTGTACCCACATTCACACACGACAATTCCCATTTCTCCCTTAATAACACCTGTCTTCTTCTAGTTTTCTCTCTGGTTCCTTCTTTCCCTTTACCTCTGTGGTTTTTCCTGGATTTGGCGGTTATATACAAGGGACTGGTGCTCAGATCCCACAAATGAAGGAGAACATACATTGTTTGTTATTCTGAGTCTGTGTTACTTCACTTAGTATAACAGTTTCTAGTTCTATCCATTTACCTGTAAATTTCACAATTTTGTCTTTCTTTACCGCTGAATAGCACTCCATTGTGTAAATGTACCACATTTTCATTACCCGTTTTTCAGTTAAGGGACACTTAAGTTGTTTCAATTTCTTAGCTATTGTGAAAAGAGCAGTAATAAATATGGATGTACAAGTATCTCTGCAGTAAGATGAGTCCTTTGGATATATGTCAAGGAGTGGTATAACCAGATCATATGGTAGGTTCATTTCTGGTTTTTAAAGAGTTTTACACACTGCTTTCATGAGTTTTCAGTCTCACCAGAAGTGAATGAGTGAGTGTTCCCTTTACTCTACAGCGTCTTACTGTGGTCCAGGTTGTCCTGGAACTCACTATGTAGACCCGTCTGGCCTCTAACTCTCTGCCATGTGTCTGACTCTGGCTTCCTAGTGCTGGCATTAAGGTATGCACTACCATGTCTGATCCAGAACAGGAGGTTGTACTTCACTGACATTTTCCTGTTTTCTGTTTCATTGACTGCCACTGTGATTTCTATGAATTCTTCATTCCCCTGACTTTAGGCTTAAAATGATGTACTTTGTTTTCTGGTTTCCTATGATGAAAAGTCAAATCACTCATTTTTATTTTCTTATGTATACTTTTGCATATAGAAAACCTATAGGTTTCCCTCTGAGCACTGTTTCTGATATACATGATCTATTTTGAAAATTTATATTGCATTTCTTTTGTTTTTTTAGCCACTTTTTATTGTAATTAATGACACTAATTATAATTTTTTTGTTTTGCCTCTTATCTTTTATTATTTTAACATTTTATTTTTAATATATATTTAATTGAATTTTTGTGAACTTCATTCAAAACATCTTAATAATCTTTATACCTTCTCCCTTCTCTTATAGCCCCCCTCTGATTTCATGCATTCTTTCATATATGTTAAGGCCTGTTGAGTCAAATTAGTGTACCCAGACATCCCTCAGTACAAGTTCTTCATTGGGTCTAGTCAGCCTGTGTAGAATCTCTCCTTTAAAGAAGATCTACGTTCTCTCCCCCAAAAGTAATTAGCTGCCAGTTGATCCTTGCCAAAGTTATGACCTCTTGCCCATTTTCCCGGTTCTATACTGTGTTTTTTGTCTGATTGAGTTTGTATGTGTCTTGTGCATGCTGAAACGATTGCTGTAGGTTCATATGAGCAAGGCCCTAGGAACCTGTAAGATTCTGTTTCCATATGGTCATGCACATCCTCCCCTGGCTCTTACAATCTTTCTACCCCCTCTTCCGCAGTGGCCCCTGAGCCCTGGGTGCATGAACTTTAATGTAGAAGTCATTTCCAGGGACCCACACTCAGCAGACTCTTATCTCTACACTTTGGCCATTTGTGGTCTTTTATGTTGATCGTCCTCTGTTGCACGAGGGAACTTCACTCTCTGCTACTTGTTCCACTACGTTCTGTGAGCTGTAGGTGTAGAGGTTCCACTGTAGATGTGTCACTTAGGGTTGGGCACCTCTCAGTCATTTATTCTTCATGTGTGACCAGTTGTGGAACTTTGTAATGCTCTCTGTCTGTTACAAAATAAGCTTCTTTGCTGAGTGGTGACTGGTATACTTATCTGTAAATATGAGGATCCATATTAAGCACATAGTAAGAAATTGTGATTATCTAGGGATGTGACAGAGGTAGGATTTTTTTCTAAGGTCTATGACCTCTCCTGTCATGTGTATTTAGTTATGTGTATAGTGCCACATATGAATTCCTTCCCTTGAGTTGGCTTTTTGTCCAATTAAGTGAATGTTGATTATCCTCAAGATAAAAGTGCCACTACTGCACTAATGTAGCTTGCTGTGCTAGTCTCCGTTGTGATTATTACACCTTGAAGCCAGGGGTGAACCACTGATTGATATTCTCCCTTAGCAGCTTGCATAGTGTCCTCTAAGACTATGAGAACTAATCTTCAGGGAGGTGGATTCCAGGTCAGTTCCAACTCTATTGCTCCAAGTCCTGTGTCAGAAGTATGCCTGTCTTCAGCAATAGAGTCTTACCTTCAGGTTCTGGGAGGCAGACAAGGGCTGTTGCAATAGCTTGTGTAATTTTGCAAGTCTCTCAGACAACCTGGACTAACAACCCAAAGGGAGGCTTCTGCTGTCTGGCACTGTTTCTTTTCATTTAGCCTTCAGCTGTGCACATGCACTCATGTGTAGACATTTCATGTGTATTTTTTTTCAGTAGGCTTTAATAGCTAAGAAATGGAAGCAATCTAAGTTCAGGAGTCAGGAAAATGGAAAAAATTCTATAGAAATAAAGGAAAAGAAGGAGCCTGAGAGATAGGAATAGTAGGAGCCAGATGTTACCAAGGATAAAATGGGTAAAATCTGGGTATTTTACTGGGAAGGGACAAGGAAGGGTCATACAGAGAACCATGGGGTAAAGGGGACAAAGGAGAACAAGAGTAGGGGGATCATAGGAGGCAGTTTTTATCAAGGATGAAATGGGGAAAATGGGCGTGCTTTCGCTGGGAGGTAGTTGGGATAGACAGGGAGACGAGAGAGAGTGAGAGAATAATACTTAGTGTGAAAAACTGGAGGGAAATATGTTCCATTTATTATTTAGTTAAATTTAACATTTTATCTTGAGACTTCTTTTACTCATGTGTTATTTAAGCATATATTTAATCTACACACACTCAGAGGTTATCTGTTCTCTAGTGGTTGTTGGTATTCACTTTATTTTATTGTGGATAGACAGCATGCTTTGTAGAATTTCTGTGGTTTTAAATTTACTCAAGTTGGGCCTGGGGAGATGGCTCAGTTGGTGAAGTGTTTGTTGTGCAAGCATGAGGACCTGCCTTTGAATTCCCATCACTTGTGTCAAAAGTCCAACATGGCAGCATGTAATCCTAGGTCTTTCATCCCATGGCTGGGAAGGTGGCACAGATGGGTCATTGGAGCTCACTGGACATCCAGTCTAGTGTGATCAGTGATATTGTCTTCTCACTTCCATAAGCATGTACACATATATGCAGCATGCCTGTATACTTCTGAATATTAAACTTATCACACACACATGCACACACACAAATTCATTTAAGTTTATTTTATGGTCCAGAATGTGGTCTATATTTGTGAATATTACATATAATCCTGAGAAGAATCTGTATTTAGTATTCTGTAGCTGACCATTATATCAATTTTAATGGTCTTGTGGTTTAAATTAGTTCTTCATTTTTATTGAATATTTTGAATTTCATAGAATGTATTTCCATTATATTAGAGTACCCAGGGTCATACCCCTAAGAAGACTGGATCCTCCCCTGCTAGCAGCCGCCGGCTGTCAGTCGTTCTTCCGCAGGTGCTGAGGCTTCTTCCCCATTTCCCCACTTGTATGCTGGGATTTTGTCTGGCTTGAGTTCATGTGGGACTTGTGTATGCTGTCACCACTGCTCTGATGTCATATTAATAACTTCCCAGATGTCTGGAAGACTGTTGCCTTGTGGTTATCCACCACCTCTGGCTCTTACAGTCTTTTTGCTCCTTCTTCCACAATAATCCCTGAGCCTTGGGAGGCAGATTGATATAGGTGTCTTATTCAGGGAAACGCACTCTGCAATCTCTTAGTCTCTGTATGTTGGCCAGTTGTGCTTTCTGCGTTAATCATCATCTGATGCATGAGAAAGCATCTCTGGTGAGAGCTGAGAGATGCATCGATCTGTGTGTTTAAGAACAACTCATTAGGAGTCAGTTTACCACTATACCTGTTTAGCATAATGATAGTAATAGGTTATTCCATATGGCCTGTGACTTTTCTAGGTACAAGTTCTTAGACCTCATATCAGTGTCAGGTATGAGCTCTATCTTATGAAGTGGACCTTAAATTCAATCAGAAAGTGATTTATTACTTCTGTAAAATTTTGCCACTGTTCCAAGAGTGGGCATATCTTGCCAAGCCAGCTGTTGTTGTATCTCTGAAGACTCACAGCTGGGAAAGTTGGATGATTATTTTTCTTTTTCTGGTAGCATGTGTGCATAGCACCTTCCCATACTATGGAAGCTAGCCAATAGAAGTGGAGCCTTGAAGTAGGCACTAACTTGATTTCAGTTTTTTATTTGTTCTACAACTCATGTCTTCAGCAATATGGCCTTACCATTAAGTTCTGGTGGGTTACCAATAACAGGGGAAATGGCCAATATTGTGTGAGGGTCCATGGGACCCTGAGTCAACAACTTCAAAAAGAGGGAGGCTGTTCTTGGCATTGGGCCTTTTCTTTGCTAGCCTATGGTGTCCAGTAGGGACGATGTCTACCTGTTATCGGGTAGCTCCTTTTAATCTCTTTTTATATTGTGTGTGTATATTCTTTAAGAAGCTTCCATGGTGGTAGATTTCCACATGACATTTTCTAAGGGCCTTTATTTTTAGTTATCCCTTCCTACTCTGTTATTCTCCTTTCCTTCTTTATTTCACTGATTTCTATCTCCCTTCCCATGAAGCTCCCGTACCATTGTCATGCGCTAGTTTCCTGACCTGTATGGACTTTTCCATAAAGCATGCATATCAAAGGATTCAAAGCTGGCAGCCCTATAGGACACTGTCTCCCCTTCTCCCAGGAGCCATCCTTGCTAACAGTTCCTTAGGATGAGTTGGAATTTCTTACCCACTTCCTTATGTCTATGCTGGGATTTTTTCTGGTTTGAGCTTACATAGGACTTGTGCATGCTGTCACCATTGCTGTGAGTTCTTATGAGTAACAGATCAGCTGTCTGGAAGACGCTTTCTGACTCTTATAATCTTTCCACCTCATATTCTTTAATGATCCCTGAACCTTGGGAGGCAGATGTTGAAACAGGTGTCTTATTTAGGGATAAGTGCTCTGTGGCCTCTTTTTCTCTGAATAATTGGCCAATTGTAGGTTTATGTGTTAATCACCTTTGAGGATGCATCACTTAGGCTCAAGCATTTTGCAGACACTTATTCTCTACTTTTGAGCAGTTCTTTTTTTTTTTTTTAATTAATCCTAGTATGGTATGTTTTCCTCTATCCTAACATTTAACTGGCAGTAAAGTTAGCTTATTTGTTGCTTTTTTTTACTTCTTATACAATATAGATAGAATATAGAAAGGCAAGAAATAAATGATATTCTCAAAATAGTCATCATATCCAAACTTTTGAATCCAGTCTAAACAATTCTTTTTCATAGAAATAACAATATTAAGAATTTACTGTATTTATAATACTTAGAAAGTATCCCGTATGCATTAAAAAATGTGCACCTTAAAGAAGACACTACTGTGTATTCTATAAAATGTCCTGACATAGTCCTTGAAGTATAATTATAGATTTCAAAATTTTCTTTTTCCAGAGCTACAAAGATTTTTGTTTTACCTTCTTTTGAACAGCTGCTGATTTTTCAAACATGTGAACATAATATATTTATCTGATCTTTACTGATGAATGATAGGTTGTTTCTAGGGTTTTATTGTTACAGAGAGTGTGATGATATATTGTCCACACAACCACTGAACATGTATGTGTATACTACATGACCCTGAAAATGAGATTCCTCAATGAGAAGCTGCATATTTTAAATATTGACATTTTTAATGACATTTTAATATATTAAATTTTAAATAGACATTGCTACATATCTGTGAAGGTTAAACCATGTTTTTTTCCAAGAGAAAAAGGCTCCTCTTCCACAGCTTTCCCGGCATGTGCTTTAACAAATGCTCTGCTTTAGCAGCCCAGCTCTTGATTATGTTACTTCTCTAAAAGAAAGTTGAAGTATTATTTTGTACATTTGACAGCTGTACTTTCCCAGTTGTTCTTATAAATGATTCAGGTCTCATTGCTCTTCTTGGCTTTACTCTGTGACTTGTAGACAAACTTTGTGCATCACATAAACTTGTCTTCTGTCTTTGATAAGAGTTGTAAATGTTTTCCTTTTTTCACATGATTTTGTTTACATTTATTGGTTTATATGAAAATACCTAATTTTTTGTATAGATGATGTGAAAATTTTTTTGATATGCCCTTATATAATTTTTCAATTCTGGCCTCATAAAAGAAATTTCTTCTAGGACATTTAAAAATTTATTTTTGTTTAATTTATCCCTAAAATGTCAAAAATATTATTGCAAAATAGGGGTCCAATCTCATTTTTTCTTAGATTTTGATTAAGTATTTAGTATTTTTATTTATTTTATATTTTAAACATGATTTTCAAATACAAATATTTTTTTTCTTGTTTTGAAATTTTATACTTGCAAGATGTTGAAGTATGTTCTTAGGTCTCATTTTAAATTCCCTATCTTGTCTCTTGTCTTTTTTTTTGCGTGTGTACTCTAAATTTGTATTTATTCTAGTATATGTTTATATACTTAATTATTTTGCTTTCTACCTCTGCTGTTGCCCTCTTACCTTGGCTATTTGTTCCTGTACTTTTGAGCTAGAATGAGGCATCATGTTAAAATTAAAAGTCAAGATATGCATGCACAAAGCAGAGAGAGGGAGAGAAGGAGAGAGAGAGAGAGAGAACCAGAAGTGAGGCAAGGCTATAAACTCCCAAAGCCCACCTCCAGTGATGTGCCTCTTTCAGCAAGACTACTTCCTACAAGTTCTTGGGATAAGTGTTCAAACACAGGAGCCTATGGAGAACATTTGTCATTCAAACTACTACATCTTTTCTTGTCACCTGTCCTCTATCCTGGGAGTTCCCTTCTTCCCCCAAGCAGTAGTTAGTTCCCCCTTCTTCTTCTTTAATGCAATATCTATTATCTATCTATCTATCTATCTATCTATCTATCATCTATCATCTATCTATATATTATCATCTATATATCTATGTATCTATCTAAATGTGGATGCCATATATGATATAAAACATGCAATATTTGTCTATTTTGTTTAACACAATGTTCTACAGTTGAATATACTTTTTGTAAATGTCATTTTTTCTCGTTTATGGCTGAATGAACCTTAATTGGGTATACATTTTCTTTCTTCCAAGGTTGACTCTATTTCTTAGTTATTGTGAATGGTGCTTCACTAAGCTTGAATGTACAGGTATCTCTGTGGTTTGCTGACTTGGATTCCTTCCTGGATATATCCATACCATGTTAAATTCAAAACTTATTTGCAATGTAACCAGTTAAATTATAAACCAGGATAATGCCACATTTGTTAACTTTGTTCACAAAATGAGAAGGCAGAAACATTTCCATTTTCTTTACAGACAGTCATTGCCTTATGAACTTCATTGTGACATTGGCAATATGCAATAAAATCTCAGTTTGTGTATCAAGTAAAAAATTGTAACTAAAAGGTTTGGTCATCATATACTGATTGTCTTAATTTCTGATTCTGAATATTTCATGGCAGGAACAATTTATATGTGTGTGTACTTTATAATGCCTCATCAAAATTGTTCCTCCTTGAGTCATATCATTACCATGATTGAGATACTCTTGACCCATAATTCAGTAGAAAAAAAACTGCCTTAGTCTGCTTTCTGGACTCGTGGATTGCTATCATGCTAGACATGGAGAAAAGAGAAGACAGAGGTTTAAATTGAAAGTACAAGTTACTGTCTCTTACTTTTTAATTTTTTATTTAACTCTGTGTATGTCTGTGTGTGTCTGTGTACGGGTATGTGCATGTGTGTGCAGGCACCCACAGAGGTCAGAAGTGATGGATCCCTTGGAGCTGGAGTTAGAGGTGATCATGAGCCACCTGTCATGGGTGCTGGGAACTAAACTTGGGTTCTCTACAAACCTTAAGCCCTCTGTCTCTCTCTTTTAAGATCAGAAGTGATTTGATATGGTGGTTGCCTAAAAAGAAACTGATGTGGAATTTTTATATGCCCGGAGCTTCTTAGGGCTTTCTTGCTCTATGCAGTCAGCTGTGGTATTTTTGCCTGTCATGCCAGTGATGCTAACTGAATAATGGCTCAAATAATGCTAGCTTAATCTGTAAACAAATCTTTTTAAAAATGAAAATCTAGGCATTTTGCCATTATGATTGAGTATAATCCATAACCTAAGACAAGTGAGGTTTTAAAAATTACTTGGTTTTATTTAATTATATGGTGGTGACCTTAGGAAGAAAACTTAATAAAAACATATTTGTGTTTGTATTTTGGGAGAACAACAATAAATCTCCTATGACTTGCCTGATACAACACATGCTATGGGGAGAATGGCAGAGCTTTACATGTGGTTACGACAAGAAGACGAGGAACGAAGCTGTGAGCAACTGGACAACTACTGTGGTGGTTTGAATGAGAATGTCTTCCATAGGCTCCAAGTATTTGTGCATTTTTTCCCACTTAGTGGCCACTGTTTTGGGAGGTCTTAGGAGGTGTGGCCATGTTGGAGGAAGCACGTCACTGGGGGTGGCCTTAGAGAGTTCTTAAGCCTTGCCAGACCTCCAGTCGCTCTCTGCTTCACATGTCTGTGTGAAGATGTGAATGCTTAGTTTCTTCATCTACTCCAGCCACCTCTGCTGCCACACTGCCCCGCCATGATGAACTCTCGCTCCTTTGGAACTGTAAGCTAAATAAACTATTCTTTTATACATTTCCTTTGTCAGTGTTTCTATCACAACAGAAAAGAAAACTAATACAGTTATCATATGGAAAGGACCATCCTGTGCCTCTATGTGTTATCACCCCTTTCTATATGTGCAAAGAGAACCCCAAGGAGCAATGTTATCAGGAAAGACTGTAGATGTGCTAGGGTCTTTGGAATGATGAGAGCAACACATGATAACTAATTGCACTAGTGATGAGGTTGAAAGCCAGCTCCTATGGTGGGTAAGTTTTCTGTGTTATAGTGACAATTCTCAGGTCAGGGACAGCACGAATTAGCTTGCAATTAGTTTCATCCTGTTGCACGCTAATGGGGTAAGTTCCCGTTTTAGCCATATTACCAACTCATTCTTTAGCCGTAGGGAATCCCTGAAACACATGTAGAATCTGTATATGTCCATTTTTCATTACTATAATAAACTACCTGAGGCAGGGTATTTGCACAGAAAGGGAAGTTTACTCAGCTTATCATACTTTTGGAAGTTCAAAATTCAAGCACAAGTACCCTATTTCTTTGACCCATGCTAAGGAATGAATAACAGGTAAAGTAACATCATGCTGGGAACACACTCGAGAGGAACGTCACATCTCAAACATAACGCTGCAGGAGTTTGTGTAAGGCTTGGCTTACGATGATGCTCTTGAGAGAACTAACCAGGGTACTATTAGATATACCTTCATCTTTTTGAGGTCATGCCTTCAGTTGACCCAAAGATCTCCCACCACACCCCACATGTTAAAGGTTGTATATCTAATGTCCCCATTTCCAAACATCAGTACTTTGAGGACAACGTTCTCAACACTTGGACATTTGGGGATCAACTACATCCAAACCACATCTCAGGCATTAGGGTATGAGATGGCATGAGAGTTTATTACTCTTCTCAAAATGGTGCACAATTTAAAACTTTTGAGCAATTTCTAGAATTTTCAATGAAATATTTCCAGACTGCAGTTGACCTCAGGTAAATAGAACTATGGATGACGTAAACTGATGATAAGGGAAACTGCCATACTGCTATGTTACGTGCCGTAGGACTGCACAGTGGTTAGGTAATGAACAGGCTGACTCTGTCAGCATTAAGAACACAGCCTACTTTAAAGTGGTCATCAATATCTGACATTCTGCACATATCTTTCCATTTATTTTTTCCTATGTTATTTTCCACTTAGTCACAAGCTTATTTTCCATGAGCTCCTGGAAGCTTCTCTCTTTTGATCTCAATTGCTCCTTCATTTTAAAGTCACTGTGGTCCCTAACTCCCTCATACCTCTTTGCAAATTATTTATTTATTTATTTACATTTTGTGTCTATGAATGTTTTGCCTGCATGTATGGAAGTGTACCTATGTTGGGCAAAGCCCACAGAGACTAGAAGAGAGTGTTGGAGTCGTAGATGGTTGTTAGTTGCCATGTGGGTGTTGGGAATTGAACTCAAATTCTCTGGAAAAGCAGCTTGTGCTCTTAACCACTGAGCCATCTGTAAAGCTCTCTAATGCCTTCTTGTTTACATTTAAATCTGGAAAACTCCTTTCATGATATTGCTTCTTGCAAATTTCCAAGCATTCTAATTTTAAACTATGTGACCATTGATTGCACCCTTTGTAGTATAGTTTTGATGTCATATTATACTTAAACATCTCTTCCATACCAGAAATAAAGATGGAAAGGAATAAAGTGGTGGTAGAATCAATGAAGCCCATCTTCACAATAATTAAAACATTTTAATTGTTCATTTCAAAATTCATGGGTATAAACCCCAAGGGCAAGCTCTCTCTCATTCTCTCCCTCCCTCTGTCTGTGTTTCTCTCTCCCTCCTCCTGTCTCTATCTTTTTCTCTCCCTACCTCCCTCTGTCTCTGTATCCATTCCTTTCTCCCTCCCTCTCTCCATCCCCCCCCCCTTTCTCTCTCCCTCATCCAGGAAGGCCTTGAAATTGTGATCTTTCTGCCTCAGTCTTTCAAGTGCTGGCATTACAGGCATATACTACTAGCATACCTGGCTTTAGGAACTACATCTTTCCTTTGTTTACAGAGTGTAGCATGCTCATAAAACATAGGAAGGGTCACAGTGTTTTGATGAACTGAACAAATTTTTCCTTGTTTTCTATTGAAAGAAGTCATACTATGCTCATTAATCACACCAGTTTGTCCTAAACCTTTTGAACATTTAGTAAGGAAGGACTTGAGAATTGATAGTTGTGGAATGCAGGGTCAAGGTAAGATCCTTAGATGATGGAGATTCTGAAATACTTTTCTCCTCAGAATCAGTAGGCACTTAAGTTTTAGAAGCACCACAGAAAGCACAGTGGTATAACATGTAAATCCTGTTCTTGAGAAGTTTAAATTTGGGACAGCAAGCTAAGAGACCAGTACAAGGTGACTCCAGACCAGAAACTAAGAAGAGAAACTAAGGTTTTCTTTTTGTTGTGTTGTTGTTATTTGGGTTTTGGGGGCCATTATCCTGCCTCAGTTTCCTGAGTGCTGGGACTACAGGCATCAGCCACAATACCCAGTTAGAGAAGTTTGTTTGATCTGAGCCCTATATGAAGATGCAATTAGACTTCTATGGAGGGATTGCAAGGTGGGAGCAGATCTAAGTATTGAATAAAAGCATTGAGTTGAAAGAGCAGATTTATGAGGTGATTAATTCTCAGTTTTGTCACAAGAAAATGAGTCAGCTGCTAGAAAGCAATGACACTAATTAAATATGATAAAGATTTATAATTGTAATATATTATACAACATAAAGATTTTATAATGTATGATCTTAATGTAATTTATAAATGTTATAAATAATCCCATTAAGTAAACAAATTAGCAGAAAATGTGTGGAAATCTTCAGACAGGACTGTACCATGATGCTGGTAGGCCAGTTCATCTTCTTTTTAAGGTTGGCTTGCAGAATGATTTTTAAATAATACCATCTTTCTAAGTTCTTCACTCAGTTCTAGAGAGTCTGATTTTTAGAGAAGAATTATCAGTTTTTCCTTATTTTAGTAAAGGTATCAGTTGTTCTGGAGTTTCTATAAATATATGATGGAACAGATTTGAGGTCTGTATGGATTCTGTGCCTTTGTTTTCTCATCTGTAAAAGCAAATAAGTAACAGTTCCTACTTCAAAGATTTTTATCATAAGGATCAAATATATTAATATGTAGTGAACTCTTTGGCAGTGTTAGTTAGACATTAGATGTCAAGGGTCAAGACTATTCATTTCCTTCCTTAGGCCCTTTTATTCCATCACTTTTGAGGTCTTCCAGGTTCCAACATGTGAAGAGGTGGGTGACTTGAAACCAAAGTGGATTGCCATAGTTCTGGGTAAAGAAATTTGAAACATAAGAATTTCAAAAATACCCCTCCCAAGAAGCAACTCTGCCTTCTAGGAAGAGAAGAAATGAATAATTCATCAGAGAGCATGTAGCTCAGGTGAAAAGCTGTGGCAGAAAGTGGTACAATGTGAGATCGTGAGATTTCTGGCGAATTATTAATAATGTAAGTGTCTTTAGAATGTAGACCTTTTGGAAAGTAGATCCAAATTTATCTCTCAATTTTACTGTTGACTCTTTAAATTAGAATGGTACGTACTTTTAGTATGCATATAGCAGGTGCTGGGCATTGCATTAACTCATAAAGCATAATATCTCAGCAGACATGGTAAGCTCCATCATATAGATTATATACTGCAGAATTTAAGTCTTTGCCCTGTGTCACAGATTTAAGAAGAAGAGAGTAGAGAATAATCATGTGGTGACTCAGCTTCCTCTTCCAGGAGGTGTTGAGATGGTTTTCCAAATGAGTCTTTCAGCATTCTTGTGATTGACTCTTGTCAATTACCTATTACTAGGTTCTGTTTTGACCTTATTTGGTATATGCGGGCTTGCTTAACTTGCCTGGGCTTGTTCCCTTGTTCTGGCCTCATGACTGGAGACAAAACTGACAAAATAGAGTCATATTTACTCGATTCTTAGTATCCTAAAGCCAAGCATTTTACAGAAGTGAGAAAAAGCAATTAGAACTAATGGGTGTGGACTAAGTGATACAGAGGAGGGTCCCACAAAATCAGTTCACTCAGCATCTCTCTGCCCTTGACATCCCCTCCTAGTAAGGTTCTGCTCACTAAGGTTTCTGCTCAACATTCTGTTTGTTGCCTAGCCTCACTGCATTCAAGATTGAGCTTGCTTCTCTCTCCCCTTTTCTGTCTGTCTTGAGGTTCATTGCAACAATCTCACATAAAGTCTTCCTTATCATTTTAACAAATATTAGATTTTTTTTTTCCCTAGCAGATCACATGTTTGTGTTACTGTAACAATATATCACAGACTGGGTACTTTATAAATAACAGCAGTTTATCTGGAGGCTGTAGGAAGCAGGTTCCGTGTTTGTTGAGGGGTCTGGTCTTTTCTTCCAAGGTGGCGCTTTATGCTGCATCATCTTCAGACAAGCTATGCTATATTCTCACACGATGGAGGACATGGAAGGGGAAAAATATCCCATGTTATCAGAAACTTCTTTCCTAAGTCCTTTAATCCCATTTGTGATGGGAGAAATTCTTATGACTTAATCCATTCTCAAATGCCTTGCCTGTTATGAGTTTTACATTAGATATTAAATTTCAACACATGAATTTTGGAAATACCACATTCACACCACATTTTATGTTGTGAATTGAGGTTGGGGAGAGGTCCTTGAGGGAGCCTTTGTCAGATAAACTAAACTTGGCATGTGTTGGTATCCCATGGTGGGATCCCAGCCACAGTGACAGCAATGAGATTTTCTTCATTGTCTTCATGAACAGAAGATGGAGCTGGATCAGGGGACACCAAAGCAATAGCTCACCCTGGCCCCTAAACACTTGTGAAGTAGCCTGTGAGGCTCTATATTTCCACAAGGTAAATCACTGCAGGTGAGAGAAAGAGCTGCTCAAATGTGGTTTATTGGTGGTAAACTAACTCAGCCTATGCCCTGTTTCCAGGGGCAGCTGGAGAAACTTGTGCTTCTCACGAATACACACAGATCTGCTTTCCTAAAGATGGAAGAGATGCAAACTAAGGAAAAATAGAGTATTTATTCAAATCTGAACTCTGTTAATGAATGACACATGGATCCACTCATGTCAATGGGGATTTAATTTATAATCGTTGCATCAGGGACCTTTACCTCTAAGCTTTAACATGAGGAGATGGTACTTGAATGGAAATCTTTGCAGAGTGATTTATTAGAAGCTTACCATTTTATGAATGGTGAAAGAGGAGGACTGCCCCTTCACAATCTATATATAAATCATTTGAAATTGTGATGAATGAAATATTCTTTCTCCTAGTGACAGCAATAAGTGTTATGAGCAGCTTTTAATAGTTACAAAGACAGAAGAGATAAATATCAATTATTATTAGGAGAAGCTTTTTTCTTTTTTAAATTGACTTCAGTTTTTCTCATGATGAAGTTAATTATTTATGGCAAAGCCACATTAATAATTTCATGTTAGCTCTTTATCCAAATGGTAAATGAATTGAAGCATGGGGAAATTCAAACAATCAATACAACAGGAATATATTTAAAGAAATTAAAAGTCTTGTATATCCTATACAAAGAACTTGAATTTGTCTCAGTCACAGTGTTTACATTAATGTCTATTCAAAGTTTTTATTGGTAGCGAGTACTCCGTTATTTTCCTTTTTAACATTGTTCCTTACTGATAGGTGCTCTAGAGGGGAGGATGCTGGCAATTCGATAGGTTAGGAAAGGGCTATGAGTACATTTCTAGCTATTAATGAATAAAAAAAGTTGGAAAGAAAGAAAGACCAGCCAAACAAGAAAAGCAAAGGGTATGTGTTCTGAGCTTGCCACAGTCATGCAGTCAACAAGCACATAGCCTGTGTTTGGCAGAGCTGTAAAGGTGGATGGAAGAAGGGAAAGCGTTACAGTGAGAAAAATGGTTGAGCTTTTAGGTGTGCCTGGATTGGAGGCTGCTGGCATCTGGAAGGTGCAGGCAGGCCAACTGGAAGCAGGTTCCCTACGTGACTGGAGAGGAGGGGCACGCATTTGGCTTATTCTGCTTAGTCTTCAGTAGGACATAGGGACAAAAACTAGGAGACCGCCCATTATTCTCCTAGTCCTGCCCACTTTCTACGTTTGGTTGCAGAGGTTGCTGCTAAGCTTCCTGGATTATCATTAGAGATGGCTGTCTGACTTGTACCAAGAAAATTCTCTGTGCTGTTTATTATAAAGATTTGGTTTCCTGTGTGGTTTGCTACAGGTTGTGGGTCAGAGTTTTACTTTTATACATGTATTCACCATCATCTGTTTATATAAATCCCTCTGTTTATTCATTGGCCTACTGGTTTTATGGAGTTATGGCAAATGTGTAGAATACCATAGTCAAGTTGTATAAAAGTTCCACCAGCTCTGAAAACCCCTGTGTGTTCTGTTGAGTCCTCTCGCAATTCCTTGCATTGATGCTACATCTACATCTCCATCTTCCAGTTCTGTCTTTTCCTGAAGAGAAGGACATTTTAATTCTCTTGTCTGGATGTCACTGTGACCTCCTTGCTGGAGGAAGTATGTCATTGAGGGTGGGCTTAGAGAATTCATAGCCTGGCCACACTTTCAGTTTCCCCTCTTGCTTCTTCCTGTTGCCTTTGAAGATGTGAGCTCTCAGGTTTCTACTCTGGTTGCCTCCTGCCATGCCTCCTCTGCCATAATGACTATCTCTCTCTCTCTCTCTGGAACTCTAAGCCAAAATAACTTTTTTCTTTTATAAGTTGCTTTGGTCATCAGAAAAGTAACTAATATACCAGTGACGAGAATACTGGAAATCCTTTCCTACATGTAACAAACAGTTGACAGAAGACAGGGGCTGTGTAAATGACTCATAAAGGATCATGAGACCACTGGCCCAGCACTTTTGAGAATATGCCTCTCCCAGTGCAGTGGCCCACTCCCATTCTCAGGAGTGTCTTTCTTTTTCTAATAAGAAATAATAATAAAATTGTCTTGATTTCTACTACTAATCATGTATCTGTGGCACAATTTTTTGTCCTGGCACTAAAGAACCTGGAAATTAGTAGATTCTTCCACACTAGCTCTGATTTATACCCCTAACACTTGCACACAAATATTCATAGAAGCATTCTTCATAATGACCCTCAATGAAGGAATACATCAAATGTTCATCAACCTATGGAAGACAGATAAAATGTGGTAGAGGTAAGCAATGCAATAAAAATGAAGTGCTGTTACATGTTAGAGTGTGGGAAAGCCCTGCAAATACTATGATACCTAAAAGGGGTCAGAAATGACTATACATTGTATAGTCTTATTATATGATATGCTCAGAGGAGACACAAAGATGTCAGTTGACAGAGGCTGGAGGAAAAGGAGGATAAAGGAACACAGGTTTTTCACTGAGGGTCCTAGCATATTCTGAAATTGATTGTGGTGGTAATTACATTACAGTGAATAATGTAAAAACCATTGATTTTTGTACACTTTAAATGAGTCAGTTATAGGATGTGTAAATTATGAACCAATAAAACTGTTTCAATAAAAGAAACCAACACTATTTGCATCCTTCTACTGCCCTATGCTTTGAATAATCTTTTAAGTCTTTTAAAACATACTATTAAAAATATATAGGCAAGTCAGGCATGGGTGGCATACACCTTAATCCCAGCACTCAGGAGGTAGAGACAGGCTGATCTCTGGGGGGTCATGAATAGCCTGGTCTACATAGTAAGTTCTAGTACAGCTGGGGCTACAGGGAGATCCTGTTTCAAAAAAAGATCCCTCCCCCCCAAAAAATACATGGGTAATATGTTCTTGTTCTTGTGAGCCCACTTATCAAACAAAGTGAGAGTCTAGACTGACACATCCTGACAGATTATCAGTTCCCATAGTAACACAACCAAGACACTCAATGCAATGGTTACTGAAATTTCCCTGGATATTTTCTTTGGAGCACTTTAAATTGCTAACAGGGAGAATGAAGTATGAAAGATATTTTTCAGCTTACTAAGATTTCTGCTGAAGGAGATTTCCAAGTGAAATGTCAACCTGGTTCCATTAGTGAGCATATGTTTCTTCTCAACACAGAAGGGCCTTGAAAGGAAAATGTATTAGTAAAAAAAATCCTTCTAAAAAACAAACATTATTTCTGTGTTACCTAGTGCCCACTATAGTAAGAAGATTCTCTGGTGAAGGCTTGGCATAGCACTTATTTGGGTATAAACATGAGTATTTAGAAGGCAGTTTGACAACATGAAAATGTAGCAAAGCAATAGTAGAATTATCTCCCCTAGGGCCTATGACCTCCTCAACAAGCTCTTGACAAGGCTTACAAAACTAGACATGACCTCCCTCATGTGGAGCAGGTCTCAAAAGCAGAAAGTGGTTGATAATCCCCATAACAATCATGCCACTACTGTAACTAGAGGGCACATTTTGCCTGGCAGGTCGTTACTATAACTCACAGTATTCACAGCTGGGTAAGTTTGTTGATGCCTTTTCCTTCTCAGCAGTCCACATAGCACTTTCTGGCATCATGAAGGCTAGCCAGGAGGGAGGAAGCTTTTTTCTCTAGCTTGATATTTCTATGTCCTATGACCAAGGTGCAACTATCTATTTTCTTATCAGAAACTATAAACCTCCTGTTTTTTCCTTAAAGAGAAATATCTACTAGTCTTTTTGAAGATACCATAACTACTTTTGGATCCTGCCAAAGCAAATGTAATATTTGTGGCCCTTGTGATATGGCAAGGCAGGCTTCATTCAGGAAAACTATCACATTGGTTGTAGGGACCAACATTCAAGGAGGGTTTTAAGTAGGTAAAAGAGACTTGATTCAACTCCAAATACAACATACAGTGAGAATTTATAGTCAAGGAGGAAGGTGTAGGTCAAAGGATGGGAAATTGCTAAGCAAAAACACAATTAAGGGGGTTCTTGCTAAAGCCAGGTCAGGGCAAAGAGACATCACTCGGGGAATCCTGAAGGATGTGGAAGCCAATTAGACATGGAGGGCGATCATACATTAAAGGTGGGATATTTATGCTATACTGTGTTAGTAGGATTCTATCCAAAACCAGACCCCTAAGAGGCATGCCCAAAGGGCTTACCCAGAGTTTGGTCAAGGAGAGAAATTGCAGTCTGTTTGTGGCATAATGAGGTAGTGAAAAGGAGAGTTCACACCAGCAGAGGAGAAAAGACCATGAACAAATTACTGTCAAGATGAGGTTCCTCCGGAGACGTGACACACTACTGACTTGTTATTGCAATGGGGAAGTTATTTCATAAGGAAGAGCTTGTTATATCAAACTGCTACCCAAGTATTCTCTGAAGTGAACGTTTATTAACTTGTTACAGATGTTACCCAAAACTTAAAGGACCAAACTCAGCCTGGATAGCAGTTGGGAAAATGTCCACTGGAACTTAAGGAGCCAGGCTGTTTAAAAAGGAAAACTGGGTTAGACGTTAACGCAAATCGATTACATGGAGGCCTGCCTTGACTATGGGTAAAAGAGAAGGATATCACAAGGCTGGAAGGTCTGGGGTAGGAAAATCACTCAATAAAGAAAATTTTGCTGCTTCTTGGTTGATTGATTTTCAAGGCAGAATGTGATATTACACTGATAGAAAATCTTGAACACAGGAAAAGAATCAGTTATTTTTTTCTTCTTTTGTTCAGTAGGTTCAGCTTGAAGCTGTCAATGTTAATAAATCACTCTTTTCTTTTTCCTTCCTGTATCCTGTGTCCTGTAACTTATGTTAGGACATATTAGAACTCTTCTCTCATTCTATATTAAAAATCATCATGGAGCTGGAGAGATGACTCAAAAATTACGAGTGCTTGATGCTCTTGGGGAGGACCTGTTTGTTTTCTTATGCCCATGTCAGGCAGCGCACAACTGCCTATAACTCCAGCTCCCAGGGATCTGAATTCTCTTCTGGACATCTCGGGGCACTTCTCCTTATGTATAAATCCTCCCCGCAACACACATGCACATAATTAAAAATAAAAGAAACAAAAAAGAATTGCATGTATTATATAGTAATTCTCGTGCCAATAATGAGAAAACGAAATCAGTGTCTTCCTTCTCCATTTTGAGGGGTTTTATAGAAACAACTCATGGATTTATTGGTCAGGATTTATTTAAGTAGTCATAGAAGAAGTGAAGAAAATGTCTCAGACTTGAGTTGTTGCCCTCATGACGCCTGCAGGCAGGCCATGAAGGTCCTTAGGATAAAATAGTACAAGCGTTTATTTTGAAACCTGATACAGGCAGTGTTCCTTGATGTGGTCTAACCAGTGAGCAAGAATCAGCAGTGTGGGCCTTGTTGCTGCCCTGCTTTAAGCCCTTCAGTACTCTCTTGCCTGTTTAGCGTGAGGAACAAAACCCTTTGTATGGCCTTCAAGGTTCTGAACAAACTGTTTCCTGTCAGTTCATCTAAACGATGTTTTATATTCTCGCTTCATTTTCCATGTGGATGTTTATTAAGCTTTACTGAGTTTTCACATGGATTTATATTAAGCTGTCTCTAAGTGAACTCATTAACACTGTGGCAGGTTGCAGAGATGGCAGAGTCCCTGAGGTTTAATATGTGCTTGCATTCTGATGGAGGTGAGGACTGTCATCAGAGCTGTGCATAGCGACAGTTCTTTATTTCAATTTATGGTGCCGCAGGTAAAGCACCAACATTCGTGTGTTTCTAGATCATGTCAATGCTTGGTCACTGTGTTGTTTGACAAGATTGTGATGGTAAGACCTGACTGCCAGCTTCTTCAAGGGTTGTGACTTTTGCTTCTTTCTCTGCCCTTGATTTTTTAAAAAAATCAATAAGCAGTTCTCCAATTATAATAACAGTAGAGAGCGATCTTCCTAGTTTTGTCACTTGGGAGTGTGTATTACAAAGGAAGTTTCACTGAGGAAGGCCCTTATTACCTAGTAGATGACCCACCTTAATGAATTTCTCTAATCTTTGCTGTCTACAACTATTCCCACATGTGTACCTTACTCAGAATATATATGTTCTGTATACCTGTGCCTCACAGGACCCTTGCATACGACCTCATGAGGCTCGCCATATGTTATGATGTATAGTTTCTACATGGGTCATGTAAACTATTTATTTAAACAGATAAACATTGAATATGGACGCATCCTGGATGCCCAAGGGACACTCTGCAGAGCATGCTTGCTCTTTTTGAGAGTATTGTGTATCTGTCACTGATGAGAGAAATGCTCAGCCTCTATCTTAGCAGATCCCCAGAGTCACTGAGAGAATGGTACTTGGTGAGGAACCACAAATCTTGACTTAACTAGATAATTTCTTAGGGAATTCAATTCTCAGCTGTTATTACTAAGCTTTTCCTTTTTTCTTCCCTGCTGTGGATACCCTTTAGTCTCTCTTCCTCTGTGAAAGTGACAATTTCAAGTAGGTTTTGACCAACATTGTGATTTTTTTTTTATTCGTGTGAATTTTCATCCATAGGGAGCAGTAGAAGAAAACAAATTTTTGAGGTGAAATCCAAATGGCTGTTGTGTATCTGGGTCAATAGGACGTACAGTTATGAAACCTCAGAGCTATGTTTACAAGCTCGATTTAGTTAACTGACTATACACCACTCTGTCTTCACATTTTCAAGATGTCTTTTGTTTGGGGCACATGGTACACCTGCTTCTTTTCCTTTTCATAACTTTATTTACTTGAAAAGTTTAATAAAGGCTTACTACCAAAAGATATTTAATTTATACTCAGAGAACTGACTATGGAAGAGTTAAGATTACATCATATTTGATCCAGCCAGAGAAATAAAAATGAATTAGTGTCTCAAGAATAATGCAACTTTCTGAAAATTAGAATTGTTAAGAAAGCCACCTGTTGCTTATTACAGGCAAAATGCATTTGAAAGTAACTCAGATACTGCTAAAGCAAACCCCAGAAGTCTTTATTGATGGGACTTTAATCTTTAGAATTATAGTATCAAACACACAGAAAGTCACGTTTCTTTGGTAGCATATGCATAAAAATTACCTCAGGCTACTTTTACCAGATACTCAATTTTGCAGTTCTCTTAGCACAGAGTTAAACAATAATAAGCATTAATTAACTAGGAAAGTTGTGGCTTACAGTTCCCCAAATTTGTAAGATATCCTACAATTTGTCCTAGATTTGAGACAGCTGCATCTTGCTCAAGCGGATCATCTGATATTTTGAAGTCATCTGTTAGTCACTTGTCATCTCACCTGTTTAATCTGGCTCATCTGAAACAAATGCATCACATGTAGAAATCTCGGAGATTGCATTGAGAACTGACATCTGTTTTCCTTCCTCTGCATATCTAGCTGTCGGGCAGCTGCTCCTGTTTCATGTGTGTATCTGGGTCAAGGAAGTCAGTGATTGGTAGTAGTGGGTCGAAAGCAGTTATTTTCGTCTTCTTTTGTAGACATCTCTTTGACAAATCTGGATAAACACAGTACCTTCTGAGTCCAGAGATTAGTTGTTACATATTGTTACTTTAGAAAAAAAAAAAAGAAAATAAAAAAGAAGCAACTTCACAAATAGTTGGGCACTGGATTTCTTTAAAGTAAGTTAGGCTTCATGAAGCTTCTTAACTCCAACATGCTACTTGTGAATGCCCCACAACCGCTGTCCTCCCAGGGTCTAGGAATCTCTTATACTTTGGATGCGTAAGACATTTTTGTTCATTGGAAATGTCTTTCTGTTTAATATTGGGAACAAATGACTTTCAAAGATAGATACACTTGCCTTTTTCTGGCTAGCTATCCACTAAAATGAGGTACTTAACGCTGTACTGGACACAGTTTGTGATAGGAATGGAGATGGGTTAATTAGCTGCCCACATTAAATTTTATTTTTAAATCAGTTGAAACATCTTCTGAACACATGCTCCTCTAAGGGACACATTTATATCAACAATGATATAAGACAGGACATTTAAAAAATGTCAATTGGTAATTAAAATTTAAATCTAGATTAATAGGTGATATATTACAGAACATTGGTGTTATGTTTTAAAAATACCAAAGGCTGGCTGATCATCAGTGTTGAGGTGCTATATTGGTGACATTCTTCTAATCCAAACATGTTACTTTTCCCTGCTGTTAAGCACCTGCTAACATTTTTGGGAAAATGTTTCAGCTGACAATAATGATATTATTGTGCAATAAAGATGTGCCAGGATTGTTTCCCTTTGGAATGTGTCATTTCCTAGATTTGATGTGAAATCAGATTTAATTCGTTCTTATTGAGTTGTAGTCTTATGTACAATGTCGTTTTTTATTTATTTGAATACACTTTGGTAGATGTTTTTCATTCTTCCTAGGTTTGTGTAATGTATGGTGGAGAGACAGAACTTAAATAAATCTCCATCTGGCTGCAATTCCAGTGCTTTTCATAGGCTGCCATAGGAACCTCATACAAGCAAGTATAACCAGCTATTCTAGACTGGTGCTAACCTGCAGAACTCTTAAGAATACAGCTTCTTTGCTAACAAAAATCTGTTGGGACTCATTTCACACTTCGTTCATTATTTCTTCCCCAAACTCCTTACACATCTTAATTTTCTCTTTTTCAAAACAATAACCTAGAACCACTTATAAATATGCATACTATTAAAATAACATAAAGCACATATTTATTAGGATAGTCATGGTCCAAGAGGAAGCCAATACTTACACCCAAGAGCTGATCCTGTAAGGAGGAGATCTAGTTCCTGAGCAGGTTTGAAATCTCTGATCAGTGGAAGAACCACCATAATGGTAGAAAGTTCAAGCTTTGGAGTCAGAAATATCTGAATTTGACCTTTCTCTTACTTGCTTGAGGTCAGTTTTTAGTGTAAAATGGGGATAACCACAGGGCCTGCCTCTTAGGGTTATGGTGGAGTAAGCAATACAGTGCAGGCAGTGTTCAATGTCTGGCTGTTGTTGGTTAGCTCTGTATATCAATCAAGCTGAACATCCCTGTTAAAAGGCCAGCTTTTGAGATCTACCACAATGTCCTTACCACAGAAGGCACCCATCAGCACACACGAAATACCATTGCATGTACTGATATTGTAGCAGATGTTTGCTTTATAGACTGTGAGTTTTCCTCCTCCTACAGTCACAGAATTTTTTTATGAATCCTCTTCCTTCTGCCCCTGAATCACAGAGTGACATTGGAATGGGATTTAAAAGATCATTTCCTGGGTCTCTGGTAAAAGATAGAAATATTTCTATGAATGAAAACACATGCTTCCTTCTCACTGATTGCTTCAGGATATGCAAAAACTTGAGGCACACCTCACCATCACTTTACCTGGCAGAAAGCCCTTAGTAAATTATAAGCCTAACTGTGGGTCAAACCTAAAGTCACCTTTTGATATTTATCATTTAAAAGTAGCAGGTAAAGCCAGATCTGGTATAGCATACTTGTAAGATTTTATTTGAGTCTTTGGTCCTTTTGAAACAGCTTCTCCCAGTAGTCACAGCTGCCCTGGAATTCGTAATGAAGACCAAGCTGGCCTCTATCTCAGAGAGACCTGCCCACCTCTGCCTCCCAAGTTCAGGGATTAAAGACATGGGCCACCACACCAGGCTGGAGCACTCAATGTGCTCCAGCACTTGGGAGATGGAGGCAGGAGGGTCAGTAGTTCAAGGTCATCCTCTTTACTTAGAAACTTGTTTCTGCAAATAAATTAACACTGTCAAAATGATATCCTTGTGTTACTTTATAGTGCTAGACATTAGAACTTTGAAATGGATTTCCAGGGTAAAATTAACATGTAGGCAAGAGAGTTCTCCCTCTGGAGATCTTGCAGAGAATCTAGTTTATTGTTTTGTTTCTAGTTTCTAGAGGCAAGGGTCCCCTTGCTCATCTTCAAAGTCACCAGCAGAGTATCTTCTGCCTTCCCCTTGACCTTCCCTCCCTTTTAGAAAGACTCTGCTTATTTTGGAAACTGGAGGATGACAGTCTTACTGCATTCCTTATAAGATACATGCCTTGGTCAGAAGCCCAAGTGCTTTTGAATTTTTCTTTATTTTTACATTTAAAAATTTTTTCAGTTTCGTCTCTTCCTTTAATTTGATTTTTATTTTTGTAGAGTGTGGACTGATAATTTTCAGGAGCCATATTTGTATGATTTCTATTTCTTTGGAGTACAATGATCTTTGTCAGTTGTTCTTACTTTGTTTCTGCAGCTATCACACAGCAGCAAGCCTTCAAGGAGATGTAAAGTGCCAGACATTTGCATATGCGCTAATGACACAAACACACATGGATATTGTGGAGCTTGTAGTATAGAGCTATGTGGTTTTCCTGTATGCTTCAGGACCAGCTAGAGCAGCATCATCTGGAACTCATAAGATATGCAAATAACTAGGTCCATTTCAGACCTACTTAGATATTGTGGGAGTGGAGACAAGCATTCTGTGTTTTAACAAACCTTCCAAGTGAACCTGAGTAATGCTAAACATTGAGTGCTCCAGCCTGGTGTGGTGGCCCATATCTTTAATCCCTGCACTTGGGAGGCAGAGGTGGGCAGGTCTCTCTGAGATTAGAGGCCAGCTTGGTCTTCATTACGAATTCCAGGGCAGCTGTGACTACTGGGAGAAGCTGTTTCAAAAGGACCAACGACTCAAATAAAATAAAATAAAAATTGAGAGCTCTGGTCCAGAGACAAGGAAACTAAGAATTGTGGCGTATTAGTTTTCAGAAAGAATTCCCAGATTCAGGGTGAGCTTACAGGAGTAACCCCAACTTGATTCAAGTTTGGAGCACTTCTAAGAGAGAGACTAACTGAAATAAGTCTTTAAAACAGGCACAGTGGACTGTACAGGAAGAAGAAAAGTTTCCAGTGGAAGCAGGAGACGGCCCATCCGTGTAGGACAAAAAGACTCACTGGTTTTCTGAGGCCATTGTGTTGGTATCTGGTGGACTTTGAGGATGGAGCTGGAGAGTTAGGCAGAAACTAGGACCTTCAAATACCACTTCTAAATAATTCTATTTGTTTTATACCCTCAAGTCTGAGTGCGTGCGAACTCTTGGTGATAAGATCCTCAGGAAGAATCCAAATGAGAAAGGACCAGACTCAAGGACTCTTCTTGGCCCCACAGTTCTCCCATCTGGTGCTGGCTCATGTTAACATGGGAAGTTTAGTTCCCAGATATTTTCCGTGTGGTCCCTTCTGTGATGGAACAGGAAGGAGAGCCTGTATTTCTGCCTTATGGAGGTGATGATGGTGAGGCCCTCCAGACCAGACTCCTAGGAACAGTGGGGTTGATGAGCCCCTGCGGAAGTTCTGAATCTGGGAGAGGAAAGGTCTGAGACCTCTGCAGTCCCGGCAAGGCTGCTTTCTCAGGAGCAGTGCCTGAAGCATTTTCTTGCATTTTTGCCAGCCATACCTTTGCTATTTTAATTCTTTGTACTACTCCCTGGTACTTGTCAGCCATTAGTTAAGCATTCTGTAAACTAAATTACAGGACTTGGAGAATGAAGTTTTTCCAATATTTTCTCCCTTATGCTGTGGTAACTTCTCTAACTTGAGGTAAAGCATAAAATTGATTTTGAGATCTTGATGTTAAATAAATTACAAGCTTCCAAATGGCTTAAGCTTGCATTTTCTGCCCGACATTTAAATTACTCTCTCACTAATTTATTTTTCCTAAAACAATTTTAAAAAAAAAATCTATTCCCTCTATGGACCTTTCATTGTTGGCTTGGAGGCTTCTATAAAAGGTATATATTTTTGCATGAAGTTTTCAACTGTGAGATTTCAAAGTGAATTTGTTAGACTTTTAGGAGTTACAGTACTCAGATCCATCTTGTTTGAGTGGTTTATTTGTTTGAATTGTTCTCTAGCAGATACTTGTAATCAGAAGGGCTCAGTCCTATGGTTAAGTGTCCTGGATTTTGCTTCCAAAATAGGAAGCATCCTGGATTGGCTCTTAGCTGGCCCTGGTCACACTCTTTCTTTTTGTTGGTGCACCAAATGAGAGCAGTTGTGTATACTCCTAATATAAAAAGCTGTGCATGTGACTTTCCCAGCAGGAGTATTCACTCCTCATCTGGACAGTCTGAATGCATGAGCTCATTCCTTCAGATGTTGTCCTTCAGAAGTGCTTTAAGGTCTCCATGATTTCTCTTTCCTTATAAAAGTCTTAGGCTGACTTCAGGCATCAGTGTCTCAGAGGACCCTTCTAGTTCAATGTTTCACTACTGAAGATAAGCTGCTTTAGAGGAAGGCAATGGTGTCAAGAAAAATGAACTACTCGAGAAGAGACATGGAGAACCAGAAATGGAAAATAATTCGCAGATATGAAAAATCCTATTAATGTATAATTGGCCTCCTTTTTCCATAGCTTCGTTAAGATATCAAGCTACACAAAGTCATTGTGACAATGTATTTTTGGACTTAGAACACATATACAAGTGACATATAAAGTGATACTGGTTTAAAAGGGGGAGGAATGACAGGGCTCTCCAGGGAAAGGATTCATGTGCCACTGAAATTAAGTTAGCATAAATGTTAAAATGAATTTTAAAAATAGCAGACAAATATATGACTAAAACCTTAAATTGGTGCATTGATCTGTTGATAGACAGATTTCATATTCTGAATACTGTGAACATTGCTACAGTAAACATGAGCATACAAGTATATTCTTCACTCACTGGTTTTATACCCTTTGAATATGTACACAGCAGGAGACAGGGTGGGTCATATTGTGATTATATTTCTCATATTTTGAAGAATATCAAGTCTGTTTTCCATAATGACTTCTTAGTATATATTTTAACCAGAGGTATTTAAGGAAGGGTTCCTTTGTGTCTGCATCCTTGCCCACACTGGCTTTCTTTGGTCTTTTTCATAATTTATGAGATGCTATGTAACAGTAGTTTGATTTGCATTTTCCTGATTGTCTGGTGATGGTGAGCATTCTGTCTGTTGGCTCATTGCATGTGTTCTTTTGAGAAATGTCTATTCATGTAGCTTTCCCCCTTTTGAAGTTATTTATTCAATGGATGAGTGGGTTCATAAAATGGGATGTAAATATACAATGGAATACTGCTCAGACACAAAAAATAAAGTCTACATTTTGTAGGAATGTGGGTGAAGCTAGACGACATTATATTAAGCAAAATAAGGCAGACATATGAAAGTAAACATAATTCTATGTACATGTGGGACCTGAAACAGTCGATCTCTTAGAAGTTGAGAATATAATGCTGATTACTTGACATTGGAGTGGTTAGGGAGCAGAGAGAAGTGAGGGACATTGTTTAGAGGTACCTGCTTGCTATGGGAGAGGAAGAATACATTTAAACAATATATTATGTGACAGGGTAACTGTAATTATTGATAATATTGTGGTTTGAAAGATATGGAGTATTATGTGTTCTTACCACAAGCTAATAAATTTATCATGTGATACATTTACTAATCAGATTGGCTTGACCAATTCATGATGTGTTTGTGCTTCAAAACTTGTTGATTTTGATGAAAAACAGATCTTTCCTGTCAGAATACTTAGTTAAATAGAGCATATTTGTGCATTACTTGAGAGGTAGTCCAAGGATTATCTTTGACTACAGAAAATGAGTTTGAGGTCATCCTGGACATTTTCCAATTAGATAGTTGCTGATTACCTACAAGATAAAAGATCTACTATTGTTCCAATGGAGGTGTTTTCTGGGCTGTTCGTTGCTGGTATGTTAATCCTTCAGTTTTATTCATTTGCTCAAGATTGCTTTGGCTATCTGGGGTCTTTGTTGCTTCAATATGAATTTTGGAAATTTTTTTACTGTATCTGTGAAGAATGCCATAGATTTTGATTGGGATTACATTGGATCTGTAAATTGCTTTTGGTGAGCGGGTTTCTTTCACAATAGTATTTCTCCCGATCCATGAGCACAGGAGAGCTCTCCATCTTCTTGTGTCTTCCTCAGTCTTCTTCTTCAAAGAGTTAAAGTTTCATTATAGAGAGCTTTCACATCTTTGGGTAGGTTTATTCCTAGATATTTTAATTTTTTTGAGGATATTGTGAATGGGAAGGTTTCTATTATCTCTTTCTCTGACTTCTTATTATGGGTATATAAAAAGATTACTGACCTTTGTAAGTTGATTTTGTATCCTCCCACTTTCCTAAAAGAATTGATCATTGCTAGAAGTTTTGTGGTATAATTTTTGGGATCTGTTATGTATAACATCATATCATTTGCAAATAGGAATAATTTGCCCTATAATTTTTTTCCAATTTATACTCCTCCAATTTCCTTCTCTTGTCTTAATTCTCTAAGTAGAGACTCAAGCACTATATTGAAAATGAGTGGAGATTGTGCACTCATCGAGAATAAGTGTCTGTGAAATGCCCAACCTTAAGTAGCACATCTACAATGGAACCATTTCTCATAAAGCTCACAGAACACAGTGGAACAATGGGGAGAGAGAATACTAATGCATCTCTCAACTCTCATCAATGAAGCTCCCTCATGCAACACAGTGTGATGAACACAAAAGGTCATAAATGGTCAAAGCATTGAGAATAAGTCTGTAGAGTGTGGGCCCATGGACAGGACTCCTATATTAAACTCCACCCACCCAGGGTTCAGGGACCATTATAGAAGAGAGATAATTATTTTAAGAGCCTGAGGAGGTTGTGCATGGTCATTTGGAAAAAGAGTCTTACAGAGTCCTGGGACCTTGCTCATAAGAATCTGCAACAGTGGTGTCAGCATGCACAAGTCCCATATAAACTCAATCAAAAACCCAGCATAGAACTGTGGAAATGGGCATCAGGCCCCAATCTTTGCTGAAGAACTATTGGGAGCTCATTACTAATGGGTGAGGGAAAACTGGTCTTTTTTGAGGGTCTGAGTCTACTTAGGTTGACTTGACCCCAGTGGATGAACTTGCACTGAGGGAAGTCTGGGCACATTAACTTGATTCCATAGGTCTTAACATAATGAAACAATGCATGAAATCCAGGGATGGGGGACCGGTCTTTGGCAGGATGCAGATGGGGGATTGGGTATACAGATGATTTAAGATGTTTAATATTCAACAAATGACCCTCTTATATTGCTCATTGGTATATACCTAAAGAACTCACGCTATTGCAGAAATACTCATACATCCATGTTTGTTGATGTTCTTTTCACAATAGCTAAGCAGTGGAAGCAACCTAAGTGTCCCTCAGCTGACAAGTGGATAATGAAAATGTGGTACATTTACACAATGGAGTTCTACTTATCAGTAAAGAAAGATGAAATCATGACATTTGCAGGTGAATGGATGGAAATAGAAACTGTTACACTATGTTAAGTAACACATACTTAGAAAAACAAATCACGTATGTTCTCCCTCATTTCTGGATCATAGCCCCAAATCCTTGTGAGTATAGATCCCAATGTAAGTGCAGGAATCAGGATAATGGAAAGGAACCAGGGTGGTGTAGACAAAGGAGGAAAATGAGAGACAAGAACAGAAGGAGACTTCTGTTATTAAGGGAGAAATGGGTAAAATGGGGTATTTAAATGGAAGAGTGAGAGGAAGAGTTATGAAAGCAAGTATGGAGATAAAGGGAAAGAAGGAGCTCAAGAGAGATGGGATCAAAGGAGACAGGCATTATCAAGGGCGAAATGGAGAAAATGAGGATAGTTTAAATGGGGAGTGTGTGGAAGGAGAGTTAGAGAGGGAGAGAGTAGAGATAAATCATGCCTAGATAGTGTAAAGAAAGCCTGAGAGAATTGCATTAGTCCAAACCCTAATGACAAATTAGACATATATCTCTACATGAGTGTATAGCTGAAGGCTACAGAACAAGTAACAGTGCCAGACAGGAAAAACTCTTGAGTCATTGGCCAGCATAATCCAAGAGACTCCTGAAATTACATAGGCTGTTGCCACAGTCCTTGATTGCCTCCCAGAACTTGAAGATAAGACCGTATTGTTAAAGACAGGATATAATTCAGACAATAGATTTGAAAAAATGGAGCTTGAACTCACTTTGAAGCCTTCTCCCTGAAGACTAGCTCTCATAGTTTCCAAGATTACTACCCAAACTTCTAAGGGTGAACAATCAATGATCCAATCCCAGCTTTAAGGCCTAATAACCACATCAATGACTGGCACAAAAAAGGACATTGGTGCAATAGTAGCATTTTTATCTTCGGGGTAGTCAGCAGCTACCTAATTGCAACATATATCTCACTCAGTGGGAGGAAACTCATGTGTAGTACTGTAAACATAGACAAATACACATGATTGGAGAAGTCATAGATTTTAGAGAAAATCCCAAGGCTGTCACATCCCTAGGCAAATGTAATTTCTTACTATATGCAAAGTATGAATCATTAAATTTACAGACAAGTATCCCAGTTACCATTCATAAAAAAAATCTTTTACATCAGATGGCTATTGTTACAGAGTTCTACAACTGGTCATACACAGAAATTGTGAATTGCTGAAGCCCATGTGGTACATCTATGATGCAACTACTATACCTATGGTTCACAGAACATAGAACAAGAGGTAAAGAGAACACTAATGCAGCTCTTAGTTCTCATCATTGAAGCTCTCTTGTGCAACAGGTAGTTAGGAGCAAAAAGATTACAAATGACTAAAATGTAGAGAATAAGAATCTGCCAAGTGTGGGTCCTTGGACCAGACTCTTCTATTAAACTCCACCCACCCAGGGCTCAGGGACCATTGCAGAAGAAGGGGTGGAGAAAGTGGAAGAGCCAGGGAGGAGTTGCATGACCATATAGAAATAGAGCCCTATAGGCTCCTATAGCCTTCCCCATATAAACCTATAGCAATTGTGTCAGCATGCCCAAGATCCACATAAACTCAAGCAGACAAAAACCCAGCAAAGAACTGTGGAAGTGGGCAGTAGTCCCCAACTTTAGCTGAAGAATTATTGCCAGCTGATTACTGCTGGGTAAGGAAGAGCTGATCTTAAGAGGAGAAACTCTGGATGGGCTGATGAGACTCCAGTCGATGGATGAACTTACATGGAGGGACATCTGGAGACACAAGCTTGACAAGATGGTCCTTGACACAGATGACAGAATATATGAATTCCAGTGGGAAAGACTGTGGGAGGGTGCCAATGGGGGAAGAGGGTGTAGAGGTAATGATCTTTGCTCTTCAGAAACATTTCAATATCTTCCTAATATTTACACGGATGCATCATAACTTTATTTAACTCACTATTGGACATACAATATATAAAAATTTGCATGAAATACACAAAAATTTAGTAAAAATAAATGTTTTATATGAAATACACAAAAATTCAATAAAAAGAAATAAAGTATCCTAAAGATAATAAAAATAGTAAAAGAGTCAGTGTGGATTAACACCATTGCCTATCAATGCTCTCTTCCTGTTTGCTGTGAGACAAATGGGTTAGGGTGAATATGGCTTTTTGTTTATTGGTGAAACCAATAATGTCAGAAAGCTGACATGAACAAACTTGATTTTCATATCGTGTTCCACATTTATTTTATAAAGGCCCAAGGGTCTAATTGCTTTATTTTTCCATGACCAAATATATATATATACACATCGGCATGTTTTTATAAAACCCTTGAAATGTATCGAAAAGTAGAAAGAAGAAAGCTACTCTGAATAATACCACCCAGAAATAAAAACTTATGAACATTTTTATACAATTAGCTCTACTTCATCCTCTGTGTATCTTTGAATATGCTTTCATCTCAAACATAATTCCTATGGCAACATAGGTGATAGTTAATTCTTTTATAAAATATTGATACCTGCTGAGAAATTTTTTGTGGCTTTGTTCTTCAGAAACATTTTAATAACTTCCTAATATTTACTTTGATGCATCATAATTTATTTAGTACTCTCACCTTTGGACATGCAAATGTATTTAACTTTTCTTAATCTAAAGAAAGTGCTATACACAAAGTCATTTGACTCTGACTATTTACTTAGCAGAAATGTCCATAATGTACGAACTTTTAAAAGACTGTAAATGTGCATAGACAAAACGTTACTCTGAAAGTTTGCATGAATGTTTCCTGTCAACAAAACATTTATAGGGATGGTATAGCAGGCTATAGAGAAGGGTCAGATATTGAAATTGTGAATTTGGAAGCTGGCTCCATTATATATTAAGTGTATGGCGTATTGGGGTTCATCAAAGAGCAAAACCAGCAAGATATAAATATTTTGTGCTTAAAGATTTATGCATATACTGAGGAGGAGAATGGAGACTGAGACTTTAAAGAACTGTGTTTTAATGTGGTGGAAGTACAGAATTCATGGTGAGTTCCAGATCTGGCGGGTGAGCTGGTTAAGCTGGAGACTCAGGGAAGGACTACAGGTCAAGTCCAAAGGTAGTCTGCGGGTAGAATTCCTTTATTGTGGGGATGGTAGGCTTTGTTTTATTCATGCCTTCAATTTATTGGCTGAAGCCTGTCCACATTGTGAAGGGCAATTTGCTGTAGTTTCAAAGTTCATTGATTTAAATGTTAATCTCACTGACAACCAAAACCCACATAAACAGCAATATCCAGAACATTTGAACAAATATTTGGGCAATTTATACATAATGAACCATCTTACTATATATGCATTTTGTATGTTCTCTCTACTTTAGCTTATTATTTATTTATTTATGATTTGTGGCACTTTATCATAGCTAGCAATTATTATCTGAAAACTTTGGCAATTTTAAAAATAAAATACATCTTACATTTTGGACATATTTTTATTTTGGATAATGCATGCATACAATGTCTTTTGGTCATATTCATTTGCCACTCCTCCCTCTAACTTCCCCCTGATCAACACTCCCCTCCTCCCCTCCCAACTTCATGTCTTTCCAATTTGTGCTGTCCAGGTCCTCGTGGGTATGGGGTCATCCACTAGATTTTGATCAACCTTCCAGGGGCTACATCGTTAAAGAAAATTAACACTAGAGCTCTCACCTATCAACAGCCACTCAGTTATGGGTGGGGGATCCTGAGTTTCTCCCTTCTCCATGTTATATTGGTTGGCTTGATCTTTGGATTTTCTCTTGGTCATTAACTTTTCATACATGTCCTTTGCTAACTACTGGTTGAAGTTTTTTTTTTAATTTAAATTTTTATTGAATCATTATGTATTTCATACAGAACATCTTAATCTTAATCATTTTTATATCCCCTTCCTGTGCCTCTTCATTGCCCCCCCACTTGAAATCCACACATTATTTTATCTGTGTTAAGGTCTGTTGTGTCAAGTTAGTGTCCACAAATGTTCTCAGTTCAAGTTCATCCACTGACGTCTAGTCAGCCTATCCAGAGTCCCTCACTTTAAGAAGATTAGCTCATCTTCACCCAACAGACTGTTGCCAATATGTCTCCAGCAAAGACTGGGGTCTGCTACCCATTTCCCCAGCTCCATGCTAGGTTTGCATCTGCTTGAGTCTGCATGGGTCGTGAACACGCTGACACAATTGTGGCAGGTTCATATGAGCAGGATCCCAGGAGATTGTCAGAGTCTATTTCCATATGGTCATGGGCACCTACTTCCCGGGTCTTACCATCTTTCTGCCCTGTCTTCCATAATGGTTCCCATATTAGTTTACTTTCCATTGACCAAGAAAACTTATAAAAAGAAGAGTTTATTTAGCTTGCAGTTCCAATGGAGCCCGAGTCCCTTGTGGCGGGGAGGCATGGCAGCAGGAGCAGACTCAGAAGGTAAGCCCTCACATGTTCACACAGGCACAGGAAGCAGAGAGTGGCTGGTGATCCAGCAAGGCCAAACAACTCTCAAAGGCTGGCTACAGTGATGTGCTTCCTCCAGCACGGTCACACCTTTTAAGACCTCACAAAATGATGCCGCCAGCCGGGGACAAAATATCCCAGTTCCTACTGGGGACATTCTCATTCAAACTACCACAATCCCTGAGCACTGGGTGAGTGAAACTTAATATAGGAGTTCTGTCTAGGGACCCATACTCTGGAGATTCCTAATCTCCAAGCTTCAGCCATTTGCGGCCTTCTGTGTCACTGACCCTCTGTTGCATGAGGGAGCTTCATTAATGAGGGCTGAGTTTCATTAGTGTCCCCTTCTCCTTGTTCTATGTTGGGTGAACCTTAAGTGTAGAGGTTGCATTGTAGATGTATTGCTTGGTCATGTGTAATTCATGGACAATTGTCCATATGTGACCAGTTGTGGTACTCTGTAATAGTCTCCATCTGGTGAAAAAGAAGCTTCTTTGATGAGTAGAGACTGGGATACTTGACTGTAAATATAAGGATACATATTTTGCACTTAGTAAGAAGTTACATTAGTCTAGGGATGTGACAGCCTGGGGATTTCGCTAAGATCTATGACCTCTTCAGTCATGTGTATTTGTCTATAATTACAGTACCGCACATGAGTTTCCTCCCATTGAGTGGAGCCATTGATTTCCCCCAAGAGAAAAGTGCCACTACTATTCCAGTGTCCTATGCTGTGACCGTCACTGATGTAGTTATTTGTTCGTGAAACTGGTGTTGGGCCATTGATTAATGTTCTCCCTTGGCTACTTGTATAGTGATCTCCAGAGCTCTAAGAGTTAGCCTTCAGGGGAAGTTCCAACTCATTTCTCCAAATCCTGTTTCTGAAGTATGTCCTGTTTTGAACACTAGGGACTTATGTTCAAGTTCTGGGAGACAATCAACGGTTGTGGCAATAGGCTATGTAATTTTGGGAATCTCTTGGAGGTTTTACTATATCTTTATTTTGTTTGATAAAGATAAATGTATTAAGTACACAATTTTTTGAGCACTACTGAATACATGCTTTATATTTAATTATTATATAAGTGGACACATGCTCCTATATACCTATAATACTCTTCTAAATCTTCTAGCTTTATGAAGTATTTAAGGGCAATGATGAGGTCTTAAGTTGCCTTAAGTTCTCTGCTATGGGTTGAATACATGAACACACTTAAATTCAAGTTTTGGGGACCTAAGATTCCATGTATGAAGAGATAAGCCATTTAGGAGGTAACTAAACCATGAGGGTATGATTGCCTTTCTGCCATGTGATACACACAACAAGGTAATATCTTGGGAACTGACATCCTTTATCTGAACATCTCAGCAAACAGAACTATAAGAAACAAATTTATTTTCCTTATAAACAACCCATTCCTGGGTTTTTAATTTAAACTAGTTGGAATACAGTTTGAGAGGTAAAGGTCTTGAAGTTCATTTGGGACACGAACTCCACATATGTCTGAGACAGGTTTTGATGGCTAATCTGGATTGTCAGACAGACACACCTGGGAAGAGGAAACCTCAGTTGAAAAATTTCCTCCATTAGATAGCCCATGGACATGTCTTTGAGGCATATTCTTGATTTCTTTTTATTATGTAAGAGGGTATGAAATTCAGTAATCCCTGGTATCCTTCCTAGCTTTTTTCTGGCCACACAATCTGAATAGCTTTGGTCTCATACTAAAATAAGTATACGAATTGCCATGGTCAAGGAAAGTCATTGTAAACTGATCGCAGATAAATTGATATAAATCATTGTAAATTTACCTTTAATTTCATCTAGTAATCCAGGGGTCACTGTGGAGCTTGCAGCCCACTAACAACCACCAATACATCAATTCAGATATTTGCATACTTCAGGGTAACTGATCCTCTTGAGAAAGAAATCTCCACTGGGATGTTCTACACTTAGTGGCACAGACGTTATGTCTTTGAGGCTGTACAGAAGGAAGCAACACAAACCTGACTTGTGAGAACAGTATTTTTATAGATGCAGTAATGAAAACCTTGTATATAGAAAATACACAACAGACTCACTTGAGTTATACAGTAGAATATATAATCAGATTTAGCAACATTATGAGTGCAGCTGACAGAAGCTGTGAGGAGTGAAGGCGGTGGAAAGAGATTAGTGGAAAATAAGGAGAGATGATGTACAGAACTATTACATTCCATTAGGGATTCTTAATACTGTTTTATTTTTTAATCATGTAAATATTGTTTTGGTAATGTTTTTTAAATTAACTATAATAGAAAAGAAGTCCTCACTGCAGTAAACAAAACCTCTGTACAGTCAGTAGCTCCTCCTGGTTTTCTAGTTAGTCAAGTCAGAGACCTTGCTTTTATTCTCCTAATTTTTTGCATCTGTGTGGCATGCCAACATTCTTCCTTCCACCTCGAGAACGTAGTGGCAATCCACCTGATTCTTTTCTTTTGCACTGGGCTGCTCAGAAACAATCCTGCATCCTCTCCCACCGTACCATGCACCACTTTGTTTCATTCTGCTCCAGGCATGTTGTTCTGTTCTTCAGTGTTTAGGTGTGCAAAGTCATTTCTACATCTAGGCCCTATCTGTATGCACTGGATTCTCCAAAGGATGACCTGCTATTTTCACTTTATGCCTTGGCTCACAACTCACCCCTGACACCCCTTGAGAAGTGATGACCCTTCCTTCCAGTTCACATTCTACCAGGCCATCTTGATCATTTGCTTTACATCTGCATATGCTGCGCTCCCCAATATTAGAACATAGGCTCGAGAGTAGCATAGACTCCGGCTTTGTTCAGTTGTGATGTCAGGGACTAGCAGACAGCCTGTGCATTACAGGTTTCTTGGATGTATGGAGAAGTGGAAGAAGGAAAAAGATAAGGAATGACATAAAGATTATCTGCTAAGGGTCCCTAATGCCTAGTTTCATGTGAGGGGTGTTTTCAGAGAGAGAAAAACATTCCTTTCATCCATCCCTACCTGCTATGGTATATACTATCTTAGAAGCACTCAAAGCCTGGCCATTTTTAGCCACTTGGTTTACTGGAAAAACAATTTTATGTAAAAAGAAAATAATCTACTGATCGTAGAGTAGTGCTTGTTGCTTATGGGGCTGTGACTCCTTGAGGAGTCTGTTTTTTTCCATGATTCTTTGAAAAACATCCTAGACATGTGCCTTCTCTTGCAATATTAGATTAACATTCATTCAGTTTTATTTTTTTAACCAGAAGATAGTCTCCAGCCCTTTCCCTACCATAGCACCAGCAGCATCTATCACTAACACACCTGTTAAACATGAAATAAGTAACAGAGGTGTAAGCCATTAACAGTCTCCGTATGTGGGCATATTTTATTTCTTTCTTGTGGGAGGACACTGGCAAACAGGAACCTTTGGAGGGAGAAGGGAACACAGAGAGTTCCTAGGAACAGCAAATCAAGGCTAGGCCAGAGCAGAGGAATCAACAGGATGGCTCTGTCCGTGAATGAAAGACTGGGTTTAGAGTAGTGATTGATCCCAGGAGGGATATAAGTGACAAATACAAACCTTGCTTTTGTTGGTACACCGCTTTAGATCATAGTATGCAAGTTTAGGAAGGAGACTGTCATACACAGAATAGTCAAGAATTGGGGATCAAACAGGCAAGCCTTGTAGCTTATTTTGCCCTCATGTCTTGCTAATTGATAACGTGAATGAGGAAGTAAAGTCACTTCCTTAACCATGTCTAGGCATTGCTTCTATAGACACAGGTACTGTATCCTCTTTTGAGGGGAATCAGAATTTAATAGCGTTGCTCAGTTATTTATAACTTTCAGTTTCATATCTGGAAATATTTGTTCCTGTTCCTGTTTTTTTGTCTTTTTCAGACAGGGTCTCTTTGCAGCCCCTGCTGACCTCGAACTCTCTATGTATACCAGAGTGGCCTTGATCTCTCAGAGATCTGCCTGCCTCTGTGTCCTGCATGCTGGGATAAAAGGTGTGCCCCACCATGCCAAGCCCTGTTCCTCTTTTTGTTGAGACTCCATTGAGCTTTCATTCTTCCCTTGGCAGTGGCCTCCTGCCACATTTCCTGTTCATTTTGGCTCATTTCTAGACTTTTCCTATCATGGCCTCATTTCTCTGTAATTTCTCATTTCCCTCATTCTCTCATTTTCTATAATTTTAAGAATTTGAGATATAAAGTGCATCTGCAGAAGAATTGGTCTTTACCTATATTAGGTGAAGGAAGTTAGAAATAGTGTTAAGTTGGAAAAAAAATGTCCATGAAAAAATGCAAACTGTTTCTACTTTAATGAACTATTGGCAATGTCACTTGTGTCAAAGTGGATTTTATATGGCTCTTACTGTATCAGGAGAGATCGTATTGGTTATATTGGTTACATATACAGGTATGAAACAATTTACTAGCTCTCTCTAACCCAGAACCTATCTTTCTCCTGTTTCATTACCAAATGTGATATACAAAAAGCAAGATTAGTAGAATGATTAAAACTGATGACACCTAAGTATTATGTTGATTTAATTCTTAAACTCCATATACAGCCTGTTCTGATTTGTAGAAGGAAAACTAACCTTAATTTGAAAATAGAATCTGCTTTCCCCTATTTCCTTTATCCCCTGGGAAGCAAGTCCCACACACTGACGAAACATGGCATCGCTTGTGTGCTGCTTTGCTCACACTCTTTCCTCTGCTCTGGTTCTGTGACCTCTCATCTTGTTTCCTGATACAATTGCACAGCACACTGGAAAGTAACTAGAGTCAAGGCCCCTGACCTTTCTGGGGCAACTCCTCCTCTTCTTATAACTAAATATAACAGAGATCCAGTGTGAAGGAGTTCATAGTGGGCCCATTCATTGATACCCTTGCTATTTTAAGGATATTTAATTCATATCATGAGTTTGGATTAAATGGCAATACTAGAATTAGTTTAAAAGATATGAGAAAGGGAGTAAGATAATGTGTAGGTGAGAGGGGAATATCAGGAGGAGTCATTTATTAGTTACACATTGAAAAAGTCCTAGTTGTGACTGCATCATACCAGTTTAATTGACCTAATAGCAAATTTGGAGCCCCCGTGGGAGTAAGGGACGTAGAACTTTGTCCAAAATCTGGCCTGCTTGGTGATATAAAGAAATAGGAAGATGTCAGAAAAAACATTATTTTTCAGTAGCAAATTCCTTCCTTTATTTTTTTATAAATTATATTTGTATATTCATTGTGTCTGTGTGTGGGCACAAATTATACTGTCTAGTTTTTAGTGACTAAAACCATAGAAATAAAAACAAGCTGTTCTAAAACCTTACCCCTGTCATTCCTTTCTTTCTTGCCCTTTGCCCATCTTTCTTTGTCTCTTCTTCCAAGGAAACTTTAGCCATCATTGGTCTTGTCTCTTCATCCCTGTTTCTTAGAGTCCCATTGCCTCATACATTTTTCTGACCAGACAACATGAAATCCAGGACATGTGAAACTTGATCATTCTTATTTAAGGTAGAGGAAGACTATGAGAATAGAAGAAATCCCTAGGTTCATAAATGTCTTCAAATATTTTATCATTTTTATTTTATGTTTATGAGTGTATTTCCTGCATGTATGTAAGTGCACACTTGTTGTGCAGTGCCCTCATCGGTCAGAAGAGGGAGTCAGATCCCCCGGAACTGCAGTTACAGATGGTTGTTAGCCACCATATTGGTGGTGGGAACTGAACCAGGGTCTTCTGCAAGAACAACCAGTGCTTGACCCAGTTTTTTGGCAGAGTGTTCTTAAAAGTCTTGGAATTTTTGACATGCCAGTGAGATGATGATGATGATGATGATGATGATGATGATGTGTGTGTGTCTCTGTCTGTCTGTCTCTCTTGAATAGTGTTAGGATGAAGGATGGTTGCCAAAGGAGTAGCCCTTGTGATTAGAAAGTGTATTATTTGTGGTTGTCTGGAGAACAGAATAGCTAAAATTATCTATAGTTAAGGGGGATTTATTAGTTTGGCTCACACAATATACTTTCTGTAGTCCTACAATGCTTATTTTCACACTGGGGAGTCTGAGAACTGATAACTGGCCATTCCAGGAGGTTGGATACCTCAGCACTCCTAATCTGGTGCTAAAGGCCTGGAGAATTTCTGCAGAGCCCTTTCAGTCCATGATGAGAGGCAGAAGCTGGGTTCTGATGTCAGCCAAGGATAGTGATAGTGACATAATAACAGTGGTTGCAGCTAAACGCTCATGAACATTGCAGACGAACTCATCAGGCAAGGCCAGCAGGCAAAAGCCAAAATCTTTCCCCTAAGACTTTCCCCTATGCCTCAGGTGGAAGATGCCACCTACATCTAGGGCAGTTCTTCCCACTTCAAACAGCCTAATCAATAAAATCTCTCACAGGTGGTCTCAGAGGCTTGTCTCGTGGATGATTTTAGATCTCATCAAGTCAGTATTAACCATCATAGAGAATTAAAGTTTTCTGTCTTATTCTCATCTGCGAGAGCAAAGAGTGACTTCAGATTGATTTGACCACCAGAGACCAATGGTGAATCATCCATGGCTCTGTAATGAAGCTTCTATAAAACCCCCGAGTAAGCAGCTTTGAAGAACTTGTGTGTTGCTGGTGGTGTGAAGACCGGAATTCTCAGAGAAGAATCCCTTCCCTCATACCTCGCCTGGAAACGTTTAACCCCTTCCCGTGTACCCACCTCCCTTCCGAATGACTTTTCTTGAGTTATGTCCCTTCGTACCGGGTGCATTGTAGTGAGGAGAGTACTTTCCTGAATCTTGTGACCATTTTCAGCAAATGCTGGAGCCTTAGGAGGAAGTTGTGGGGACTGCTGATTTACAGCTCTCCTTTCAGAAGCACCACAAATAACAACCTAGGGCTTTATGGTTGAACCTTGGAATGGGAGGAAATCTTCTGGGACTGAATCTTTAATGGTGAGGTGTGTACTGGCTCTGGTTAGTGCCAGAAATGAGTTCATTTTTAAGATATCCTGTTGGTGTCCATAATGTTGACAGATCTGAAACAAAATTAAAACAGAAGATTATTAATGAGGAATTTACTCATATTGTAAAAGAATTGTAATTTGATAATGCAAATCTAATTAAAAACACACTGTTTTGCAAAGAAATTAATATTCTGTAGTGCTTTTTAGGTGGAAGAGGAGTGATGACAAAGAAAAATGCTAGGCAGGTTATAGAAGTTGTTTGCCAAAGAGGCTGATGATTGTACTTGCTACTCTGATAGGCTGTTCATTACTGCTTGCCAAGGCTATCTCCAAGTGAAAACTTCATTCACAGCAGTTGGAGCTATCATTTTAGGATCTTCTGGAAACTTGTCTCAGCATAAAAGTTCATACTTCGTTCTAGATAGAGATGTTAGTGTTCCCTCTCAGAATGACTCCTTGAATCAGTGTTCTGTGGTCCTGAATATTGCAGCTCCATTCTGTTGAAGCTGGTTTCACAACAGAAAACTGGAGAACCGTTTGGTATGTGGAACTCCCTTTCCCACGTGTAGTGTAGGGGCCGAGCTGAAATATCGACAGGTGATTTGATAGAGAAAATTGTTTTCTTTTATTCTGAGACACCAGTCTTAACTCTTGAAATGTGTGTTAGCCAGCCTTCTATTTCTGTTACAAATGTATGAGAACAATCACTTAAAGGAGGAATTATTTTGGCTTATGGTTCTAGAAGTTTGGGTCCCTGCTTATTTAATGCCGTCCCTTTGGGCCCTGGGTGAGGCTGAAGAGCATGAGCATCATGGCAGAAGGGTGTGGCGGAGGAAAACTGCTCATTTCACAGTGGCCAGGAAGCAGAGACGGGGAGCCTGTGTTAGTGGGTTTCTCTTTGGTATCTGTCCCACCTAGAATCTATAACAGATGTCTCTCTCTGTCTCTGTCTCTCTCTCTCTCCCTCTCTCTCTCCCTCTCTCCCTCTATCTCTCTCTGTTATGTGGTGTGTGTGTATATGAGAGAGAGAGAGAGAAAAGCAAGAAGAGGGTCATGAGAGAAGTTTTAAAGCAGAGAAAAATAGAGGGTAATTGAATACTTGCGACATGAAATCAGAAAGGGGTGATTGATGGGTAAGGGGAACACTGGGTTTAGGCATTGGGCCTGAAGGAGAGCAGTGACAGAGGGTTGAATTAGAACTTAGCATAATGACACATTTATATCAAAGTGTTATAACAAAGCCTATCACTTTGTATGCTAGTTAAAATTATTAATGAAAGATCAAATAATAACTTTATTTAAAAATTTATGGTGATCTGGACATAACAGATCATATTGACCATGTATAATAACTGAATTGGAAGTTTCTAAGAACATATATTAAAAAGGAAAGAAATGGAGAAATGGTCTAAGATATCTATACTTAAATATTAGTTGTTTATCTAAAGCATGCATTTAACTAGGCATCTTATATTTTTCCTGGCAATACTAATTCTCAGAGAATAATATTTCCAGAACAGAGTTTTCCAGACGGTATTTATTTGATGTTAGAGGTGAAAAATAAAGATAGTTCTGAAATAGTAACTACAGTTTTTTGGACCATTTAACAGCTCAGCTGCTGTGGGGTTGGTTCTTCATACTGAACAGTAAACAGACTTATGCTGTGAATGACTGAAGTTGCTTTCTAGTTACTGTGATTCATGTTTTTCTTTCCATTGTAGAGGTGATAAAAATATCTTAGGAACAAAAAATAAATAAATCAACAGAAATATATGGAATAAAACAGAGTAAATTTGGATAGTAAAAGAACAGGAGAAAAAGAACCATAAAACATACTAATTTTTAAAAATTATTATTTCTGATTTCCACCTCTTTTCTATTTTTCATTTCTTCCTGGTAATTTTCTATGATCCAAGGATGTTTTTGTTTTCTTATTGTAAGTAATCTTCTAATATTTAAAGCATATCTATAAGGAACACAAAATAAGACAGTCTCAAATTCACCTATATAATCAATATAGCTTTTTAAATGCTATTAAAAGTCCATGTGTTTAATATCCCACTCCCACTTGGATTTAATGCAGAACTGTTTATATATCTGAGACTGAGCAGGGCAAGAGCAAAGACTGAGGCTTTTCATAGTAAGGATGGCATAAAGATATTTAATAAAGATGGTTAAGGATGTGTGTTCTTACCTGTTGCCTTCAGTAATACTGAGTTTACTCTGTGCTTACTTGCCATGATGAGTTGGATACATGGCTTAACATAATTCTCCAAATGAGAAATGCTAGCTTGGGAAGTTGGCAGTGGGTCTCTTGAGAAGCACTTCTTCATGCGCCTTCATTAGCCTAATTTTACTTTCCTTAGTTTTCAGAATTTAGGGAGACATTATATAAATCCAGGAAATCAGGAGAATTCTCCAGCTTCATCACATATTTTCAATAAGATTAATATTTGCTCTTCTCTTGGGGGAAATCACAGACATTGTCTCCCTTGTGAGTTGATGTAGACATCATTTTTTCTTGAGAAATCTGCATATTAAGCTTCTCTCGGAACATGCCTACTGCTTCTCTGAAATGTTTGTTTGAGGATGGGGGCCAATTTTCTAATCTTAGTGAATTAAATCTTGCTTTGGAGTATAAATAAACTTGAAGGTTCTCAGTCCTCCTGCTCCAAAGAAACCTGATCCTTCAACTGAAGACACAGAATTCATTTTTATTATGTTCAGTTTCTCTCTGGGCCTTGAGCTTGGCCATTTTGAATGATTGTGTGAGGGGAGGCCTTGATTTTATTCCTTATTTCACTTTATGGAGTTATTATAACCTTGACCATGTGCTTCCTAAATACAGGATATATTCTAGTAAAGGGTGGGAGGGAGGGTGGCCTCTGGAATGACAGTGTGACCGAATCAGTTGAAACCAATCATTTCTGCAGTGGAGACTCCAGCTTATGTCTTCTTGAGAAAGGGTCAGATCTGGTCTTGGCATACCAGTCACAGAACTGAGACCCAGAGTGACATTTAGGTTGAGAGAAGTAAGCTTATAAACTGGGAGTATGAAAAGATACATCCCAATTTCCCAAAGATGAAAATATAGTCACAAGGTAATCTCAAAAGTACACATTTTTATTCCTAGAGAATTTTTTTCTTTTCTTTCTTTTCTTCCTTCCTTTCTAAATTTTACTCAAATTGCAAATAACATGAGAGTCATTTTGACTCTTTCATCGTTTTTGAGTCTTATCTTTACTCAAGACTTTGATTTTAGATTATCTTATTCCCTTCTGTGTCCCTGAGGGGCCCTATGATTTTGATGATTCTGGTTTCCCACATCCCAACTAGTCTGGCTTTCCTGGAACTTCCCCCAGACCCAGCTGTACTAGAAGGAATCTGATGAAGCCTTTACACTAAAATGGAAGTCGTGATAGGCCAGAAAAGGGTGTCAGATACCCTGGAGTTGAGCTAGAGTTACAAGTGATCGTGAGTTGCCTGACATGGTTGCTGAGAACTGAATTCCAGTGATCTGCAAGGGACACAAGCATTCTTAACTGCTGACCCGCCTCCCCATTCTCCTTAATATCCACTTATAATGCATCTCTTTATCTTACCTAACACCCTGGTGACCTTCATATGAAACATTTGTAATATGCAGCTAAGCTGGATGGACCCTGTCTTCACCAACCTGAAAGCTACAAATACTATCAAAGAGAGTGTCTAAGATACTTCTCAGCTTTTCTGTAATCCACTGATGTGATGTCCTGACCAATACATGTGATAAATGAATTATGAATGTCTTTTTTTCCTGAGAATATAAAAAGCTCAATTAGCCACTTCTGTGGTAGGACATATCATTTAGGGCAACCGGAATCTGAGTTTTCAAACATGGTCACTCATGTTTGGCTCAAAATAAACTATCTTACCCTGTTTGGAGTAAAGGTTGTGTTATATATTGACAGTCAATAGGGTATGACTTCACTTGAGAGAAGCAGTAACCTGAATCATATCTAATACTCTCTCTTAAAGGCTGTTGATACTCTGGTGGGCAGGTGGAGAAGCAACAATGAGGTCTCCTGATTTGGATTACCCCAAAGAAGTAGTGGTCAGCTCCTTGTGAGATTTGAGTAAGGTCTGAGGTCAGGATGGTATAAGGGTGAGGTATGTAGCCTCAAGGTAAGATGTTTCATTCGACGTTCTTCAACTGGAACTTTTCCTAGCATTTAAAGTCATTTGGTACCCCTCAATGTTAGACAACTGGGCATACAGGATAATGTATAAACCATGGACTTTGACAAGATCTGTCAATAAGCAAGGGATAACTGTAAGACAGAGACAATTCTACTATCCCCACAAGTGAATGGAATACATTTCATGATGGTTTTGTTCTGTATACAATGGCCAGTACGAGAGGGAACACTGGTATCCTCTGTCTCAGCACAAAGGTTAGACGCTGCTTCTAGGAGACTGCTTTGGAAGTGAGTTGTAGAATGAAATGTGTGAGCAGCTGGAAGGAAAGAAATAGAATGCCAGATCAGTGGAGGGAGCAGAGAGATGGCTCAGTAGGTAAGTATAAATGTGAAGACCACAGTTTGGATACCCCAAACCCACATAAAAGCTTGGCACTCACCATAATCCTAACACTTGGGAGGCAGAAACAATGGGTGGTGGAACAGTCAGGCTACATCAACACACATACAACATACACACTAAAAAATGCAAAAAATTCAGTTGAAGGTAGGGCTTCCTGACTGAATTGAACTACTGATTATTATTGTGATGACTTTCAGTTTTTTTTGTGCCCTGGGACCAGTTGCTTTTTCTAGTTTAGCTCATTATGTTATAGGCCAGCTGAGTTTTGCTGAGAGTTAATTCTCTGTGGCTTCATTCTACTGTCCTCTGACCCTCATCTGTCCTTGTGCTGTTGGTGCTATAGGTTCCTGGTTTACCTGAGAGTGTAACAAGATCACTCTTATATATAAAATCACACTAGCCTGAGGGATAGTGCTTCTTTGTTTTTGTTGTTTGGCGGTGACTCCTCACACATCTTTCTGTTTTATGTAATATAAACAGTTATAGAGTCTACTATGAACTGAACAGTTTCATAAGCAAATTTTAAAAGAGTAAGAGAATTTAAGTGTGTGTGTGTGTGTATGTGTGTGTGTGTGTGTGTGTGTGTGTCTATACGTGTGCAAGCCCTGTGTGTGGAAGTGCCATTGGAGGTGAGAAGAAAGACTTGGATATACTGGAGCTATAGTTACAGACAGTTGTGGCTGCCTGATGTGTTTGCTGGGAATCAAACTCAGGTCTTTGCAAGAGCAGTACATGCTTTTAACTGCTGAGTTATCTCTCCCACCCATCTTGTAAGCATTTTATGAATAAATGTTCTTAGAGCAACCCTTGGCTCTGATCACAAGGCTTTCAGATACGATCTGTATGGCCTTCAAAGCTGGTGTGAGCCCAAAGTTTCTGTCAGTGGGCTGTGCTCAGGACCACATATTCCCTTCTTATCTTAATGTGCTTTTTTTGCTACGCTACCTGCTTTTCAGTTATCAGAACACTTCCTGGTAAGTATACCTGTTCACATGGAAACTGTTCAGTCTGCTTTGCGGGGACCTCTGCCTAAATCTATCTCAACTTCACAATTACAGATACTAAAGCCCAGAGAGGAGAAATAATGGTGTCAGGGCCACTGAGCTGCTAATTAGCCCATCTGGTATTCTCACTGTAGCAGGGTGGCTCCTTTTTTTTTTTTAACTTTGAGGAAAAGGTAGAGGAAAGAGAAGATGGAAAGACAGTTGGAGAAGAAGAAGCCTTTCCTAGGAAAGTTGCTCAAAATATAAGAGTGTATGAGGGATACTGAGACTAGTTTGTGTTGTCTTTCCTAGAGGCAGCAAAAGATGAATTCTCTTTTTCTAATCCTTTTATTTAGTCTGTATTATTTTATGGGGGAATTGATATCATCAGTATTGAGAGTTATTATTGTACTATGTGTCCTAATTCCTGTTATGTTGTGGTGGTGTTTTCTTAGACCTCTCGTGTTGATCTCTTCTGAAATTTTTTACTGTCTCTTTTTGCTCTCTTGAGTGTGTTTAACCTTGTCTTCAGACTGAAATAATCCTTCTGGTGTCCTCTGTAGAGCTGTCTTAGAGACCATAAATTCCTTAAACCTCTTTCTGTCAGGGAAAGTTTTTCTTTCTTCTTTGATTACAACTGATAGTTTTGCTGGATATAACAATCTGACTGACATCTAAGATCTTTAAGAAGTTGTGGAACATCAGTCTAGGCCCTCCAGGCTTTCAAAGTTTCCATTAAATATTCCAGTGTCGCTTCTTTTAAAGTGTGGGTTTTTGGATCAAGATCATGTTCTTTTGCTCACAAAGCAAGCACTTTACCAACTGAGTTATCTCCCCAACCCTACACCAACATTTTTGAAGAGAATAGATGTCATGTTTAATATTCTTAGCATGACCAAAAATAACAAAAATGTAGAGTAACACAGCATTAAGAGCACAGACTTCTGTGTTGGACAGGACTTTTGTGACTTTGGTGTTAGCTCTATCTAATTTGAAATTGTTCATGTTATTATATCTTTGTAAAGTTTCTAGGTTCTAACCTGAGAAATGGAAGTGACATAAAGTAGTTTCCACTATTCCTGACATGTAGCACTAAAGGCATAATAGCCTTTGTATGTTCCAAATCTTTGTGGAAACTGGCTTGTTGTTTTATGGATACAAAGGTAGAGAGAAGCAGAAAATCTGTTGTGGGGTCTATAATAGAGCATATTGCTGTTTTAATATAATATTTTTATTCTTTGAGAATTTCATACCTTCATGCAATGTATTTTGATCATATTCACTTCTATTTCTCCTGCTAAGATCTCCCAGATCCACTCCCACCTTCCTTCCCATGCTCTCCCATACTTGTGTCCTCTCTTTAAAATTATTCACCAAGTCCAATTACAGCTCATATACTCATGGGTGTGGCCATCTGCTGGACTTTCAACCTATCAGGGGCCATACTGTTAAAGAAAACTGACTATCCTCCTCCTCCAAAGCCATCATCATTCTATAGCTTCTAAGTTAGGGGTTGGGGTTTCTGAGCTCCTCCTACCCCCACTCTATAATATTGATTAGTTTGATCTTGTGAAAATCTTGTTCTGGCAACTAGAGCTGCTGTACTCATGAGTGCAGTGGGCCTGTTGTGTCCAAAAGATACTGTTTTGCTCTGGTTCTCCCTGACTTCTGGCTTTTCCATCTTCCCAACTCCTTCTTCTAAAATGGTTCCTAATCTTTGGGGGAAGTGGGCTAATGTCCCATCTGTAGCTGAGCATTCCTCCTAAGATACTTATTCTCTGCGCTTTGACAAGTGGTGAGTTTCTGCCTTAACCATACATCCTTTGTCCAAAGACACTTCTCTGATGAGATCTGAGAGCTGCAGCAATCTATGAATATAGAGATAATGAATTTAGAGAGTAATTTGTTACTATGTTCATTTAGCAAAGTGATACTAGTGTGTTCACTTCTGGAGCCTGTAAGTTCCTCAACCATTAGTTCTCGGCCAGATTTACAGTACCAGATATATGTTTTCTCCTATGGAGAGGATTGAATGTCCAATTAAAGAAATAAAATGGAAAAAAAAAAAAAACAACCTAAAATAGTTGGTTACCCCAATAACATCCATGCCACTATTTCATCCTTGGCCATATCCTGCTAGGCTAATCATCATTGTAGTTCACAGAGTTCACAGCAGATAAGACTATTGATAACTCTCTCCACTGTCAGTCTACATGACACCTTCCAGTACTCTGAAAGGTAGCCAGCAGAGTGGGAGATTTATAGTCAGTATCATCTTGATTTCTCCATGTCATATGACCCAAGCATACTTCTTCATCAATAGAACCTTACCATTAAGGTCTCGGGCAAACAAGAACAATGGTAATAGCATGTATTATTTTGGAAGTCTCTTGGGACATCCCTAACCAACAGCTTGAGAAGAGGTATCCCAAAACTGTCACTGGGCTATTTGTTAACTTTTGGCTTCTGGGAGGATCATTATCACTGTGTGGAGTAAATTCATATGTTTCAGATATATATGAAATATATTCATACACACACAAATAAAGCTTCCAAAATTGTAGATTTCCATGTATTTTTTTCAAGCAAACTTTGTCTCTGTCTCATCTACCCATCCAGATTAATTTTTAGCACTCAGATTTTTTAATGCTGTGACTGCAAATCTTTGTTTACTGTCATCATACCATAGCGATCATGGGCTAACCTGGGAATCCAATCATCATGCATATTACTGTGGTTTTCTGTTTGTTGGAGACAAAATTGCATATGTCACACAGTCTGTCTTGGAGCTTCTCCAAGCTGGACTAAAGTTTGGAATCCTGAGCCTCAGACTCCGATGTATTGGGATTTCACTATAATACGCCAACCACACCTGATTCCTTTTTATGCTTATAATTGAAAGAGACATTCAAAGATACAAATTATAGATGCATATGTAGGGAAAATCCTATTTACTTTGGGAAATCAAAATTCAAAGTTATTAATCCATTTAACAATCCCAGCTTTTGAACACAAAAGAAAAGATGTTTAATTCAAACAGATATAGGAAAATCTGGTAGTGTGTATTTCTCAGATCAGTTATATACATGTTGCAACCTGAAATTGTCATTTTAGTCTTACTGTAGTGATATAACCAATGTGTTGAACAATATGGGCACAATACCTTCTAGAATTATGTTCTGTGGAGTCCACTCACCTCTTTTATTTCTGCTCTGTAAACTTGGTTTCCTGAGTTGGCATGCTCCTAGATTTCAGGGACTCTGTTGGTTGTGGGGGACACTGTGAGATTTGTTGGGTGGATCTTGTCATGTTTGAAAATTGTTTTATACTGGTTTGAAAAGCCTGGTACAGGAATTGCCTCAAAAAGGACAGAATAGTAATCCTTTTAAAATGCCAAATGTATTTGAAAATAAGACAGGTCATCACTATATCAATCTAAAACCTTTCTAAGCAGCTAACACCATCCGTTACTAATCAGAGAGACCAAAAGGTTATGGCTTATACAGATAAGCAGAATTACATCTTTTGGCTATTTCTGTCAACCTCTTAAAATTCTTACAGAGAATATAATCTTATGGAAATGACATAATTAAAATGACCTCTCAGTTTCCTTAATTAACCATAAAATGGAATTTTTACAAAACAATAAATCAAAAGACTTACACTATTAATTTATCTTTAGTGAATTAAGTGTTTGACTTGGCAGGATTGATAATAATTCACTTTATTTCTTTGTGCATCAATGTAGTTAGCAGGGAAGAATTTAACAATGAACATTTCATATTTCATTTAAAGTAATGGAGAAGATTCTGAGTTAATCTTTTCAGAAGACAACACAGACAATGCCTTATTTGATAGGGCATGCAAGGTGTAGACATGGCTACTTTTTCACACAAATGTCATTTCCTTATCTGTATCTACTCAGTCTGTTTTATCTATAATTTTGATAGGCTTCTCTGGAGAAGATAGAATGGATCAAGATAAAAAAATTAACCAAGATAGAAAATAACAAGAATAAGATAAAACTTTAACTGTAGCAATTGTCATTCAACTACTGTCTACAGCTCAGTGGCAGCAAACTGTAATTTTGTAGGCCAAATCAGGTTTTCAAAATCGTTTTATTGGAGTACAGCACTAATTTGTTTGCATATTGTCTGTGGCTGTTTTCACATGAGAATGCGGCAGACTTAAGTAGAATTGTGATAGAGGACACCTGGCGTGCAAGCCTAAAATGTCTGTCACCTTTTTGAAGAAAACATTTGCTGATCCCAGACCTATGCCTTTGGTATCATCTCTAAGGAATCCTGGATCCATTAAAATGGAGATTATATATATATATATATATATATATATATATATATATATATATATATATGTGTGTGTGTGTGTATGTGTATCTAAGTTCAGATTAGAGCTATTGCTGATGCAGAAAATAGGCAAGAGGGAAATGAGGTACTTAATCCAAGTGTCTGCGTTTGTAGGGATTGGGCATTAGCAGCATAAAGAACTGATAGCATCTCTATGCTTCACCCTAGTACCATCTTACCAATATGGATGCCTTGTAGAATAGCCCATGTTGAGGTTCCTGTAGGGGTTCATGAGTCTTTTTGTGGTTCTGCATTTCATGGGTCAAATGTTTGCAGGCTACCCAGCATCCTCTTTCCCCATGTGACAGGGCTGTATGTGGAATACCCTGCTGATTAGATGTGGTTGGCTATTTATAGGTAGGTAGATCATGTTTATAGATTAGCATTTTATATTTTAAGCAGCCCGTTAGCTCTGTGACAGAGTCGAAATTCTATGGGTCAAACCCAATTGTTAGTTCATCAATAAAGTGAACAGTGACAATTTTACTAAATTTAACCAAAATTTTAGGAAACAAATAATGGACAGACCATGAATTTTAAACTCTTCAAAATTTTATGAACTCATTGGGACCTGATATGTTATCTGAAGCTGGGAATCAAACTCAGGGTGTTACTCATGCTAGGTAAGGGCTCTACAAGTGAGTTGTATCTCCAGTCCTATATCCCTCTTTATAATCAGCTCAAATATGTGCTTACCACTTCTCCTGGGGGTTGTTATATGCATATACAGGACTCCCATATTAAACATCACCCATCCAGGGCTTAGGGACCAATGTAGGAGAGGGGTGGGAAGACTGTAAGAGCTAGGGAAGGTAGTTCATTACCATATGGAAATAGAGTCTTACAGACTACTGGAACCTTGCTCATATGAATCTATAGGTATGGTGTCAGCATGCACAAGATCCATGAAAAGTCAAGCAGTCAAAAGCCCAGCATAAAATTGGGGAAATGGGCAGCAGGCCCCAACCTCACCTGAAGAACTATTACAGCTGATTAAAGTTAGGTGAGGGAAAGTTGATCTTCTTTAAGAAGAGACTCTAGATAGACTGGCCAGCCTCCAGTGGATAAACTTGCCTTGAGAAACATCTGGGTACACAAACTCGACTGGTAGACTTCAACATACATGACATAATCCATGAAATCTGCTGGGGTAAGACTAGAGGGGTACAGATTCAAGGAGTATAAAGATGATGTAAAATGTTTTATATAAAATGCACAAAAATTCAATAAAATTTCCATTAAAAACTATTATGTTAATCATGAGTTTTGAGGATTTCATACATGAGTATGTATTTGCATTTCCACCCTTCCCTCTTCCATTTCCCACTTCTCCACTGTCTCCGTACTCCCTCTCACATTCATGATCTTTCTTCTTTAACTATTAATGTTGCTATTAATGTTACACACACACACACACACACACACGCACACACACACGTGCGCGCATGCGCGCGCGCACGCCCTTTTGAGTCCATTTAGTGTTCCTCATCTATGTGGTTTAAGGCTGACCACTTGGATTGGCTAACCTATCAGGGGGCTTCTCCTTGGAGAAAACTGATTCTCCATCTCTCACCAATTATTGATCCCCTGTAGCTTCTTATGTAGCGTTGAGGCCCTATGAAATTTCTCCTGTTTGCTTGTGAACTGGCGTTAGCATGAAATCTTGTCTGAGGAACTATATATTTGAGATTCATGGGTTGTTACATATTTTAAAAATTGCTACAAAGTATTAGAAGAGTGTTTTTACAAACATTTTAGTGTCACAAAAAAGTTTAATAGGAATTGGTCTAATGAAAAGATGACTGTAATATCAGCCCTTGGGAAGTGAGGCAGGGTTATCCTCAGACACATAGCAAGTTCAATGACAACAGGATTACATGAGGCTGTCTCTAAGAGTTTAGTCAAACAAACAAACAAACAAACAAACTGGTGAAAGAAGCAGAATCTAACTTAGACAACTGGGGATTTAAAGCAGATGTGTCTGAAATCAGCAGCATCCCAGAAATTTTTATTACTTGGACAAATTCATTCTCATGTTTGCTTAAGTTTGCATGGCAGGCTACTTTGTAATATGAAATGAAATACAAATAAATATAATTCCTTCACAGCCACAAATAGGATAGCATTGGTTGGTTCTGGCTGTCTCTATCAGTTTCTCTTTGTAGTTCTCCTCTCCTCTCGTTTCTCTTATCTTTTCTTTCTCTCCATCTCTTGGTTTTTGTCTTTGTTTCTTGCTTTCTGTCTCTTTGTCTCTCTATGTATGTGTATTTGAGGTAATATCTCGTGTAGTCCAGGCTGGCATTGAACTCATTATGCAGCTAAGGATGACCTTGAACTCATGATCTTGCTGCCTCTATCCCCCTAAGTATTGGGATGACAGGCATATGTCACCACATGAGGCTGTCTCTTTCTCATTTTCATTACCTCTATATGTATCTTTGTGTGTGTGTTTCCTCTCCCCACCCCCATTAGTAAGCGAATGTTGAGACTTTTCATTGTGATTTGGTAGAAAGCTATATTTGCCTGAAAGAGAAAACTTTCCAGATACAGTTGAGTAGTTGAGAGATCTTACTGTGACATCTGTCCCAGTTTCCTGGTCCTTTTAGATCTAATGTTTATGGGTAGAAGTTATTAGTGAGTGAATTTGATTTTGTATTTGTATGTTTAGGCAAAATTTTAGGATGGTGAATCATATGTTAATTAATTTTACAAAAGTTCTTAACGACAGTTTATTATTTCAGGTCCCATAATAATTCAGCACTAATACTCACTTATCTAGGATGAGAAATATGATAGAATATGAATCCTGAGAGATTAGAGAGTTTTATATTATTATCTGCAACTGTTAAATATTCAGATATTTAGAAAGAATTCAGTAGATGTTGGCTAAGTTAACGAATGAATGATAATTTATGTATTGTTGTTAGTTGAGGGTGCTGGATGCTTGATTTACTAAATACCTGTTCAAGGCTAATTTTAAGACACTGAGTTCTATCCTGGCATTTTTGTTAATTAAATCTAGGGAATATTACTTGAAAACATGTTTCATGATCACCATTAGGTGGTAGTGGTTTTGTTTGGCAGTTGAGTTGGTGAGACAGCATCACATCATTATAGATCTCCTTCTCCCATGCAGATATGCATCTATGCCAGCTGGACAACTAGACGTCTTACACTGGATTTTGGTTTTATGTGTTTATAAATATGTTAGAAAAATTTCAGTCACCTAGTTGAAGGAGTTACCTGTATATAGAGGCAAAACTTTTCTTTTTTGCCCCAAATGGATTCAGATATTGAAGATATGCATTGACTATATTCCCCACTTCAAACCAAGCTCTGATTATACCATTGTATTCTGGTTCTTGGATAGTTCTACAGTACTTTGCTTTCCAGAACATTGGACAAACGTGTGTCTCCAAAACTGTCTTAAGTTTCTATGTCTGATTTGGATTCTAAAATCATTTGCTCTGTTTAGAGAAATACAAATAGGATCTCACAAGTTTTATATGAAATAGCATTTTTATGGATGATTGTTCTTGTATTTCCATTTGTGAAAATTCACTGTTTTGCTGATAATTTGTTTACACAGTGCTTCATCAAGCCCAAGGCCCAGCAAATATTTGTGTAGTTTTCTTTTCCTGAAAGCTATTCTTTACCGCAGAACATGCAGGTAATGCACAGCAGAGTATGCTTTCATCTGTTTGAATGACATATTGTATAAAGTCTTCAGAGGGAATCTTTACACTCTAGGTAAACAATGAAACAGAGTTACTCCCCACAGGGAATTGAAGTCACAGCCCATTACATTTATTGACAAAGGACAAATTATTCTCTTCTTTGTATTAAATTCAGGGGCCAAATGATCCCAACTTCTAACAGATACATATTATCTTCTTCTTCCTACTTGGAACTGTAAATGCAATGTCTATGTTGGGTGATTGTATAATGTTTCATTTTCCTGAATTCTTTTTTCATTTAACAATGAATTCTTGATAGAACTTGCTCACATTTTCAGAGTGAGTTACACTTTCAGTGCTTAATACTGTTTACCTTGCTTTATGTTGGTAACTGGATCACTTGAGTTACTGGATCTTTTTACTCTTTAAAACCCCTCTTTCCCTTAACAATTGGAAAGCTATATTTAATAAAACTAAGGGCTCACACCATGAAGTACTAACTTTTGCTTCATGATCTATGGCAATGCATTTAGTGAACACATATCCTAACTCTTTCCTTGGATGCCATTGTAGGCAAAGGAAAGAGAAAGGTAAATAGAAGTGTCTTAATAATTTAAGCTGGAAACAAATCACAACATTGTGGTGATAGTAAGCAGTATTATACTCAATCAAGATGAATGTATCTTTTGATGGATTCTTTGGACTGTACAGTATATTTCTCTGTGAAGTGCAGCCCAAGGTTGTAACAGAGCAATAGGGCTCATAGATTTCAGATTGACACCTTTTATTCCTCTCTTACTCAAGAAAGCAGTACAGGTGTTGTGATTGATTTTCATGGGATTCACAAACTTCAGGATATCTGCCAATGGGGGAAAGAAGGTCCTCAGTTGAAAATGAGGAAACTTGATTCTTGGCAAGTTATTTAACTGTCGTTCTGTTGACTTCAGATAAGTTATGACTGTTTTATCACTCAATCAGTAACAGAAACACGAGCTTAGTCACCTAAAGTTAAGAGCAGGAGAGATTAGCTATCAACCAAGTACGTAAAATGAAACAAAATGTTGTATAGGATAGGCAATCATAAATTCAAATATCTTGATTGAGTGACATCTGGCAGGTTGTGTGACCTGCTTTGGCTTTCATTTTTTCATCTACAAATGGAACTCTTGCATCTAATTTTGTTTTTTTAATTGTACCTAATTTTAAATATCTATGAAGAAATATAAATATACATGTTGAACACACACACATATATCCTTCCTTAATATTTATGCATAGGAAATATTTATATGCACATTTTCTTCTCTTTTCTATTCTGACTTATAAGCATACCATGTACAGGTGTATAAGAAGTATTTACAAACTTCATGCCAAAACAACCCTTGTGAAAGTTTTAGAAAAACCTCTTTGTGTTAGCTTTGTTTCACTATGATAAATACCATAGGCAAATCATTAAACATAAAGGGTTTATTTTAGCCTATAGTGTTAGAGGACAGAATTGGTTAGCTCTATTATATTTGGGCCTGGGGTGGGGTGGCACATCATGATGGTAAAACTGTTCACTTCGTGACCAGGGAAGCATGGAGTCTTTTTTTTCCCACAGCAGAGTAGGAGGGATAGTGAAAATCTGGTCTATGTATGAGTAAGTATGTGTCACACAGAAGTTCCTTGGGTGGATGTAGATTACTAGGTCATTGGAAAAAACCTTATTAATATGTTTATTCTTGTTAAGTTGCTCTTTTAAGGGTCAAGTAACTTTTATGTCTTCTTAGCCCCTTATAAACTGTGTTAATTACTCCCCGTTTTCTGAATTCTGAACAATCAATTTTACACCTGCAAGCAAAGTCACATTCTGTGGCCCGAGATTACATTTCAGTTTTTATGCTGTTTGAGAGGTTTGCTTAGGGAGTGGTGGCTGGAAATGATTATTTTGGTAGACTAGGAGACTGATCAGTGTCAGGGAGTCAGCCGTTTCTTTTCTTGGAGATAGAGCTTAGGTATGATCAGTGAATGAAACGATTAATTTGATTATTAAAAGCTTAGGGTTATGTTCAATCAAATAGTCTCTAATTTCCTTATGATAACTAAGTAAGAACTGTCCCTCTCCTTGTACTTTTCCCAAGATAGTCATTTTAAAATCCAGGCACCTGTTCTAAGTAAGTGTAGAGATTCTGAATTTGGAAAGGGTGGGAGTCAGTGTATTAGATATGTTCTTTCTCAAGATGAAATCTGGATGTCGGTGTCATGATGTGCACCATCAATCCTAGCACATCGGAGACACAGGCAGTGAATTTCCTTGAGTTTGAGACAAACTTACTTTACATCATGAGTTCCAGGTCAGCCAGGGCTACAAAGTAAGACCCTGTTTCAAAAATAAAACAAAATATGACAAGATGTGGTTTATATCTCATAGTTTTATTTATTCTTTTTTCATAGGATCAAATTTTGGATTTTTCAAAGCAAAATTTTGATTTTACAATTTTCAAAGCAACTTGAAATGATTTAAATATGTGGAAAGACTGAAAAATATGGAACTAAAAATGAAAAATCATTGCTTAATCCAACATTCCTTCTCACCGGAACTCAAGTAAAAATATCCAGGAGAAAATGTAAATGATATACACTGTACCTATTTCACAAATTTGGTAAGAGATTTAAAATATTTGTATACTTTCACGAACAATGTGGTTTCTCCAGAGCTAGGGGGAACTAGAGAGAAGAGGGCCCATTGTGCTTAATTTTTTTACATTTTTCTTTATTTCTTTATGAGGCAATGTCTCACTCTATAGCCCAGGCTGTTTTGAAGTCCTGTCTCAGCCTCCCAATTTTGGGAATGGCAAACCTACCCCTCCAGACCTGGCAACAAAATATACTTCTTCATAATAAAGATCATAATTCAGATGGTAAAAATTAATGCACTCTTTTGTAGTATTCAATATTCATTCACATATAGGTGTTCTAGGCAACAGCAGAGCTGTCCTCAGCATGATTCAGGAAAATAATAGAAATAGTCATGAATTTTTTTTATTGATGTAATTTCCTTCAAATTTGATTTTGAGTTCACGTTTAAGAGTAGTAAAATGTCAAAACAGGGCCCAGTGAGGGTGGAGAGGTGGAGTTTGTTTCTGGGCTTCAGCCAGGTGACACACAATGAGGAAGTGAAACCAAAACCCATGAACTAGAAGTTCATCTGTACACATTCCAGAGAAGTTAGGGGTGACCGTGGAGGATGCTGGGAAGTCTTATGCTTCAGGGAGGTTAACCAGTAGATTTAATAGGAGGATTGGAGAGGCCCTGTGGGGTGTCCTCATTCAGGCTTGCTGACCTTATCTCTTAGGTTTTCCTATGAGGCTGTGGAGGTTGGTTAGTTCAAGGAAAATGTGTATGAAGGGTGGGAGTGCTTTATTTTCATGCCTTGAATTTCCTTCATATGTGTATGTATTGTACATGTATGTGTATGTATGTTTGTAAGTGTGCTTGTGCATAGGTTGATGTTCGATGACTGCTTTGCTTGTTCTCCATTTCAAGTTCAATTGAAGCAGAGTTTCTCTGTTGACTTCAGAGCTTGCTGATTGCTGAGTCTATTTGCTCCAGGGATCCCTTGTCTCTGCCTTCTGAATGTTGGGATTACTGGTGGTAACTACAACTTCACAGCTTTTAATGTGGGGTGCTAGGAATCCAAACTCCATTTCTCACTCTTGCTTAGCAAGCACTTTATCTCTCCAACTCCACGTGTCTGGATTTTCCTGTTAAATTTTATCATGGTATGCATAGCTTTTCAGTGTCCTGGATTTTGGGTGCAAAGTGATGTGCAAAGACTCTTCCCATCCAATGTTTTTGTTTCCGAGGCAAGTTTTTATCAAGTAGGTCAGCAGTCCTAAAATTAACTTCATAGCCCTGGCTGTCTTCCAACTCAAGAACCTCCTGCCTCAGTCTCTGTAGTGCTAAGATTATAGCATATGCTCCCAATTTCAGAGAGAAATCTCTTAAAAGTGACATTATTTGTACATATTTGGTAACTATGAGTGGGTTCTGGCATTGTGGTGAACAATCTGTGGAATAGTATTTTATCTCAATATTGGGTCACATTTTGGTCACAGTTTAAAAATGTTTAAATTTATTTTTATTTATGTGCATGTGTATATACCTACTTGTCTATATGTACGCCACATGCATGTGGGGAGACTAGAACAGCTGTTTCTTTAAAAAATTTTACTAATTTTGAAACATTTATTTATGTATTTGTTGGGGGCATACTTATGTCACAGTGCACATGTGAAGGTCGGAGGACAGCTCATGAGAGTGAGTTTTCTATTCCTGACATGTGGGTTTCTGTGCTTAAACTCAAGTCAGTGGGCTTGCTGGCAAGTACCTTTACCCACTGAGCCATTTTGCTGACTCATAGCTGTTTTCTTTTAATAACATCACCAGTGAAGGAGAAACTTCTTCCATTTACATAAAAAAAGAATAAATTCTTACAATTGCATCAAAGTGAAAATATGGAAACCATACATAAATGAGCTTTTAAAAATATATTTATATTTTTATTTTATGTATATGAGTATATTGTCTAAATTTTTGTAGAAGTAGCCATGTCATGCAATGCCCACAGAGGTCAAATGAGGGCCTTGTGATCACTTAGAACTGAAGTTATAGATGGTTGTTAGCCACCATGTGTGTGCTGGGATTTGAACCCAGGTCCTCTGCAAGATTAGCCAGTGCTCTTAACCACTGAGTTTTCTCTCCAGCCCCATAAATGAGTTTTATATTGTATGAAATTGCAGCCTTGGACATGCCATTAAGAAAAAATAATTTTTACATTGATAACAAATATGGTAATAAAACTTTGCCTCAGTCTCTGTAGTGCTGAGATCATAACATATGCTCCCAAGTCCAGAGGGAAATCGCTTAAAAGTGGCATTATTTGTACACAGGGTCCTGTGGGATTACTCAGAATAGACATCAAAGGTGCAAGTACGGCTTTGTGTAAGAGTTAATGGTGTTGCTGATAATAAATTGATCAGTGATTCTGATATGAAATGGATCAGTTTTTATGCCAAAGATTAGTTTTGGTAACTGCTCAGAAAGAAGTACCAGCCAGTGTACAATTGGACCCTAAGGTGCAGAAAAAAGAGATGCGGAGATGCCACGCTCAATAATGTTGATGATGCTTGCCAAAGCCTGTCTCCTGGCTTGCTCAGATCTGGGAATTAGGATGCAATTACAAGGAAAAATATAGGAAATCAATTAGAAACAAAACAGTTATTGGATTTTAGTGAACAGTAAGAGTTTTAGTTACTAGTGTTAATGCATGCCTGCTTCATAATTGACCAAGTCTAGTCATTTACGTTAAATTATGTGGCATGAAAAACAAAGAATAAATAGAATGGCTTTGCCAAGAAAGCAATTAACTTTTTATCCTGGTATTGGCGGGAGGAAGTATGATTTACATTGGCAGTCCATTTATTAATAATAACAGGAGATACCATTAATCCATGCATTACATTACTAGGCATAGGTTGAGTTGAGCCATATTAAGTCACTACTTTTGAAAGTCATCAACTAAATGAATGCAGTTCGTTTTGTTTATGAGATTTCTATGTATACAATATCCAAAGCATTCTGTCTTCCTTCAGTCATACATCTTACAGCCCAGATGGAAGCGAGGAAAGGACAATCCATAAGTGATGACACACAGAGGAAAGGTACTTCATGCAGGTGTGAAAGATCCTTTGAAAGCAATGGGTTCTTCTGAAATGCAGTGCTAGGTGTAGGTCCTTTTCAGTGCATATGGTTTCGCTGGTTCTCCTTCTGTACTGTCTTAGGTCATTGCTGTAACATCATGCCTGATAACAGCAACTGAAGAAAGAAAGAGTTTCTTTTGAGTTCCAGGCTACAGTTCCTCATGGTAGAGAAGGTGTGGGGGGTAGTAACAGGAGGCAGCTGGACACATCCATAGTCAGGAAACAGAGAGAGATGAAAACTGGCGCTTCACTCACTTCTCCTTATTCAGTTCTGGACCCAAGCCCATGGAATGGTCCCACCTACATGTAGGGTGAGTTATCCCACTTCAGTTAGTCTAACCTAGACAATCCCTCATATTTTGCCTAGAGATTTGTTTCCATGGTGCTTCTAAATCCCATCAAGTTAACCCTCAAAGTTAGCCATCGCATATGGTTTCCTGTAAGGAACTGTGACAGACACTTGTCAGGGATCTTTAACAGCAGTCCCTCTCCTTTCTTTCTTCTGTTACATGAGACTTAAAAGGTTTTTTCTTTGCCTTTGTCTTCATAGTGCCCCAATGGCAGACAGACCAGTGTAGGCCATCAAAGGATGCAATGACTCATGGGTTTGAATAATTTGATTGCTTTCTTCCAATTAAAATGTGTTGAAACTGAGGTTTATATGTGTCAGAGACAAAAGGGTTTCTAATCCAAACCAGGGAAGTTTTCTTTGCAAATAAGGAAATGAAGAATGAGAGGTCACATGTGTGCTTGCTGGAATTTATGTAGAACTTCTTTCTGAATTTCAGGATTTACAATGTGACTGTTCAGTCATCTTCAGATGCCATTGACTATATTTTAGAAGATATTGTTAGGGTAGTAAGTAAGATTAACTGGTCAAGACTATAAAATCTCTCTGTTGAAAGACTAATATTTCTAGTTTCACTGGTCAATCACCTGGTCATAGGACCACCCTTAGGAAGGCAGGTTTACCTTAAATCATGCTAAAGTGATGTGCAGAATACCTAGTGGGTTAATGAGATAGTGAACTTATTTTGCCTGGAATCCCACCTCCCAGCGCAGTGCTTCTGGACCCAGCCACAGACATATAGGTCTCTGTAAGTCTTCACACTTTTCTGAATTTTTCAGAAAAGCATAATTTCTCTTTTTTCTTCTTCACATTCCTTTTCTCAAAATGCTTTCTTTAATGTTTTGGTCTGCCATAGCATCTTGCATGTCTTTATTTTTTACTTTTTTATTTTTTTTTCTCTAAAACTTTCTTCTCCCCAGTATGTGGCTGCCAGTTGGCCATGTGTCTGACCTCCGTGCAGGCTCTAAACCTTTCTGGACTTATGGATTTTTTTCTTTCTCCCGTCCGTTCCCCTCCTCAAGGCAGCTGCCGAGAATCCCAACTTGCCTGCCATGAGGATTTTTCTTTAAATTCTGATAAAATTATCCTAAAGTTTCTGATTGGGTCCATTCTTAAATTCTTTTATGAATGAGACTACGAATCCACTAGGGGATGCTCTTTCTCCCCGATTCAATATTACATGAGGAAGAATCAGAGAAGCCAAAAAGAACATTGATTCTTTATAAGATGAAGTAGTAGGTAGATATACTTGAGTCCACTAGAAGAAGTAAAATATCTTTCAGGTGCAACAACTTTATACGAAAGTTATTTAAAATAAAAGAAGTGAGGTTGGAGAGATGGTTTAGAGGTTAAGAGCATTTGCTGGTATTCCAGAGGATGGGAGTTTAGTTCCCATAGACTGTGCTAGGTGACTCACAATCACTTGTATTCCCAGATCTAATGTCTTCCTGGCCTCCTTGGCCACTGCATTCATGTGGCATACGCTAACAGAGACATATAACGTAAATAATAAATCTTAATAAAAGCAAGTAAAAGAATCTTTTAAGAACAGTTTTTCTTTATTGAGAGTGTCATGTGTACAATGAAATGTGATCATCCACGACCCCATTTGCCTCCTCCAGCTGCCCCCATATTTCTGCAAAATGACCCCCTTTCAATTTCATGTCTACTATTTTTTTGATATCTCACTAGGTCCAATTTGTGATGCCCATAAAAGATCGTAAAATGATCTATGCATCATTTTTCTTTCTATTTTAAAACCATTCTTTAGGAAAGAAAATACCTTTTATCTTTTTAACTTTAGTTCTTGGGAAGAGGTAGTAATCAAGGGATGTGCTGTGTCATTCAAAATGTGTAAACCTATTTGCTAAAGAGTTCCCTTCAGAAGAGAGTACCTCTTGCCTTTACTTCATACTTTATGCTTTGATAAAATGCATTCATTGCTGTTCTTCACAGCTTGTGAACACCCTGAAGGATCCAGCTAAGTTCCATCCACACCTGCTGTACCTGCCCCCACTCTGGCCTGGCACTGAGATAAGACTTATGCTGATTGTCTCCTTTTGTCTGAAGTTCCCTAGTAATCCATGTTATTATCTCCCCTGCCTGCATAATGGTGAGGGGTGCCACTGTCTTAAATTCAATTTTCATTTTGTAAGAAATTTGTTACAGTTTGGCAACCTAGGTGAAAATTCAGACATGCCAGGAGAGTATTAGCAAGAGAAAGAAGTCAGATATGTCTTTCTTCTTCTCTAACTGGTATATATTTTTCTTTTTTAGTATTTATGAGTATCTCTCTCTCTCTCTCTCTCTCTCTCTCTGTCTACATGTGCTGTCCATGGCATGTGTGTGGAAGTGTGTGTGTGTGTGTGTGTGTGTGTGTGTATGTGTATGTGTGTATGTGTGTATAAGAGAACAACTTGCTGGATGAAGTTTTACTTAGTTAATCTTTTTCCACCACGTGGGTCTGGGCATCAAACTGATTTGGTTAATTTTGGTGGCCAGCATCCCTTCACCTACTGAGCTATCTCACTGGCCCCAGTGTAGCTTTAATTTATTAATCACCACTGTCTTCAGAGAAACAATACTGCCTAATCTTTAGTGTTTAATGGGTAGTTTCTGTGTGCAGGAGACTGTGCTAAAGTGCTTTACATGGATTTTTCTAGTTGAAACTCTATCAAGTCAATGATATATGTACTTTATCCAAAGATCATACAGAAGCAATCGGGTTCGGAGATGTAGTAAGAGGAATTGAAATGTGGACCCAGGTCTACAGAACCTGCACTTTAACCATGTAGCACTGTGAATTACGGTGTTTGGAATGGAAGCAGGGAAAGTGCAGGGAAGTTTATTAAGTGTGTAGATCCTTGAAGTCTCCCTCAGCATCAAAATTAGTGGTGGGGGTCAGGCCTGAGGATCTGCATTTTAACAAGCTCCTGAGTTGGGTCTTATGTACTCTGTACTTTAATAATCACTTTAGATCATGGAGGGTGGCAGCCTGAAATTTTAAATGGCAACTGTATTCTGGAATGATCTTGCTTGTGAATAGAGTGATGTATCCAATCCATTCTGCCACATGCAAGAAGACCTGAGTTCACATTCCCATACCCACACAAAGTCCAAGTGTGGTGGAATACATCTGTAATGTAAGCACCAGAGAGATAGAGAGGCAGTTTCCTGGAGCTCATTGGCCATCCAACCTAGCTGAACTCTAGGTTCAGTGAGAGACCCTGTCTCAAAATATGGAGAGCAATGTAGGAAGATGCTGATGTCCATCTCTGACCTTCACATCTATATGTGCAAGTTCTGCACACACACACACACACACACACACACACACACACACACACACAAAGATATATACATCACACAACATATACACAGAGTGATTCCGGAGGAAGTTTTCCAGTGTAGAAGACTTGAATTCTTTGACCAAGAGTATACAACTATGCCACGTGTTCATCTTAGATATTTTAAAAAAGGTTAAACATTCAGTTCTAGTACTCATTTTGGCTACTAAAGTGTGGCTTGAGTAACGGTCAAGTTCTGTAGTTGCATGATATGACTGATTCAGACATGTTTTCAGATGCAGTCCTCAGATCAGTCCTCCATGTCTAAGACTCATGGAACACAGCAGAACAAGGGGTGGAGAAAATACTAATGCATCTCTCAACTCTCAGCAATGAAGCTCCTTCATACAACAGAGGGCCATGAACCCAGGGCTCAGGGACCATTGCAGAAGAGGGGGTGGAAAGATTGTAAGAGCCAGGGAGGAGCTGCATGACAAAATGGAAATAGAGTTTTACAGCTCCTAGTACCTTGCTCATATGAACTTAGAACAACGGCGACAGCATGCACAAGACCCACACAAATTCAAGCAGGCAAAACCCCAGCATAGAACTATGGAAATGGGCAGCAGGCCCCAATCTTAGTCAAACAGCTCTTGGACAGCTAATGGGTGAGGAAGAGCTGATCTTATTTAAGGGAGGGACTCTAGATAGACTAGCTAGACCTAGACCCCAGAGGATGAATTTGTACTGAAGGACATCAGAAGCCACTTGACTTGAAAGGCCTTAGCATAAATTACACAATGAATGAAATCCAGTATTTGGAGAGGGGGGCTGTGGAAGGGTACTGATGAGGAAGGGGATATAAAGATGATTAAGATGTTTTGTGTAAAAAGAGGAAGTTAGTGTTGTGTGCCTACATGCAAGCATAATGACTTAGAAATTTGGTACAGCTTTGAAGATCAATTGTATTTTTTAAATTAAACTGCTTCTCTGTTTTCCCATAATTTTTCAGATTTTGAAAATGTTCATATACAAAATTAGATAAGATTTTGAAATCATGTCATCTGTACTTAAAAACATTTCTGGGTCCTCTAATCCACATTTTTCCCCTTCGTGGTAACCTCCTGTAGCTTCATACTGCTGATGCTTTCCTGTAAGTTAGCTTTATAATTGTGCCTCACTTTTCTAATCTATTTTAAGTGGATAATGCTTGTAGATGCATTTTTTTGTTTTAATTTACAGACCTGTGTAACATTTAGGTCCTCTCCTGTCTTTCTTGGAATTGTAAATTGTCACAACAGGTCCTTATTCTGAAGGCAGTTTATTTAAATATGCCTCATTTACTGTTGTTCTGGGTTTGTTATTATTGTACAATATGTTTGAGCCTTATTATCCTTTTCATCATTTGATATGCGTGTGCAATAATTGTTATTTTTAGTGCACTATTAATATTATTAAGTTGTGTATTTTATTTCATTGATGTGTTATGTTACTACACTTAACTTTGCAATTTATATATTTAATCTAAAAACTTAACAAGCATCCATATTTTTTAAAATGCTAGCAGATTGCCAACAAAGTAATTAAAAATATAAATAAAGCAAAGTCAAGGGACTTTTAAGGACCTTATTGCTTAATATTGATTTTGGGATCGAGAAAAGGAAAATAAAGTTGTTTTAGGAGACAACCCTACCAGAGTAAGGCACATAGCTAGTTTCCAGTAGAATGTGTTTGTGCCCTTCTTAGTTGTAGATTGTTACTGAAAAGTGAGAAAGTAGCCTGTATTGATTTTTTTTACTCCATTGCTATCATTAAATAGTTGACAAGAAGCAGCTTAGAGGAAGAAGGGTTTATTTTGACTTATCATTCATTCAGGGGACATAACCTGCTGGGGGAAAGCCATGGTGGCAGGAGGGGCACGAGGCAGCTGGTCAGATTGCATCCACTGTCATCAAATAGCAAGAGATGATTCCAGTGCTTGACTCACTTTCCCTTTTTTATTATGTAGGGGACCCTAGCCTTTGGAATGGTGTCATATTTAGAGTGGGTCTTCCCAGCTCAGTTAATCCAGTTTAGAAACTTTCTCCTTGGTGATTCTAGGTGCTGTCGGTTTGACAAACAGTAGTAACCATCACATATTCCTGGTTAGAATTTTGATACATAGGTTTCACTTTTTCTAGAAAACTCTTTTTGCTTTCTATTTTCTTTTCCTTCATCTTGAATAATCACACACACACATACACACACACACACACACACACACACACACACACACACACATATATATATATATATATATATATATATATCTCCTAGTATATCCATATAATATTGTTGTCTGGGATATCCTAACATAGTTTTGCTACCTGCTTGGACTTTTAGAGAATGTTTCCCTTCCACACATTCCTAGCACCTAATATGCTGTGAGTGGTGACTATTCAGAAAGCTGGCATTTCTGTAGGGACACAAATCTGATTCTATTTGTTCTGTGCCTCAAAGATAGGCTATCTTATCAATTATATATGTTATTTTCAGAAATCTTTTAAAAACTGGACCCATGTGTGTTAAATAAAATCTCCTATCTTATACCTAGGAATCTTTAAGATGCTTTATCTTTTAAAAATATCTTATATATTTTTATTTTTATATGCATAAGTATATTTCCTGAATGCATGGCAGCCATACAGTCTCTTCAGGTGTCCGAAAAGGGCATTAGATCCCCTCCATCTGGAGTTACAGATGGTTGTTAGCCACTGTGTGGGTGCTGGGAACCAAACTCAGGTCCTCTGCAAGAACAACCAGTGCTCTTAGCTACTGAGCCATCTCTGCAGCCTGCTTATATTTCTTTTGACATAGGGATCCAACTGTCATAAACCTTCCTTTTGTTGAGCATTTTGTGGGACCTGTAGTCTTAGAATTTTACTTTGTGTAGCATTAGAAAAACTATATTTGCTGAATCAAAGAATCAGCCATTCTATTCTTGCTGTACTGGATTCTACACATTTCTAAAACTGTTCAACTCAGAAGAGGAAAATATTTGTAGTATTTTGAATTGGTGATATTGGAAGGGTCTGATGAGTATTTGACAAACTCCTTAATGATTTGGTCTTTGCTTTTAGAGGTTTCACCATGGTAAAGTTCATAAGATGTTTTATAGGGTTAAGTAGTATGTAGGAAGGAACCAGAGTGTTGGTAGTCAATAGGGAGGAATAGACCAGAATTATCTTGAAAGAGTTCCTCCAAATGTCTTTGAGTTGGTACTGGTTCACAAACTACTATAGGGGTTGGCAAAGAATTTAAGAGGATGTTTGGGGAAATCTTTATAGATTTGAAGAGATTAATATTTGTCTCTTGGTGACATTGAGAACTTGAATATGCATTTTTATACCTTTAAAAATATATTCCTGTACCAATTAATTTAAATTACAGTTTTACAAATTTACTGGTATATGATAAATTACAGATAAAAATAGGAAAGATTGTTTCGTCTAGAATGGTTGAGGTTGAGAAACTGCTCAGGGAGGGACCACTGACAAGCTCAACTCTGGAAGAGAGCAAGAATGATACTTTATGAGCCAGAAACATTATGAACAAGCCCTAGTGCTGGCTATGAACATGTGTGTGCTTGTCACTGTGGAGGCAGCTGGATAGAGAAGGGAGAGAAAGGTGGAGAAGGAACCTGTATGCCTTCATAGAGACTGGACTTGGCAGCTTGCCTTTCTTGTCAGATGGCAAAGTGCTGTGGTGGAACAGTCTTCCTAGGCTCAGCCAAGTTTATTCCCCTTTGGGTCATCAGACTGGCCATGTACCAATTGCTGTGTGGGTTTTATTAGTCCTTTGATAAGGAGGAAGGAGTAAGGGTGTGAAAGGTGATGATTCTTCAAACAGCTTTGTAAGTGTGTTACTTGGCAGAGAAAGCTCACTCACTGTTTATGGGACAGGACTCTTATTATTTCCTCTTCATGCCTCTGCTTGTATCCTGGACTAACTCAAGAATACTATTTTATTTAATTTCTTCTTGAAAATAGAAGATGCTTGTCAAGTTCAAACACTTGCCAGATATATAGTCTTTATAGCACACCTCTTATGATCAGTTATTAAAACGATGATTTTCCTGGCAGGTATACCACTTCATCTCCTAAGAGACTTTCGTGTTGATGTTGCATTTTCAGAAGCAAAATTTCTTTCCTGGCAAAGAACATGTTGCTAAAACCCAATATTTTGGGAACTTGAGAAAAACACCTGAGACAAATGTATTCTTGAAAATGGCAGCTCTGTATTAGCAATATGACACTCTTTTTCTCTCAAGTCCTTGAAATGACCAACTACATTAGCTGAGTATTGTTTCTTGTCTCTTTCCTGGTAAGTTGTGAATATATAAAGTTTCAGATAAATTTGAAACAAGAGAATTTTAGTTTTCAAAGTATGGAGGATTAAGCAAAATTGGAAGTTTATTTTAATCTTTTGGCTGTTGCTTTTGATGCCTGACACATGATTTCTTTTCTTTCCATTTGTAAATTATGTGATCTTCTGGTCAGTACTTATATTTAATTTAGTAATATATCTAGGTGTTCTGTTGGGAAGTTAAATCATTGAATAGTTCAGTAAAGGGTCAGTTGGTAATATGAATTGTGATGTAAGAATAGTTCTCTTTTCTGGCTTCCTAAGAGAATGACCAAGGGATGATGGATAGAGGATGGAAGGATGAATTAATTCATTTATACATATAAGAAAGCAAACAAAAATGACCAAATCTAGGTCCCACACATCATTTTAAAAGAGATTTGTGAAGTGATATAGCTTAGCACGTAAAAATACTTATCTCCTGGTCTAAAGACCTGATTTCAATTCCTAGACCTCATTTGGTGGAAGGAGAGAATTGACTCCCAAAATTGTTCTCTAACCTCCACATATGCTTCGATAGCCATGCACCCATAGAGATTGACACAAACATGCTGCAGACAAACACACTAAATAAATATAAAAGTTTTAAAGCAGATTCCTTTATGAAGTCTATAGTATCATATCTTATTGCAATATTGGATCAATAGTCACTGTCTTAAAGCAATGTCACCCAGACAATGTGTCCCCTCCCATCTCCTGAGTTCCCAATCCAGTAGGCTGGGCCATAGCATGACATTTTGCATCTCTATGTACTGTCCAGGGTTATTGTAATTCTGACTTTTGGATTCAACTTTAGCCCATGGACTTAAGGGATATAGACTGAGTATGATCTTAGTTATTCAGTGCTTTATTAGAAGTGCCATCCAAAGATGGAGGGAATTAACTTTAAAGTGTGAGATGTCTTTCCCATTGATGATATGCTAGCCGAAAAAAAGTGAGAATAGAGAGAACCAGAGACAAGAATAGACTCAGGAGGGTAGTAACCATAGGAATAGAGTCAAACACAGGGAGAGACATTCAATCACAGCTGGGACAGCAATTTACAACCCAAGAGAACAGAGACAAAGAGGTTGTGAGATTGACTTTCCATCATATGATTCCCTGCTCACAGAATCTCCTCTGAATCAGTGTTTAAAACTTAAAAAAAATATTTTATTTACTCATCTATCTACTATTTACCTATTTTTACGTTACGACAGAGACTTCTATGTACCATATTTATAGGAAACAAAAATGAAAATACAAGACATTGTTTCAAAATGGACAAATATAAAATGTATTAGACATTATGAATCAACCAAGAGGAAAATCAAGAATATTATGTAGACGTTTATAACCACTTAAAATGATACCATTCTTATGTTTTGGTGCTATACAAAAGGAGGCTGGATCAGATTTGGAAACAACCTGAAGCTGTGGATTCCTGGAACAGTGAAAAAGAAAAGTACTAACAACATACATGATTATGAGATTGTCCACTTTTTTTCCAGTGCAGTGAAGAAAGCTGTGGGTTATGTAACTCACGATAAAACAGACTGCTATCTGGTAGAACACTGGAATTGAGACTAGACTTAAGAAGAGCTATTTGCATTAATTCTTCACAGTGAGTCTTCATGCCAAGAAGATGAACACTGACCAGTTAGAAAGGGTAGAGCAAGAGTGCCGGATGTGGGGATGATGGAGATGAGGCAGACAATGCAGCTGGAGTAGAGAAGGGAAGGGCTGGTCTACAATAGGCAGAGAATAGAAATGTCACCAGCCTTAAGAAGCTAAGTAAGCACTCCAGGCTGGAAAATACCAAGGCTTTGTAGAGATATAACTCCTGAAGTGAAACGCTAATGGAAAATTCTTTGTTGATAACTGATGGCTTCAATCACTTCTCAGCAGGAAGAATCACACCCTGTCCTGAATAGTTTTTTTAATTGAATGATTGTGTATTTTATACAGAGCATCTCAATCAATCTTAATCATTTTTATACTATTTTTCCTAGTGCCATCGCCCATATGCCCCCCAACTGGAATCCATATCTGTGTTTATTGTGTCAAGTTAGTGTCCCCGAATATTCCTCAGTACAAGTAAATCCACTGAGGTCTAGTCAGTCTATCCAGAGACCCTCGCTTTAAGACCCTCACACAAAAGTAATCAGTTGCCAATATTCTTCAGCAAAAATTGGGGTCTGCTGACCATTTCCACAGTTCCACCCTGGGTTTTCTTTGCTTGATTTTGCATGGGTCTTGAGCAAGCCAGCCTCACTGACGTAGGTTCATGTAAGCGGGGTCCCAGGAGCTTGTAGGTTTCTGTTTTCCATATGGTCATGCACCTCCTCATTGGCTCTTACAATCTTTCTCCCTCCTTGTATGCAATGGGCTGTGAGCCCTGATGAATGAAAATTAATATAGAGTATTGTCCAGGGATCCATACTCCCTTCTGCTCTCCATGGTTGGTCGTTTGTGGTCTTTTGTGTTCCTGGTCTTCAGTTTTGTGCGGGAGCTGCATTTATTGTCTTCTTTATCTTTTGTTGTATATTGCTTAAGCCTTGGACTGTAGAGGTTACATTATATATGTGCCACTTAGGCGTGGGCAATTACCAGACAATGTTTGTGTGTGACCAGCTGTGGCACTCTGTAGTGGTCTCCATCTGGTACAAAAGAAGTTTCTTTGATGAGTGGTGACTGGGATACTTGACTGTAAATATAAGGATACATATTTTGCACTTAGTAAGAAGTTACATTATCCTAGAAATGACAACCTTGGGGATTTCTCTAAGATCTAAGACCTCTTCAGTTATGTGTATTTGGCTATGATTACAGTACTACACATGGGTTCTTTCACACTGAATGAGCTTTAAGTCCAATTAGGTAGCCACTGATTGCCCCCAAGATAAAAGAGTCAGTACTGGACAAGTGTCGTATGCTGTGCTGGTCACTGATGTGCTTATTTATTTATGAAGCTGGTGTTGAGCCCTTGGTTGATGTTCTACCTCAGTAGCTTACACAGTGCTCTCCAGATCTATGAGATCTTGACTTCAGGGGAAGAGGCTTTCAGGTCAGTTCCAGATTCATTGTTCCAAATCCTATCTCCGAAGTGGGTCCTGTTTTCAGCAATTGGGTCTTACCTTCAAGTTCTGGGAGGCAATCAAGGGCTGTGGCAATACCCATGCAATTCTGGGAGTCTCTTGAACCACGGTAGCCAACAATTTAATGGAAATTTTCTCTTGTCTGGCAGTGTTTCTTATTATCTTGCCTTTAGTCATACACATGGACTCATGTAGAGATATTGTACATAGAAACTGTCATTAGTTTGTTAGACTCATGATTCCCTCTGGTGTTTTACACTAGCTAGGCATTATTTATCTCTCCTCTCTAGCTTTCCATGTCTAAAGCTCCCTCCATGCCTTCCCCATTTAAAGTGTACATGCTCTCCTCATTTCTCCCTGAATAGTACTAGCCTCACTTCTCCTGAGCTCCTTATCTCCCTCTATCCCCACAGTTCCTGTATGACCCTCCTTCCTCTCTCCCGTTTAAATACTGCCATATTGTCTATGTCTCCTTTGGTCTCCTATGTTCATCTTCCTCAGGTTCCTTCATTCCCTTTCTCCCCCTGGGTACTTTCAGTTTTCCTTAGTGCCTAGGTTACATTAGGATATATATTCAGAGTTAAAAATTTGGTGCGGAGATTCACAAATGAGGGCAAACATACATCCTTTGTTTTTCTGAGTCTGTGTTACTTAGCATAACAATTTCTAGTTCCATCCATTGACGTGCAAATGTCATGATTCAATCTTTCTTCACCCTAGACTAGAGCTCCATTGTGTAAATGTATGACATTTTCATTATTCACTTACTAGTGAGGGACATTTAAGTTTCTTTCCTCTCTTAGCTACTGTGTAAAGAGCAGCACAAACATGGATGTACCAGTATCTGTGCAGTAGGATGAGCCCTTGGGTGTCCCAAGGAGTGCTGTAACTGGGTCAAATGGTTGATTCATTTTTAGGTTTTCAAGGGTTCTCCACATTGTTTCCAATGGGGTTGCACGAGTTTACACTCCCACCAGCACTGGATGAGTGTTCCTCTTTTCCCACCTCCTCTCCAGAATTTGGTATCATTTGTTCTCTTGATCTTAGCCAGTCTGACTGGAGTAAGATGATCTTAAATTGGTTTAGTTTAGATTTCCCTAATAATTAGTGATAAGCACTTTTAAAGATGTTTCTCAGCCATCTTTATTTCTTCTTCTGAGAACTCTCTGCTCAGATACTTAGCCCATCTTTAAATGTGTTCACTTGTTTGCTCAATTCTTTGTATTTTGATTCTTCATATATTCTGGATGTTAAACCTCTGTCAGATGTGTCACTGTTGAAGATTTTCTACCACTCTGTGGGTTTTCTCTTCACTTCCTTGAGGAGATTTTTAGTTAAATGTGGTCATACTTGTTGATTGTTGACCTTGATTCCTGAGCACCTGATATCTGACTTACAAAGTCCTTTCCTACAACTCTATCTTGTATGTTACTGACAACATTTTCTTCTAACAGTTTTAGAGTTTCAGGTTTCAAACTGAGGACTGGATCCATTTAAATTTGACTTTTGTGCAAGGTAAAAGATAAGGGTCTAGTTTCATTCTTCTAAAGGTGGAGATCCAGTTTTGCCAGCATCATTTGCAGAAGATGCTATCTTTCCTCCAGTGAGTGTTCTTGGCACCTTTGCCAAATATCAGGTGGGTGAAATTGCATGTACTCATGTTTAAGTCTTTAATTATATTCCATTAGTCTGTGGGTCTATTTTTGTGCCAGTACCATGCTGTTTTATGACTATAGCTCTGTAATGTAGTTTGAAATCTAGCATTAAAATCCTCCTGCCTTGATATCTGTGTTTAGGGTTGCTTTGGCTATCCATCATCTCTTGTGCTTCCATATGTATTTATAGGAATTTTTCTAATTCTGTGAAGAATGTTATAGGGATTTTGATTGGGATTACATTGAATCTATATACTGCTTTTTGTAGGATGGTCATTTTCACAATATTAATTCTTCTAATCCATGATCATGGGAGGTCCTTCCATCTTCTGTTGTCTTCTTCAATCTCATTCTTTGAAGATCTAAAATTTTTATTATAGAGATCTTTAATATCTTTGGTTAGGTATATTCTAAGATATTTTTGAGGCTATTGTGAATGGGATGGTTCCCATATACTCTTTCTCCAATTGTTTGTTATTGTTATATAGAAAGGCTACTGATTTTTGTAGATTAATTTTGTAACTGGCCACTTTACTGAAGATTTTAATCATTTCTAGGAGTTTTTTGGTGGAATTTTTAGCATCTCTTAGGTGTAAAATCATGTCATCTGCAAAAACTGATATTTTGATTTCTTTTCCAATAGAATGCTCCTTTAGCTTTCTTCTTTTGCTTTACTGCTCTAGTAAGAGTTTCAAGGACTATATTAAAAAGGAATGGGGATAGTGGACAGCCTTGTCTGGTTCCTGATTTTAATGGGAGTGCTTCCATTTTTTTCCCCATTTATATTGATATTGGCTGTGGGTTTATTGAATATCGCTTTAATTATGTTGATGTATGTTCCTTCCAGTCCAATTCCCTCTAGGAATTTTAACAAACATTCATGTTGAATTTTGTCAATGACCTTTTCTATATCTAATGAGATGACCATGTGATATTGTCCTTGAGTCCATTTATATGCTATATTACATTTATTTTCTTACATATATTGAAGGACCCTTGCATTTCAGGAATAAAACTGACTTGATCATGGTAGATGATCTTTTTGATGTGTGTCTATATGCAGTTTACAGTCATTTTATTGAGAATTTTTGCATCTATGTTCGTAAAAGACATGGGTCTATAGCTTACTTTTTTGGTTGCATCTTTGCCTGGTTTTGGTATTACAGTGATGCTGGCTTTATAGAAGGAATTTGGGAGTTATATGAGTAGGGTTCCTAAGAGCGTGGAGGACCCTATTTCCATATAGTCATGTACTTCCTCCCTGGCTTTTATAATCTTTCTTCCCCCTCTTCCACAATTATCACTAAGCTCTGGGTGTGTGAAGTTTAATATAGGAATCCTCTCCAAGGACCAGCATTCTGCTGAGTCTTAATCTCTATGCTTTGGCCATTTGTGATATTTTGTGTTTCTGGCCCTCTGTTTCATGAGGCAGGTCCATTAATGAGAATTGAGAGATTCATTGATGTCCTCTTTACCCCTTGTTCTTTGTGCCAAGTACCTTTGCTATAGAGATTGCATTGTAGATGTGCTGCTTAGGCTTGGGCAATTAACAGACAGGTCTGTGTGTGACCAGTTGTAGTAATCTGTAATAGTTCCTGACTAGTGAAAAAGAAGATTCTTTGTTTAATTGTGACTAGAATACTTGTCTGTAAATATAAGGATGCATATTTTGCACATAGTAAAATGTTACATTAGTCTAGGAATGTGACTGTCATGGAGTTTTCTCTAAGAACTTTGAACCTTCCAGCCATGTATATTTGACTACGTTTATAGTATCACCCATGAGTTTCCCTCCCATCAAATGGGCTTTTAGTCCAATTAGATAACCATTGATTGCCCCCAAATAAAAGTGCCATTATTGCACCGATGTCATTTGTTGTCCCAGTCATTGATGTGGTTATTTTGTCTTGAAGCTGGTGTTGGACTGTTGATTGGTTTTCTCCCTTAGCACCTTGTGTAGTGATTTCCAGAGCTATGAGAGCTAGCCTTCAGGCGAAATGTCTTTCAGGTCAATTTCCAACTTCATTGCTCCAAATATTGTGTCCAAAATATGTTCTGTCTTCAGTAATAGGGTCTTAGCTTCAAGTTCTGGGAGGCAATCAAATGCTGTGGCAATAGCCCCTATAATTTTGGGAGTTTCTTGGACTACTCTGGACAACCACTCAATGATAGTTTCTTTTATCTGACACTGTTTCTTGTTATGTAGCCATCAGCTATGCACATGGGCTCATGTGGAGATAACATATGTGAAATTTGTCATTAGGTTTTTAAACTAATATGATTCCCTCTGGTGTTTTCCACTAACTAGGCATTATTTGTTTCTCTCTCTCTCTCTCTCTCTCTGTCTCTCTCTGTCTCTCTCTAATTCTCCCTCATTTTCCCCATTTCTCCTTCGATAATACCTGTGTCCTATGGTCCCACCTGTCTCTCGAGCTCCTTCTTTCCCTTTATCCCCAGAGTTCTTTGTGTAGCCCTCTCTCTCCTCCTCCCATTTAAATACCCCTCATTTTATCCATCTCCCCCTTAGTAACGCCTGTCTCCTATTCTCTCTCAAGTTCCTTCTTTCCCTTTACTTCCTTAGTTTCTTTCCATTATCCTGGTTCCTGTGGTTACATCAGGATATATACTCACATATAAGGGTTTGGTGCAAGGATCCACATACTGAGGGAGAACATATGCCCTTTCTTTTTCCGAGTCTGCATTTCTAGTTCCTAGTTCCATCCATTTACCTGGAAATTTCCTGATTCCGTCTTTCTTTACTGCTGAATATAACTCCAATGTAAAGAGAGCACATTTTCATTACTCACTTGTCTGTAGAGGGACACTCACGTTGCTTCCATCACTTAGCTATTGTGGGAAGAGCAGTCACAATCATGGATGTAAAAGTGTATCTGCAATTGGATGGGTCCTTTGGGTACATGGCAGGAATGGTATAATCCGGTCAAATGGTAGGTTCATTTTTAGTTTTTTGAGTTCTCCACACTGCTTTCCATAGGGTTTGTGGGAGTTTACAATCCCACCAGCTGTGAATGATTGTTCCTCTTTCCCCACACTCTCTCCTGCATTTACTCTCATTTATTGTCTTGATCGTAGTCAGTCTGACTGGGGTAAGATGAAATCTTAAAATCCTTTTAATTTGCATTTCCCTAATTACTAATGATGTTGAACAATTTTAAAGATGTTTCTTAGCCATCTTTATTCCTTCTTTTGAAGCTCTCTCTTTAGATTCTTAGACCATTTTTAATTGGTTCCTTTGTTTTCTTGATTCTTTATTGAGTTATTTATATATTTTGAATGTTAAACCCCTGTCTTAAGTCTTGCCAGGCTCTCTAGGTATGCTCTGCCTTCTGTGCCTGCTTGAAGATGTGAACTCCATTCTTTCTTCTACTCCAGTGACCTCTGCCGCCATGCCTCCCTGACATGATGGACTCTTTGCCCCTTTGGACCTCTAAGCACAAATAAACTCTTTCTTTTATAAATTATCCTGGTCATAGTGTTTTATTCATGCCAATAGAAAAGTAACTAATACATTTTCCCTCCTAAATTAACCTGATGGAGATAATACCTCACAGACATTTCCAGAGGCTAATTTAATCTAAATAATATGTTTCTCTGAGGCTTGTTTCCGAGATCATTCTAGATTCTATCAAGTTGATAATCACTATTAAGGACCTTTTAAGTCCATGATGAAAGAGGAAATGAATGATCTGGAGTCTATGGTCATTTCATGGTTGTTGTAAGCCAGCATGATACTTTAAATACATAGTATCTAAAATACAGGAAATTTTCCCATTTCTTTAGAGAGGACAACATTGAGACATGGAGAAACTTAGCAAACTGCTTGAGATTTAAGGTAGTGTGTAGTTGAATTGGGGTTCAATCTTGCTATTCTAATACAAGAACTTGCATTCTTCCCCCTATTTTTGAGAAAAAATTTAAGGGGAATAAATAAGCAAAGAGAAATGCGATTTTTTTTCTCGCTCAAATTAGCAAATCATCTTCTGAAAGATGACATACATCCAAGGTGGCAATTATCTAGCAGAAGTGTTAATGTTGTTGTTTTTCTTTCTATTTATCTGGCAGATGTAATTAAGCATTTCTATCTGAATTCCATGTGCTTGAACCTTCTCCACACAGATATGTAAATGAAATGCCTAAACATTTTCCTAAATAAGTGAAAACTAGCCCTGTTCTTGATTAACATAGTTATAGGATCTGGAGTTGTCATAAGAATTTGAATCTGGTCTGCATATTTTTCGATTTGTGAATTTTTTCCTCTTTCCTTCCTCTGTAATTTCAAGTAAACTTCTCTCCATCTTTAGACTAGAGAATGGAAAACTCTCTCTCTGCAGTGTCATATAAAAAACGTTGTTAGCTTTGTAAACAAACTGCCGTTGCCTGTGCTTACTTATCTCTGATGTTGTACAAAAGCAAGAGAAGACATATATAAATAGGTGAATGTGGCCATGTCCCAATAAGCTGTTTTTAAAAAGCAGTCCATATTGGTCTGTGAACTACACTTAAAGACACAGTGTAAATGTTATGTCTGAATGCTATGTTATTGGCATTTATCTATAATTCTCTCATCTTTGGTTTGGGCTATAGCTTTGTAATGCCATAGTTCTATCCTTGCAAATATATCTCTTCCCAAAGCTGCCTTTTGACCCTATAGAAGATGTTTTTTTCTAAGATACACAGTGAGCTTTATTTACCACTTGTCAAGTCTGTTGTGATATGTGCAGGATTTCAAAAATGGCCCCAGCGTTATTTCCAGACTCACCTGCCCTTCTAGAATCTTACCCCTCTCTACACAAAGAAATCCTTTTCTCCTCTACTTGAACCTAAGCGGAATTTAAAAATTTTTAAATACAATTTTTGAGACAGAGGGTTTGATTGCTCTTGAATTTATAATCTTCCTGTGTCAGCTTCATGATTGTTGGAATTCTAGGCATGTGTCACTACACCTGAAAAGACTGGACTTTCTAATTTTCTCAACTGATAGAATGTTGCCATGTTCTTGCTGCATGATATCTGGAATGAGGTTCTGAAACATGGAGTAGATTCCATTTGGGGTTCTCTTTCTGTTTGTTTCTCTCAAGGTCCACATCCTCGGATCCTAGCTCCCAAGGTGAAAAGAAATTCCAGTCTATCTCAAATGGAGTGAGACTTCTCATCCAGAAGCACTGAGACTCCCCAGTTGATAGCTCTTGTTAACCTTACCTGCAAATAAATGAGATTTCAGGGCCTCTGAGGAGCCAAATCTAGCCCACTTCCTGATTTTATAAATAAAGTTTTAATGGAAGAGAGCCATGCCTATTCATTTACGTATTATGTATTGGAGGGCTTTTATTGAGCAGTAACAGCAGAAATAAATAGTCACAACAGAAACTGTATTTATGGCCTGCAAAGTCAGGAATACTTATTTTCTGGTTCTTTATAGAACGATTTCCTGCCTCCCGCTTCTTAGCCTTCAATTTTTTTCATTGAGGCCGCCGGCATCTAGAGCAACAGCCATGCCTGCTGGGCCCTGTCTGAATTTCTGATCTACAGAATTCATGAGGATAAAAAATGATTGCTTTATAACAGGGTGTTTAAGAATAATTTGTTATGAAATCAGGGTACCTGGAACATAGGTAAATACAGTGCTCGGGAAAATGAAAGCTTGCGTTTGTTAAAATACAAGAAGATTGAAACTGCATGCAATATTTTTCCTTTCTCCCCATCCTCTAATAGACACATACATTTAGAACTTTGTTTTCATAAAATTTGGGGGCAGGACTATGCAAGCCTCTCTAAAAATTTCCTTCCAGAGATAAATTTTAGGCTTAAAAAAACATAATGTTCTACCCATGTAGGAGGACTTTTGTTTTAACTATTTCTTCCAGATCTCTAAAACTGAAATAAAATCTTATTTTGAGATTACCCTTTGTTTCCTAATCTAGTTAGACTTTCTGTTGGGTGCTGACAACCTCCAGTGTCATTGAACTGGTAACTGTGGCCCATCATTCACATAGATAGAAGTGCTGTTAAAATATTCCAAATCACATTCTTTATTCTTTCTGTATGCCATTCATCAAAATGAAAGGTTTTGATAAAAAGGATTAAAGTAATACTCCTTTTGAAATGTTTCAGGCTTTATTAAAAATAGGGTAGTTTGAGGTGAAAGGTCAGAGAGTAATAATTTCTTTAGATTGATGTGATTCTTATTAAACATTTATTGTGGTGTCATTTCAGCTAGAAATCATTTTTCATTTTCTCCGTGTTGTTTTGTGGTTGTCAGTTACCCAGCTGCAGCAAACATGACATCTCAATTCTTCTGGACTTTATAGCATTTTATGGACTTGTGTTTTAGAATTCTGAGTTCTGAGGAATTTCACAATGGAAGGACATTTATCACAGGCAAGAGCTTTCATAGCTTCCTGTAACTGTAAAGAATATTTTGTCAGTTCTTTGTTTCAGAGTTCTAAAAATTACAAAGGAGTTATAAATTGTTTTCTCATTTTCTTCAGTTTCTTTTAGTATATTTAGAGGCTAGAGGCTTAAGAAACATTTTTAGAAAGATGATCTCAGTTTTGATATGACTATATACACTTCTATTTTATCTCTATGAGTTGATGATAAGCAGACAAATGACGCTGTACACACAATGTAATTTGTATGTAACTATGGACCTCTGATTGGTTTTGTTCTTTGGGGGTTTCCATGAAGTATGAATTATTTGCGGTACCAATTTTCTCCTGCTGATTTCATTACCCATATTTTCTGATTACTGATTTGTTCTGTGGCTTAAATGAGCTGTTAGGACAAAGTACTGAGGAAGTACAAGGGTTTGGCTTTTATGACAAAAGTTCTGAATTCTAGTTCTGAAAAATTTTAGCTCATACATTTTGTTACATTGTTCTATTTTTATTTTTTCCCTCTTGTTTTTTCAGACAGGGCCTCCTTATGTTCAGGCTGTCCTGGAACTTGTTATGTATCCCAGGCTGGCATCAGACTCACCATCCTCCAGTCTGCCTCTCAGGTGCTGGTTTTAGAGGTGTGAATCATTGTGGTCAGCTTAGATTCATTTACTCTGTAAACTAGTTTTCCTCAAATGCTATAAAAGGGGCGATCACTGCTTACCTCATGAGGTCCCTCTGATGAGTAACAAATCTACAGTTATCTTAAACTCATGCTTCTGTGAGGCATACAGTAAGCCATGGCAATGCCTCCTATTGCCCCTACCAAGGGGTTAGCCATGAGTGAAAAATATTCTATCAATTCAAAGAAGCCATGAGAAAAACCCATCAACTCCAAAAGGTTTTTCCCATGGTTCTGGTTAGCTTTTATTAGCTGTGAAAAAAATGCTTTGACCAAAACTAACTTGGGGAGGAGAGGGTTTATTTCATCTTATAGTACAGTCCTTCATCTAGGAAAGCCAGGGCAGCAGCTCAATAGGAGCTTGGTGACAGAAACTGAAGCCACGGACCATAGAGGAATGTTATTTCCTCTCTTGCTTCCCTGGCCTGTGCTCAGCCTGCTTTCTTATACAGCACAGGACCACCTACCCAGGGGTGGCACCACCCACAGTGGGTTGGGCCCTGCCACATCTCTCAACAATCAAGAAAATACTCACAGATGTGACTACAGGACAGTTCAATAGAGGAAATTCCTCTGTTGAGATTCCGTCTACCCAGGTGTGAAGTTGACAACTGAAGTTATCCAGAACACTCATTTAAGGTAATATTGTGTATAACTTGATATCATTTTGGTGAATTTTTCACTTTAAGGTACAAATGCTAGGATAAATAATAAAATATTAATATTACTCATAAACTATGTTAATAAAGTAAGAGGATTTGATGATCAGATTAGCTAATGGCTATACATGATAGGCCAGCATATTACAGTTATGTGCAATGTACTAGGGGTATTTTGAACAAACATTTTTATTACATTTTATTCACCTGTTTTGTGAGCTTGTATGTGTCATAGTGTGTGTGTGTGTCAGAGGAGAACTTGTGGGAGCCGGTTCATTTCTTCTACCATGTGGTTCCTTGGGAATGAACTCAGGTCTGGCTCCAGGTGCCTTTACCCATGGAGCCATCTTGCCAGCCTGGTCCTAAAGTGTTTTACCCTTGTGTAGGATGGTGCTTCCAGAGGACGAAGTGAAGAGGGGCATCCTGAGCAGAAAGGACAGTCATGGGGCTAGTGGTTCCTCAGTTCTTTCATAATAGCATATTGAAGATGTTGAGGGAAGTGACACAAGAAAATTCAAGTGCTTAGAAATTTCTAGTCAAGCATGTTATTTGTGGATAATGTTGGTGACTACTAGTTCTCTTCAACTTTTTTTGCTCACCATTCCCTGTGTGGGTTTGATTCTAACATCGAGCAAACACAGCTAATATTTGGAGGAATTCCCTTAGAGAAAGCAGAATACAGAGCTGTAATACAAGAAAGTAGTTATAAATACCAGCTACAATCACATGAGCACTAAAGATATGAATCATTAGCATTTTCTTCTTCATGACTATTTATGTGTGTGTATCATATATATTATATGATGAAAATTTTATTTTCTTTCTATTGTTTTGCCTTTCCAAAACCATATGATGTATTATATTTATATCTTATTGTTTATATATTTTTAATTTTAAATTAAGGTTGTCAAGAATAAGAGCAAACATCTGCCAAGGACTTTGGGAAAGAGGTCAGTTGGTTTTCAATTGTGAACAGTTGATTGTGTTCTTTTATGTAGAATTATGACCTCACAGAGAAATAAAAATAACATTTTAGGAATGGGAGAGATGGCTCAGTGGTTAAGAGCACCAGCTGCTCTTGCAGAGATCTAGGGCTCAATTCCCAGCACCCACATGGTGTCTTATAACCATCCATAACTCCTGTTCCAGGGGATCTGATGCCTTCTTCTGACTTCTGCAGTCATTGCATGACATGGATGAACTTACATACATGAAGACAAAACACTCATACACATAAAATAAAAATAGTAAAAACTATTTTTAAAAAATTTTATTCATTATTTTATTTTATGTGCATGAGTGTTTTGTCCCATGTATGTAAGTGCAGTTTGTGAAGACCGTAGTCTGCTGGTGGACAATGAAATGAAGCAGGCAAAGGACTCATATCTCCGCTGATATGAGTGAGTTTATTACAGGGTTCCACATCTTTATATACTCAGTTCTCAGGGTTATACTAGGGTAGTGCATGCAGGAATACATTCGTCAAACATTAGTCAAGTACATTTAGTGACATATTTATGGTTAATCAGTAAACTTTGTAAAGTACAAGCATTCTTTAAACTTTTCTTGTACAAGAGAATTAACAGTCTCCCCTTACTAATCAGCAGCTATCTTGTGTTTATACATGTAGTCATCTTGATTCATAGTAATGTTCTGCATTTTATGAGAGAGGGTGGTTTTCTACCCCATCCATTAAACATCCTTATTTTCAAGGATGTTTGGACTTTATCCACTTCTGCTTTCAACCTCTTCTTTACTGTTCACCTTCAGTATTGTATGCATACTTGGTCCTTGTAGAGACCAGAAGAGGGTGTCAGATCCCCTAGAACAGGTGTTATTGGTTATGTGCGTATTGGGTACTGAACCTGGGTCCTTTGCAAGAGCAGCCAGTATCTTTATCTTCTGAACCATCTCCATGACCCATTTATTATTGTCTTTATTTTGAGGTTAAATATGACTTAAAAGATACATTGGGGTGCCAATGTATAGTTTCCCCTGCCAAGAAATAGTTGTGATAGTTTTTAAAAAATATTTAATTTTCATACATGCATATAATGTGCTTTGATTAAGTCTAATTCCTTGCCTTCCAGTTCCTTCTCTCCATGGCTTACTTTTCTCCCTCATCTTCACGTGCTCTTTTGTGATGTGTGTCATCTTGACCATGGGATTTACAAATGTCTGTTAAACATTATGTGAATTATGTTTGTGAAGGTGTTTCTGGAGGATATTGACATTGAAATTGCAGACTAAGTAGATTGCTCCCCTCAATATAAGTGGCTTAATACAGTCTATTAAAGGCCTGAATAAAACCAAAAGGCTGAATAAGGAAGAATATGCTCTCCCCAGCTTAATCTCTTTGAAATAGGATATCTGTTTTTTCCTACCTATGATTCAGGTTTGGATTTAGACTGGAGCTGGGCCCCTGACTGTCATGGGCTTGCAGCTTGCTGACTGCAAACCTTGGAACATTTCAGCATCTATAACCACATAAAACACATACATCCACTATGCATTATTATATTCTACCACTAAAGCCTATCTGTCTATCCATCTATTTATGGATATTTACAGTCTGTATATCCATCTTACAGTTGTCCTTTTTCTTGGAGATCTCTCTCACAATGATACTTATCTAGTAGTTCATAGATGTTCACACAGCTCAGCAGTCTGACTCATATTCCAGAGCTCCCCCCATGTGATCAGATGGGAGGCAGTCTCTAACAGACTTTTCATGAGATCTTACTTTTGCTTTAGTTCTTGCTCTATACTGTGTTTTCCAGTCTTCTCTGAAATCCCTTCTTTAATAAATCACTTCAAAAGACCTTCATCTCAGAGGATTTCAATCTCTATAGCAATGCCATCCTCTGTCTCTGTCTCTGTCTTTCTCTCTCTGTCTCTCTTTCTCTCCCCATCTAACCTTCCCTGCATGCCTTCCCCATTTAAAATATCCCCAGTGTTCACATTTCTCCCTAGATAGTACTGGCATCCTAAGGCCCCACCTCTCTTGAGTTCCTTCTTTCCCTTTGCCCCGTATTTCCTTTTATACCCTTCCTCTCCCCTTCCATTTAAATCACCCCTTTTTCTATTTCTTCCTTTGTGGCACCCATTTCCTATTATTCTTTTCTTAGTCACCCCCCTTTTAGTTCCCTGGTTTCTTTCTATTTTCCTGGTTCCTGGAGTTACATATATGTAAGGGTGTGGTGCTAGGAGAATTTTTTTTTTCTGATTCTGACTTCTTGCTTCACTTACTATAACAGTTTCAAGTTCCATCCATTTACCTTCAAATAAACCTCCCTTTGAGTTGTTGGCCAGGGTGGTCTAAGAGACTCCCAAAATTACACGGGCTATTGCCACAGTCCTTGATTGCCTCCCAGAACTTAATGTTAAGACCCTATTGCTGAAGACAGGACATACTTCAAAGATTTTGGAGCAATGGAACTGGAACTGTCCTGGAACACGCTTCCACTGAAGGCTAGCACTCATAGTTCTGGAGAGTACTATGCAAGCAGCCAAGAGAGAACATCAACCAATGGCCCAACACAAGCTTTATTAATAAATAACCACATTGATGACTGACACAGTGTAAGACACTGGTGCAGCAGTGGTATTTTATTCTTGGGCTGATCACCAGCTTCCTAATTGGTCTTAGAGCCCATTTAATGAGGGGAAGCGCATATGCTGTACTGTAGTCATAGCCAAAAATCATGACTGAAGAGGTTATTGACCTTAGAGAGATCCCCAGGGCTGTCACATTCCTAGGCTAACATAACTTCTAACTAAAATGCAAAATATGTATCCTTATATTTATAGTTAAGTATCCCAGTCACCACTCTTCAGAAAAGTTTCTTTTGTACCAGATGGGGACTAATACAGAGTACTGCATTGTCTGTCAAGCGTCCATGCCAAAGCATCACAAATACAATGCAATCTCTATACCCAAGGCTCGCACTATGTAGAATGACAGGTACAGAAGACACTAATGAATCACTCAACTCTCATTAATGAAGCTCCTGCATGCAGCAAAGAGCCAGTAACACAAAAGGTCACAAATGGCCAAATCATGGAGATTAGGAATCTGCAGAGTGTGGGTCCCTGGACAGGACTCTTAAGTCTTACCCATGGTTCAGGGGCCATTGTGGAAGAGTGGGTGGAAAGATTGTAAGAGCCAGTGAGGAGGGCCTTGACCGTATGGAAACAGAATCCTCCAGGTTCCTGGGACTCTGCCCATGGGAAGCTACATCAGTTGTTTTGCCATGCTCAAGATCCATGCAAACTCAACCAGAAAAATCCCAACTTGGCAGTAGGGAAATGGGTGGCAGACCCCAACATTTGCTTAAGAAACATTGGCAATTGATTACTGTTGGGTGAGGATGGGCTACACTTCCTAAAGTAAGGGATTCTGGGAAGGTTTATTAGAGTTCAGTAGATGAACCCACACTGAGGTCACTTGGTGACACTAACTTGACACAATAGACCTTAACACCCAATGGAAGAATGTACGGATTCCAGTTAGGGGCTATGGGGGCGTGCTGGCATTGAGCATGCTGTAAAGTGATTAAAGTAGATTGAGATGTTCTGTATGAAGCACACAATAATTCAATAAGAAAAAAAAATTAATAAAGACTGGATATACCCAGCAAACATCAGGATTCTATTTGCTTCTCTTACATTGAACCAGAGCTCTAGTTAGCTCTGTAGGGACCAGATACTTCTAGTTCTTTACCCTCAAAGTATTTCTACATATATTTTTCTCTGGCACCGTCCAAGTAAAGCTCTAAAAATAGGGAAGAAGAGGAAATGCAGTTATCGGCAGTCTCGCAGTCTCTGGAGGGTTAAGGAGGAGGGGTCACCTTGAAATCTCCCCTTTCTCATGGAGAAACAAAGAGCAGACTTAATGACCATGATTACGGCCAATTAAGTGCCTAATTCTGCACTTGAGAATAAAAGGCCAGTGGTAGAGTTTCTAACTCCAAACACTTAGAATGATGGAAAGAATAACTTCCCATAAGCAATTGGTATCTGCTATTTTGGAAGGGACACGAAGAGAAGTTTTGGTGGAGTCTGAAAAGACTACTACTAACTGGGAGTGGCAGTCATTTCTCTTCCACAGAGTCTTCATCTGGCCATCAGGCAATTTCTCTTTGCCTACTTATTTTACAAACTTGACCTAGGAGTCAGCTGAAATAACGAATGTATGTATGAACTCTGCATCATAACTGCCCAAAACAGCGACCTAGAATATTTCCCAGTGTTATTGCTGGGCTTTGCAAAGATATGTACTTGACCTTAAACCTTTCCTTAGTTCCTTCCTCTTAATGTTCTCATGTATGTAATAAATCAGTGTATCCTCCTTTCGTACATAGTAATAATATCTATATTTATGTTGATATAACATACATATGTATACTCTATATATTCCTTACAATACGAACCACTGAAAGAAAATCATAGATGGATAATTTCTAGGTTTACATGACTGAAATTTGTTTGGAGAATAATTTAATTGGGTAATTTAAGAAATACTTATAAACTGTGATACCACTTTTCAATCTGGTAACATGTAGGATGTACGCATTCTCACCACTGTGTGCCATTGGAGAAGAATATGACTAGTTAATCTTAACATTTCTTTCTACTATGTCCATATGTGGACTCTGAATCTTCTCCAACACTTGTAAGCAACCACAAGAAAAAAACAGAGTTGACATTTGAACAAAGCCTGTTTGTAATTCCTATTCTTAAACTTGGCAATGCTTAACATCAGAGCATGAATAGGTGTTTAAATCTTGGTCAACATGGAAGCTAACAAAGAACATTTCGCAACAGAAGTAAGAGAGAGAATAATATAATGTTTGGCTTGAAACAAGTGAGAAGCTGCAAAGAATTCCACATGAAGTTCCAAGGCATCTTAGCCTGGGGAAGGAGGAAGGCAAGGAAACCAGCCTGACTTCAGAGCTGTATTGTCTCAATAAGTGGCCACTCAGCACAGGTAGTGCCTAAGCATTTAGTATGTAGAAAGCTGGGATGTACTATAGGTATCAAATATGGCACTATTTTTGAAAATATGAATCCTTTAAATTTTATTTCTCTGAATTTTAGCAAATTTAATTATGAACTTACAATTTATATAACTGGATTTTATTAACAGTGCCAAACTGCACAACTTTCCCGAGTTTTTATAGCTCTTGGATATTTTCTCAGGATTCTGTTAGCCTAAATTTATTTTATATAATATCTTTACCTTGGTAACATGTTTCTTGGCTCACTGTCAGTGACAACAATGAAACCATTTCCTGGAACACAAACTCATGTGAAATCCATGTGAAATGGATGGCATTCAAATGACTGAATCTGAACAGTGCTGAGAAATTACTCGAGAAAGATGAATGATCATAAATGGTTCCTTTTTAAAAATCATGCTTTTCTTACAGTTTTAGGACATTCTTCATTTAAACTAATACTCAATCAGAAAGAATAAATCACTCTGTCAAAGTCAAATCTTTAACAGTTGTCACCAACTGCTGGGGATACTTATCACAATTACAAGCTTATTTAGCTTTAAGGAGAGGTAGAGTAGTTACCAATGCAATAATATCACTATTGGAGTTGGGTTAAATCTTACTTCTCAGTGCATAACTAGAAGGAAAATAAGGAGACTATGTACTGAGCAAGGATTCTGGAGTTGTGGAAGGGTGGGAAATCTTTGGGTAGAGTTTTAGAAGGTAAATGTAGAACTTTTTCTTCTGAAACCCTCAGTGAGTCAATCTGATTTTTATTGTCCTAGGATCAAAACTGTATTTAAGAGAGGCAATGATAGGATAACTTCTCCACCGCTTTGTTAGAACCTAGTATGCTGGTTCCATATTCAAAACCAATTTAAGTCATTTAATATCTTTGAAACTCTCACCTGGTAAATTAAAGGTTCTTATTTCTGAGTACATACCAAGCATAGGGTTTGGAATGAAAATAACAATATGGGGATTATTTACAAAACATTTGCATTACATGGATTCCCCAGAAACTCAGGAATTACAACAGTGATATGAAAGTTAGTGGTAATTTCATTGTGAAATTTCCCAGGAAGTACTGCTGGGGAGGAAGAAAATGAGGCAGGCAGGGCAGTAAGCTTGTCCAGGGCAGGCAAGTGGACAGGTTGCTTTTGGGGCTTCTCTGAAAGGCTTTTTATCTTACCTCCGAGTGGAGCCATGAAGGGCTAAGAGACCAACTCAGAAATGCCATTGACGGCTGTTTCTAGTGTCAGAAACTGCTCAGATCTGTCTAAGTGAGGGCTTCACAGTCTTCCACAGCCAAGGAGAACACTGAGGCCTGGAGTTTAAGGCACATGCAATCAGACAAGGAGCATAGAATAGGAGATTGGTGGATTATTTACAGTTTAAACACTGTATAGAACACTGTTGCTGGAAGTCACTCTTGAATTATTTAGTAGTGAACATAGCAGACATGTTTATTGGAAGATAATCATTCCAATCAAGTGGGTTAGAAGACAGTGCATAGGATTTTCATGGAAATTTCCATTTTATGGAGGTAAAAGTAAATTCATGTTATTTCTAGACCATGGGTTTGTTTGCATTTAGACCCGTCCAAACTAGTATTGTTTTTCAGCTATTGTATATGAATGAATACCCACAGGAAAATGGATCTTTGTTGCTGAACAACCCATTTGAAAAGCTGTAATTATTATAAAACAATTTGGCAAGGGGAAGGTTTGTTGGTGGAAATGAAAAGCAGTTTTGAGGCCAAAAGTTTGTTATTTTCCCACAAATAAGCTTAATGGAAAAATAAAATTATTTTCTGTCTTTGGCCAATTTAAAGTCTTTAAGTATTCTGTATGAGCCATAACTGCAAATTCTGTCTCCTTAATGTAGACAAAAGTAATTCGTGCTTCACATTGACATTCCTAACTTTTAAAATGTTTATTTGGGAAGAACTGAAATGCTAATCAACCTTGAGGGGAAAATTCATTTCATTGATCACAATGTTTGCTTTAAAAAAAATCTGTTCTCTGTTAGAAAACTCAATTATGAGAATGAAAATTGTGTACATGTAAGGCAGTTTGTGCTTTTTTCTATTGGAAATTTAAGGGAAGTACTTCTTGACTCATTCAATGTTTGATTTTAATGGATGGCCTCTCACTGCTCAGACTGTCCTCAACTTAACCACTCAAGCTGTCCACTTGTTATAGCCTCCAGAACAGTTAGGCGTACAGGCATGTGAGATTGTACCTAGCACCCACGTTCAACTTGTGTTAATTTAATTTTTGATTTAATATGTGAGTATATGTATGTGCATGTATGTGCACATGTATTTATGCTGGAGAACATAAGGAAGCTAGTAGAAGATGCTGTTATCATCTATTAGTTTTGCCTTTCCATATTCCCTTGAGACTGAGTTTCTCACTGAAACTGGAGCTAGCAGATTTTCAGCTAGTCTGTCAGCAGCAAGCCCCAACAATGCTCTGTCTCCATCTCTCCTACAAGTGCTGGAATTATAGGTGCCTATGACTGTGACTGGCTTTCTATATGGGTGCAAAACCCATGCTTTTATGCTTGCCCAGAAAGTATTCTTACTGATTAAGCCTCATTCCTAGTCCCACCTAGTTTTCTGAAGCCTAGAGCTGTGTGAAGACATTCTTTAGAACTCATTTCATTCATTTTCAGGACCACTGTCTTTCTAATGGATAAACATGATATAGATGAGCTTTGAAGCCTTTGCTATAAACGGGGCTATTCAAACTTAAATCGACTGACTTGCAGCACTTCCATTTCTATAAGGCAATGGCTCAGGAACTAGAAAGAAAATGACTAGTAGCATTTAATTTATTTTTCTCATGAGCAAATTATAAAATGTAATTGTTATAGTAGAATAAATTTATTCTAATTAGAGTATCTAATTAGACTAGGTATATCTATGTAGTGTTTTGAAACTACTTAAACTATGGCAGCAAAATGTTGCTGTCTCAAGAAACGTTGGGCATCTCTGCCCTTCCTACTGAATTTGTACTCTGGTCCCCACCTAGCCCTGTGTCCTAGTTAGCTCTCAGTTTGACTGGGTCTAGAGTTATCTTGTGAAGGCACTCTCCTGATTGCTAATTGATGTAGGAGGGTCCAGCCCATTGTGGACAACACCATTCCATGGTCAGGTGGCCCTGGACTGCAAAAACAAACAAACAAACAAACAAACAAACAAACAAACAAAAACAATAAATGAGCATGACCCTGTGAGTGAGCTAGCAAGCATCATTCCTTCATTGTTTCTGCTTAAATTTCCTGCTTACATTCCAGTGTGGACTTCCCTCAATGATGCACTGTTACTTGGAATTGTGAGCCACAGAAGACACCCTTCCCTCCTCTAAGTTGCTTTTGATTAGAGTGTTTGTTACAGCAGCATAAAGGAAAATAGAACACTATCACTTCTCTGGCTATCCATGTTTTTCTGACAATCCTCTAGCTCCTTAGGCCTTTTCTTGTTCTCTGTCACTCCAGACTTTCTCTTTTGGAGATCTGTGTATGCTATGTTGTTGTATAACACATTCTTCCAAAGCTTGTTAAGATTCAGGAAAGTCTAAAAGGATACTACTTACTCTGCAGGAAGTGAGGCTGGCGAGATGATTCAGTGGTTAAGAGCACATACTGCTCTTGCATTGGTCCTGTGGTCAGTTTCTAGTGCCTCATCCAGCAGCTCACACTCGGGGTAATAGGATTATGTCATCTTTGGCATATTGACTGTCATGTATGGTGTAATGCAGGATGGGCCTTAGTCAGGCAGCCTGCCATGAGGAATAAGGAAATGGCTCCTGTGGATGTGGCGTTCATCTCTGGCCAGGTGGGACACCAGCTTCTGCCCTGTGTCTGGAGAGAACCTGTACCGAGATAATCTACCTGGAGACAGAACACCATTGGCCACAGTTGGGAACCACCCCATAGGGCGATTGGCCAACTTCACTCATAAAAATCCTTGCACTTCCTTGAATAAACGAGTTTGCAGCAGCTTGCCTGTGCTTGCTTCCACCGAGCTCCCAGTCTCTGTGTTCTGACTTCGCACCTCTCACCCCCTCTCAGTGGAGACCCTATGTCCTCCTTGGGCTGCCCCGAGCAGAGCAGAGGGATGGTACCACTGTCACACTTGAATTTTCAAATTTATGAATAAGAAAGAGGTAAGAGAGGCTGGAGAGATGGCTCAGCAATTAAGAGCATGTCTGCATTTCTAAAGGACTGGGGTTTGATTCCTGCACCCACGTGGTGGCTAAGAAACTTCTGTAACTCCAGCTCCAGGGAATAGGACACCCTCCTCTGGCCTCTGCAGACCTTGTAACACATGGGTACAATGCAAGCAAATCACTCATACACATAAAGTAAAAATAAATAAATAAAAATATAAAAAAATTAATTTAAAAAGAAGGGAATAATAACATTTACCTTCAAAATAATGTACAGTTTTTGGACTACACCAACTTCTGAGAAATTTTCAACTGTTAGATTAGAACAAATAATTATCTCCTTACTGGGTTGTCTTCTTGCATAAAGAATGAATGAAGAATATTTGTTTCAGTGGCTTATGCCCAGGAATCCACATCACTATCAGTGATGAAGCTGGGTGAAAGCTTATCCTGGATGGCTTGTGGAACAATTGGCTGGAGAGAAATGACTAGGTGAGGATGTGTTGCCATTAAGTTTTAAGGAAGGGGACAAATTATATGGAAATTCCAGGACACATAGAAACAAGCCACACTGGACCTAGTGTAGATTTCTACCGTGACCAATTCCCTTTCCAATGCCTGATGATTAAATTTTGTCTTTCCAATCCTTTTCTTGGTACCACATATAATATAAAGCTTTCAATAAATGGGTTCTACTTCCCCTTTAAGCTGACTCCACTCTGTGGCATTGCTTTGGCATCCCAGAGATCCCTTCTTTCTTTCCCTTCCACTAAGCGCAGCCTAGATTTTCGCAGGCCACCATACTCTCAGGATGTCATTCTAGACCATTTATATTGATCTCCTCTGGCTTCATTACTAAAGTTAAAACTTTTAAACATTGGACCTATTCTAGAAAGTAAATCTTTCCTCCAAATCCTAGGACTATGTAGGATGGCCTGAGTTCCAAACCTGTAAAAATATCCTTCAAATTCTTCACTTGTATCATATTTTAACAGTTTCTCTGCAGGCCAACATGACATTCATTTGAACTCATCCAAAAAGAACAGCATATTCTCTTTGGTGTTTGCACTGGAACTTTTTTCCCCTTAATTTGTACTTTTGGAATCTTAACGAATGAGCTTTGAGTTTTGGAGACAGTGATCTTGTTATTAAGTGAAGGGATTAATTATTTTTAAATGCCACTGCAAAAGGAATATCAGCATTTTGCTCTTAATCATGAGTTATCATCACCTAAAATATCATAACAATTATATCAATTTATTTTAATGAACTGTCCTGCCTTTTTGTGTGCATGGCTTAAGTTACTCCCACAACTGTCAAAATCATACGGGTATAGGAAGGTGGTGACTGAAAATCTCTGTCCCAGGAGAGAGCTGTCACTGAGATAATTTGGAATTGGCAAGTACCTTGGAATGTGCATTTTAAAAATACAATCTAATTCATCTCAGATACTATGACTCCAACTGACAAATATCAGTTTTTTGGTTGTATGCTGCTGTCAAAAATGAAAGGTGAGAACTTGCAATGTAAAAAATATTACAATTAATGTATATTACTGATGCAAATTAATGGGATTCACTGTGAAGTTAGATATTATGATTTGATCAAACCCTACCTTCATTCTGCCATTTGATCCCTTCTTCCTCCCCTCAGTCTCCTTCTCTTTCTTTCTTTCTTTCTTTCTTTCTTTCTTTCTTTCTTTTTTTCTTGTTATCACCAACTCCCATTAGTTTCCACATATGAGAGAAAACAAGTGATCCTTGTCTTTTTGTGTCTGGCTTATTTTTCTTAATATAACAATCTCTATTTTCTCCCATTCTCCTGCATATGGCATAGGTTCATTCTTTTTTCTGTAATCCACCCTTTGTCTCTTGACACCTAGCCTGATTCCATATCTTAGAAATTGTGACTAAGGACATGGTAACTCTGGGTGTATAGTTATCTCTTCTGCATGGTGCATTCTTGTCTTTAAGATAAATATACAGGGGTGGCGTATCTGGCTTATGTTCAATTTTTAATTTTTAAAGGAACCTCCTTGTTATTTTCTATAGTGCTTCTACTAATTTATATTCCCACCACCAACATTGCATAAGGGATGATGGTTCTTTATTTATCCATGTCCTTGCCAGAAATCTTGTTTTTGGTAATAGACATTTATTAGACAATAATAGACAGGATGAGATAGAAAGCCAGTTGCAGTTTTTTGTCTATTTTATTTTTCATTTTATTGTGCTGGGATTGACACAGGCCCCTGAATGCTGGACAGTTGCTTTCTAATCCACATCCCCAGACTTTTTATCTTTGCAGTTTTGCTTTGAGACAGGGCTTTGCTCAGCTGCATGGGCCTCATTGCAGTTTTGATTTGTATTTCCTTGGTGGTTAAAGATTCATAGCACTTTTCATCTATGTCTTTGGCATTTGTACATTACAAAGAGTCCCTCTGTGCAGAATAATCGGGACTAGCAGTTTTGTATGGAGATGGTAAGAGCCAGAAAAACATGTGCGTGGTCCCCAGTCTTCTTCTGGTTCTCAGCTCCAGCCTGCCTTCCAGCTCGTTTTTCTCTGCATTTCAGAAGCTGACTGGCTCGCTTGTGTTCTCTATACTGCAAGTGTCATAATCCATTCGTGGCTGCTCTCATGTGCATCATCTTCCCTAGGCTTCCTCAGTACTGCAGCTCACACTAGTTTCCTCTTCCCTTAACCCTTGTTCATTTATTTATTAATTCCTTCAAATAGCTCTCCCTCTGGCACAGAAACACACAAAGTAATTTCAGTCCTCTGTGTGAGCATCTCACCTTCCTGCTTCAGTGTAAACTCTGGAGGACACATCCCATGATTTATTCATCCTCTGTTTTTGACACATTGCCCAGAACACAAGAGATTGCAAGAAATAGAATTTGGAGCTGAACTTAAATTTTAGATGAAGGACTAGGTATTTGAGCGTTTTAGTGTTTGCTTTCTAAAACATGTTTTATGCTTTGACTAGACTAAACTGGGTAATTAATTTGCAGTTTATTTGAAACCAAAGTTTTATTAACAATAGCTACCACACCCACAGTGGGTAGTGCATATGTACCTGGCACTGCATCCATGATATTTTTCTCTCCTGTAATCTTTACAAAAAAAATAGTGTAGCTATGCCACAGGTGAGGAAACAGTGTGAATAATTGAGCAACTTACCTGATATCATATAAATTAATTAGCAGAATTGAATCTATTTAAACCTAGGACTCACTCAAAATTCTGATGTTTAACCTCCATGCTATGGTATCTCCAAAATAGAAGAAATAATGAGAAATATTGAAAAAATAACTGTTTGATTGATTCATTCACTTGGTATTCTAGAAACACCTCATTCACTGAGTTTGTCTGGTACTTAGACTACGGTAGTCAAGAAAAAAATGAGACTTATTCTTTAGAGATAAAGAATCTTTTTGGGGACTCCTTAATGTAAAAATTCGCTTCTTTTTTATTTCCTGGACTTCCAAATCTAAGGCCACACTACCCAGTTTGAAATCTGATAACAAGTATAATTCTGTATCTTGTAGTCTACATAAATGAGACTTTATGCCTATAATCTGATTTTTTATGAATACAGAAATATACACAGTTACTACATGAAGAATATTCTTTAATACATGATAGATATAGTCTACACTATCCTTGAGACAGCCCGGCATGCACAGACTCACTTTTGGTCTCTGCTCCCCTTTCTGTCTTCCACTTTACCCACATCTCCATTTATGGGAAGATGGGAAGCCTTGTTCTGACTGATCCTGTATGTTCCCAAATCCATGGTCTCCACTGAGACCTTGTTCTTCCCCTGCAGGCCCTAAATTCTTGAAAGGCAAAGCAGGAAGAGGTATTTTCATGATTTCCCTCTACTTCCTTGAAGCAACTACTTCAAGCTAGCCTTATCCAGCTGAATAGGGAAGGGGCTCTGACCAAACTGAAACGGCAGTACAGAAGGGAACACCACCCCTTCTTCTGCATTTGTTTGTAGCCCTTAGCAACATATTTATGTTTCTGTCTCGGAGGATAAATTGGTTTATTGGTCCTCTTTCCATTAGGCAGAGGATAATGTCATGAACTATTCAATTTGGGGGTTTCAAAATCTTGTAAAGTCCACTGTTTTATCTGGTGGTCCTTATTTCTGTTCTGTTCTATCAGTACTCGAAGAGTGTTTTCTTTCTGTTTTAGTTTTCTTTCTGTTGCTGTGACCAATAGCAACTTAGGGAAGGGAAAAATTTACTTGGTTTCTAGGTGACAGTTCCTCTAAGGGATACCAAGGCAAGAACTCAAAAGTAGAAACTAGAGGCAGGAACTGAAGCAGAGACCATGGAGGAACATTGTTTATAGGCTTGCTTCTCCTGACTTCTCAGCTACCTTTCTTATCCAACCCAGGCCCACCGTCCTAAGAATGGCACCACCCACAGTGAGCTTACATTATCAGCTTATATCAATCAGCAATCTAGAAAATGCCCCATATACTGCCATATACTCCCATATGGGCCAGTCTGAGGTCAAATTACTCAATTAACATCTCCCTTTCCCAAGTGACTCTAGTTTGTGTCAAGTTGACAAAGACTAGCCTGTACTTTTCAAGGATAGAATTTTGAGTTCAATCTTGTGTCTGGAGTTTCATTAGAAGCCCATATGATTAGCCTGAATGAGAAGCTGCCTTCTGAATAGTGTTCTGAAAAACATTATTGAATTGCCTACAGTTTTCTGAAAAGAAAGCATGACTTATTGATCATCTTTTGGACACTTTTCTTATTTCAATACATAAAGAATTATAATGATCTTGTTTAAAAACCATAATTATGATCTTGTTGTTTTGGTGTTTGACCCTATTTAGATTTTTGAATGAAAGAAATGATTTGCCTTAAATGCAAAGAATCACAGAGGGATACATGTCAAAAGGATTTAAGAGAATGAAATATATGATTTTGGTGAATTTTCAAGTTTTGATTTTGTTTAATATATAAGTCAAACACTTGAAATGGACATTTTAAACCTATTTTCGTAGGCTTGGAGATTTGAAATGAACAACTGTTGGTTTAGTTTTCATCTTACTGAGTTGTTCTTAAACATTAGCAAGAAAGCTCTGCCTTCAGCCTTTCTTTACCTCCATGCACGAGTACACACGCACACACACCCTTATTCCCTTTCGAGCTTGCTTCAGTATCTGTCCCAGGTGAGCATTCCTGCTGAAATGATGGCCAGTCTTAGTGCCACATCATCCATTACACATTATCACTGACAGATCTTCACACTGAGACATTTTTCCATCCACCTTTAATGGCTGTTTCCAAAACTATTGACATTTACCAAGTCAGGGGCAATTCATCTTTTAAGGAAGTGCCAGAATAGCATCCTAAATAGGACTCAAGGGTGCTTCAGAGTGTGGATTTGCATTACATGGGGAACTGGTGCTGAAATCAGATGTGAGAGAAGTGCAGCCTTTAGCTGGGATTCTGTGTCAAAGATGGAAATTTATGGATGAGAATGTTTGAGGTGAATGCTGTCAATTCCTGGTCTTATAATGGAGATAGGAGAAGAACTTAGGCGTTTAAGTTTAGAGAGATCTCTCTTCTTCACATTTGTCTATTATTTTTTCTTATAAGGTTGCTAAAAGAAACCTTTTTAAAATGTTTATTGATTATTGTCATCATTATCATTATTTGTCTGCTGTGTGTGTTTTCATCCACAGGCTACATGTGAAGGAAGTCAGTAGATTTCTCTTTCTACCTTTGCATATGTTCTGGGGACTGAATTCATATTAACAGGTTTATATGGCAAATGATTCTTTTTTTATAATAAGGAAAATTGTAAAATTTAAATATATATTAAATATGTAACTATAAATTATAATTATGAAAGGAAAATAAACAAAGAGGTTCTTTCTTATGTTTATTGTTACCCTATTTATGTGATATAGCCAGGATTTTATGAGATTTCTTAAAAATCTCATTCATTTCTTTAATTTATCAGCTCCTTTTCCCACAGATATTTATTAAGCCCTTATTACTATAATAGGAATTGCACAACACTTTGGAGATAAAATAGTGAGCAAAGGGAGCCGGAGAGATGGATCAGCACTTATGAGCGCTGGCTGCTCTTGCAGAAGACCTGGGTTTGATTCCCAGCACTTACATGGCAGCTAACAACCATCCATAACTCCAGTTCCAGGGAATCCAGTGCACTCTTCTGACCTTCGTGGACACGGGTGAACTTATCTTCATGCAGGCATTACACTCATACACACAAAATAACAATAATAAATAAAATGTTTTTAAAAATAGTGAGCATAGTAGTCACTGCTAACAAAATATTTTGGGAATTGACATTTATTAATTGTAGTACATATTGTGGAACTCCATTGGTGTAAGAAACAAGAATCAGAATTTAGGGTTCAATAGTGTCAGTTCTTGTAGATAACATTCACAAGACTTCATGTAACCTTTATGGTGAGCAAAGCCCTTAAGGTGAAGGTAAAGTTTTCTCTGCATTGGGGAAGATGCGAGCAGGGGTTTTGCCTTTGCAAAGGAGACGGTTTAGGATTTTCTTGCTCAAATTCAGAGGTTTGTGGGGGGAGCGAGACAGGGTCTCCCTGTAGCCCCACCTGTCCTACCTAGAACTTACTATGTAGATCGGTCTGGACTTGAGTTCACAGAGCTACACCTGTTTCTTCTGGGATTAAAGGCATGTGCCATTGTGCTGGCTGAACTAAGAATTTTTTTTTCACATCCTTTTTCAAATAAAACAGGCCTTATTAGGCATGTATATAATGCATTCTAATTATATCCCCCCCCCATTAACTTCTCTTTTTCCCTGTTTCCTCCTTATGGTCTAATTTTTACAGTCCATGAATGCTCAAATAAGAATGCATATTAATTTTAAGCATCAAAATGTCCCCAGCAATCTATACACTCGGTATTCCAAATTACACCTATGTTGGTTAGTTTTAATTGTCAATGTGACACAGTCTAGAATCATGTGGGGGAAGCTGTGCAGGGTGAGATGGACTTTCAAAGTAGCATTACTTTGTATTTTTCAGGTTGAATTAATTTTTGTGCAGGGTGAGAGTTATGGATCTTATTTCATTCTGCAGGTGGATATCTGGTTTTGCCAAAATTCATTTGTTAAAATGATTGCCTTTTTTCCTGTTCAAGTTTTTGGTACCTTAAAAAGAATAGGTGTCCATAGGTATTCTAGTTTGGTTTCTCTGTTGCTGTGATATAACATGGAATGAAACCAAGTTTGGGATGGAGGGGTTTATTTTGTATTAAATGTTAAAGTCCATCACTGAGGGAAGCCAAGACAGGAAACGAAGTAGGAACTGAAGTAGAGATTATGTGTGAATGTTGCATACTAGCTTGTTGCCCCTGGCTTGCTCAGCTACTGTTCCTATCACCTAGGCCCATCTGCCCCCTGATGGCACTGCCCACATTAGGTTGGAAATCTCCGACGTTAAGTAGCAATTAAGACAATGCTCACAGACATGGTCATTGGGCAAGTCCAATGAAAAAAAATTACTCATGTGAGGTTCCCTCTTCGCATTGTGTCCTGTTGACACATAAATTCAACCAAAATGATGAATTCATCTCTAGTATCTGTTAGGTTCTGCAGATTCGCATGTCAGTTTTTTTTTTTTCCAGTACCACACTGTCTTTATGACTATAGTTCAGCAATATGGTTTGATGTTTGGTAATATGCTACCTATGGCAGTATTATTTCCGTTTAAAATTATTTTGGCTGTAGGTGACTTTTGTGTTTCTCTCTGAATTTTAGGATAGTATGTTTTCCTAGTTCTGTGAAGAATGTCATTGGAATTTTGATAGAGATTTTAATGAATTTGTAGATTGATTTTGGTAGTATTACTAGTTTTGCAATGTTAATTCAGCCAACCCAGGAGCATGCAAATTTCTAAACAGACTGTTTCTTCTCTGTCGAAGGGTTCATGTGGTTACACTGGACACCACTCATAACCTAAAGTAATTTCTTTACTTTAAAATTCATAGCTTTTATGACATCCATAAAGTCACCTTTTAAAATTAATGTAGCCCAATTTTTAGGTTCTATAAATAAAGATGTGGAAGTATTGAGGGGCAGGGAAAGAGATACTCTTTATCTACCCTGGACCACTTGGAAAAAGCTGATTATTTTCTTTCCTAAAATCCAAAGGAGATGCATTTTGTTCCTCTTTCAGACCAAGTGAGGCAAGTGGATCTGCATTTTTTGTTGGTCATGCTACCCAAGATAATGTAATGAATACAGTGTTTTCTTAGCAAGTAAGTAACAGTGAGTAGGTCCATGGAAGCCCTCATTACTACTGATTAGAAGAGAGGTTAGGGTCAAAGTGGAGGTACAAAAATAAAAAATGCTAAGTTCTTGTTTTGTTTTCAAACACACACACACACAATAAACTGTTAACACAACTACATAACGAATTAAATCTCTTCTCTGTGGAGCTTGTTGAACTAAACATTGAATAAAAATTCAGCACTTGGTGCTGTCAAAGCAATGGGTTTCCAGAAATAACTCATTAAGATGTCCTAGCTTCTTTGGTGGGCTGCTATTTTGACATTTTTAAGCTTGAAATTTGCCTTTTGTGTATTATAGTCTCTCTTCAAGGGACCAACAGAACTCTGTTACAATCAAGCTGATGTATTAGCACCATCAAAGGTAGATTCCCGTGGTTTTTCAGTCATCACTTCATCTAAGTAATTAGCTGCACTTTTCTAGGTATCAGGTGTTTCAAAGCTAGAGATGCCGACCCACGGTTGATTTCAGATCTGGTTTCTTGCAGACAGAGCAGATAAAAGTGAGTTTCATGGATGGTGTAGCTGAGAGAGGGAGAGAAGTCACTTTAAGTGACATTTGGGTCCTAGGGATTTGAGCTGGTGGCTATTTTTCAGTTTCTTAACCTGACATGTCTGTGTACCATAGCTAGGCTTTGAAAATAAAATTGCTGGATCAAAGCCACCTTGTGCCACTTGGGGACAATGGAAGTGTCATTAGTTACCAGGAAATTCTAGTAAGAAATGGAGGTGGCACAAGATTCCTTTTCTTTGTACCTTAGAAAATCCAAGTTTTTGAAGAAAGAGTGAGAATTTTAAGAAGTTAGACTATGTCTCTCCCGTGTCACAAGCCCGCCATCAATCCCAATTTAATTCAGTGTAAATCTCCCAACTCTTTTCAACATCAGTGACTTAACTCTCTGATGCTTGATGTGTGGTCTTAGACACGCCACAGACTCTTACCGATTTTCTGCAATAGGGAGCCTGTGCCAAATCCAAATTAATATCACCACCTACCAGTCAGTTCAACTCACTTTTTCCTTTCTTTCTTTTTTTTTTTTTTTTTTTTTTTTTTTTGGAGGGCGGTGTAATTCCCTAGAGCTGGAGTTTCAGGTGGTTGTGAGCCATTATCTTGGGTGCTGGGAACAGAATGCAAGAATACTTTTCAAGGAAAGTATGTACTACTGGGGATTGAACTTATGAACTCATGTACAGTGGTCAAGTGCTATATCACTGAGATGCATCTTTAGCCTTGCAGGAATTACTTAAGGGGTATTGATTTGTACCATTACAAATACTCCAAGTAAGGTTATAGATGGCAATACATATGAACCAGTTACTTTGCAGCAGTAACCACTAAATCTCCTTCCCATTAGTAACTACTGTTGTTTTTCCTGATTGATGGAATAGGATAAAAACTTCTCTAATTCTTAAATTGAATTTACCATCTTTTGATAGCTTCTCCAAGATTCAGAAGTCTCTCAGAGATCCCAGTGGTAAGAAACTGAACTGCAATTTACACCTTCACACTGTCAAAGTCTGAACAACTCCTCCTCTCTCCACATTCTCTTTGAATGCTTCTTGACTTCTGCCACTAATACTCCAAAGCCAGTTACAAAGTTATTTTAATTCCCAAGGCTTCAAGTTGTGAAAATGAATCACTTGAGGGGACTCTAACCAGTTAAACCTGACGATGTGTTAACTGCCAGTAGTCACCTCTGCTCTATATTTGGTGACTTGGTATCTCTTGTGGAAGTTCATTATGACCTGGTTATATGTACGGTTATCACAGAGATCATCTTCTTCTGTGGGAATGCTAGTGGTGGAGAGAAGTTTTCTTTGGACAAGCAGAAGCGCTGTTGCAGGGCCCACTCTGAGATGCGCACTTGCCTTTTGCTTTGCCAGGTAATGAAGGCGGTGATATACATGAAACAGGGCATGTTTACTCTGCTTCTTACATGACTGACTGCAATCAACATGTACGATATGCACCAACTTATGGCCTTTTTGTCAGATGAGTTTTATTCTTTATTTTGGTGTGGAAGATGGACTTTTTGCTTGAAAATTGAATAATGTCATAATGGGCTTAATTAATGATCAGGACAAATAGCCAAGTGGCATAAATTATTTCCATAAATAATGATTACTTAAATGTATGTTGATCATACTCTTATTTATGGATGATTGCTTTTTTTCTAATAATGAAATTTTACATGAATATCATTTGTGATATTATTGTAAACTTGACCTACAATAACTTTGGTATTTAGAACACGTTTAGACTAACAGATGCAATGGGAAGACAGTGCAGGAAATTTTCCATGATCTCTGTGCACAGCTTCCTTAATCATTGATAACTTAGGTTTGCTTGGTAAGTTTATTTTAGCTGATTGCCTGCCTGATGTTGAGAGATTATTGTTAATTATAGTCCATAGGAAGGCCAGGTCTTTTGAGATTGAAGAATGGTGTTAGAATTAAAGCTCATAGCAATTACATTTGCTTATTGTTACTATAGACCTGTTTTTTTTCTAGTCCCAAGAGAATCTGTGAATATACTTTTATAGTAATAAATATACGTATATATACAAATATCTCTATCACTGCCATCTGTCTGTCTATCTATCTGTCTATCTATCTATTTATTTACCTACATACCTACCTATCATCTTTGCATGTGCTGCTGAAGTGATGGCTCAGTGGATAAGATCATTGAGTAAGCATGAGGGCCTGAGTTCAGATTTCAAGCACCCACCTTAAGTCTGGGTGTGGCTACATATGCCTATAATACCAACACTCTAAGCTAGAGCTATGAGGATATCTAGGGCTTGCTGACCATACAATCTATCTGAAAACCAGCAAGTTCCAGTTTCAGCAAAAGATCCTGTCTCAACAGGATAGAGCAATAAGTGTTAGAGCAGGATACCCGAGTCTTCCTCTGGTCTCCACATGAGCATACAGGAACATGGTACACTGACATACAAAAAAATAGCTACACATATCCACATCTGTAAATATTTTATATGTAATACATTTATGTGTATTAAGCTATACCCGAGCTCATATTGATACCTCAGCTCTAATCTGTTAACATGTGGATCATTTTTTTCCCTTCCCTTGCTATTTTTACCTTCATCTGAATAGTCAGAAACCTGGCTTTCATCATCCTCCATCCATTCACTTAAAATTTCAATTGCAGTATCATATGTAAAAGTACCAGTATTGCTACCTGAATAAGATAAATCTGTACCCATATAGTGCTTTTAAATAGTGTTTCTTCCCAATTTTACAAGACTTATTCATTTCCCAAGTTACCTATGCTGCTGCCATTTTCCCTCCAGTGAAGATGTTTTATGCATTTGCATCAATTTCAGTTTTTTTAAACATATTTGTATTATATTCAGAATTCCCTTGATCTCTTAAATGCCTCTAAAATTCACATACATTTGTGCTGGAATGGTCTAGTGCTTTGACAGATTCATGATATCATGTACACAAGAATGCAGTACCATTGAAAATATGTTTGCTGCTTAGAAATCCACTGTGCTCTTCTTTCTTCACATATCTCCCCGTCGCCAGGCAGTACTCAGTACACCTCGATCCCAGTACTCAGGAGACAGAGGCAGAGAATGGTGCATACTTGTGAGATCAAGCCCATCACAGTTAACAGAGTGAGCTCTAAGACAGCTAGGAATACTTGGAGACTCTTTCTCAAAACACAAATAATAACACCACCAACAAAACCTTGCCTTCATTAGGCTACTTGGCATCCAAAGATCTTCGCATCATATCTCCTGTTTATGCCTCCACATTGATATACATTCAGAATTGTATAACTTTTTAAAGAGTTTCATATTCTTTTTCAATATACACTAAAGGTTTTTTTCATGTTTATCTATGGCTTGACAGCCTTTTTGTTATTAAACAACATCTCATTAAATGGATGTACTGAAGTGTTTTTTGTTTATTTTCCTACTGAAGGACATCTTTCTTGCTTTTCATGTTTTGTCCTTATGAAGAAAGCCATGCTCAACCTTTGTGTGAGCTGGGGATGGTGGTACATGTCTCAGGTACTCAAGAGAGTGGGTGCTGGAACAAATCTTAAATCCTCTGCAAGAGCACTGTGCACTCTTACCTGCTGAGCCAGCTTCAACTTATCTATCCTTTCCCCTCACTCCATAATTCTCTGTTCTTAAAAGTGCATTTCCTGAGAACCCCTTTTTTTCTTTCCTCTTCAATGCCTGTATTGAACCTATGTTAAAGTCTTTTTAAAATAAACTCCATATTTGCTTTATAAAGAAGTACACAAACATTTAGGAATAAAGAGGTACCAGTTTGCAGTTAAACTCTTATAAAAATGATAATATACATCTATAGATCCACAGAAATTATGAATAACTGAGGGCATTTTGAACAGTTGCAAAAATCTGCGTAGAATTGGGAGTTCTTTGGGCTATTTTACTACTTTAATGTCAGTCAAATTACTTTCATATAAAAGTCTATAATGTAAATATTGGAAATGGTGAGCTCTAAGAGTGGGATACACATTTGGTAGAAGTATAGAAGGAATAGATGAAAAAGGAGAAGGAAGAATAATCATTCTGCTAGTCAACAACTAATTACTGGTCACTCTTCATGTTCCAGTGTCACAGGATCTGACTCTCAGTAATGGGAGTACAGTAGTAACAAAGGGAGACGCACTGTCTGCATATATGGAGCTCATATTCTAGAGCCACTAAGATTTTCACTAAGAATCCCCTGAAAGGATCCCCTGGATTCACTAATTGTCACTAAGAATCATGGAGGCTACTTCTGGGAGACCAGCTGGTAGTTACTTTTGCTACCTCAGGCAAGAAATTCTCTTCAACTGGATCTCGGTCTTGGTGGCAGATATGGACAAAAATGAATGGATTCAGGAGAATCTTTAGTATGAAAATAAAAGAGCTACAGGTAAATGCACTAGTTCATGCAGTGGATGAAATCAAGGACTAATTCTAGCATTATGGGTTCCCAGCTTTCAGTCTTATCAAATACTCCATCATCAAAGTGCTTACATCAATAGAACATCTAAGTGGAATTGTGTTTTGTTTCCTTTGTTCCAAAGAATCTTCAAGTAACTTTGATTAGTGATTATGTGTCATTTGGGTTTAGTTGCTATTCTTTGAACAGTCTACAATAATGGTCTTGTATTCATTAATTTAGCTGCTGCTCTTCTCTTTCTCCTCATGTCCTCTGAGTGCATCTTCTGCTCGACTTCAGGCTTACGTCATTCTCTAGCGCATTCCCTTTTAATCTTCTATATCTGGTGTAATCTGTTTGACCTCCTTGATTATTCTTCCTACTATTATTCCTGCTATTTCTTTCTTCTCTTCTCCTTATTGTAAAGTGTTTCTGGTAATCTTTAATTTATCTTTACTTATCTATTTCAGAAAAACTGCTTTAATTCTCTATACTTTCTAACTGAGAGAACCTTGGGGAGTCTGGATTTATCTACAGAATACACTTTCTTAATATAGAATTAACATATCACCAAAATGATAGTCTGAGAAGAACCTGAGTTTCAGTGTTTATTTTAATAGAAGCTTGGAATTTCAAAAGACTATAAGGCCATAGGAGACTCTTAAGACAGGTTTCAACATTTCTCAAAGTTACTTCTCTTTTCTTTTTATTGCATTATTATTTTTAATTTTTGTGATTTTCATACAATAGAATTTGGTGATATTTAGATCCTCTCCCCTACCTTCCCTTCTGTCCAAATGTCCTTCGTTATGGGTCTATTAACTGGAGCCTTGTTAACCTACCAAGAGTACCATGCATGAAAGAGACTGCTCTGCCCTTTTCAACAATCATCTGCTGCCATTTCACAATTTTCTTAGGTGGGGTTGGAGCTTCTTACTTACTCATGTCTATGCTGGGATTTTGTCTGGTTTGAACTTGTGTAGGACTTGTACATGCTGTCACCATTGCTGAGAGTTTGTATGAGAAATAGAACAGCTGTCTAGAAAGTTCCTTTTCCTTGTGGTCATTCCCTACCTCTCGCTCTTACAATCTTCCCACCACTTTTCCCACAATGATCCCTGAACTTTGGGAGCAGAAGTTTGATATAGGTGTCCTGTTCAGAGATGTGTTCTGAAGCCTCTTGATATCTGCACATCTCAAGTGCTGGGAAGCACTCTATTTTCTATGCCAGTATGTCATCTTTCAATATCTATTATTGACTTCTGTCTTGTATCTAGATAAAATATACTTCATTAACATTAGGCTACCTTGAAACAATACATAAATCCTAAATCCCAAAGGGTAACACATGAAATTTTCTCTTTTTTTTTATTCAAAAATTATTCCAACACATTTTTTAAGACAGCTCTCTTCCATGTGATAACTCAGGAATTCACACATTCCTCCTTCTACAGTTGTTCTGACAGTGGATAATGGAAATTGGAGAATTACATACTACTCAGACCCCGAGAAGAGCTGAGAAGTGCTACCGCGCCTATAGTACTTTTACTCCTAGAACTGTTCATATAGCTGCACACAAGGTGACCAGCAAATCGGAAAGAGCACGGGATATTTTAGTGGGAGCTACCAAAAGGAAGTTACTATAACTGAATTTAGGGTCATGTACCTCTGAGTGATGGAACATTGCAGTCGGTATGTTGTAACCAGCAATGAATTCTTTTGTTATCTAAGTAGACATGAAGAGGAGTCTTGGGAAATGAGTCCTGGATGCTCTACAAAGAGTCTCTTTCTTTCTTCTTCTTATTTCCATCATGGTAGAGAATCCAGTAAGACTTTATATTCTTGGAAATAAAAGTTTAGTGTAGAACGAGTATAGTCTGTGTGGTTCATATAAATTTCTTTAAGTAAAAATCTTTTCAGCTTCTTATGTGTCTGCTTCTGATCATTTAAACATGCCTCCAACTACATTTCTTCTCAATAATTTCTTTTTGTTGAGCTTTTGTGCATTTCATACAATAGGTCTTAATCAAATTTAGACTCCCTCATTTCCCCATCCTGCTCCAACCCCACACCAAGCCTCATGTATTTTGTCATACATGTTAAGTCCCATCTGGTCAAGCATTTTATTCAGATGTTCTTTTGTACAAGTTCATCCGCTGGAGTCTCTTCAGTCTATCTAGAGATCTTAAGGAAGGCATATGCTTCCTCACCCAGCCGTAATCAGTTTCAAACAGTTCTCAGACTGGGGCTGGACTGCCGGCCCCTCTGGGCTCTTATCTGATTTAGTTGGCATGGGCCTTGTGCTCAATACCACCATTGCCACAAGTTCATATGAGCAAGATTCCAGTGGCTCTGTCTGTCTCCCTGTGCATATGACCAACCCTGGCTCTTACAATCTTTCTGCCCCCTCTTCTACAATTGTCTTTGAGTTATGGATGAGTGAGGTAAAATATAGGAGTCCTAGCCAAGAACATGTTCTATAGTCTCTAAAACCTGAGGCAGTTGTGGCCTTCCGAGTGCATCTCACTCTGTTGTATAAGGAAGCTTTACCGATGAAAGCTGAGAGATGCAATAGTATTTTCTCCATCCCCCATTATATTCCATGAGCCTTAGGTGTAGAGGGTCACTGTAGATATGTCACCTAGTACTGGGCATCTCTCAGACCTACATTCTCTCTGTGTTACCAGTTTTGGAACTCTTCGGTAGCCTTCATCTATTGCAAAAAGAGGCTTCTTTGATGGGTGGTGTTTTGTATATTTTTCTGTAAATATAAGGATCCATACATAGGATATGGTAAGAAATTACATTTTTCTAGAGATATGACAGAAATATTGTTTTCTCTGGGTCTATTATCACTCCAGCTGTATGTATTTGGCAGTGATTACAGTCCCACCCATGAGTTCATTCCCAGTGAGAGGGCTTTAAGTCCAGTTAGATAGTGACTGATTACCTTCTGGATAGCATTGCCAGTAATCATGGCTATTCAGCTTTAGGACTAAGTTGGACCATTAATTGTTCTTCTTCCTTAGCAGCTTTCATAGGATCCTCTAGAACTATGAGAACTAGTCTTTGAAGAAAAGGTTTCCAGGTCAGTTCTTGCTCCATTTCTCCAAGTCCTGTGTCTGAGTACATCCTGTTTTCAGCAGTAGGGTCTTCCCTTCGAGTTCTAGGAGATAACCAAGGGCTCTGGCAATGATCTGTGTTAATTTTTGGAGTCTCTTGGACTACTCTGACCAATCACTTGAAGGGTGTTCTCTCCCGTTGGCGCTGTGCTCCTTGTCATACAGGCCCTGGGTATACACATACTCTACTGTTCAGACAGTGTATGTGTGTTTCTCAGGGGTTCCCAAACCAGCACACTTCCCTCTGTCTTCCCATGCCCCCCATTTCCCATTCATTTCTCCTTTCTCTCCACCCTGTCCAGCTGCCCTCCTTTGTCCCCAGTCCAGGCTCTCCCATTATCCCCACCTCCCATAGCACTCACCTCCCCCATCCCCCTCTCCTGAGTCCCCCCCACCAACTCCTATGGTCCTTGCAGGTCCCCCACCCGCACCTGAACGCCCCCACTTTCCCTGCCTCCCCGGACAGCATCTGATCTCTACCATCCCCTCTGCTGGGATTTTTCTTTCCCTTCACTTCCCTGTTTCTTCTCCATCTTTCTGACCCCTGCTGTTACATCAGGATATGTACTCACCTATAAGGGATCGGGGCTACAACCTGCAAATGAGGGAGAAAATAGGTCATGGACTTTTCTGAGTTTGTGTTAGTTTGTGTAATAGTCTCTAGTTCCATCCATTTACCTGCAGACTTCATCTTTTCTAACTTCTGGATAGAACTTCATTGTGTAAATGTGCCACATTTTCATTATCTGTTTGTCAGTTGAGAACATTTAGGTTATTTACATTCCTTAACTATTGTGAAAAGAGCAGCGACCCTAGTCAGACTGGCTAAGATCAAGAGAAAAGGCACCAAATGCTGGTGAGGCTGTGTAGAAAGGGAGACATTCATTTACTACTGGTGGGAATGCAAACTCCTGCAGCCACTGTGGAAAGCAATGTGGAGAATTCTTAAAAAACTAAAAGAGAATCTACCATATGTTCTGGTTATACCACTCCTTGGCATATAATGCAAAGGATTCATCCTTCTTTAGTGATACCTGTACATCCATGTTTGTTACTGCTTTTTTTCACAGTAGCTAAGAAATGGAAATAACATAAATGTCTTCTCTATAGTTCTACAAATCCCTGTTTTATTGTATACTTACCCCCAATGGTTCATTTTCTTACCATCATAAAATTCTCTTGAGGATATCAGTCTTCAGGTAAGGGGGTATTTCAATTGATATCCTTAGAAGACTTCCTTTTAGTTATAATCAGCTCATGATTGTCAGGAATAAAATAAGGCCTTCTTTAGAACTGATCTGATTTAGTTTGTAGAAAGGCACCCAGGACACTCACATTCCCCTGCTTAGATTTACCTATACATAGGTGAATGTAAACAGCATAAGGTCAGGTCTCTCAGTGCATACATAGAATAGCAAACTTTCTCCATGTCTTCCTATCACTGGAGAGGGTCGTACAACTTCCTAAAAAAGCAAAACTGAAGGAAACAAAACCTTGAAATTTGAAGATAGCATAGATATGGAAAAGAGGAGATGAATTACAGAGACATTTAAACATAAAATCAGCATTATATAATGACTGATGCGTGTTATGTGATGAAAAGCAGAAACTAGGAAGTTTCCATGTTGATGAAAGATGGAACATAGACATCTGCTTCACACTCTGCCCTAACATAGTTAAAAAAAAAAACCCCTGTAGATATTGAAAAAAAACCCAGGTATACATTCATGATATTTGGAAATTGAAAAGAAGATAGTCTTGGAAGAAGCAGTTAACCAAATGAACTTGAGATAGTGCATTTCTAAGATTAGAGTGAGAACGTCCTGATATGAATATTAAAATCCCTACTTAAAGATTGCATTGTCTGTGTAATTACTTTGGAGAAGGAGACACAGAAAGGAGATAAGGGAGAGTTACATCCTTATTTACCAATAGAAAGTCAAGAGTTGAAGCTTAAAATAGCTACATTTAATAATAGCAATTTATGTTGAAAATAAAAATCTACAAATTCCAGAGACACTTCCAAATAAAATGAGTTTTTAAAAATGTTTAAAAAATACTGTATTTATTTATTTATTTTTATTATTTTACATGTATGAGTGTATTGCCTACATGTGTGTAAGTGCATCTGTATCATTCAGTTTCAGAATAGGATGCCCTGGAACTAGAGTTATGAACAGTTGTTAGTTGTCATGTGGGTGCTGCGATTCGAACCTGGGTCCTCTATGAGAATAGCCAGTGCTCTTAACCACTAGAGAGTAATCTCTCCAACCCAAAATGAGTATATTTAAAAGTAACAATTTATATTAAAATATAAAGATCTGTAGATTTTTTAAAGGAACTAATTAATACAAGATACAGTCATTGCATATGGGAAGGGAGGGAGGTTAATGTGGAGGAATGGGATATTAGACCACTTTGGTTCAACTTTGGTATAAGTCAATATCATTTGACTTTTAAAACTGTGTGCATATATTAAAGTGAGAATATAATAAATTCAAAGGAAGTTCATAATCAGCTTTACTTTTTTGAATCATTTAAAGATTATAAAAATTACTATAAATGGATGATAATCAGGAGAATAATAGATCACATCTGTCTTTGGATGGGTGATAGTTATGTTATATGTCATAGTTGTGTCTAATTTTGTTGGTTCTTTTGAACAGTCACTTTGTCACTTTGTCTGAATTAGTTTCTGTTCCAGTTGAAGTCTTCGCTATCCTTGTAAACAGCTAGGATATGGTCATAGCAATTTAACAGTATGCAGTGCACTCATTGGTATCCTGTCAAGAATGGTAAATTAAACATATTAAAAACAAGACAGGCCACGTTGTCCAGTGATTAACCATGGCAACTGTCGGGACTTCGGTTGAAGTCTGGATGGAGGAGAGGAGGAATCTTGATGTATGTCAATGAGGCTGAAAATGGAACAAGATATGCAGAGTCTAAAACGAAAGCATACTAATGAGAGTGACAGCAATGAGATTATGTGTGTTCTAAGCCCTGACAGTTATACTTTCATTACTAACATACACAAAGGGAATGAACATAATTATGTTGCAGACACTATGAGATGGTGAATTCATACAATTTTTACTGTAGTCTACGAAAATTTGCTGCTGAATTTTATGCTCTATGAGTGTAAAGTTAAACATTTTCCCCTTCTATATCACTAAGAGATTTGGGGAAAAGAATATGCAAGTAGTTAGATTAGTTCTGTTTGTTTCTCTCTTTGACTCCTTGGGGATTGTACATGAAATATGAATAATCATTAGAGCAAAAGTGTTCCAAGCTCCTTCAGGGAATACAATGATTGTCTGTCTTTATGTTATATAAGATTGTGATTCAGCCTAGAACAGTATAGAATTCACAGGGCTTTTAAAATCTGAATATTTAGTGTTCAAGACCCTAAGAGATTGTCTTGCTTAGAGTCAAACTGAAACAGAAGGGAACAAAGTTCCTGACTACTGTATGTGTTCTTGATATAGCGGATATTGCCAATGATTCAATTACAAATAGATTTTTGGCAAGAGCATGGCCTATCTATGATTGCCAACACTGAGAAAGATTTTTTTGAGGCTATAAACAGTGATAGTGTAAATTATTCCAGGACACCAGAACAACTGCTTGTTCTGTAGAGCCTGGAAAATGATCTTCAAGAGCCACACTTTTAGTTTTCTTTTGTTTTTTAATTTTTAATTAAAACATTTAAAAATTATGTAGATGTGTGTTTCTGTGGGGAGTAGGAGTTCCTGTGCATATGTGAGTGCAGGTGCATGTGGAGTTCAGAAGAAACCATTGAATTCTCTGGAATAAGAGTTATAAGAAGTTGTGACCTGTCTGACACGGAGTGCTAGAAATTGAACTCAGCCTCTGCAAGAGCAGTATGTGCTTTAATCACTGATCTCTCTCCACCCCGCATACTGCCAGTTTTGAAAAGAGTGAGAGTATAGTAAACGTAGAACAAGCCAAAGTAAAAAAAAACAAATAGCAAGTAAGAAATAAGAAAGCAACATCATCAAATCTGATGCTTAGAACATCCAGCTTCACTGAGGCAATCCCTTGAAGTTCTGGGTTGAGTGGTGTCCTGGGCAGATCAGTGTCTCTGGGGTGAGGTTTCCAAGTGGAAGAAAAAGCAGCAGTAGATACAAAACATCTTCAGATCTATCTGGGGTGTACAAATATTCAGAAGAAACTTCTTGGGGAAGCCCCATGAGACAGCCAGCTGGTGTTCTCTATTGTGTGAATGCCAGTCAGAGCAGAGCACCCTGCCAGAAAGGTTTCCAAGTAAAAGAACAGGTATAGATATTATATCAAGTGAGAGGCTCAAAACATCCAGCAGAACCTGACTTAGAAGTTGAGACAATTTGCTGGAGTTCCCAATTGAGCTTTCTCTGTATGGTTGAGCTTCCCATGGGTGAACTTCTGACTTCTTGTTCTCACTTCAAGAACTTTGATATCCTGTGATAAACACTAGTAACCTCTATTGGAAGTGGTTTATCTTCTACCTGTTCTCGATGACTCAGTAAGTTTACTTGCGGGCTGTCTTGTTGTTCTTTTCCCTCCTTTGCAGAGTTAGGCAGGTTTAACCTATTCCTAGACAAGGAACCTTGGAGGATATTTAACATAAACATCAGAAGTATTGGGAGCTAACCCTGCTTCTAGCTTCTCAGTGAGCTCAAACAGCAAGTGACAATTTGCCAACATAATGTACAGTACAGCAGTACTGCGTGATCTTCCATACTGCATTAAATGTCTTCCCTTGGAAAATCTTTGCATTTGAATCGTCAATGCTGCATTCTTTTCATGATGAGACTCTGATTTGTGCACCTGTGGCTATAAGGAGAACCATAACTTTGTGTGTCTCAGATAGGAAGGAGCTTTGATGCTGGTGCTAGGAGCAAAGTTCTCACAGGTTAGTGAACGCTGGGATGGCATTCTGCCTAGAATGACTACTTAACAAGCAAGTTTCTTTGAATATATAAGTATGGGTATTTCTACTAAATGCTTTTGAAAACAATTCATGTAATTCTCTACATATCAGGTAATCTTAAGGAACATTTAGATGTTATATATGACTTTTTGTACTTTTATTTTAAAATTGTAATGTATTTATTGTGTGAGTACCATGTCACACATGTAGAGGTCAAAGGACCCTTGCAGAAATTCGATCTATTCTTCTACCATGTAGGTCGAGGGATTGAACTCAAGTTGTTTGGTTCTGCCCCCATATATGACTTTTGATTTAGGAACGTCTTTCTGCATCTCAACACAGAATAGTGTGGTACAGCTTCTGATGAGTACCAAACTTGAGTAAGGACAGCAGCCAGGCTCTCATCTTTTGCTCTCTGAAGTTGGCTTAGCTGCATGAACTTTCTGATCTCCTTTGTGTTCTTTCTTTAATTTGTGACAGGAGCCACTGGGCTGCTGCTCCCAGCCCTGTAGTTTCTGTGATACTGCGTTTGTCACTAAGTACAAGAATGTTTATGTTCATGTGCTTGAATGCTATTTCCCTTTGCTTTATATTTACAACTGTTTTCAGGCCTATATAGCCAGTCTTTGATGCAGGAAGAAAAGAAAATGCTGAGCCGCATCGCAAGTATAAAGTGATACTTTCTCTTGGAAGGTAGTGGCAGGGGGCACATTGCTTGCATGCACTTGAGGTCTTTGGGGCAGTATTTAAATCACGAAGCATGCCATGTTTCTGGTAGCTGAGATATCAAAAGAGTTTCTCTGGGAAGTGCAGGTCTCCTTTTCAGTCATGCCTGGTGTTGAAGACAATCTGTTCCTCTTCTCTGCCCACCCACTTCTCCTTTCAGGCCCTCCTCTTCTGCAGCTATTTCCTAGATATGACTAGAGGGAACTCCAAAGTAAATTGGTTTCTCTTCTTGCATCTTTGTACATGTCAGATGAGATCAGATTCAAAGCAGGTTCTACTCTCTACAGTTCTGATTCAAATCAAACAGAAATATCTGTAACTTGAAACTGAAATATCCTTAACTTGGGACACAATTGCAAGTATACTTATTTTGCTTTCTGCCCTAAAGGTGCTGTCTGGCCCTTCCCAAAGCAAAACATAAGGAAGCAGATGAATCTGATTTGCTTTCCCAGTAGATGGAGTCAGCTCTCTTGATTCTGCTTCCAGGTAGGTCTCTGTCTCAGCTCAACATCTTGATGTAATACCTGTAGGAGAGGAGGGGGAAGACAGGACTACAGAAAAACAACTCTTCTAAGTCTTTTACTGTCAAATAGTAACCTCTGGGATTTTCTCATATTCTGGATCACTTGCTAGAGTATAAGAAAACACTCCCTAAGAAATGTGCTCAAATTTAGGAAACTATAGATTTTTTTGTTCATCTGTGCTGGTCACTTTAATTCCTAATCTGTTTATGAGTGTTATTTTGCCACTGGCTTCTTAATAATATTTTTCCTCTGTACACCACCAAAGATAAATGAGCATTTCCGGGCTCTTTCTAAAATCCACAGGGTGTCTCTCTTTCTTTGAAAGTAGAAAAAAAAATAAGAGTTTTACCTAAGCTTTGTTCTTTTCCCTTTATTCCGTTTTTGCACAACTCTTTTGTTTATTTTTTTTCTGTATTGTTCTAATTTTAGTTTATGTGCTACTGAAGTGAGTTCTTATTTATCTATTTTTAAAGCAACTTTTGGTGAAGAGAAACTTTCACATCAATCCCTCTCTTACAATATTCAGAGACAAAGTTTTACCCACCACTGTCACATAAGGTTGTTTTCCAAAGGGCTGTACAGGCTTGGGGCATGTGAAAGGTTAGCAGTAGTCTTTGGGAGCTTTGCAGAAAAGTTCGCATCTGTGTATGCGAACCTCTGTTTCTTCTCTCTGTGAGGGATGATTACTCTCCATAAATGAGAGCAAAAGATGGGGCTGTTTTCTTTGTCAGTTATTTATTGGAAAGGCCCATTCTCTGCACGACCCAACATCTGCCAGTGTCACATCCCACAGCCTAGAGAAAATAAAGAAGAAAGTAGAAAGAATTGTTCTTTGTAGTTGTGGCTGCTGGATTGACGAGTGAAATGTGCAGGAGCCTTGTGTTTCTGGTGAGGAATGATGAGAGTGATTGAAACCCCCGCAACCAAGATGGCCGGCAGGGGTCACTTAGCTGACAGGACCACACAGGAAGACTTGAATGTGTTTTATTTGACTGTTCCTATGAATAGAATTCCTTCATGTGGAGCCGTAGGAGCAAACTAATTGATTTCTTGGTCACCAGCACTGAGGATGACTCTTCCTATCAAATGGGCATCAAAATTTTCTTGAATTTAGAAACTAGAAAATATGCCGGACAATGACCTGGCATTGGAATCCACTCACAGTAACTCTCTGTCCTCTTACCGTGGTCTAGGACAATGGGTGCTTTGTTGGTCCTCATATGGCCACGCAATTGCCTTGTTAATCCAGTGCCAAATATCCTTTCACAATTAAGGCAGAAAGTACTAAAAGTATCATAGGGATTATCACCCAGGATGTCCTTCCTCCTTCCTTTCTTGACCAACCAGTGAACATACAAGTCAACCTTCCTGGAAGTGTGATCTTTGAAGAGTAATACAAAAAAGGAATTTGCCTTAATGATCTGAACTTTAACAGAGTATCTATCATGTATCTGAATTCCTGCTTTGAATCAAGGTCTTTTCAAAGCTTGATCCTTTAGCTGTCTCAACCAAACATAATTTCAACAACTCTTTGTTTATGAATTTATTATTTTTATTTTATACATATGAGTATATTACGTGCATGTGTGTTATGTACACCTGTGTCAGGCAATGCCCACAGAGTAGAGATCAGAGGAGGGATTCCCATGTGACTGGAATTACAGAGAGTTGTGTCACCACATGTGTGCTGGAAATCAAACCAGGGTCCTCTGCAAGAGCAGCCAGTTCTCTTTAATTTTTTTTTTAATTCATTAGCTTTATTTTATGTGTATGAGTATATTGCCTGCATGTATGTAATTGTACTCATGTTGTTCAGTGCCTGCAGAGGTAGGAAGAGGGCGTTACGTCCCTTGGAACTTGGGTTATGGATGGTAGTTATCTACCATGTGGGTGTTGGGATTCGTACCCAGGTCTTCTGTAAAAGCACCTAGTATTCTTAAGCACTGAGCCTTCTCTCCAGCCCTCAACAGCTTTTGTCAACGAAGTGTATGTTTGTTGCTTACTCTATCACCGAACACCAACTGCTCTGGTCTTCTGTTATTTCTTTGTCTCTACTTACAAATTGATTCTAGAATAACCTTCGTATTCCATAGTGAGTACACTCATGGGAAAAAAATAATCATTGTTTCCTCTTGTTCTCTAGTCCTTTTCCACATTTCTCGGCATGTTTTTCTTAGTATGCTATTCACAGCCTCCTTCAGAAGAAAAAAGAATCATATAGCATGGGAAGCAATCAGAATGGATGCTAGAGAAATAATACCAGGGAGTTGGGGTTTGGTGTCTTCATTTATTCTCTCAATTCCAAAATTGTGAACACGAAAATAGGATGTAAATTCTTGCCCTCTCTGACATATTGTGCTTCAAATGTTATACCAATTCGCCTATCGTGTAGATATACAATGGCAGCACAGCTCCTTGGGGTGGAAAAGCACTTTGCCACGTCTATGTGCTTCTCGAGGACAAAGAATTAAGCTCACGACAATCTTGGTTTCAAAGCAGTGTCTGAGTAAGAAGAGTAAATATTACTTGTGAATTGACTTCTATTGTTTTGTTCCTTCTATGGCTTTACAGTTTTTGATGTTCTCAAACTTGTTCCCCACCTTCTTGCATCATCGTCTCTCAGGAGTTTTACTGACATGCTTCCTGATCTCAAAGTTCATGCTTTTTTCTTTTTCTTGTCATGTGTGTCTGCATCACATTGCATTGTTCTGAGAGATGCTCAAATATTTGGTTGGACCAAGGGAAGAAATTAGGAAATGCTTCATTGTTTAGTTTGGAAAGTGCTTCAGATATTCATGTCGCACATCGTTGACCTTGCAATACTGTTCTTTGGGGGGAAACTGGTATCCTGTGTAGAGCCCTTGGCCTCTTTCTCACAGCTAAAGAAATCACCTTCTGGATCTTATTCCATTTGATCACATACTTTTGTTTTTTCCTTACTAGTTTGTTTAACTATCATCCTTGGTCTAGAAAGCCATTTAAGAAGTATCTGTGTAATAAGGAACTAAAAATGTGTTTGTTGGATCTGAGATATTTCATGAGAAACCTGTCAGTCACACTGATGGACAGTACGCATATTTTTCCAAAATAAGTCTCTGCCTCTCTTCTACTTCATGCTTTTCATTTGCTTGTGCCTTCTGACGGTTGGCAGGGGCCTCAGTTTCTGTGAGGGAGTGGCTGGCTTTTTTAGGGGCCTCTCTCTCCCAGCCTCCATTACACTGAAGCATATGCATTTGTTTCTCAAGTTGTCAAAGTACCTGTTTTTTTTTTAACTGAAAAAGTGCATTGATTTTTTTTCTTTTCTTTGTAGCATGTGAAAAAAGTCTAGTTTGTATTTGTAGTTATGTTAACAGAGCTTACTGCTAAATCACCCATGGCAGCCATGCAATGTTGAAGAAATATTTTTACTTCCTTTCTAGTAGATGGTGTTGTCATTTGAGTTACTCACTGTCATTCATTTTTTTTTTTTTGCTTATTAAAGAATTACCTACTATCTACTATGTCAGTCACTGAAGTAGACTTTGGCTATATAGTTGATGATTGTGATAAAAATCAGTTTTACTTTGATAAGAGATGGTTACTTAATCATATTAGTGAATTAGTAACATAGAAAAGATGCTCAAACATTGTAGATTAAAATAATATACCCGTATAGTTGCATTCAGTTCTGAAGAACTGGAGACTGGGATGGCTCGATGAGGTAATTTTGACTTGGTGTCTCAGATGAGATTAGAAATGCTCTTGGCCAGTGCTACAGGGCTGATCAGTTGACAAGTACTTCCAAGCTTACTCCTGGGGCATTTAGTGGGAAGCTCCGGTGGCTCACCCTAGGGGCTCTTTACAAGATTTCTTATGATAGAGCTTCCCTGAAAGGGGATGATTATAGAGAGAGGCCAAGAACAAGTGGCAGTATTTTGACAGTACATTTTAGAAATCATGGATCACATGCCTGTCATAGTCAATTCTTCACTCTGAACAACCCTGGACCACTGTAGGAAAGGAGAGCATAGAACAGCCTACTTCAAAGAGTCAGGGGTTCCTAGGTGCCAGGTTTGAAATTACAGTATATCAAAGCCATAATAGGTTTTATAAAAAGTGGCATAGGATCATTTTTCAGGTTTTGGAAGTCTTCACCAAAAGATCAGGAACTGAGTTGAAACTAGAAGCAGGGCTGTATTGACTAGAAGAGATCACTGATGGAGGCAGAGCACAGTGTATGTGCAAGAGCCTGAAAGAGTAGGAACAGCTTACTTCCCAGTCACTGAGAGAGAGCCTGAGTATGCGGAATGGGGAGAAGAAGGAAGAGGGTCTCTGGAGCCTGAGCAGATAGGGTCAATCCCTCTGGGATGCTGAGTGACTTTGTTACTCTATCCCTTATCACTTCAGTGACAGAGATTTAAACAGAGGAGATGCCCAGCAAAACTTTCTCTTTGTGGTAACTAATTTTAAAAATCTGTAGTGAATCTGTATAAAAGTTTACATTTTAAATGTTTTGCATGTGTATTAATGACATGCATTGATATTACTATAGTCCCGTTATTGTACAAGCACAATCATTACTTACAGAACTTTATCACTCCTAACAGAAACTCTGTACTCAATATGCTGTGAGCTTGTATTTTTACACTCCCCAGAGCATCTAGTAACTTCTAATTGACTTTCTGTCTCTATTGATTTGCCTAGTCCCAGTATTTCATATGAGCGGATCACTGAAAAGGTGCATGGGTGTCTACTTTGTTTCACTCAGTGCCTTATTTTCAAGTTTTACTCGGAAGAATGTCAGAATTTCCTTTCTTTTTGCTGCAACAGAAGAACATTAACTGCATGGCCCCCACATCTTGTCTGTTCAAATGTGGAAGGACACGGAAATTGTTTCTACCTTTTCCCCCATGAATATTAGCATTCAGGACATTGGTGTTGAAGGACCTGTCTCAATCAATTTTGCATCTCTGGGTTGTATATTTAGGAGTGGAACTGATGCTCATTTGGCAAATCTCTGTCTGCTTTTTGTAAAATCATGAAATGGTTTTCCAAAGTAGTAAATCTAGTAGTTTTTTGTATGTGTTTCCAATTTTTTCTTCAAATTCTTTTTGTTGTTCTGCATTTCATCATTGAGACAAATCATTGTCTTGCTCTGACTTGCTTGGTCTCAGTAAGTTCCCAGGACTGGGAATGTGGAAGGCAAGTGCAGATATTGAAAAGTAGTACTAGCTAAAAGAAGAACTCGTGCATGAGAGGAGCGGGGAGGGGGAGAGAAAGAGAGAGAGAAGAGAGAAAGGACACACACACACACACACACACACACACAGAGTGTTCTCACCTGTCAGGTCTCCACTCCCAGCTTCATCACAGGAGACTGGACATTTACGATGCTCTTCTTTTCCTTCTGCTTTTGTAAGCCAGAAGAAATTAAGGTCTTCTACCAGGGAAAGGGATGCAAGTGTGGAGTGGAGATAATTTTGAAGATTCGGGAGTGTCTGAGTCAGTCCTCTCATTTAGGGGAGTTACTGTGTGGAGATACTGTTAGTGAAGAAGTCCAGGTGAGCCTTCATGTATTCCTCTTGTCTTGACACAGTACAAGGTGCTCTGGAATTGTCCAGGCTCTTCATGTGTGGTTGCATGGGTAGGTTTTGTTAACATTCTGAACTGTAGGTGAAAGAGTTGAAAAATATGATGTGTGTTTATTAAAATACCTAAAATGCATTGAGAGAAATCCATGTGGTCAATTTAATGTATATATACATATATATACATTATATTATTGTATATATACATACATATATATGTATTTGTAGTAAAGGTACTTATACTTTTCATTGATATGTTTCAGTTGTGACCACAACTGAAACTAAAAATCTGTCATTTTAAACAAAAATGTCATATTTCTGCTATCTATGCATGGGACTATTTTCTGAACCTAAACTTGGCATACATAATATGACTTATAAGAACTTATGGACAGATATGGGATCATATGAGTAAGTATATAAAATCATTCAGAAAATTCAGGACTTTTGTAAGATCTCAAGAAATGTTTGTAATAGTAATGAAGCTTGGGAGACAGAGGCAGGACGATCTCTGCAGCTTTGAAGGCCAGCCTGATTTACATGGCAAGACTCTGTCTCACATAAAAATATATTTTGGGACTTTATATTTGTAACTGTGTCTGTGTGTGCTGTGTATGTCTTGTGTTTGTAGAGGAGTGTATGTGTGTTTGGCACATATGTGAGTATATGGATATGCACAACCATGCATGCACATTTGGAGGCCAGAGAAGGATACTTAGTCCCTTCCTCTATCACTGTATATTCTTGCCTTAAGCCAGTGTCTCTCAGTGACCTGAATCTCAGTTTCAGCTAGCCTGGCTGCCCAGTTAGCCCTCATGGTCTGCCTTTCTCCATTCCTCAAGGCTAGTGTTACAGGAATGAGCAGTCATGTCTGACTTTTTATGTGGGTGCTAGAAAATCGAACTCAGGTGTTCATGCTTGCAGAGCAAACACTTATCCACTGAGCCATTTCCCCAGCCCCTAAATACAGGATTTTTCAGATCTGCTAATTATGTGTGTGCTTATTAATCTCAGTTTAAATTTCAAGGATCATGACAGCCATTTCTTGTTTTTGTGTCTAGTTGTTAAATTGCATGTTAAGAAATACATCATTATGGATTCAATCTATTTGTAGAAATAAAACTGTTTTAAGTTCACAAGTGATCTTAGAAGCCTCCAATCTGTAAGGCGCTTTGTAAACTGAGTCTGTCTCTGAATCCTGCTTTTAATAATTCTGGATCTCTGGATAAGGTGTGTGAAGGCATTAGGAATAGAACCAGGGGACTAACTAGCCTCAAAAAGGAATCATTTATTAAGGCAAACACTGGGGGCCTAATCCCATCACACTCTGCAACAAAGAAGCTTAGGAGCCAATAGAATTCATAAGGAATAAAGTTTTGTGAGTAAGCATCCCAGCTCTCTGTCAAGCACAACAAAAAACAAAGCAATTGCCAAAGGCATCAGCGAGTTTACAGTGCAATGAGAGCGACTTAGTAAATACTCAGGGGCCTGACAATTCAAAGTACAGAGTGGAACAAGTTCATCAGGCTCTGTTGAGAGGAGTGAGGGGGCTCTTTTCCCTGCAGGATAATGGCTCTCTGAAGTCCTGATTAGAATTTCATTTCAATTTGTCTCATTGTGTAACTAGCCATCCACAATGTTTGTGGCATTAACAGGATCTCTGTTCATTTCACTAGGAAGTTTGAGTGCACAATATCAAAAGAATGTTCTGAAGAGGAAAGCCTTTTGTATTAGTAACCAAATCATCTGTGTCAGCTACTGTCCGTACAAGCAAGATGATTTTCCTCCTCCGACTTCCTCTTCCTCTTTCCCCTCCTTCTCCTCCTCCTCCTCCTAAAGGTATCCCTGTAGCCCCAGCTGGCCTGGTACTCACTATATAGACCTGGCTTGTCTCAAACTCACAGAGATCTGCCTGTCTCTGCCTTCTGAGTACTGGGATTAAAGGTGAGTGCTACCATCCTTGGCTCAAGCAAAATGATTTTTTAAAAAGACGTTTAAAGATTTGTAAATGTAAACGTTAAAAGAATATAGTGAGGCTCATGAAAATATTTTAAAGCACTTGGCATTTCAAAACTTTGGTATCTGTAGATGAGGGCAAGAGATTTAGAATGCAAACTCAAAACCAGTGTAAGGAAATGATTCTTATAAAAAGAGCCATATCCTTATTTGCAGCATTTAAGTAGAAAGTTCCTAGTTGAGGGCCAGATAGTTTCTGACTGGTTAAGGTTAAATGGTGGAAACTCCTCAGAGTTGGTGCTCCATGGCTAGTCCAGAATGTAATGGAGTAATGGGTTTTGACCTACTCAGATCGGAGCCCAGGGCACTAGAGTCACCTCCATCTAATGGCCTCCTGATTAACTTATAAAATGTAAGATTAATGAAAATTTAGTATACTTAAAAAAGATTTTTAGACAAAGTAGTAAGATCTTACTCAAAAGCAAACAATACATTTTAAATAAAATTCTAATTGGCAATTAGAATGTGGCTGATGTATTGTTGAAAACTTCTATTCTTTAAGAAATAGGAAAACAGAGAGATGGGTTTTCATCATAAACTTTGACATCAGTTATGTCTGAAGTTGGGCTTTGGTGCTTATTTAGTTGGCATCTAAGTTAAGTGTATATTTGTGAGTGTATGAGTTAGGGTGGTGTTGATACAAGGGAAAGCTGGATACCCTTTCAGGGTTCTTATAAAGTCTCATTCATAAAAAGAATTTAAGAATGGACTCAACAAAAGTTTTAAGGAAATTATACTGGAGTTTAAAAGAAAAACCCTCAGGGCAGGCAAACCCTCTGGGCAGCAGCTGCCTGGAAGAGGAGAATGAAGAGGAGAAAGAAAAATGCCATAAAGCCTTCATGGATGTCAGACAAGTGAGGGACTAAGCTGGCACATGGCAGAGGGGCAGGGGAGCTTTCCAGAGAAAGTTAAGAAACCAAAATGTTGGAGCAGCCCAGAGTGACAGTGAAAGCGTGATTAGAAGAGCGAAAGAAGAAAAGGCTATACTTCTGTGGATGGAGAAAAGAATACACCCATGTATTTAATATCACTTTTGTGTGTGTCTAAAAATTGTTTCATTACTGATTTTTATACTTTAGGACAGAGTGCACACATTATTGTGATTTTATAAAAGTTTGCTAGAACTTGTGTTGAAAAAGGACTTGAAGCTTAAATGGACAAAGCGATCTAAGGAAATAAATACCACAGATATATAGTGGAACATCTGTTTGCAACTGCCTTGCTTGCTAATGCATCAGCAATAAGCTTAAAAAAAAAAAAGGCTTACTTCCTGCCCTAAATATCTACCTCTGCAAACATGCCTGCAGAAGGAGTCTTCTTTTTGTCATGTCAGTGCACAGATGCATCTAAGCTGGTAATCAGGTAGGATGTCACTTAAACCCACCAATGCTACAACAGTTAAAGAATGTGGGGCGGGAAGTATACACCTGTGAAGGAACTAAGCGAGGTGTTGAGTTCCTTGGGAGGAAACTCAGCTCCGATTTGGAGGTGTGAGTAAACTCTTCAGATTTCTCCATGTGAGTCTCTTGGAGCTTCTCTATGAGTGGCAGGTCCTGTGTCTCAGTTTCCCATAACATTAAGAAGAATTCAGGGAAGCAGGCAGATTTACAGAAAGCTACCTGTCTGTGGCATGATTCATAAGCACTGCACTTGTGGGCAGGGATTCAGGCAGGAAGAGCTCACATTAATACACTGGTCTTCCACCCATCTCTTTAGCATGACTTAAGTTACCTTCCTTCCTTGGGTTCAGTGGCCATGTGACTGGCCCAGTAATCCTGTAAAGCTAAAGCTCCCTCCACTCAGGCCAGAGATTTTTCTTCTATAACTGTATAAACACGTTAAAGACCTTTAGATTTTGAGAGGCTTTCTGACAGGGAAAGGAGCTTTTCCAGTTTTAATTGTAATGTAATAAATCACTTCAAAACTCTTTGCTTTAATACAAATAACCATCAGTTACCTTACTACCAGATCCAGTTAGGTTGCCTAAGCTCACAGGGAGCAATGTGTCTCTGCCCAGATGGGATAACTTGAAATTGCTGGGTACAAGTATCTCTCTTCATTTGGCTTTCAGCCTCCTTATCATCGCTCCATCCACTCTCTTGGCAAGGTGGCCACAAGATAGTTGGACATATTGGCTTAGATCTCCAAGTATGAATGTTCCAGAAACCAAGGAGGAAGGTGCAGGCCTTCCACAATCTAGCCTGGGAAATTAGTCTGCATCTCCTCTGCTGCATTCGTCAGGGCCAGCTCTGGTTCATACAGAAACCAAGGAGAGAGTGAGTGCAGAGGTGGAAATCATCCTTGTGTTTTCTCAGTAGAACTTAAACTGTGCTTGTTTCTCCTCTGCCTTTCCCTTTAATATTTACAATGATAGTTATTTTTTTCTCATGGCTATGACCAAATATTTAATAAGAAGCAACTTTAAAAGGACAAGATTGGGCTGGAGAGGTGGCTCAGTGATTAAGAGCATTGGTTGTTCTTGCTGAAGACCCAAGTTTGAATCCCAACACTCACGTGGCACATACAGGCATAATATCCATATACATAAAAATAAATAAAAAATTTAAAAAGGAAAGTTTAATTTTGGCTCAGAGTTTGACAATACAGCCCATCATACAAGGGAAACTTGGTGGCGAGAACAGCATGTGGCATGGTAGGCTGCGTTTTATATCATTCTGGACCCAAAGGCAGAAATGAGACAAAAATTGGGGATGGGTTCTAAAATTCATCGTATTCCCTGAAGATCCACTTTCTTGAGAAAGGCTCCACCTCCCAAAAGTTCCACCCTGCCCCATACAGTACCATGGCTAAGTGTTAGCCTTTGTTGTACATGTCAACATGACTTAAGGTCAACCAGAATTAGGTCACGAATTGAACACTAACATCAAGATAGACCAGAGAAGACACACTCTTGAAAGATAAGGACCATCTCAAGTGAATGTGAAACTCACGCTTGGCCTGTGTACTTTGTATAAACTGTCCAGTATAAAGACTGACATATTTTTCTACCTTTCTTAGAGACAGACATTGTGATTTGGATGATTTCATCTGAATTATGCACTATTTAGAGTAATACAAGTAATCATGTGTTATAGCACATTAAACATGGTCAGTGATAGTCTAGATCAAATAGACTCAGTGTGGCCCAGTCTTTCTGATGCAAATCATGCACAGTTGATGCTGAGAATAATCAGACCCCAAGTGAGTTTAAACTGTACTCTGCAAACACAAACAAGGCTTCTTCACCGCCCCACCTCTGAGGACAAGGCAGCCAATGTCTGGTCATAGGATAATTCTCAGTAGCATAGATCAGATTACAGTCTGAGTTACAAACTGATGGTCAGTGTCATAAACACTTGCTGCAGAATCACCTCAGAGCTGAGAGGAAAGTGTGAAGAGCAGAAAATATGAATGTTATGTCAACACAACAGAAGATATTGTTTGAGGAAATTATCTTGATTTATATGAATGACTTTCACTTAGAACTTTGCTGATTCATATTCCCTCTGAAAATGAGGATTTGGAGATTACTCTCAAGATCACATAACTTCTGGAGAAATAATTTTTCGTTCTTTCTTTATTTTAGATGTGCTAAAATCCAAGTCATAAAGCATTTAAGACTTTACATTTACCCAGTGACATATGACAGAAATGAAACAAACTGAACCCTCTATTAAACAAACTTATACAATAGTTCACTGTAATATTTGCTTTTGTCTCTGACAAGAGTCTTCTTTTCCCTTTCCAGGAACTATAAACTTGGTCTGGCATTAATACTGATTAATTTTAACTACAGGTCCCTCTCTCCCCCGACACACATACAGCTAAGGTAGAGAAGTCCAATCAAAGTTGGTAATGAAGTAATTGAATCCCAGAGGTACCATGAGCTATAATAGTTTCTAAAGTAAAGAAGCTGTGAATAATTCAGTATTGTACGTCATCTAGTGGTGCTATTTTTTCCTTAGCACTATACAATAAAAAATTTAGTGTGCTTTATCTTAGAGGTAGGCAGACTGATGGACTGAAACCAAATGTGAGCAATTGGACTTGCTCTAAGGCTTTTATCAGCTCACATTGAGTTTCCTTCTTTCTGTCTCTTTCTTCCTTTCTTTCTTCAAGTTGCTTTTCTTCTTTCTGCCTTGAGGACTAAATCTCAGTGGGGTTGAAATGCCCATTGTCCTCTGGGGGTCTGCAGGACATTCCAGAGCAGCATAGATGGGCCTAAGCAGAAGAATCAGAGGAATCCAATTTGCTGCAGGAGGCCACGGGAACTTAGCAGCAATATTCCTGGGATCTTAGGCTGGCCCGGGGAGGAGGCCAGAGTCTACTATTTGGAGCGTGATTACTTGGCTGGGATGAGTGGTGGAGGCTAGCCTAAGTGATGGAAATGGGGTACAGGAGGTTGTTGGGCTTGACTCCTCATGCAGGAGGTTCCATCAGCATAGCTGGGCTCTAAGCAAGGGAAACTGGGGTACCCTAATTATTTCAGTGGACTTGTGGGCTGGCCTCTTTAAGCAAAATTTCTGATACCTATAGGTGAACCTAGTGCAGGAATCAGGCCATGATTTCTGGGCTGTGTAGGAAGTCCTGTGTAGGTTTCTCACCTGGGGTATGTGGTCCTCAGGCTCTACAGGTGGCCCTAAGCTAGGGAAGCTGGGGTCTCCACTTACTACAGGAAGCCATGCAGCCCAAAATCCTGGTATATCAATAATGTGAATTTTATGTTGAAAAATAAATGGATCACTAGCTGAACCAAAATATGGTTCATCAGATAAAGGTACCTTCTGCTAAGACTGAGACTTGAATTCAATCCCTGAAACACATATAAAGATGGAAAAAGGAAACAACAAATTCCACAAAGTCCTCCTTTGACCTCCATAGGCTTAACGGTGGCACATATATATTACAGACAGACATGCACACACACACACACACACACACACACACACACACACACTAATAGTAAACACCAAAAATGACAATTGAGAAACACTCAAAAAACTTGTATTCCTGTGGAATATTTACTCTTTTAGAATTTAAATCTAAAACATTTTTAAAATCATTTTCATAATGCTTTAAAGCAAGCATCAAACATTGGCATTAACAATATTTGTACTAGCAGTCTTTTTACAAAGCCAAAATGTCGATCATGGAAGCATGGTCCTGTTTCATGTTACTACTAGTCTGTGTAATGTCCAGCTGCAGAAAGAACAAGCAGTCTATCACATCTGCTTTTCCATTCACTGGAAGTGAACACTCCGCACCATGTGAGCTGTGCAGCTATGGTGACTGGAGATGAGGAATAGAACAGGGAGCTCCAGAAATGCTGGGTTTGGCATTACTAAAGGTTAAACCAATCACAGCAAATACCTATATTCAGGGTCTATTTGTTACTGCTGCATGGTGTTACCTATGATGACTCATATACAACCTTGGAACAAATGCTTTGAGATCTGTAGATATGGTCTAGGAATTTAATGCAGAGCTTTTATTACTGACAACAAAGTCTAGCAACTACTATTTGAGTCAGTTATGCAAGAACTACACCAAGAGAAAAGGAAAAAAGCAGATATCACAAGTGCACTGGTGATAGCACTTTTGGGCCTTCCAAAAATATCTGGTTGGGGAACACTGTCAGTACTCAGGTAAGAGGAAACTAGAGCCAATCTTTTTGTTCATTCAAAGAAAACGTCATCCTTTTATGTCAAGAGCCTAATACCATGGGATTATTCTGTCAGAAGAAAAACAAAGAAAATCAAAAGCTGAACTCAATTCCCAGGTCCCAAACGAATAATCATCCTTAACCTCAACCACTTTTGAAGTTCTGCTTCAATATGTCAACAGGCTTGTGATAGGTAGGAAAATCCAACATAAACAATTTTTAAAGCTTATATCACTAGCAAATTAAAGAGAATCTGTCTCAGAGTGAATCTCTCTTTTCCAAATGGAAATCTGCTTCCAATTTTGAGGAAAAGAGTCTGACATTTGCTACACAAAGTGGGCCCATGTTCGTTCATATGGTATCCAACTAACAAACCTTGAGACCAGCCCCAATGAATGACATGCAAAGGTATTCTCCACATGGGAATAATGGCCTATGTGAAATGGACCACTAGGCACAGCCAAGGTCATAATTGTATTGTTCACATAAATGTAATTATATATGTTCCCAAGTAGATAAGTGACCTGTCAATCATTTTGTTTAAGGATCAGAAATCTTTAATTTTTAATTACAGTTATCAGATTGAATGAATCTAATTTATTTCATTTTATATTTTTACTGTATATTTTATTTTTAATGTATATTTTTCATTGAATCTTTGTACCTTTCATAGAAAATATCTTAATCATCTTAAACAAAGTAATCGTTTCAATGTTATACATTTATGTGTGTTTAAAGTGGAGTATCCAGAGAAGTCAGAAAGGTAGTGAGAGGCTTTGGGGGGATTTCAAGAGAAGCGTGTAAAAGGGCTGTAGAATGAAGGAAGAAAGATGAACAGTGGAGCAGGAAGGGCTAAGTAGGGTGGGGAATGGGAGGTCAGGGTACAGCAGTGAATATGCAGAAGGATAACTACAAAAGACCTTTAAAAATATGGAAAACTATTCTAGCTTCCTAAAATATGCACACATATACATATAAAAGGGGTTTAAATGGTGGTACCCTGTAATGGGGGGCGGTGCCTGCCCCAGGCGTCATAGGCTACCAAAAAAAAAAGTGTCACTTTGGGTTATCTGCTTTTGAGTTATTGGTTATTAAGTTTCCATAGATGCCCCTCCCCAGACATTACAAGTGATTGCAATTGCTCTAGAAGTTGATGGTAAGACCGTACTGCTGAAGACAACAGATGTGAATCATAGGACCTGAGGAAATCAAGCTGGCACTTACCTGGAAGCTTCATCCTTACTGATTAGCTTTCGCAGTGCTAGAAAGTGCTGTGCAAAAGTAATCATCAGTCTTGCCCTGCAGTGAAGTTCTGAATGAACTGCTATATCATGTCTTCCAATCTATTTTTATTCTCCTGCTTACATTTTTCCAGCCTCCCTCTCCCTACAATTTTTCTTTCTTTCTTTCTTTCTTTCTTTCTTTCTTTCTTTCTTTCTTTCTTTCTTTCTTTCTTTCTTTCTTCTTTCCTTCTTTCCTGAGGTTGTTCTTTTCTCTCTTCATGTTTGGAGTGTCTCAAGGTAAGTTTGGATTGCTCCAAAGGAAGTGAGCTATTGCACTGAGGTTTGGGATAATCATGACTTTATATGTGTCTAGAGTGATGGGAAAGTGAACATAATGAAGCTCACACAAGCATTCAAAAATCATTTTCTACATTTCTGACATCATGCAAAATTATTTGTTCTGTACTCAGTGTCATCCAGGACTGCGGAAGGGTACAAATTTAAACACTTTAGCCATTATTTATGATACTGTTTGATATTTCCATTTGATTCCTGGGAGGAAATAATTTCTTAGAATTTAAATTTCTATTTCATATGTTTTTTGCTAGTGTAAAAAACAAATCAACATTTTTAAACATCCATGTCAGTATTATAATGTTGGCCTATGTAATATGAGACTTAATTTTTTTCTTTTAAATTAATAAAAAATTCTTGATAAGGAGTAATTTTAAAATTAAATAAGTTTGATGTAAATTTAATAGAAAAATTTTAAATAATTTAAAAATAGGTATATACATGTTAAAAATAATATACCCCGAATCATGGTGAACTGAAAATCATACAGATAGTACACCAATATAAATGGGTATCAACAATGAAGAGATTTAGAGTTCGTTTGAGATTTCCTACTGTTGTTAAAATTCCTTGGTGGAGGGAGACTGTAAACAACGTTCGTGTCCCCCTATCTTGTCCCAAGGACAAACCGAGATAAATTTCACCAAACTGCCTGCTGGGAGTTTATTGGGCTTAGTTATAGAGCAAGGGGAGGAGGTGGGGTTACCTACAGGAATAGAGGTGCTCACCCTTAAGGCTGTACCAGAAAGTATTCACCAATCTTGGATAGCCTCACCCCTTAGTCTTCCCGGCCTATATTCTCTAGGCCCTCGTCTAGGCCACCTGCAATTTGAGTTCTATCACTATTCACAGGTTGGGAGGTGTGATTGGTCAGGGTTCTGAGACTCTCCCTACCTCTCCCGAGCTTCCATACAGGGGAATGTATAGTCATCAAGCCTAGCTGTGACTATCTTAGGCAAGTGGGAACAGCTGAGGTCAGGAAGAAGGCATCTTTTCATCAGAGGGAAATCCCATACAAAACTTACTTTGAAAAATGCATGAATTATATTTTTAAGTTTCCCCAAATAGGTCATATTCTAAACTAGAGTTTAAAGATAGACAGCTATTTTAAACATTCACTCATTTTTTTCAATAAGATCACAAATTCTATAAAAGTATACATACTATTATAAAAAAGGAACTTACCATTTTCAGAAACATAAAGTTCCCTCTGCTTTAGGTATATTACTTTTTTGGAGACAGGCTGTTCAACTTTCATAATTTAAAACACTCCAGTTCTGAGGTCTATTCATTATAGAAAATTGATCATAATTGCAAATGAAATTTGTATTTCATTAAACAATTTTTTCCAAAAAATTGCCTAGTATTTTAATGGCCTTGTTTATTTAAACAATTAAATTACCATTTAATGAGAAAGAAAACTTGTAGCCAATTAAAGACTAAAGCAATATCCATGGTGCATTTACCAGCAATTATTTGATAACTTGCTTACCATGGGCTATCTAACAATTAACCAGGGAAACATTCCTAGGAAATAGTAAAACATTAATGGAAATGAGTTTTGGATTTCTTCTTTTCAAATTCATTTACCACATGATCTAACTTGGCATGAAAGAAATATTAATATTCAGAAAACCCCTCCCAACCCTGGGAGGGGATTTCTAATTATTTTGACAATGTAAGTGCTAAAGCAAAGAACGTCTAAAGATGGTTCTCAGTTCACAAAGGTATTGGAACAGAGACATAACAGAGGAATTTTCTATGCATGACCCTGTATGTTGTGGGGGTCAATTCCCAAGATGCTCTTGACCTGAGAGACTATGGAGTTCATGGTTTTTCATCCGCAGTGATGTGTAGAGCATATGAGGCTATAGGAAAAATGCCTACACACCACCTCTGCCACCAAGGATGCTTGGCACAAGTGGCTTTGACATTTTTTACCCTTGAATTCTCCAATTTATCTTATAAAATGCCATTTATAATTTTAGATTTGACCCTTAAGACTTAAGACGTAATGAGTCTTGAAATGAATTATTATATGATCAGTGAAAAATTTTGAAGTATAACTTATCTTTCCAACTATTGTGTATGAGATTAATAATTTTCAAGTAAAATGTTTAAGACCTAGTCAACATTCCATATGTTCTATTAGTTAATGTCACGTTTTACTGTTTGAGAAGGAAAAGCACTGGCAGCACGGAAAGGAATTTCCATCCTTGAATGAGCGTGTGTGTGCGTGCATGTGTGTGTGCGCGGTGCTTTCTTATGGAGGACTCTCATACATTTTAGGATACTTAGTATTCCTGAATCCTATCTCTGAATGCCAATAGAAAGCCTCAATATGACAAACATAATGCTTAATTGCCTCAGTATTCACTTTGGGGCAATAATGACTCCACGCTGAGAATCAGACCTCTGGGGTATAAACTAAATGTTCTATAATATTTCTTTATCTTGTAGTTGTATAGGGAAAGCCCCAATAAGTAGTCACTCAGAATGACTATTCTTTTAATGACATCTCATTCATGTATGTGAAAGATTCTGTCCATATTCAAGAATGAGGAAATATCTTCATATGGTTTAGAGATCAAAGGTAAGCCATGACAAAATCACCAATGGGAGGCATGATTTTTGCCTTTCCAAAATTACAATTTGAAAGTTTACAAATAAGTTTATTGGTTACTAAATTGGGCTTCATCTTTAGAGGCAAATTGAATCTCTTCTGAAAGATGTGGCATTAATAATGAGAAAACTCTTTTTACATACAGAAGTCACCCTTATCCTGAGTTTTTGAGACAGCAAGCTCATATATTTGGCAGGAATACCAGTCTCATGTTGACTTACAGTTCATCTGTTTATGATATTGTCTTCATCCGTACAGACAATAGAGAAAAATTACATGAGTTCTATTAAGGCTTAAACACTACCCATCTATCCCAATAGAACAGTCACCAAAAAAGATAATTTTTCTCAATATCACCATCACTTTCAGTCTGTGTGAAATTATTACCTCCATCTAAGAAAACCAATGGACCATTTTAACTGTTTATTCCACTCAAGTTGTCAAGATAAAACAGAGTGAAAATGCTAGTAATTTAATGTCAGGCCTTAGCAGAGTTCTAGCATATCACAGATAGAAATCTAAACACACTATAGAAATCTTTCATTAATAAAAGATAAATAGCTGGCTAGGCTAAGCCACACCAAAATCTATGTGGATAAGGCTTTGCCAAAAGGAATTCATGTTTAAATTTTCATTTGAATACGTATTTGCAATCCCCTTTTCTACTGTTGAGTATTTGTAATATGAAAGTTTTATTTTTACATGCTGAGGCGTCCAGTACTAGGTCTGGCACTGGGAAACCTCAAGAAATGGATCAATTGAGTAACAGTTAATCCTGATTTTTATCAGTTGATAATAGCATTGTAATTAAAGCAGTCAAGTAATTGTTCTTTGATGGAACAAGGAAAACAGAACACATCTGCCATTATTTGTAGTTTAAAAACAGTCAACCAGATATCTATCAAAATAAGTATCTGCCTTAAAGATCTTTATTAGGAGAAATCCAAGTGGAGGAGCAATCAAGACTTGTTTAATGATGGTGACACTTTTTAAAAAAGTATTTGGAAAAAAAAAGAAAAGAAAATATCTTTAAAAAGATAATAAAGACGGGGCCAGAGAGACACCTCAGAAGTTAAGAGTACTTATAGTTCTTTGAGACCAGAGTTTGGCCCCTTGCACCTTCATCAGGTGACTCACATCCACCTGCCAGGGGATTCAGTGCCCTCTTCTGGCCTCTATAGGCTGCTGTATCTCCCTCTGTCCCTCCCTTCCTCCCTTCCTCCCTTCCTCCCCTCCTCCCTCCCTCCCTCCCTCCCTCCCTCCCTCCCTCCCTCCCTCCCTCCCTCCCTCCCTTCCTCCCTCCCTTCCTCCCTCTCTCTTTCTCTCTTTCTCTCACACACATACATAAAAATTAAAAAGAAAATCTTTAAAAACTTTTACGTGTCACTCGTAGAATGCCTGGAAACACAAAGGGAATGATTAGAGAAATTCTACTCATGGGGCTGGAGATATATCTCACAATACATCATGAACATTTCTGGGGTCATATGCAAATAGGCTTCAAAGCATTGTACAAATTGTCACTGCAATGTGTGTAGTAAAAAAGAAATCATCGTTAGTCTGTTGCTGTATTTTTACAGTACTTTAGTGTTCATCAGCTTTTTAAAAAGGGTTATTTTAAGTACTAATATTAGACACATTTTTCTATGTTTTGAACTTGGAATTCTATTTTCGGCTAAGTCTGTTTCTAAGCATGTCTCTCCCCTTCAGAAGTTACAGCTTGATCTGTAGTCCTCTCACATTCCTGTGTTGTATCTGCAGACCTGTAGCACAATCTTAGTCTGCAAGCTGCATCATGGCGGATGTGCAGAGCTAAGAAGCAGCACTCGAAGTAGGTGAGCCCATAGTCTGCTGTTTTATCCCTGGCAGCAGTTGGGACTCAAATACAGTCATAGAAGGAAGAAGAGAGGAAGATATACAGGCAGATGTCTGTCTATGAACCATGAGGGGAGTCCTGGAATAGACCTCCCTTCAGTCCTTAGAAGGGCCCAGCTTATCGACACCTTGATTTCAGACCTATAGCCTTGATAAATGGGAGCAATTGCTTAAGCCATCCCATCTGTGGCATCTATAGCAAATGAACACCTTAATTAACATCGTAGGAATGGGCCTCCCTTCAAAACTCCCTTCTCTATCAGTCCAAACACAAATTCACCAGTGCACGTACCAATTTGTTTAAGACTTCAAAGCCTTTAGCTGTTATCCCCAGGTCAGTACATACTGCTGTTTTCCTCATCCTGGACCATGATCTTTACATTGTTTTTTTTCTTTTAAAAAGCTTACTTTTCCTGTGATCTTGAAGTAATTGAAATAATACTAGTGGCATCAGCTAAAATATTGAATGCTTGCTCGCATTTCATGACCAATTAAGCTTTTCATGTTAATTCTGTTTTATTGCCATGATAATGGACTCAAGGAAATGAAGAGTCCTCTCCGTCTTCTGTTCTCTTGGTTTTTTCCTTTCATGTTTACAGTGTGTCCTATGCATTTTTGGTGTTTGCTATATGCTAATCTGTTGTAATTTTTCAAAATGATCCCAGAGTTGAACTGACTGAACTCTCACTAGTGTGAGAGAATCAAGATTTGAATTGTCTTTAGGGTAGAATTAGTTCTAAAAATTGGATTTTTTTTTCTGAATTGGATTAGAATTTTATGGAGTTTTCACTGTAATTTCACTAAAATGCCCATAGCTTTGCACTTGACTGGGTAGTGTGCTTTGAAGATGGTTCATCTCTTCTGAAATTCAGGTAGAAATTTGGTTGCCTCTGTTACTATATTGGGAAGACGATCCTTGAGAGAGGTGGCTTTCTTGGAGGAGTGGGTTAGTTCCCATGACTGTTTGACTACTGAGAGAGAGCATATTGTTACCAGGAAGGTCATCCCTTGGGCCTTGTCTCTTCTGCATGCTCCTGCTTTCCTTCCACACGTGTAATGTGTTATGATGTAGCATGGGGCCCTCACTGCGCATGGCCTCCCTTTTCTTGGATTTCTGAGCTTCCAGAAATCTGAGCTAAAGCAGCTTCCCAATATAAGATAAATTAAAACACTGAATGACTCTTCTACCCTCACCTCAAGGAGGAGTGTGTGTGTGGGGGAGGCAACAGTAAAATATGAGAGTTCATATAACCAATATGACAAATAGAATGCAAATATTACTCAGTAATGAGAAATGATAATGATCTTTGTGTGAAAATCTGAGGGAGAAGAAACATGTTGTGAAGTGTGGACTGTCGGAGGTCAGGGTGTCAAAGAACAGAATAGTGGACATCTAGATAGCTGGAAGTGGGCTTTAGTAACTGTGAATTTTGTTGGGTAAGTCTTGGAATATCTGAGGGATGCAGTTGGCAGAGTGTCTGGAAACAGGCAGAATGGAGAACTGGTCACAAAGCCAGGTGGGCTGCTATCAAAGAACAGCAAGAAATCTGTTGATTGAGCTGGGTGAGAGCTATGTGGAAAGTTTCCCATTTAGGCTACAGTCATGAGGACATGTAGCCATCACCGAGGGAAGACAGATGTCCAAGTCCAATAATAGTGAACCTCTGCATAGAAAGGAATAAACACGTCTGGGATGGAGTTTGACAGGGGAGCAAAATTGTTTTTCCTTTTTTTTTCTGCTAATAGTAATGATTTCTTGCTATCTGAAAACTAGCTTTGATTTTTTTCTTTGAACTCTGTAAAAGACCGCCTATGAAATGTGTTCTCATGTTTATAGAGACTGAAAACTAGAAGTAGCTCAAAGAACTCTAATATTTTAAATTACCTCAATCTCTGAAGGGTGAGAGTATGCAGTTATTGATTTATGTGGCTGCCTTCTTCAGGTTTCTGGTTCAGTCAGGTTTAGTTTGAAAGAGGTAATAATACCTTCTGACTACTCTCTGGGCTTTTCCTACTATGAAAGGCACTACTGTGTTTTTCCAAGGATGTGTGTAGATGCTTGATGCTTGCCTGTCTACTGTCATGGACCCACCCTCTTGTTAGGTGCAATGATATGCCAATTTATGCATGAAGCTTACAGTCAAATTTGGCTAAACTGCAAATGACAGCAACAGAAATAATCCTGTATGTGCTTCTGTTGCGAATTTATTAATTATCTCTACCTTCTAATATAATATTATGTGCTTTGATCGCTCTAGTTTAAATTTCATTTATGTCATGGTAAACCTCTTATTTTTGTCTCTCTTGGGTTTTTTTAACCATCCATTTGCAGTCATATCCAATCAAATTCCAAACATTGTAGAATACTTGCAAACTTTCCCTGTTTGATACTTGTTTTCTTCGTTCAAGAGTTTTGAAGATCTTTTTTCTGTTTGAATCATTCAAGAGTATTAGATATATTTAGGGTTATATATTCATTCAAGAGTTTTCAACTAACCCTGGTATCATGAGAAAATGGTTTTATGAGCAGTCACATGTAGCTGATAAACTGTTCTATATTTCCATGAATGTTCCAAGTATATGTGGGGTGTGTATGTGTGTGTGTTTATGTTGATGTCGTAGGTGCTGGGAAACAGATGGTGAACAAAAACACTCTTTGTCAACCCGAGCAATTCACTCTAATGTCAATAGCTGTAAACTTGATAGTCTCCCAGGATTGCTGTTGCTTTGAAACTACTGCCTCATCACCTGGGAGCAGGACTTCCTGAACCACTCAAGCTTTCTCAACAGCTCTTCTGGGGAATGTTGCAATTGCTGACAGAAGTGTTGCCCCTAATGTAGCAAAGGCCTGCTTCTGGGTTTCTCCTGGCCATTGTTTGTGCTTCCATGTCTCTCACTGTGTCTCCTCTGATATTGTACCCTGAAAATTGATCCACAGCAACCGAATCCTTTTGAACTCATGAAGCCTTTTGGAGTCATGAAGCCTGATTCCTAAAGAGAATCTGCTGGATCAAGGTTGCAGTTCATAAATTTCACCTCGGCTTAACATTCAATAATGCCATTGTATCCACAGAAAGGTTTAATGGTCCATACACAGCAGGCATGACATTTGCCTTATGATGTCCTCTAATCCTGGGTGAGTTTGCTGAGATTGTGCTCCTGTTCATTGTGTAATTGTGGGGTTGGCTCTTAATCAGACATTGACGGAATATGCTTACCCTTCCCATTATCTCCACTAGGGGCGCAATTCTTAGAACAAGTCCAAGAGAAAAAGCAGTCTCACATTGATAGCCTTGGGGATATAAAGACCAAGGAGGAGATCCAGCTGTCCTTGGGAATATACCCTTTTAATAGAACATAAAAATTCAAGAAGTTACAGAATGGCACAGCCAATGGACTGAGAAGCTTGGTGGTGGGAGTGTCTGTGGTAGGTAAATGTCTGTTACACTAATCAATAATCAAAACAAGGTTTTATATTTTTTTGTAGATGTGGAGGGAGATTCTGAAATAGACAGCAGAATTTGCATGCTCAGTAAAATGATACAGTGCCTATAGTGGCGACTTTCTATTGTGATAAAACACCGTGATCAAGGAAACTTATAGATGTTATTGGGCTTGTGGTCCTGGATATTTCAGAGTCCATCATGGTGAGGGGCAATGGAAGGAGAAGTAGTAGCAGAAAGCTGAGCATCACCTCTTTAAGCATGAGAAGGAAGTGAAGTGAGACAAACTCAAAATGGAACAAGGCTGTGAACTCTTAAAGCCAGTCCCCAATGACATGGCTCCTCCAGCAAGATCACACTTTCTAAACCTCTCCCAATTGCTCCACTAACTGGGGAAAAAGGTTTGCAAATACATGGAGCCTCTGGAGGACATCCTCATTCAAACCATCATAGGGCCCACGAGAGACTGAATGAAGATGCAATAGCTCATTGAGTCTTGTGAAATCAGCTAGTAAAGAGGGGGGAAATCCAGGGTAAAGAACATGAATATAGCTCTAGAAAAGGGATACATACTCGGGCCAGTGTCACCAGATTGTTATGACTTGTGCATAACGATATAAAGGGCAGATTTACAGAGGAATAAGGGAGGTGGTACCAGGATCCTGGAGGACTTTGCATGAAACAGTATATCAAGGATTTGGATGTTAAGCACATTTCACGAAAACCAGAGATATTACTTAACATCCAGTTTTACTAATGATTTAGTAATTTGAAGAATACAATCACTTGTGAAACACACGCAAAAAGAAGAAAAGAAAAGGAAGGTATGAAACCATTAACCACATTTCCTTAGTGTTTTCTTACTGAGTCAAGGACGCACTGTGGCTGACATCAGCTGATGAGGTCTTCAGTGTATGTGCCCATGTTATTCATACAAAGAGAGCTTTGGACTCTTTACTTTTTTTACCTTGCTTACAGAACATTGTATAGAGAACCATATTCTGTAAATCTATAGCCTTCTGGATTTGTTTACCAGATGTAATTCTAGAGAGAGGACATTTTGTTAAAGGCATGCCACAGACCAGGCTGCTTCTTTTAGCAAATGCCAGTGTTATAATTGCCAGGAATCTTGATTCTATGTTCTTAGCATGTTTACAGAGACATTTAGCTTTCTGATGTGTTTCTTTCTTGTGTGTCTTTGTATGTTCTTTCCTCATAGATAGGGGAGAGAATGCACTGAAAACTTCTTATCCACCATTTCATTCTCAGTATGCATTTGCTATCATGGAGACTTGTCATGCTTATTATATAGTCTGGAGAAATATGTGAATCTCCTGGAATTCTGAATAAAATGTGCACACCTAAGCCCTGAATGAGACCTGTTAGACCAGATCTCTGAAGCTGGAACCCAGAAATTTGCTTCTTCAAAAAGCTCAAGAAGCATCTTAACTCTGTATTAATAGATGTCTAGAACATTTGAAGTGAGTTTCATTATTTGAACCAGAGAGAAATCTGAGCTCTCAAGCTGGGATGTATTACTTCGCTGTTGCTGTGATAAAATATCATGATGAAAAGCAACTATTCCTTCAGAGGAAGAGTTTATCTTGGCTTATGGTGAGAGAGAGAGAGAGAGAGAGAGAGAGGAGAGAGAGAGAATATGAGAATGAATATGAATAATAGGAAGAGAAGCATGGTGGCAGGATTAGGAGGCTGAGAGATTGCATCTCAACTGCACATAGAAGACAGAGTGAGCTGGAGGTAGAGTGAGCCCATGAACTTTCAAAGTCTGCTCCAAATGAAGCACTTCCTCCAGCCAGGACCTGTCCTAAAATTTTCCCAGATAGCACCATGAAATGAAGATCAACTGTTTAAATATATGTGTCTATGGAAGCCATTTCACATTCCAAGCACCACAGGTTGTAAACTTTGATCTGTCTGTGAAAGGCTGTTAGAGAAGATTAACTGAAGGGGAAAGATATACCTTGAGTGTGGACGGTTCTGTTCCCATAGCTAGAGGTCTACAGAAACAAAAGAGAAAAGGAGAAGATAGCCAGCTGAGTGCAGAGCACCACATTGTGTTCTCTGTTTCCTGTCCTACCACGCCTTCTCCAGGATTACTGATAGGGTCCTCAGAAACCATGGGATACAAAAGTCTTTTTCCCTTTTAAATAATAATTCCTGTAAGATGTTTTGTTATAACAGTTAGAAAAGCAACAAATATACTAGTAACAAAACCAGTACTGAAAAATCAGAAATTCATCTATAAAGTAAGGAATAAAATGGCCGGGATAGCCAGCCTGACCTTGCTAGAGTATAGAAAGATATGTTATTTCTCATTCTACAAGAGTTCCAAAGATGCCAGGGGATCTTAGATTTTTGGAAGAATCAGTCCAACATTCATAACTAACCTGTGCTTATTCCTCACAACAAACTGTCCTGCTCTACAGTATAAAAGTGTTTTTCTCACAATAAAACCATTGAAATGTTCTTGAGATGCAAGCTTAAATCTAAAATTAAAACATTCACAAGCAGATATTTCTAAAATGCCTTTATTTGATTATTTATAGTGATATTTAGTGTGACTTGTTTTTCCTTGGGTGAGGGGATTTAGACTTGTTGTTAAAGAGAAAAAGATGGAATAGCCCAGTCCTGAGTCCCCATTGCTCCAGTTACATGTGACTAATGGAAACATATCACTTGCTGTGATATTCTGAGAGTCAACTCCATGTTCTTTATAATAGATCAGGCCCAAACCACACCTCCAATTCCATATCTACTAGATTTTCATTGTTTTTGAAAAAATATTTTTCATTTTTATTTTTGTGTATAAGTGTATTGCCTGCATGTGTGTAAATCTGCTGGCATTGTGCAGTGTCCATGGAGGTCGGAAGAAGGTATCAGATCCTTTTTGGAACTGGAGTTATAGACAGTTGTTAGCTGCCATATTGGTGCTGGGAATCAAACACAGGTCTTCTGTAAGAGCAGGCCATGTCATCTCTCCAGTCTCCCAGATTTTCTTTGTAAGACACTGAGTCATTTATTTTGCCTTCCTGAACAGCAGTTCTTATCTGTACAGATAGAGGTTCATGATTAAAGTCTAATGTCAAGAAGTTTAAATGTAAGCATCCATGTGACACAGAAAAACCAGAATAATGATAAATGCATAGTGAGTAAATGATAGCTTCTATTAATAAGTTTGTCATACATGTGTGTGGAGGGTATGCAGTTTTAATCTGTCTAGCATTTCTTTAATCTCTAGTAGTAAACAATGTGATTTTTGAATTAATCTCTTGTCTCTTTCCGTACGGCTTTCTTTTTGGCACTGGATATCGAAGTCAAGGCCTCACACATATTAGGTACACCTTCTATCATTCAGTTACAGTCTTATTATCTCATTCCATCTTTTCTCATTAGGGCTGTCAGTCAAGTCATTTTACATTCTCTGGTTAAGAGGTAAGCGCTTGAGTGTACACGGTCACCCAGGATTACTTTCAAAGAAATTGAGGCTTAACAATAGAAAGATAGGCAGTGCTGTCCAGCTTGGGCTACATACATAGCAAGAATCTCTTTCCACAGTACAAACAGAAGGAATGGGAGAGGTGGGAGAGAGGGAGGAAAGAACGATCAATTTTAAGACATTAAAACTTTCCATAATTCTTCCTACCCAATCTGATATTAAAGGCTATATGTAGTCTATCTTTTGTTAGAGTTGGTGAGATCCAAAATCCTCTTTAATGTGCCCATTTTTGTTTTGAAGATACTTGGTTTTTGATGTTTATAGTCAAGATTCTCAATGGTGGATTAGTTTATAGCAGGTGACTCTTATTTCTATGTAGTTTTTAAAAGTTCTCTATTTTCATAGGTAAGACTTGTCTTCCTGCCATTTTCTCTAATTTTATTATGTTAATTCAATCTATTATTTAAAATATTTTGCAAATCTGATTTTAGTGGCTATATAGTATTCCACCATAGTGTTCTATTAAAATTTAACTAGGTTGCTACATGGGAGATTTCAGATGGTACCAGATTTTGCTTTTACAAATAGCATACAGGAATATTGGATGAGTAATTGTAGTGCTGGGTCAAGTAGACAACTAAAAATTGCTCTGTGTTAAAAACATCAAATTAAGACAGGATGAGTAAAAATGGAAATTCTTAGTATGTTCTTAGCAGTGAAGACTTACTTCTGTCCCTTTCAGTTTGCTCCAGTAAATTGTCAACAGTGTGGCCATTTTCTTTGGGGTCTGACTGGATCAATAATATAGGAATTTTTATAATTCACAATGATATGAATATTTCAGTAGATACATGCTAGCTGCTGAGAAGCCCTAATGTTATTGGAAGTAATAAGGAAAAAACTATATGGATATAGTTGGGCTCTATCTGTACTTCACGCTGTCTCTGTACCAGGAAATGGATTGCAGATATACAGAGTGTGGATGCAAATGCCCAGGCTGCTCTAGGATGCATTTCAGGAAGCACTAATCAAACAGAGGCTCTAGTCATATATCCGTTATGCACCGGCTTGTGATTCATTTTACAAATTTTAAATTAAAAATATTTTTGTATGTGTAAGAGCCACAGCCAATAGACGAATATAAGGAAAGTATGTTGTCTGGACACCACAGTGTAGTTGCATGAATTAACCCACAGTCCTGACAGCATGCACAAGACCTGTGCAAACCAAATGCAGACAGGGGCCCAATATGGCTGGGAGAGTAGAGAGGAAGCCCCAGCCATAGCTGAGTAGCTATTGTGAAATGATAGATGCTGGGTGAAGGAGAGTCAGTTTTCCTTGCTGATGTGACATCTGGTTGGTTGACCAGACTCAAAGGGATAAACCCACCCCCAAATGCATTTAGGAAGCACAGATTAGACTCAGTAGGCCTTTAAAAAGACACTAATGAAAGATAAGAATCTGGGAGTTAGTAAGTAGGGATGTAGAGTGGGGAGTGGATCTGAATATGATCAAAATACAGTGCATGAGATTCTCAAATAATTAAGATTTTTTTCATTTTTAATATTTTATTAGCATTGCTTTCTTTAACAAGTATCATGATTACATTGAAAGACTTTGTATAATTTGGAGAATTTGAAAGGAAGTGAATGACGAACTCACATTATAGGAACAGTGTTTGTATGCTTATGATGTGTGTGTGTGTGTGTGTGTGTGTGTGTGTGCAGGTGCACCAGGAACATAGCACCCATGTGGAGGTCAGAGGACAACTTTGGGTGCTCTCCTCATTTTTCTCCTAGTGTGACACAGGATCTTTGTTATGAACCTCTGTATTTCCCAGGCTAGCTGGCCTTCCAGTTTCCAGGAATTCCCATCTCCACCTTGTAACTTACCACAGGAATTACAAACACATGCTATTGCACCCAGCTTTATGTGGGTTCTGAGGATTCAAATGCATGTCTTCATGTTTGTGCAGCAAGCACTTTACCCAGTGAACCATTTCCATAACCCCAGCTTGTGAAATTCTGATGTATGACCCAAGATCTTATGAAGTCAGATTCTGTAGAGAGAATTATTTATAGAGTGATGTCTAGGGTTCTAGGAAGATTATACACGTAAGTCACAGAAACCTCTTAGACTTTCTCCAGTTTTAGTGGCTTTATAAAGAGCACTTTGTGAATGTGTCTAATGAAAAAATGATTTGGCTTTGTTTTTATTTGAAGTCTTTTTAGAAGTCCTAGAAATGTTAATAGTACATTTTATTAACACAATGAAAGCAGACTCCAGAAGCATGATTCCAGTGCTCAGTATATTTACTGTGCATCATAAATTCATTTAGTATTAACTCAAATTCAAAGTAACTTCATTATCTTCCATTTTAAAAACAATAACACTTTTATGTCCTGAGATAGTATAATGAAATCAAATGATTCCAATTTGATTTGGTGGTTAGAGTTCCCCAAACAAATTGTAATTTTCTTTGCACGTGTTGCTGCCTTGCCTCTTCTTTTAGAGTTTGCTATTTTCTTTGATTCCAAGTCTGTAAAATCCGTAATCATCTTGGTCTAGTGTAACAAAACTTGGCAGAAAGAGAGAAAGAGAGAGAGAGAGAGAGAGAGAGAGAGAGAGAGAGAGAGAGAGAGATCCTTTAGGAGGGGCTAGGGAGATGATTCAGTTGGTAAAATGTTTTCTATCTCAAGTTTATGTAAAGTTCAGTCATGCAAGCGAACATCAGTAACCCCAGTGCTGGAGTCACAGAGACAGGTAATCTTGGAGGATCACTGGTCAGCCAGACTAGAGGAAACTGTGTTCTCTCAGTTTAGTAAGAGACCATATCTCAAAAAAAATTAATATTGAGAGCGACTTAGAAAGACACTTGATGTCAGTCTCTGGCCTCTACATGCACTTGCATGTGTACCCCACACACATGTGCACACATACATATGCCCAAACAAAGAAGCTCTGAGGATTGTGTAGATTCACGTGAATTATGATTATAGCTATCTAATGAAAATTAAATTTGATAAATTAAAATTTTCATTTAAATGAACCCCTTATATATTATTACTAACAATGTAGTTCTATGGAAAATCATGCTAATCATGCTATAATATTTCCAAACAAATAATAGTAGACTGCTGTTTTATATTTCATAACTCTAATGATTGGATTAAAAGGCAGCTGGATTCATATCTGTTTCTGCGTGCAATCTGTTGCAATATGTTGCTTTGATTTAAGACTATGAAGAAAATCTGATCATATGCACATATAAGTAGTTAGGGGACATGAGTATTTTACTCCTAGATAACTCTGGATAACTTTTTTTGAGATTATAATGAAACTGGTAAATGGGAGTTTCTTAAAGGTAAATATCAATGCAATATCTGAAGTTTCCTCATTGAACTTTTCTGACTCTGATGAATGTGCTTTGATCTCTGTCATATTTTGCATTGGCTTTTTACATATACATGATTTTTGAAACATCAAGTATTTATCTTTTGCAGGATAGTGGCTTCCTTTGTTATGTACACAGTCCAATAGCAGAGACAGATTGGGCTCAAATCTGAATATGGCAGAGACAGATGGGAATTTATTGCCTCAGGTTGAATCAGTGAATAGAAAATTACTAAGAGGAGAGAGACATCCAGGGGGAATCTTGCTAATTGACACAGCAGGATTCTCAATGAATGCAAGTTAAGGACTTACAAGTCTGATATTGAAGTGATCAAAGGTAGAAAGATTCTTGACAAACTAACTTAACACTAAGGATTCTTTAAAAAAAATCTGGGGTCTGTAGATTCATGGTTAAAGTCAGTTGAAAATAGTGTTTATGGAATCTTGACGAAAGTTTGTTCAAGAAGAGAGGTTTTATACATCTTCCAAAGATTGAAAAGGTTTCATTGCATTATTTTAGAGAATCACAACTATTCATGTACAACCAAAGTCATCAAAACAGATTTTTAAGAACCAGAAACCCGGCGAGATGAAAGAAGTGATGGTTGGCAGTATTATGCATTACTTCTGGCCTCAGTTTTCATTAAATGAAGTCAAATACTATTCATTTCTCATCTTATAGTAATGTTTATTTTATTATTTCTTTAGAAGATGCCAGTGAAATGTCTATGGTCTGTTGTTGTTTTAACTAAAGTTGGTGTTCCATTTATCTGATGGAATAATTGTGCAAGAGTTTTTCCTCAAAACATATATCACACATCAGTGTTGAAACCTATATGTACTTCCACATGTATCAGCTAAATGTTGAAAAGATGTGTCCTCATAGATCAAGACTAAGCAGTCTTACTTCATCAATGACAGTCTTATATGATCCTGGCATTTGAAAAAAGAATGTGAGCATTTTGGTGAAGATGCATTGATCAGTTGAGTTTGATTCCACTGTTCTGATTTGTGCAGTCCCGTAAGCATTATCTGCCCTTGCTTTTGACCAATCAATGCCCATATCAACCAGTGAAAATGGCAGGTACTAGTTTACTGCTTTTACAGAAATCATTTTGGTCTCATGGACTCCCATGGAGGAGTCCTGGGGTCCTACTTGGCACAGAGTAAACATGATTTGTGGGGGAAGTTGTACATGCACTGTATTGAAGAATCTGGGCCTCCAAACCAAAGTGTTCTGATATAAGTATTCCATACTTGGAGGAGAGTCTAACTTTCATTGGTTTTATGAAAATAAATAAACAAACAACTCTGACAAAGCAGCCAGCAACAATCTCCATGCCGAGTAAATTTCTTATGTAGTCATAAATCAGTTACTCTTTAGAGTTAGTTTTATGCATATAAGTGCTTTGCCTACATGTATGTAAGTGTACCATGTACATGAGCCTACTGAGGTGAGAAAAGGTATGAGATACCCTGGACCTGAAGTTAACACATAGTTGCTAACTTGTGTATGCTAGGAACCAAACCCAGGTCCTCTGCAGGAGCACCAAGTGTTCTAACCACTGCACCATCTTTCCAATCCCAAACTCTTACTTTCAAAATATACTTAAGTAACTCATAGTTACAGCATCTCTACAGATACAGACTCCAGTGAAAGCTTAACATTACTGCTCACCTTAACAGCCCAACCTTCCAATTTGAGAAGCTTAAAGCTACCAGTCTTTGAAAGAGTAGTCTTACTTTAGGAATTTATTCTGAGAAGTTATTCAGAGATGAATTCATAAATTTATGTATGAGGAAGAATTATTTCAGTGTAACTCATAATCACAAAAATTTGAAAATAACCTAAGTGTTCCAAAAAAGTGAAAATTTTAGATAATTTATGGTAAATGGTATCATGAGATATATTTTATAGGCATTAAAATAATGTTTTCAAAGCTGTTGGAAATCCTCCCTGTATACACGACCTGATATAAATATGGATATATACGTACATATTCAAGATAAACACTGTGTTAACAAAAATTTACACAGAAAGGAGGAAAGGATAACTCAGACAGTTTGACTGTGCACACCTTAAAGATGTGATTTGTGTTTTATAATATTCTTGCCAGTATTTGCTCTTTTCATTATAATTATTTGATACATTAATATTAGCAAAAAGATGTCAATAAAGTACTGGAGGGAAATGTTTTGAATTCAAAAAAAAGAAGCAATCTCCTGGTTACTGTGATTGAGAGATCAAAAGCAATTATTCAGATATTAAATATTTAACACAAGAGTCTGCTTTTCATTGACTGCTTTTTGTCACTCACAGTAGGTTTCAACTTTAAGATTTTTTTCTCCCTTCCAGCAGAGTGCATTGTAGTAGAACTAATTACAGCATCTCTCCTCTGAATCTCTTGGAAGTCTCTGTCTCTTTTCCTAGGTGGGACTCTGCTACCACTTTTGTATTTGCAGACCCCCACAGTACATCTGTCTGTATCAGTCAAGAAGTTCTAGACTTCCAGAGCACAGAGTTCTTCCTGACAAATTTGATGTTGCTGCAATCTAATATCCCCACCAGACACTGATATCTAACAGAGCCAGTAGGGCTAGTTATCACTGCCGAGCGGATTTGGTTTAATTTTTTCTCAAGGACATTCACACTCTGCCCTGTGAATCGATGTCCTCAGTCTTTTCCCTAGAAACAATTACAGGGGCATGTGGCCCAATCACTGTAATAAGAACTATGTTTCGGGGCTGGGGAGATGGCTTAGTGGTTAAGAGCACTAGCTGCTCTTGCAGAGGAGACAGACTCGATTTCCAGTACCCTAGCAATTATCCCTAACTCCAGTTCCAGGGAGTTTGACACCTTCTTTTGACCTTTTTGAGCCTTAGACAACGTGGGTGCAGCTACCTACATACACGAAACACACTCATATGCATATATTAATAAATACTAAGAAGAATTATATGTTTTTCCTCTTGGTGTAAAATTCCAGACGAGGGATCAGTTCCTTCTTTTCCATTCTCTCCACTTTGCTTTTCCTGTGCGCCCCACAGGGTTCTGGAAACACTCTCCTTCCTGCCCTCCTTTATGCTCCTCCACCCTGCTGGGTCCAGCTTCTTGATCCTGCTGCCATCTTTTGTGTATACTGGAAGTTCCAGTTGCCACATAAAATCAGTTTGCTGTAGATCTGACATTCTTCACAAGAAGACCTAGAAAACAGACCCCTCTTTTTCTGAAATTAATCAGTTTTTTCTAAACTATTTCTGTAGGGATTAGGAATAAAAAATAATGCAACAGCAGGGAGCACTTACAGAGAATCATGGAGCATTACACGACCTTGGCATCTATAGCTCCTCACCTCTTGATAAAATTGTTATTAATGTTGTTTTAAGGAGCAGAAGCAGAATGTGTTCTTAATTTGCAATTATGCATATTTCTCACAAATGCTGAGGTTGTGTTTTTCAAAACAATTCTTTTAAGAAATCTTGCGGTTCAAGAATTAAAGTACATACAGGTATTTACTTATGAGCTGAAGAACCAAAATTGGAAACAGATCTGTAGGTAAGATCTCATGTATATACATGCCCCTCCCACAGGAACATAAACCAAACAATAAAAAGGCAGCATGTAAAAACCATAATTTCCTATTAACAATAGTAGTTACTGTGCTATTAATTTCTACTTATGATCTCTACAGTGGTAAAAACTTAGAAACTTTTGAGGCTTTTTCTCCTTCAGAAATATAGGGTATTTGTAAAAGAATTGTATATGCATATATACGTATATAAACACATACACACACACACACACATATATATATATATATATATATATATATATATATATGTACATTTAAAAAAATTTTCTGACAGCTCCTCACAGTACCAGTTGTGATAAATTGAATAACTGTACAACTTTGGGGAAGGAGCCACATCTACAGGATCTATGTGAAGGAGGCTGATATATGTGACAATTCTTTGAAATATTCACTCACATTTATGAGACATTTGGTTGAGGCTGGCCACTTCCCTGGTGGAATAAGCTCCTGTTTTTTTTTGTTGTTGTTGTTGTTACATCAACTTGACAAGAAGTGTGACAGCTCTAATAGCATTCTCTGTCCAGGACCCCATGGTGTGGGTTAAGGGATGGTATAGCTGGTTCAGGGTGGGTCTATTTTTAGATTATAAAGAATTCTCCACACTGATTTCCACAGTGACTGGACTAGTTTGCAATTTCACCAGCAGTGAGGCTATCCATTTTACAACATCTTCACCAGCCTTTCTTTTCTGTTTTTTTTTTTTTCTCTTCTTCTTCTTGAACTTAGTCATTCTGAATGGGCTAGATCTAGATCTAAATCTTACAAGAGTATTAATTTGCATTTCCCTAATTACTAAGGATGTTGAATACTTATCATATTTCATAGTTATTTTCATTTCTTTTGAGAGTTCTGTTTTTAGATCTGTAGATCTTTTTGGTAAATGACTACATGAAGTTTGCAAGTATTTTATTGAGAATTTTTGCATCTATGTGTATTGGGAATATTGGCCTGTAGTTTTCATTTTTCTTGTATCCCTGTCTTGTTTTGGTAATAGATTATACTGGCCTCATAGAAAGAGTTTGGGAGTCCTCCCTCTGTATTTATATTTTTGAAAAAATTAAGCAGCATTAGTTATAATTCTTCTTTGAACTGGCAAAATTCTGTTGTGAAACTATCTTGACCAGAGCATTGGTATTTTAACAAAAGATTTTGTATTACTGTTTCATTTTCCTTACTTGTTACATTTTTGTTTCAGTTGTCTATTTCTTCTTGACTTAAGTTTGGTGGTTCCAGTGATGTAGAAATTCAACATTTCTTCAACTTTTCAAATTTAATAGAATCTAAGTTTCTAAAGTGGTCTCTCTCAATGTACTTAATTACTTTGGAATCTGTTGTAAGGGTTCCTTTTCCATTGCTCATTTTCTTCTTTTTTCTTTGCTCTTTCTTTCTTTTGGCTAGCTGGATAAATGTCTGTTTATCTTGTTTATCTTTTCAAAATACCAGCTCTTAGAGTCATTGATTCTTTGTAGTGTTTTTTTGGTTTCTATTTCATTGATTTAGGCTCTAATTTATTATTATTTCTTCTGGTCTGCTGGTTTTGGGTTTGGTTTGTTCTTGCTTTTCCAGATTCTTGAGTTGTATCGTATCATTTTCTTTTGTTCTTACTGATTTTTTAATGTGGGTACTTAGAGCTGCATTCTTCCCTCTTAAGAATACTTTTACTGTGTTATGTTTTCAGTCAATTAGTTTCAGGAATGTTTCTATTTCTCTCTTGATTTTTTTCTTCAACTCATTCATCATTCAGTAGCATGTTGTTTAATCTCCAAAGCTCATGTAGTTATTATTAGAGCTTCTTTTTGCTGTTGGTTTTAAGCTTTATTGTTTTGTGCTCAGATAAGGTACTTAGAGTTATTCCAGGTTTTTTGTACTTGTTGGGATTTATTTTGTTCCCTATTATAGGGTCTGTTTTTTGAGAAGCTTCCATGGGCTGCTGAGTAGAAAGTGTATTCTTTGGTGCTTGAGATGAATATATGTAAATGCCTGTAGAATGCACTTCATTTATTTTATAATTTAATTCAGATATTTCCCTGTGTATTCTTGTGTGTTCTCTGTAGTTTTCTATTATAGAAAGTGGGATAAAGAAGTCACTATCATTGAATTGGGGTTGACCTGTATCTTGAAGTTCAAGATTAGTCTTTCCTTGATACTGAATAAGCAACTTTGGTATCTATCTATCTATCTATCTGTAATGCCTTTTTGGTTGATTTTTAACTTGATCAGAATGAAGAGATCTTTATCTTTTCTGATTACTTTTAGTTTGACCACTTTGTTTTCTGCTATTAGGGTAGCAACACCTGCTTGCTTCTTGGACTTGCATGGAATGTTTTTCAATAGAAAAATATTTTGTATCCTTTCACTATGTGATACCTATAACTGAATGTAAGATGAGTTTCTTGTAGATGACAAAAAGAAGTATCTTCTTTCTAAATCCATTAGATTAGCATGTGACTTTTGATTGCAGAGATAAAGCCAGATGCTTAAAGGTATTTCTGACAGATGTGGGTTGGTTATTGTCATCTTTTTCTCTTTGTGTTCTTAGGCCTATTTTATTGTTTCGTAATTATGGCTTCATTTGCTTTCTTTTTGTATTTCTTGAATATGGCCATTCTTCTCTGGCATGGTAGTACTGTCAGCATTCTCTGTAGGGCGGGTTTGATGGATAGGATTCTTTCAGCCTGTTTATGGCCTGGAAAAGTTTTCTTTCTCCTTTGAATATACTACACAGTTTTGCTGAGTAAAGTCCTCTGGGTTGGCATCTATGATCATGTAGAAATTGGAATACTTATTCTGTCTGGCTCTTCTGTCTTTTGAAATTTTCACGGAAAAATTTGCAATTATTCTGAGGGGTTTTCCTTTATGTGTAATTTGTTTTTGTCTTGAAGCTTTCAGTATCCTTTCTGTATTATGTATACTTAATGTTTTTACTGTGAAATGCAGTGGGTGGTTTGTCTTCTGGTCCTGTTGAGTTGGTGTTCTGTCTACTTTTGTCTTCTCTTCATTTAGGGGAGGTTTTCTATAATCCTGTTGAAAATCTGGTCAGTGCCATAGACCTAAAGTTCTTCTCTTTCCTCTTTGACTGTAGATCTGGACTTTTTGTGATTTCCTATACCCCCTGCATAATCTATTTATGTTTTGATTTTTTTTCACATTCTTTGTTTGAGCGATCCAATTCTCCTGCCTTATCTTTAAGTCTTGATCATTTGTTTTCAGTTTGACTCATTTGGTTGGTAAGAATTTCCTCAGTCTTTTCCAGTTGGTTAATTGAGATTTTTAATTCCATCTTCCCTATTTCAGTGTGTGTTTTCTTCAGTATTTCTATCTTTTCCTTGAATTCACTTTTCAAATCCTGAATTGTCTTTGTCATTTCATTCTGCTGGATATTTGCATTTTCTTGAGCTTTGGTCAGAAGTTACTCCTATCCGCTTTAAGCTCCTCAAAGTGTTTGTCCTTGTGTTCTTTAAAAGTCCTTGAATTCTTTAATCATGTTTATGATTGTTCTCTTAAGTTCTGTGTTGTTGGTATCCTTGGGGTACCTCTCATTTTACAACAATTCTGTAGAAATAGTGGGATTTGGTTGGAATATATCATCTTGAATTTTCATATTTGATTTTTACAGTATGATCTGGTCTATGGACTTCTTTTGCTGGTTGTGTATGTGATATGAAATTCTAGCCTGCCTTTGTTCAGTTGAAAAGTTCTGGAAGCAGTCAGGTTTGTGGCAGTAGCCTGTGTTATTCTGAGAGTCTCTTGGTCTACCCTGACCAACAACTCAAAAGGACGTTTCTCTTAACTTGCACTGAGTTTATTGTTAAATGACATTCAACTGCATATATGCACTCATATATACATATATATGTATAATGTGTTTTTTCAGAGCGACATTTAGTCTGTTTTAATTTCCTAGTATTGTGAGAAGAGCAGCAAAGAGCATAGCTGACATCCTCTGCAGTAGGATGTAGAGTCCTTTGGGTATGCCTAGGAATGGCAAACTGGATCATAGAGTAGACCTATATTTAGATATTCTCACAGCTTTCCACCTTTCTTCCACAGTGTTGGCACCAGTTTACAGTCTCATCAGCAGGGAATAAGGCTGCCATTTCCCCCACATCCCAGCATGTTGTCATTTGTTTCCTTGATGTTAGATGTTTTGACCTGGGTAAGATGAATTTTAAAGTACTGTAAATTTGTGTTTTCCTAATTGTTGAAGATGTTGAGTAGTTTTACAATGATTCCTTAGTCACGTTCATTTTATCTGAGAGCTCTCTGTTTGGCTCCATGACCCATTGATTTATTTGGTCAATTGTTTTTTTGATTCTTGTTTTTTGAGTTCTTTGTATATTCTGGATATTAATCTTCTGTCATATGCAAATCTGGTAAAGATTTTCTCCCACTCTGTGGGCTTTGCCGTCACTTGTTTAGTTATTTCTTTTGCTGTGCAAAAGTTTTTTAGTCTGATGAGTTCCCATTTATCAGTAGTTGACCTTAATTCCTGCGTGACTGACATCTGGTTTAGAAAGTCCCTTTTTGTACATATATCTTGGAGGGTACTGCTTATGTTCTTTTCCAACAGTTTCCGAGGTTCAGGTTTCATATTGAGGTCTTTGATACATTTGGAGTTGACTTCTGTGCAGGATGATAGTTATGGTTCTATTTTCATTCTTTTACATATGGAGATCGAATTTAGTCAGCATCATTTGTTGAAGATGATTTATGTACTCCAGTGTGTGTTCTTGGCACTTTGGTCAAATATCAGGCAGCTGAAATTGCAAGCACTGATATTTGGTTCTTCTACTTTGTTCCATTGGTCTGCATGTCTGTTTCTGTGTCAATACCATACCTTTTGCATGAAAATGTCCCTGTAACATAGTTTGAAATGTGGTGTGGTAAGACCCCCAGGATTGCTCTGTGTGCTCAGCACTGCTTTGGCTGCTTCGAGCACTGTATTGAAAAGGAGTGAGGATAGTGGGCAGCCTTGTCTCATTCCTGATTTTAATGGGATGCTTCAGGAGCTCTTTTTAGAATGATGTTGGCTCTGGCCTTGTTGCATACAGTCTTGATTACATTAAGATATGCTCTCTCTAGTCCAATTCCCTAGCATGAAGGCATGTTGAGTCTTGTCATTACCTTTTCTGAGTCTGATGAGATGTTCATGTGATTGTTGTCTTTAAGTGCATTTATACAATTTTATATAAAATTTATGCATTATTATACAAATTATTACATAAATTGATTTATGTATTTCACACTGCATATCTGAAATAAATCCCTACTGTTCATGGTAGACTGTCTTTTTGATTTATATCAGTATGCAATTGACATTGTTTTGTTGAGAATTTTTGTACCTGTGTTCATTGGTTTTGTGTGGGATTATAGTTTTCTCTTTTTTTGTTATCTTTACCTGGTTTTACTATCAGAGTAACACTGACTTCATAGTAGGGGTTTGGGAATTCTCTCTGTTTCTATCTTTTCAAATATTTTAAGCAATATTGATTGCACATCTTCATTGAAGGACTAGTAAAATTCTTTGGATTTGTTTTGAATTCATCTGGACCTGGACTTTTTTTATTTTTTTTTAATACTGACACTTTGTATTTCTGTTTTGTTTTGATTGTTTGCTATGCGTCTGTTTCAGTTATTGATCTCTTAACAGTTTAACTTTTGTGATGCCATTTGAATTTAGAAATCTGGTCATTTATTTTAGAGTTTCTAATTTAATACATGACAGATTTATAAAAGTATTCCCTTATAATGTTCTGGATGTTTTGGGTGTTTGTTGGAATGTTTCCTCTCTTAATTTGTTGATTTGCACTTGATCTTCCCTTCTTTTGGTTAGCTGGGTTGAGGGTCCATTTATCTTCTTTATCTTTTCAAAGAAGCAACTCTTAGATTCATTTATTCTTTGTGGTGTCTCCTCGTTTCTGTTTCACTGTTATGCATTCTGATTTTTATTAATTCTTCTTATCAGCTGGGTTTGGGTTTGTTTCGTTTTTGCTTTTCCAGATTGTTGAGTTGTACCATTAATCATTTGCCTGTGCTCTTCCTGATTTATTTATTTTTAATGGAGGCACTTGGAACTGTAAACTTTCCTCTTAGGACTACTTTTACTATGTATGTCTCAGATGCTGTGTTTCATTTATATCATTTTATTTTTGAGAAAGTTTCTCCTTGTAGCCTCAGCTGGCCTGGAACTCACTATGTAAACCAGGCTGCTCTTGAAATCACAAAGATCTGCCTGCCTCTGCCTCCCAAGTGCTGGGATTAAATGCCTGTACCACCATGCCTGGCTGCTTGGTGGCTTTTTGATCTGGTGTGGATAGATTGTTGATCTGTGCTTCAGGTTCTTACTTTTGATGGTTTGAGGCAGGCTAATTTTGAGCTTTCCAGCCGTATGAATGGGCCTCATTCCTAAGCATGAATATAGTGTCCTTGTGCACAGGTTCTGACTGGCTAAACAGGGTAGATGTGGACCTCAGAGGAACAGGAACATGGCTGGTCCCAAAGCAGGGAAATTGGGACAGACTGGGCAGGATCTGACCAGCCTAGTTGGGAGCTCTCTAACAGGGTGAATGGGCCTCGGTCCAAGGATGGAGGATGGTGACCAAGTGGGCAAGGTCTGACTAGCTAAGCAGTGTAAATGTGGGTCCTGGAGCAGTGCTCACAGGGCTGGTTCCAAAGACGTGCAATTAGGACCAAATACCGAGGATCTGACTAACTTCTCACCTATTTGGGAGCTCTCCGGCAGTGCCTTCTTTTGTGTTATTAATCCATCTATAGTGTGTGGTTCTTATTTTACCTTCTGGGACAGTATGATCTTCTTATCTTTCTCCTACTCTCGTAGTTAGTGATTGCTCTTCAGATTAATTATAAAACCAGTTTCCATGTAAAGGGGTATGAGTGGTCCACAGCTTGCTGTCTGCCCACATCCCATCCTTATGTGTTCACAGCCAAAATGAGGGAAATTGTGCATATCCAGGCTGGTTGTTGTCAGAACCAGATAGGAGCCAAGTCCTGGGAGGTCATCAGTGAGGAGCATGGAATGGACAAGTATGTGAGGGACTCAGACCTCCAACAGGAATGCATCAGTATGTACTATACTAAGGTCTTTTCTCACAAGTATATGCCTGGGGCCATTCAGTATATCCAGAGCCTGGAAGCATGGACAGTGTCCAGTCTTGGGCATCTGTTTATGACTCACAGCTTTATCTTTGATTAGAGTGTGACTGGCAGCAGTTGGGCCAAAAGGCACTGTACTGAGAGCACACAGCAGGTGGACTCAGTTCAGAATGTTGTGTAAGAACTGTGAGTGCCCACAAGGTTTCCAACTGGTGTAATCACTGGGTAGGGACACAGGCTCAGGCCTGAGGAGTAACCTGATCATATCATGATCACTTTCAATGTGGTGCCCTCACTCAAAGTGTCAGACACTGTGGTGGAGCCCTACATTGCTACCCTTTCATGCACGAGCTGGTGGAGAACAGGAAAGAGACTGATTGTCTCAACAGTGAGGCCCTCTGTGATATCTACTTCCGCTGACTCAACTTGGCCCACCCACCTATGCAAACCTCAACCACATGGTGTCAGCTACCATGAGTGCAGTCATCACCTCCCTCTGCTTCACTGGTGAGCTCAATCCTGGCCTCCACAAGCTGTCTGTCACCACGGTGCTCTTCCCTCATCTGCTCTTTTTTGTGCCTGGCTTTACCCCACTTGTATCCAGGGGTAGCTGGCAGTACCGTGTCCTTTATGGTGCCTCAGCTCACCCAGCAAAAGTTTAATGCCAAAGAACATGATGGCTGCCTGTGACCCACACCATGACTCCCCCCTGACCATCACAACTGTCTTCAGTGGGCACACATGTATGAAAGGGAAAAATGAGCAGATTCTGGCCATCCAGAGTAAGAACAGCAGCCACTTAGTGGAGTGGATTCCCAACAACATCAAAGCAGTGGTGTGTGACATCCCATCTCTCATCTCAAGATGTCCTCTGATTCAACCTTCCTTCATCGACAACAGCACGACCATCCAGGAACTATTCAGACACATCTCTGAGCAGTTCACATCCATGTTCTGATGGAAGGCTTTCCTTCTCTGGTACATGGATGACATGGCGTTCACTGAGTTGGGCAGCAACATGAATGACCTGGTATCTGAGTCCTAGCAGTACCAGAATGCTGCTACTGAGGAGGAAGGTGCAATGAACAAAGATGAGGAGGAATCCAAGGCCCAGGGCACCAAGTGAAATGGTTGTCAGCTGGAGTGTGAGGCCTCGTGGCGGCCAAAACCAAGAGAAGCAGCATTTGTCCCAGAGAGCCACGTAACTGCTGATACTACCCCAGCTCTGCTTTTAGCAACCCTTTAGAGCATCCTATGACTCCCAGGTTGTAGTACTTAAGTATTTATGGGTGTTCTGTGCCCACACCAATCTATGTGGCTCTGCTCACCCGTTTAGGCACCTCTCTGTTCTTGGAGCTCGTTTGTCTGTTTTAGTATGGCTCCAGGTTGGATGATAATGTTTTTTTTTTTTTTTTTTTTGGATTTGGCTTGTATTTCGGGGAGAGGGTATCTAAAATTATCTGTCAGATATCCCCATAGATCGGGGGGTAGGATTTCAGAACAGCGATTTCTCAGTAATAAAGTTAGGAAATTTAATATTTGCTTTGTTTCTTAGTCCTTCTATGAGTTTGGAAAATTATTTAACCCCTCTGAGCTTCAGCTACTCCTTACATGTAATATAGAGTTTCTAATCCTTTTTTTGGTGGTGCTACATGAGAAAAGGAGTTCTATAAAACTCTGATATTTAGTGCCTGGCACATGGTAAGACATAACAAAAAAGATGACTATTGTTTCTTTTAATCAGAATAATTGAACATTTCAATTACTCTGTCTCGTTAACTGAGTTATATTTGAATGTGCAGTCAAACATAGACTATTAATAAATTACCACAGTCCCAAAGTACCTGTCAATCATTCTTTTCTATAGATCGTTGAACTGGCAGCAATAATATATTCCCTAAATTCTTAAGACTTTGATACAGAGATATCAAAGAAGATTCCTGACGTATATATGTTTGTTCTTATATTTGTATATAACATAGTTACTGAGTTCTGTATTTTTCAAGCTGTTCTCTCCTAATTATCCTGTACAGTGATCATGTGATATATCACTTAAGAGTTTACTGGGACCCTGCCATCTTCTAAATTCAGGTTGATGTTGTCTTGTTCCCGGGCTACAGCAGTGATTATTTTTTATAACTTATATAACTCTCTTTGCTTCTCAGTTGCAGCAAGTTGAAACGAAAAACATAAGAACTATCATAGATGGATGCTTAAGAGGATTAATTAAAATCTTTGTATATTTCATAGCAGATAGTTTGCTCATAATTTTTTAAAATTTTAATTTGTATCAGGTTCTGAGGTTCTTTATAATAGGAATATGCCTCATTCGTTTGTGCCCATTATCTATTATACATACTCTTATAATAATAATTGGATAAATACATGTTCTGTGATTAATTCCAGATTACTTAGCCTTCATAAGCCTCCTTTTCTGTGGCACTGTCATGGGTCACATGAGGTAGAGTCTGACATTGCAGGAAGCAGCATGTGGAGTCCTCCTTAAGGATTCCTACTCAGATGTGACCGGGATCTTGGTTTAAGCAGCAGAAAAGAATTTCAAGATGAGTCAGCACAAAGCAGTATGCAGTATGAATGGTTTATTAAGAAAAGGATGGTGCACACAGATTAGAGTGTGGGTATTAAGAGATACACTTACGTGGCTCAAAAACAGCTGTGTATGTGATTCTTTTGATTTTTGAAATTATATTGTTCAAAGAATGTAATTTGCAATCAGATTTACAGGTAAAGCAAAGTTGAAAATTATGTAAACTCATTAGTTTATTTTTCTTATCTTAATGAATTTTCTTTTGCAAGTGGAATTGTATCTTGGTTAATGAGATGTGTTATTTAGGTCTATAAATGAGAGAACCATAAAAGTAAAGTCAGAGTCAAGATCACAAGGGTTTATGACATGCTTTAGCCTGAAGCTTTGCTTATCATCAGGTTTAATACTTTTGTTCTAGATATATCTCAGAAAGGACTATTGTCTCTATGCAGGTCATCTACACAGGAGTTTAATTTTGCCAGTTAGGTGAGAATAGTGATTCAACCAGTAAGAAACACAAGCCAAGTCATGGGTGTGTGCTTGTATGTGTGTGTCTGTGTGTATGTGCATGCATGTTGTTGTGCATGCATGTATGTATGTGTATTGTGTGGTGTGCATGTATGTGTGTATGTGTATGGTGTATGTGTATGTGTTTGCATGTATGTGTATGTGTGCATGTATTTGTGGTATGCATATAGGTGTATGTGTATATGTGACTGTGGTATGCATATATGTATATGTGTGTATGTGTGTGTAGTGTGCATGTATATTCATATGTGTGTACATGTGTGTGGTGTGCTTGTATGTCTGTATCTGTTTGTGGTGTGTGTGTGTGTGTGTGTATGTGTTCTTATCTCCATGAGTTTTCCTGGTCTTCCTATCAACCAAACTTTTGAACCCTGAAGTTAAGGTCATAAAGATAATCTGGTTCTCCATTATGCTGTGTTCTGCATATATCCATTATGCAATGTGTATCTTTAGACAACTCCTTAAGGTTATTGGTAAGAGATGTTAGAAGTGACATTCTGAAGATGCTTCTTAATTCCTTTTGAGTGAAGGCTGGTGAGAAGTGATTGATAAGCAGCTGAAGATTCTGTCCCCCTTTCTGCACTATAATTACAACTTCTATCAGTTAGTATCAAATGTGCAGCATATGCTTCTCAGAAGAACAGACCCTGCGGTTATTCAGACATCAGCTTCAGTACATGACAGAATCATCAGCTGCTTTCAGTCTTTTAAAGCACATGTGACAGTCACATTCATAACAAATTATTTCAACAAGATTAATGAGATTGAAGTCAGCACCTATAAATTAATCATTTCACTATTATTTTAGCATTAACAAGACCATTAGTGGAATCATTGGGTAAAGACTGTTAAATTGAGAGGAGAGACACATATGTCAGGAGCTAATTATTAGTGGACAAATTGTACAGTGGATCATGGATTGAGTTTGGATTTAGACTCTAATTATGAAATCCTGTCTTTAAGGTAATTTTCTGTTTCTAAACCCTATTGTTCAGGGAACTCCCAAACCTGATTAGAATAAACTACCTACCTTGATACATCTCTTTTAAAATGACAGTTTGCTGGGGTTGAGAGATGGCTCGTTGAGCAAAGCACTTGCCACAACGCCTGAAAACCTGTTTGGATTTCCAGAACCCAAATAAAACTGGACTGGTAGGGTATGCCTGTAATCCTAACACTCCTATGGCAAAATGGGCTGTAGAGATGGGGGACTCCTGGGGAACCTTCTGACCATCCATACAGTGGCAAATAACACAAAACCATGCCTCAAAGAAGACAGAAGGAGAGGACTGGACTGACATGCAAAGCTCTCTGCTGACCTCCACATGTATAGTGCAACATGCACGTTTCAGCATTCACATATATGAGCAAGCATATGTATATATCGTACATACACACTCATGATTGAAAAAAAGGCATTTTCCAATTCAATTACACATAATAACAGAAAACACTTATTGGACAGTTATCATGTTATAGAAATTTTGCTTAGAATATCATGAAACAGAAATATTGGTATTATTTCCATTCTCTAGTTAAGAGGTATAAACAGATAATTAGTTCAAGGTTAGTTTACTTTGATAACAACCAATTAGCTTCTTAAAGGTATAAAACCCCATCCTCAATGCTGTTTCATGAGCTATTTCTTTCCTTTGTGATTTGTTGTTTCTTCGATGTAAAGCAAAGAAGCCCGAGTTTCTCAAATCAAATAAACAGCGAACCAGTAGGTGGTAATGTTTAATTATGAGGAGTCACTTTTTTCATTGAAATATTTTATAATTCAGTTCTAGAATTTATAATTTTTTGTCTTTTAAGACAGGGTCTTCCTGTAGCTCCAGCTGGACTAGAGCTTATAATGTAGGCCAGGCAGGCCTTGATCTTATAGAGATCCTCCTGCCTCTGTGTCCTGAGTGCTGAGATTAAAGGAGTTCACCATAACGCCTGGCTCTTTTTTTGTTTTGTAAATTTTTGTGTATTTCATAGAAATCATCATAATGAATCTTAATCACCTTTTTATCCCCTTCCCCACAGGCACCCTCCCTTAGTCCCACCCTACTGGAATTCATACATTAAACATTCTCTCATTTGTGTTAAGGCCTTTCTATTGAGTTTTGTCATTTTGCTTTTGTGCTAAGATTTTCTATTGCTGTAATTACATTTTTCTTTGACTAACTGAACATAGTTATAATAGATACTTTGATGTCAAAGTTATATAATCGGGGGGGTCTTTTTGTTCATTGTCTTTTTATTTGGTATCGATTTGCATTTTCAGATTTTTATTTTGGGCACTTTGAACTGCACCTTGACTTTGTGGACATGGTATAATTTGTATTCTGATATATTCTTAAGAAGAATGTGTCTGGTTTACCTTAGCTGTCAGTTAACTTAGTTAGACTTAAGGAATGAACTCTTGTTACTTGGATTATTACTAAAATCTCAGTTTAGCTATTTTATTCTAAATTGGTTGTTTTCCATCTGTACGTCACACATGTTCAGGGATGAGCCACATATTTTAAGTAGAATTTAGCTATTTTTTTTTTAGCTTTCTTCTTTCTATTGCTCTCATCAGTGCACCCCTACTTTCCAGGTACTATAGATAACTCCAAGTCTTCTGGTTCTTTAAGTCTGAAAAATAAAAATAAAAATAAAATAAAAAGGTTTTAATAAGAGTTGTATGTTATCCTCTTGGATCTGACTGTGGACTTCCATCCACATAAAAACCAAAAAAGAATCAGAATGAGTGCTGATCCAGGTTTTAATTCCCTTCAGCATTGCCTGGATTTTGCTCATTCCTAGTGCCTTTAGGGATGCTTTTATATTTAAACATTTTTTTCTGAGCTTAGGGTTATAGGAGATTTGGTTTAATTGGATTGTACTTGGCCTATTTTGTTTTGAGAATATGAATATGCAATAATCCTTCTCCAAATAAACACAATATTCAATGTAAATTAACACACGTACTAATACATGGCCATTTCTTAGAGGTGCTTTCCACCCTGTGCATATGGACTGTCTTGTCAGGCATTCCTGAGTCCTCTTTCTGTTGTTGTTTGAATAAATGTAAAATTATTTTAATAATAGAATAGTATTAAAAACAATTCCAAATAATTACACAGTCAGTATTGTAATTGCTGATTTTGTGATGTTAAAATGCAAAAGCATGAGCTTCATAATCATCTAGCTAAAATCCAGTATCCAAATATCAAATGACATCAAATCAACCTTTCCCTGGATTATACATGGGACTCAACCTGTCATCAATTCTGCAAAACTGAAACTGTAAGTCTAATTTTTAAGTTAGCCAGCCATGGTATATAGCTTCTTATTTGTAGTCTTCCTTACTAGATTTGGTCTGTAATATAAATGGTCATGAGGATATGACATTTGTATACTTGCTTAGATGGTCTATTTTCTTGTGGTGGTTATCTCATTGTAACTGTGAGCAAACACGCTGAGCAGAAAATGAAGTAATATTTTTAGATCAATGTCTATACCAGAATACAATAGTATATAACAAATTCATGGTTCTGAGTATGAAAAATCACAGTCTCACATTTAAATGACATAGTTAATAATGATTCCATGGGATAAAGAACATTTAAGCTAAACTTTGATATAAAGTTAGGCTTTTAACAATTCGCTTTGTTTTTTTCTAAACACTAACATGGTTCAGGTTCACATGGGGGCCTTGACCCTTAGTCTTCTCTCTCCAATGCAAGGATGCTTCTGCCACATTGCAAGCCTCTGTCCTTCTCCCCTTTCATTTATGTATAGTAGAAGAAAACAATGTATTAGTATACAAGTTCTTTGTGAAAAGCAGAGTCAAGCATTCATGTTTCACCATTCATGTGCTAGATTAACACATTGCTTATGATATCTGCATTGCTTTTGATTTCGGCACTTAGGACCATTCAGATAATACTAATTTTTTAAGTGCCAGCATTGATTTGTGGGGAAGTAGCTAATGTATGTTCTAGCTGTGCCAAATTAGATATCTGCTATCCAACCTCATCTAATGCTCTCCTCTAGTGCATCTTGAAATTAAGCTACTGAGAAAGTTAGTGACTTTCCTCAAACTCAAAAGTGAAAACAAGGTTCAGAACATAGCTCAGTGGCAGAGCCCTTCTGTAGCATGCACACAGTCCTATATGCAATGCATAGTACTGCAAAAAAAAAACAAAAACAGAAAAAAAAGAAAAAAAAGCCAAAGTTTCGGAAATATACTTTAAACAGACTATAAGTTAGGCATGAAAGCACCTTTGGAATGCATTGGAGATCTCCTTTTATTGGCCAGTCAAACAGGTTTGATTTTGCTTTTTGAATCACTTGTTCACTAGAAAAGTAGGGATATCAGTACGGATATGAGGAATGTTGAGAAATGAGTCACTTTTCAGGGTGAGAAATTTCCATTGAACTCAGGGAATTCAGCTTGTGATAACTTCAAATCCTACTTGGATACTTGATACCTCTTTTGTGACTGACAGTCGTTTCTCTAGTTTTATAACTCTGGTGCACAAATGTCTTCTACATTCATTAATCACTTGCTCAAGTTGTAGTCCATTACATGCTCAAGAATTATCACTTACCTCCTTAAACTTTGAGAATAGAATATTTTTTTTCCTTTTTAATGAGTTTTTGTGATTTTCATACAACATAATTTGATGATTATAATTTCGATTCCTTTCTCTATCTGCCTGCAGCTCACCTTACTGCCTCCACCAAATTTAATGTGCATATCTATATCTATATCAATACTTATCTATATCTATACCATCTATATCTATCTATTCATCCATCATATGAGGCCTATAGAATGCCATTTGTAACACCAAATTTGGCCCATTGACTGAAGCCTGGTTAACTTACATAGAGTCCCATCACTGAAAGAAAATGTCTCTAACCCTCGCAGTAGTTATCAGTTGTCAAAAGTTCCTTAGGCTGGATTGGGGTTTCTGACCCACTTCCCTGTGTCTGTGCTGGGATTTTTTTTCTGGTTTGAGCTTTCATGCTATTTGTGCATTCTGTTACTATTGCTGTGACTTCATATGAGTAACTGAACAGCTGTCTGGAAGACTCAGTTTCCCCATGGTCATCCTCCATTGCTGGCTCTTACAATCTTTCTGTTCCCTCTTCCACAGTGATCCCTGAGTCTTGTTAGGCAGAATTTTAATGTAGGTTTCCCTTTCAGAGATAAAACTCTGTAGCCTCTTGTCACTGCACATTGGACAGTTGTGGGTTTCTGTAAATCACCATTTTCTGTATTAGGAAACTTTTCTAATGAGAGTTGAGAAATGCATTAATCTATGGGTATAGCAATAATCCATTAGGAGTCAGTTTAATATGATAACAATTTAGTAGAAAACTAATATTGGGCTCTCCCCTATGATCTGCAACCTGTATAGACTGAGATTCCTAAGCCTAATATCAGTCTCAGGTATGGGCTCCATCATATGAAGTATATCTTAAATCCAAGTAGAGAGTGGTTGATTATTCACATAATATTTGTGCCACTATTGTACCAATATGTATAATTTACCATTCAGTTGTTGTAGTTTACAGGCCACACAGTTGATTCAAGTTGATGATTATTTTTTTCTTGAGTTTACATTCGTAGCATCATCCAGTATTATTCACAGTATCCAGTAGAGATGAGGCGATGAAATCAACACCAGACTGATTTCTCCTTGTTTGTTCTACAGCTAATGAATGTAGTGTCTTCATTAATAAGGTCTTAGCATCAAATTCTGGTGTGACCAGGAGCAGGGGCAATGAGTAGTATTGTTTGAGGATCTATGAAAATTTTGGTGAGTACTTCAAGAGAGGGAGTCTGTTCCTGGCATTGGGTTTTATTTTTGTTAGTCTATGGTAATGTTCCCCTACTATAAAACAACTCCTTTTAGTCTTTTTTTGTTGGTTGTTTGCTTTGTCTTTTATAGATTAGTTCTCTTTGTAGCCCTAGCATGCCTAGACTTGCTACTTAATTTCACATAGATCTGCCTGCCTCTGCCTCCCGAGTATTGTGATTAAAAAAAAGCATCACCATGCCTGTCCTTTTAATGTGTTTTGATCGTGTGTATGTATATATTTTAAGAGGCTTCCAGAGTGGTAGGTTTCCATATGGCTTGTCTAAAGGCCTTTTGTGTTACTTGTCGCTCAGCTCCCCATGGTCCTTCCTCTGCCCCGCCCTCCCATTTCCTACCCTTTAAATCCTTCTGTAACATTCTTCTTTCTACCTTCATATCACTGCACTCTAATACCTTCCAAGGAAGCCCCCCCACCAACTCATAGCTATTTAGTAGTTTCTTGATCTCTCTGAGTTTTTGAATTGAAGCACTCATATCTAAGATTTCAAAGTTAGCATCCAGTTATGAGACAGAATATGTGAGGTTTGTTTTCCTAGGTCTAGATTACTTCATTCAGGATGATTGTTTCTGTGAATTTCATAATTTCATTTTTTTAAAGAGTTGGATATTGTGGCTGGAGGGATGACTCAGCAGTTAAGAATAGTTGCTGTTCTTCCAGAGGACCTTGTTTCAATTCCTAGCACCCACATGCCAAATAACACTGTCTATAACTCCAGTTCCTGGGGTTTTAACATCCTCTTCTGGCCTCTGTGGGCATTGCATGCACATGATACACTTAGACACATGTAGGCAAAGCATTCATATACATTACAAAAAGTTTAAGAGATGAATAATATTCCATTATGTATCAGTACCACACCTTCATTGTCCATTCATGTGTTGATGAATATCTAGGTTGTTTCAAATTTCTGGCTATTGTGAACATGACAGCAATGAATGTGCATGAACAGGCATTTCTGTAGCAGGGAATAGAGCCTTTGTTTATAGGCCCATGAGTGGTATAGCTGGATCATATGGTAGATCAGCTTTTTGAGGAATGTCCACACTAACTTCCAACTTCCATGGTAACTGTACAGCTTATGCTGCCATCAGCAGTGAATAGAATTTCCCCTTTCTCCACATCCTCACCAGAAGTTGTTGTTTGTTTGGGGGATCTTAGCTATTCTGAGTGGGGTAAAATGAAATGTCACATTTGTTTTAATCTGCATTTCTCCGATAACCAGTGATGTTGCACATTTTGAAAGTATTTCTCGGCCATTTGCATTTCATCTTAGACAACTCCTTGTTCAGCTTCTCGCCTCACTTTTTAGTTGGATTGCTTGGTTTGCGATGTTTAGTTTCTTTGGGTTTATGTGTTCTGGACAGTAACCCTCTGTCAGGATGTAGCCATGAAGACTCCCCCACTCTCCATGCTGTCTCTTCACTTGAATGATGGTGTCCTTTGAGGCACCAAAGCCTTTTTGTTTCATGTGGTCCCATTTGTCAATTGTTGGGCTTAAGGCTAATGTTGTAGGAATCTTGTTCAGAAGGTCTCTTCCTGTGCCTCTAAATTCCAGTGCATTCTCTACCTTCACTTCTTCACAGTATTAGGTCTTATACTGACCTAATATTGGTCCATTTGGAGGTGAGTTTTGTGCAGGGTGAGAGATATGAATCCAGTTTCATTCTTCTACAAACCATTACCCTGTTTGACCAGCACCATTTCTTAATCCTGCCTTCTTTTCTGTAATTTGCATTTTGACTTTGTCAAAAATCAGATGGCTACAAATGTACGAATTTAAATCTGAGTCCTCATTTCACAAATAGAAATCTTAAGGTGCATACAATGAGTAATAATCTGTAAGCTTTAAAGGCATAATAAATGATTCTGGAAGCTACTGACATTGATAACCACTATGTAGATCTTTGCTTAGCCTTCAGTTCAAATATTCTTGTTAAGTTTTTGACATACAGAGTGTCAAACAAACAAAAACAATCATGTATGACACACATTAATAATGATGCTTGACTTTAATCTCTTAGTATTTTTAATTAATTGAAATGTTAAGAAAAACCATGGAATTTTTCTTCCCATCATTGTATGTTTTTTGTTCTCATTTCACTGTGTTTAATTTTTCAAGGCCTTCAACAGCACAGGATTGAAAAGTAACAAAACATCTATAAAACTCAAGAAGTTTTAAGATATTGAATTTTTCTTTTCTTTTTTTCTGCCTAAGATAAGCCATACATGGCTCAAAAATCTAATTTTTTTTTTTTTTAGAACTGTTGAACAGTATGGTTGTTTTAGCATCAGAAAATAGCCAAATGGAAGCTTCAGACAAGCAGGGAGGAATGCACGGAAAAATGCAGGAAGATGACTATTTAAAATATGTCAGCATTTCACACGCAGGCATCCATTGCAGCACTCACTGCAATGCTGCTGTAAATGTGTTGCAGTGAGTACTGCTCCAGATTTTGAAAGTTTGGAGGATGTGGCAATTTCCTGGATAATTTATGCAAGTAAGGGAAATATACAATTCGGACTTTGAATTGTTAATTCAGCCTTCTCCCACTGATGCAATCCATAGTGGTCACTGTTCAGGTTACTTTTCTTTCCTGTACCACTGTAGGCTGTCATTTGTTCCTTCTCCTAAATCCTGCTAGATTCACAGTCAGTGGTCTGAATGGGCTTTCCCAGTCTTCTCATTTGTATGCATTGATGATTATGATAGTAGTAAACATTTATTGAACATTTATGTGCCAATCACAACTCTAATTACTTTACTGCTCATCCATCCTTTATAACAGCTCTGTGAGGTAGATATTAACATTTCCATTTTATAGATGGAGGAACCAAGACTCAGGCTGCTTAAATGATTTGCACTGCTAGCAAGTAGCAGACTCAAAACAACTTGTCTAATTCTATAGCCCTGCTTTGATCAACTACATTATGCTGAGAGCTGTGAAAAAGAGATTTGATTCAAAGGCAACCTTGGCACTGGTTCTAGTTTCCATTCTTTAACATGATTGAGAGCAAGTGGAATGTAGCAAAAATGGATGGTAGTACAGCAGCAGTTCTGGGTGTGGTCCGTGGCGTCCTGCAGAGCCTCGGAGGTATCAGGGATTGAGTCTTGCAAAGATGTGAGCCATGAATATTGCTCAGTGGAAATTAGGAATGGAAAAAATCTGGCAGATTCCTTCTCTTCCCTTCTCCCCTGAACTATCCCAAGATGTGATTCTTCTTTGCAGTCTTTCTTGAAAAGTTATATGTGACAAGCCAAAATATATCTGAGTATAGTATTTGTTTCTTGGCAGTTTGTTGTGAAATGATGACAATGTAAAAATATCACTTCACATCATTTTCTCTTTCTTTGCCTTGCTAATACTTTTTCTTCTTAAGTTTTACCCTCTCTTTCTTCGACTTTTATGTACCAAATGAAATGCTTGCATCTTAATGGGACACCTGATGGAGTACTGCAGATAATACTTCTTGGAGGGTCTAAGGTAAAACAGTTATCGCAATCAGATTCAATTCTAAATGCTTCAGATGGATTAAGTGCTCTTATATTGACAGTGACCCAAGTAAGGTCCCATTATGACTGTCATCCCCATTTGGCAGATTTGGAAATTAAAGCACAAAATTTTAAGTCCTTCTGCAAGAAGTGCAAATGATTATTCCCTACATATTTGTTGTATATGAAAAAATAAATGAATTACTGAATGCTTTTTCAAAAGAAAACAAAATAATAGGGGAAATTTTAACTTCAGAAATATGCTAGGTCTCACCACCTAGATTATTCCATTTACTAAAAAATGAAAGAGACAAACCAACACAACATGCAGAAAATGGATTTTATACTGTAAAATAAGTACAATGTTACAATGTTTTATAAGTGCATCTTACTTTTAATTTTCATATGGTGATGGGACACAAATGTATATGAAAGGGAATCATCTTACACTGACTCAAAGGGCTCAGGCTTTGAAGGAAGGGACAGGTGGAGATTTTAAGTCCAAAGCATCCTTGAAATACCTTTGTTTACCTGAGACAGCTCAGTTGCTGAAATTTGAAGCTCCTCAGGGTCGCAAGGCCCACAATAATAAATGATAAATAAAAGATGTGCCATGGAAACCAACTGACTGTCCTGGAAAATAAATAGCGTAGAAATGAAGCATCTTTTTTATGTGCTCTATGGATTTTTCTTGTGCTCCTTTGTTAATAGTCTCTATTTCCTTCTTGATTTGGTGCTGGAGGAGTGCTGGCTCCTCTTCAAGTATTGACTAGAATGTCCAGAGACCCAAAAAAGGCTAAAGAGTCCATGAGAAATGTAAACCAATGACTGACCAAAAAATATGATACAGATGTCTCAAACAGCCCAAGTTTTCTGATATAATTCAGCCTCAGATTTCCTTAGATAAACTTGTACTCTTTTCCTTTAATAGGAAACAAATTGGTTTTTAAATGAATTGATTTTTGTATAAAGGAGAGCTAGAGTTTGGAGTGAAATTTCAATTAAGTCTAGGTTATTTTATCATCTTATAGATGGATTCTTCAAATATCTTTACCATCTTAGAGCCAACTTTCTAAACAGGCTGCTTTCCACTGCACTACAGTCAGGCATCTAACAGACAAGCCGTTTCTCCCGTGAGCTTGAGAAGCTGTAGATTTCTTCCATGCGGTACTGAGTATCAGTTGAAAATTATAGCAGTACAACTAGAAAATGAAGGCTGATGGGAACTGGTCTATAAACATTTGGGTAACATTTGGGTGACAAGGACATCCCCTACCCCCCCACTTCTCTTTTAGTACCTTTGAGAATGTCTTTCCTACTGATGGTATTGTTAACAGTTGTAGCACAAGTAACTCACTCCTGAAATCCAGTCACAGAAACTGCTGTCAGAGGCTTTTCTGGGTGATTCCATTATCCAGCCACTGCTCTAGTGATTGATCTGGTAATGTGGCAGCTATCCAAAAGCCCAAGCATTCCTAGTCCTATCTGACACTTTTCTGTTGGAGCTAGCAAGAAAGGAAGGAGCTGTTCTTATGATCTCTATAGGTAATAATTCATGATTTTTAAAAGTGTACTCCTCATTTTTCAGGCAACATATTTGCTACATTATTCTAGACATTTTAGTCAAGTTTTGAGTTTCTTAGTATAGGCCAGTCATATTTTTTTAGTATTTTGTGATGTCTACAGTATCTATGGTTGGTCCTTTAAATTATAGCATGATCGAATTCTGTCTCCCTCTCTCTTTTTTCTCCTGCTCAGTTTATCCATAGAGATTCATCATTTTAATTGGCCTTTGCCAAGAAACAACTTTCATCTTTGTAGACAGAATCAGCACGATTGCCTTATAGGTCATTATTTTCTGTTCTTATATTTATTATTGATATTACTGTTTTCTTTGTGTTTATTCAGTTTTGTAATATTTAGAATCATTAGTCCACTTTGTTCTAGATAATTTTACTTCTATTTCATGTCCTGTATACATACTTGACCTTATATACCTGTATAAAATCTAAGCAGCACAAATTAAGCGCAAATGAAGGAGATGGTAGGTTTGTTTTTCCAAGAATGACTTATTCACTTAGTTGGATTATCTCCCTGAAAGTGACATCCTTTTGTTCTTTGCGGCTTAAAATTTTCCACTTGTATATATACCACATTTTCTTTCTCTGTTCCTCTGGTGACATCTGATTTCATACTTAGCTATGGGAAGTAGTGATGTAATGAGCATCAATGTGAAAGGCCCTGCGGTATGTTCACTTGGAATCATTTGGGATGAGAAGTGGGAGTGGTCTGACCAATCTTATGGAACATTTCTTTTTTTGGAGTACTGACTTTTCTGATTCCACAGTAATTGGACTGGTTTTTGTTACTACTGGCATTATATGAGGGTTCTCTTTTGTCTAGAATCCTTCCTAGCATCTGCTGTTATTTTTTTTTTTTTCTTTATTTATCCCATTCTCACCGAGGTGAAATGTGCCCTGGAATAAACCTTACCAAAGAAGTAGAAGACCTTTATGAAAACATTGGAGAAATTGCTTCACTTATTTTCCTCCAGTAGTTGTATTCTCCACATATCACAGTACATGGTATAATCTAGGGAGCTGCCATTGCTGCAGTGTGTGCACTGACCCTTGTCATTTAACCACGTTTAGTTTCCTGTGCATTGGTTCCTCTGAGATCAAGATTCAGAATTACCTAATCATTACTGAGACCTCATTCCAGCTACTCTCTTATAGTCACATTCATCTTCTTCCTGACAACATTCCTCACCCAATAGACCAGTTAGCTGCTTCCTAGATCTATAATTTTGTTATTTGGAGATAGTTTCATGACTTGGAAGCATCATTTTGATATTAATTCCAGCATGATGCCCTTATCCATTGGAGATGAACCTGGTACTAGTCTGTTGCTCTTTAGCGCTAAGTCATCATATATGGGATGGGTCCGCCATGTTTTGATTAGCCATTTACTTATTGAGAGGTATGCTCCCTGTTTTGGATTATTAAAAATATTTGTATAGAGATTTTTTGTTAACATATATTTACAATCCAGGATAAGTATTCCAAAGCAGTTACCGGTTCATATGATAACATCATTCTTAGATTTTTGAATTGGCAAATGATTTTCTAGTGTGGCTGAGTCACTTCATAGTTCACCAGTGATCAGCAATGCATGTGAAGCTACCTTCTCTGCATTTTTGCTAGCATCTGACACTGTCAGGTTTATTCTTTTTAATTTTAGCCGTTTTCAGAGAATTTTATTCTGAATGAATATACAATAATGTCTCTGGATGGCTTTGGGTACATTTCTGTAATGTCTGGTGACATCCTGTCATGTGCTTTCTGTCATCTCTGAGCCCTTTCCATGAAATGCGTGTTCCTGCTATCTGCTCGTGTTCTAATTGGATTAACTGAGCTTGGTTGTGTTTTTCAGATCTCTTTATACACTGTGGAAAATAACAAATTCCTCTCCTATATCCTCCATTTTTCTGAGTCTATGTTACTGCACTTAGACTACCAGTCTCTAGTTCCATCCATTTACCTGCAAATTTCATAATTTTATCTCTTCTTAATGCTGAGTAGAGCTCCATTGTGTATATGTATCACATTTTCATTATCCATTTATCCATTTATCAGTTGAGGGACATTTAGGCTGTTTCAATTTCTTAGCTATTGTGAAGAGAGCAGCAACAAATACGGGTGCACAGGTATCTCTACAGTAGGATGAGTCTTTTTGGTATATGCCAAAGACTAGTTCAAGCAGATCATGTGGTATGTCCGTTTGCAGTTTTTTAAGAGTTCTCCACATTGCTTTCCATAGTGGTTGCATGAGTTTTCATTCCCACCAGAGGTGAATGAGCGTTCCCCTTTCTTCACATCCTCTCTAGCTTTGGGTATTCTCTTGATCTAGCCAGTGTGACTGGGACAAGATGGAATCTGAATGTGCTTTTTTCTTTACATTTCTCTAATTACTAAGGATATTGAACACTCTTTGAGGTTTCTTAGCTATTTTTATTTCTTCATTTGACAACTCTCTATGTAGGTCTACAGCCCGTATTTTTATTGAGTTGTTTATTTTCTTATTTCTTTGTTCTTTGAATAATCTGGATATGAATCCTCTGTCAGATGTGTTGCTGGTAAAGATTTTCTCCCACTCAGTGGGTTTCGTCTTCACTCCCTTGGTTGTTTATTATTTATTTTTCTGTACAGAAACTTTGTAGCTTAATGAGGCCCAACTTACTGATTGTTGACATTAATGACTGAGCAGCTGATGTCTGGTTTAAAATTTTTTAGATTTCTTTTCTTTTTTTTGTGTGTGTGTGTGTATGTGTATGTATGTGTGTACATATGAATCTGGTGCCTGTAAAAGACAGAAGAGGTCATTGTAGTCCCCTGAAACTTAAGTTATAGTTGGCTGTGAACCATCTGAAGTGGGTACTGTGAATGAAACTTAGGTCCTCTGAAAGAGTAGTAAGTGCTCCTAACCCTTGGGCTATCTCTCCAGACATATTAAATAAGTGAGTTTAAGATCTTTTTGTCATTATGTTTTAAATATTCAGATAATATATATTACATATCATATATACTCTGTTTCTTGATATGCTGTCTTTTCATTTTGCTGGCATTATATATGAAGAAATGAATTTTATGAATTCTAGAAAGTTCTTTAGTATAAGATCTTCAAATATTTAAATTTCCTCATAGTCTTTCTTTCATCATTCCAAAAGGAATGATGACTAAATGTAATTTTTATCTCAGTTCTCATTTTAATTACTGTGTTCATGTATTTTATATATTTAATTATATTTCTGTTGGTACACGTGCCATTATTGTGTCCCAGGTCACAAATGCTCACCATCAGTGGGATTTCTGGCTCTGACTATTCATGTTCTTACTTCATTAGCACAGTAATCAGCTTCTTGTAGAATCTGTTTCGTAACTTTTAATGTGGAATATCTGAATTGCTCTATTCTGACCACGTTTTACTCTAATGCTCTGCTTCCTAAGTGTTTTATAATTTAATTCTTTCAAACTTTTTACTTTGAAACCTAATTGAAAGTAGGTTCTCCTAGAATAATTTGCATTTATTTCTTCCAGTAACGGGGTAATAATAATCAATCGCCTGGAAAAACAAACAAAAGTTTAGTCTTCTGTTTCCTAGGTTTGACCAGAAGTTCAAATCTGCAGCACCTAACCTGAGGTTATAGATTTCTTGTGGTTCATTTAATTTTCTTCTAATTCTGCACTGCATTTAAGAAGTAGTAGTTTTCTTTGTATCCCCTGAAGAGCTAGATTTATTTCTGCTCTAATCCTAAATCTGTATCCTAGTTTAATGCAAAGATTTCCTGTTAGATTACCATTTCCTTTCACTGCTTAGATCAGTCTTGTTCTGTGCTACAGAAATTAAGAATCTATGACATTTGAAAATGAGAACAGGCAGATACCCCTCAGTTTAAACAAGCTTCAGTCCCTTCTTTTACTGAGTTCTTGACTATTATTTGCTTATTTGTTTACTTGTTCATACCATTAAAAAGGTGTGTGTGTGTGTGTAGGGCACAATGCAGGATGGGCCTTAGCCAGGTCCCCTGCTATGAGGAATAGAGGAATGGCTCCCATGGGCATGGTGCTCTGCTAGGGCTAGGTGTGACAACAGCCTTGGCCCCACACCTGTATGACCTGCCTAAGAGATGGAGCAGGGGTGGCTGCAGTTGCGACCCCACCCCATAAAGTGATTGGCTAACCAGACCTGTAAGACCCTTTGCACTTCCTTGAATAAACGAGCTTGCAGCAGCTTGCCCTTGGCACAGGTGCGTGTGCTTTCACACCAGGCTATTTTACGTGGATGGCAGAATCTGAACTCAGGTGTTCAAGCTTGCTCTTACCCAATGAACCTCCTCTACACACCCATTAAAGTTTTAAAATATTTTGTTCATATTATTTTCAAAACTGAAAACAATTAAAATACCAATCTCTGAGGGATGCACAAAGGCACTGTGTTGTGTTCTTAGAATATGTAGTAGAATACAGCTGTGATAGCAGTGGAAGAACTGAATAGATATAGTAGCCAGTTGGAATCAAATTCCACATAAATCATTTATTTACAAATACGAAAAAAATGGACCGAAAATAGCGCATTTTGCATACTTTCAATTGTAGGATAATCAGAAACAGGCGGGACATTGCAGAAACCATGCTAACTGGACACCATGAATCGGGCAAGTTATTGGTTATTGATATAGGGAGGTATAAAGGAAATTCACGAAGCTCTGGAAATGGTTCAGTTTTTGAACTATGTGATATTTACACAGATGTTAAGCTTAACCGGCAGTACATGACTCTCCAGATTAGTGCATTTAATTTAAATATGGTTTACCTCAATAAAGAAAAATAATAAGCTCCAGTTTCAGTTTTTATGGCCAGAGTCTCTAATCTGCATTGCTACCACAAATAAAAACCCAAGTGCTCTACAATATAAGGTATTTATAGTCATTACCTACTGGCCACTGTGCAGTAGAAGGTTGAACAGATATTTAAAGAAGCAGTGGGAATATAAAACTATCACCTCTCCATTCTTAGCAATAAGGCTTTAATGTTTTTAACCATAACTTTAAGTTCGTACTCCTTTTTGTTTTTACAGTCAGCATCCAAAATGAGTGGGAACGGCAATATAGAAACTGCATTAAAGCAAAGCATTAAGTAATATCATTGAAGATGCAATTTCTGAAGGTCTAGTAAAGCTTCTATTTTTAAAGCAAAAGTTTTGAACATGAAAGCCATTTTAATTTTTTAATAAATCCTACTGTGAAGGCTACAGGCAGTTAGATCAGAAGGGATATGATTAATGTTTCTAGGGTCCTATTTCTGCTCCTAATGCTCAGAGCTTTTATTGTATGCCTAAGTGTAATTCATCTATAAAGTACCTTTGTTTTTATCAGTTTATTAACAGAGATTTATTTTATTGGCAAATGGAAAGAAGCAGTTAAATGGGTATATTTACGTATTTAACAGACACTGTTTACACTTTCCCTAACAAGGTCATTAATTGTGTTTGCAAATGAAGAATAGAACGTGGGCAACAAAATTGTAGATTAGACAAGATGCTTATCCTCTGCAGAATAAAGCTCACAACTAATGTTTATTGGCAGAATGATCCATATGTCTTTATACATTTTTGTCTCCCTCAGCAGGTTCAGTAAATTGCACAGCACATAACAGGTTCTCAGTAATGTTTGCCAGACAAAAAATAATGATAAAATATCCACTCTTTTCCATTGTCTTTTTTATTTAAAATATCATAGCTTCATCATTTTATGTAATGACTCTCAAGTAAATAACTTCTTGGTAATGTGATAGGAAAAGGTGAATGTTATAACCATCAGCTTTTTTTGGAGTTGGTCAAATGCAATACTGTGTGGCCACCATTGTTTCCAAAGCAAAAAATACCTCAGGATGTCTGCAGAAATACCATTTATGGTTTGGCAATGACTTGATTCCCAAACATGAAAAATTGCAGGTAGTCATCGGGAAATTCAAATGAAAACTGTGTTAAAAATTTGATGCTACCGCAGTTAGCTTCATTACAAAGAAAACAATCAGAAATCTTGGCCAGTATATGGGAAGACCTGATTCATGGGAGATGAGAAGACACTGGGCAGGGCATTTATACAGTGTTGATAGAATTTTGAATTAGTCTAACAGCTATAGAAATCAGTATGGAAATGCCTCAAAATCCCCCAAGCCAATCAACATGATCTAGCCTACCACTTCTGGGTGTAGATACCTGAAGGATCTAAGACATTGTAAGTTGAGACACCAACATATACATGTTTGTCATGACAGAGGCACAGTAGCCAAGTTTTGGAGTAAACCCAGTGATGGATAAAGGGAAGGTGATTTATTATTATTGTTATTATTATTATTCAGCCAGAAGAAGAACAAAATTGTGCACTTTACAGGAAAATAGATGGAACTGGAGGACAAGATGTTCAGCAAAACGAGCCAGATTTAGAGAAACAGGCATGGCATGCTTTCTCTTGTGTATGGAATTTAGAAACAATGCCATGAAAGTATGGTAGGAAGGAGGATAGAGAAGAGAGAGTGATGTTGATTATGATAAGAAAATATCAAAATGAAATGAATCATTTTCCTCAAATATATGTATAAATAGAAACAAAAATATTTACAAATTTAAAAGCCACCAATATTTGTTACACATTATATTTACAGAACCTTCAGTGGGATGCAGGAACACCAAAACACTTAAGGTGAGTCTTGAATGTATTTGTTAGATGAGCACCTCAAAATTAATTCATCTCAAACAGCCTTTAGTGTGACTCTATGAGGGAAACATTAGACGGAAAATAGGTCTTGTTCTTTGACTTAACCCCCATGAAGTGTTATAGTTTGTGACAAATTGGTTTTTCTTATTTGGGCAATTCCCCCCTTTACTACCAGTAAGTTGGGGTGTTTATTGTGTTCGGATACGCCCTTTCCTCCTTTTGATTCTTCAAAAGCCAGAAACATATCTGGTAAATACCAGGCAAGATCTGAGAGCACTGGCTCTGGTTTAGTACAAATCCCCTCCCAGCCAAGTAAGCTACATCAGAAGACCTTGCATTTTATAATTGACAGTGACAAGATGGTTGGCCTCTCACAGTGATTGCTCTAGTTGAATAGGAGTCTTTCTTTTTTCACTGTTTTCTACCTTTTGCTTATAGCATTAAAAAGAAAACTATTCAGTAAACACTAGCTATCATCATAGTACCTTTTTCCGTCATCAGTTACATTACTAAGTAAAAGGTAAGAATTTATACTTTGGAATCAGATTCAAGATCTTGTCCTATTTCTGTCCCCCAAGCCTTTAAAAATGACTCCATATCTCTTCTAGTTATTTCATGTTTACAGTGGGAATAAAATAGATCCTTAATGCATTAATTTGCTGTAATGATTGAGATAATGCATACCAAGCAATCTTTCACCGAGTGCCTGATATATGGCAAGTGTCTAATTCATGTAAGTCCTAATGAGGCCACATCTCTGCACGATGACAAGTGTCTCAAGAGAAGATTATTTCGCTCTACTGCATGGGTTATTTCTGAATTCGCAGTGTCTGAGATGGAGCTTATTCCTTCATTTTAGTGCCACACAAGTTAGACTGAATCACACTGGAAGCTAGATTAGGAAGGGGGTTGCAGTTTGAGATCACTTAATATGTCAGGGGCCAGATACTTTCAGATCAAGCAAACAGTGGCTAAGGAGGAGGGCAACAGCAGGAAATAAAGATCATTATGGAGGATTCTTTATTTGAACTTTTCTAGTTCCGGGAAGCCTGGCAGAGTCCCATTACCTTGCCTTGAAAACATTCATCACAGAGGAAGTTAAACACAGAAATTCATGAGAAAAAAGTACACTTAAGGATCAAGACATCTTAAAGTCTATTTTAGATAAGACAAAGTTGGCTTTTATTGCTAAGATATTTTCCCCAGGATCTCATTTGGAAACCTGTGTATTCTCAATGACCGCCATGTGAAGTCTGTGAGCTAAGCATACTTAGAACTACAGAAAGGGTGGCATAGAGGGCCCTGCCAAAAACCAGAACAAACAGCAGGGACCAATGACTTCATTTGCACATACGTTGACTTCCTGCCAGTTCCTACATTTTCATTTTCCTAGTAAAGGCAATTTGCATGGCTTATTAGTTGTCCTTTTTACTTACATTTGTAGCTTGGAAAAATTTCCCAGCAGCAAATGTATCTGGGCCTTTCTTTAGACAGCAACATGCCTTCTTTATGGCCTTTGTCCTCATCTTGCTCCTTCTTCCTCCAAATCCTCTTTTATTTCACTCTAACTCTGTTTACATCTTGATAGTCTTATAGACAAGTGATCAGGTGAATCAGAAACATCTTGCTGTCCACAGAAACTCAGAGGGATGAGATCTAGAGGGTACTGAGAAGGGAGAGAGGATCTGCTATTGGAAGGCTCTGTCTTCTTACACTTTCCAAAGCCTACCCTGAAAGGTTTCTTTCCTATGGCTGCCAGGTGGTTTCTCATGTCACAAAGGCACCTGTAGAAAAACAGACAGTAATTTGGGCTTCTCAATATCCTTCCTAGCTGATCTTACTGAGGAAGAGAAATTACTTGGAACATGAGTAGAGAGGGATAACAGCCCTGCTGTAACAGCTGAATGCATGTTCATCCTAGATTACTTCTTATTGGGGTGGGGATAAGTTTCTCAAATTCAAGGAACAAAACACTTCTTACCCCTTTTTACTACTTGACTGCTGAATCCTTTATAGCTTTGTAATTTGGAAAGAGCATTTCAGCTTCTTTTGTGCATTACTTTCTTATGCTATCCAATTACATCTGCAAAAGCCCAGCGTCCAATTCTGCTTTTCAGGCATGTATATTGCACCTCATTACAAGTGGCATTTCTTTAGGATGGAGCTGGTGGGTTAGCACTTTCATTGCGTCTCTATCAGTGCCAATCACAGTAATCAGCTTTTCAGTGCATCTTCTCGTTGTGATTTGTCTTCCATAAAGAAAAGATCATTACAAATGTTACCTTATAAAGTCTGCATATGGACATTGCAAACCATCTGTGCTCCCCCTGCCTCCCTTCTATCTGATAGGCTGATATGCTTCATGCATACAGAATTTCAGTTCATGGCTGGCATTTGGAACTTGGGACTTTTCAGGTGAGTGGAGTGTGCATGAGAGTGGATGGAGCATACATCTCCCTTTTGCCTTGGTTTGCACCTTTTCTTCCAGTTGCCCTGCCATGTTGCTTGACTAGTTTATACTTTGCCAGGTGGAGGAAAGCATTTGAAGGTATGATCTCCACATACTCTGGCAGAAAGCCAGAGTTGCTGTTGCTTTGGTTTGGCTTCAAATAAGAATTCTTCACCACATGTGTAGGTACTCTGCAAAGGTTAAACCTATCTGACAGAGTGTATTCTTTCTTTATCACCCAGTGGTGTTGACCTCTGGCAGAAACCACAACACTCCTGTGCTTTGATGGAAAGAATGAATTATCAGACACTTGGAAAACAGTATCTTATTCTGGAGTCACAACCCTACTGGTGCTTGGTCCATTGTCATAACTATCCTATTCTTAGAGACTTAAAATATGATTTAAAACACATGTATATTCAATGAGATATAACCTATAATAGGCAGGTTTTAAAATAGCCAAGGAAGAGGCTGGAGAGATGGCACAGTGGTTAAGAGCACTGGCTGCTTTTCCAAAGCACGAGGGTTTGATTTCCTATACCTACATGATGGCAATCAGTCATCTGTAACTCCAGTGCCAGGATATCTGATCCCCTCTTCTTATCTTTTGGGGCTTTAAATGACATGAGTGCACTTACGTGCATATAGGCCAAACACTTATACACATAAATAAATTTAAAAATTAAAATAGCTAAGGAAGTTTTAACTTGAATAGAAAGGCACTGTTAAATCCCAGAATACATGTTAAGTGCAAAAAGACAAGTGTGAAGCAGCCATGACATTATTATAACAAAGGCAGGAGAGACACGTGGAAATAGGAGCTGACATGTTAGCTGTCAGGAAGCTCTGTCTTTTACAAACAACTTGCTCTTCCTTGGATTGATTGGTTTATTTGGTAAAACATCTTTTGAAAATACATTCCTTCAAAGTGGAAACATGCCTCCTGGTATGATTTTCATTATGGAATTGTTCAAAGAACCGTTGATGAGTTTCTAGAGGAACTAGACTTTAGCCACATTTGTGAACTCCTGGTCAGACCCACTTCCTTAGTGTGCATTTCCGTTCTCCTCGCAGCACCTAGAGTCTTGTGGACAAATGAAGTCATACAATAATCAAGCATATACATTCTTCTTCCTGAGCCTTTTATACACTGTCACTGTTGAACATAGAGATGCCACGACTCTTCATCCAGAAAGATGCCAGAAGAGCTCAGTGCAGCAAACCCTCCAGGTAGGTACCAGAGACTTCCACATCCAGCAGGCTGATTGATGACTATGAGCTCTGGAATCTCAGAATTTTTCTCATTCCTGAGGAAATTGCGTAGAATGTCATGCTTTGAATTGATAAAGGGGAAACTACTTTTCTTTCTTAAAATTAAAGAATAAAAGGGCTCAAACTTGGAAGAGGATGTGGGGGAGGGGCAGGTGGAATCGGAGGGGGAAGAGAGGGTAGAAAAGATGTAAATATGATTCTTATGTATGACATTCTAAAAAAAAGCAAGAAAAGAAAGAGTGGGAGAGAGAGAGAGAATGAGAACGAGTGATCTCTGATCCTTTTCTTGTTGATCTGTGTCTAATAAAACAGGTATTAAAATTAATACCAGATAGACCGTGCTTGGTCTATTAAAAGAAAAATTTAGAATAAAAGTTACTCTAAGAAGCAACTCCAATTCAGTTGTATTTTGGCATCTATGGGATCGTGGTTCCAGGATACTACATAAACACGAACAACTGTGGATGCCAACTAAGATGCCAGATTCCTTATAAAAAGTCCAATGATTAAAAATAATTCCTGGTAGCAAACAAGTGTAAGATGTTCCTGGAAATGTTGTTTCAAAAGAAGTGCTTACATAGCACCATCTTTTTAGACTAACTTAAGGGGCTTGGGCTGTAGCTGTCTTAAAAATTATTTAGCAACTGGTTTTTTTAAGTGATTATCACACATTTGGTAAGAAAATAATAAAAAAGGAGATTCATTGGGCTGAAGACATGGCTCAATGGGTAAGAACACTGGCTGCTCTTGCAAAGAACCATGAGATGGTTCCCAGCACCCACATGGTGGCTAACAGCTGTCTCTAACTCCAATTCTAGTGGACCTGACACCCTCTTCTGGTCTATATGGACATTATACCCACATTTTACACTTACAGGCAAAACACTCATATACTTTAAAAATCAATAAATGAAAATAATAAAATGAAATAATAAATGATAAGTGAAAAAAATTAAAAGATTCATTTATCATCAGGTAAGGTTATCATTTGAAAACTCTTCATCCTCAGTTGATGAATCAGTATACCCTTAAATTTTCCTAGTAGAAATATAGATTTAACAGAACTGTTTATGAACTTTGTTTTATAATTACAAATTATAAAATAGCATATTAATTAAGGTTTTAATAATTTGTTTTTTAACAATTTCATATTTTTTGTCATCCACAGAGTTTACTTAATTAAACTCATTTATACTCCTTGACTATAGACAATTTAAAAAGGAAGAGTACAATTAGAATTGAAAGTGCATTTTAAATGATCTTTTCCAATCTTCTAGACTTATTAAATTGCTTGACAAAAGAAAAACTTGACAACATATATAACTCAAAAGAGATGGGTAAAGTTTATTGATATACTATGAAGCAGAATACTAAGAGAATTCTTTGGATTATTACGTTTGAAAGAAAAGTTATGATGGAAAAGGAACATTCATTTTTAGAGTGAATTATATTAGCTATGCAAATTGATAAGTTATCAGGATAATGTTGTAAGTTGTTTCTCTACTGCTTGCTAAAAAGAGCTTATGGTTCATGAATTTTCCAGCACAGACTCTGATGAAGTACAGGTTTGAAAATTTATACGTGGTACCACTACAACTTATATATTGCTGATATATTGAGCAGGTTGCTTTTATAAAAGCTAAAACCTCTTCCTTTTTGTAAATATACCCAAGTGTCTGTCAATCTGTAGAGTGAAGAGTAAAGGGTTCAAGGACCATGTAATGTTCTGTGATTCTACATCTACCAGCCAATCTCTGTAATTGTCCCAGAGTCTCTACTCATTATTCAGTACCGACCAGTCTCCAAGAGACATGATCCCTCATTTATCATTCATACACTTATTCGTCCATGAAATTCCTGTCATTCATTACCACATGGCACCATCTCCTTTAAGGGCATTTTAGTACACTTTCTCCTTAGGCTCATATATTGTTCCATCGTCAAACGATGCTCTTACCACCAGAAAAGTAGTTGAATGAATTATCTGTAAGGACTGCGAATGCTTCTCATTTATGAGGATATTTATTACCTTGTAGCTTCTAGGCTACCACATTCTCTCTTTTTTCTTCTTTCTGTCTTTTCTTTGGGACAAAGTCCCATTATGTAGCCCAGTCTGTTTTAACCCAATGATCCTTCTGTCTCAACCTCCTGACTGTTAAAATTGCATGTGTTTGCCACCACAATTGTCTTATTTTACTTTCTTTCCTCCTGCCTTACCAATTGCTTTTCCTTGTCTCCTTTTCTTGTTCTTGGTGGAGTTGATAACACTACAGTTATCTGGAATTCATTCTTGGACTTGGTATTGTTCTGTGCCTGAGTTGAACAGCCCTCCTGGTTATAATGTAATATATTTCAAGCACTTGCTTTTCTCTAACTTGGGACTTGCTGTCCACTTGATATTGTTACTCTCAAGCATGCATCAAAATTACAACAAGGACAATATATAAATATTAATTTCCATGTAATTTTTACCTTTTTAAATCTTTTGAAAATGTTCCTTTGTTAAAAAAAATTGGCACTATTGACAAATGGATAATGAAAATGTGGGTACGTTTACATAGGGGAGTTCTACTCAGCAGTAAAGAAAGATGAAATCATGACATTTGCAGGTAAATGGATGGAACTAGAAGCTGTTATAGTAACTGAAGTAACACAGACTCAGAAAAACAAATGATGTATATTCTCCCAACTTTGTGGATCTTAGCACCAAATCCTTATATGTGAGCATATGTCCTGATAAAGCTGCACAAATCAGGAACATGGAAAGCAACCATGGAGGTAACAGGAGAGAAGGAGCCTGAGAGAAAGGAATAGCAGGAGACAGGTGTTTCCAAGGGGAATGGGTAAAATGGGGAGTTTAACTGGGAGGGGAAGAGAAAGGGCTATGCAAGGAATAATGGGACTAAACAGGAAGAAGAAGAGAGTGCAGGATCATAGGGGACAGGTATTGTCAAGGGTGAAATAGGAAAAATGGATGTACTCTAACTGGGAAGGGAGGAGGGAGAGTTAGACAGGGAGACAGAGGGGAGAGAGACGAATAATGCATGGCTGGTGTGAAAAAAACAGAGGGAAGTGTATTAGTACAAAAGCCTACTGAAAAATTACACATACAATATCTGTACACAGGTTAGTGACAAAGCCCTTGATTGTCTCACAGAATCTGAAGGTCTGATTCTATTCCTGAAGACAGGCCATACCTTGGATACAGGTCTTGGAGCAATGGCCCAGGAACTGACCTGGAAGCCATCTGCCTAAGCCCTAGTCCTCACAGTTTTGGAGGACATTGTGTAAGCTGTTAAGGGAGAAAAATCAATCAGTGGTCCAATCTCAGCTTTAAAGTCTAATAACCACAGCAATGTCTGGAACAACAAACTATGTTGGTGAAGTAGTGACATTTTTATTTTGGGAGTAATCAACAACTACCTAACTGAACTTAAAGCCCACTCAGTGGGAGGGAACTCATGTGTGGCACTCTAAACACAGTCAAACACATATGACTGGAGAGATCATAAATCCCAGAGAAAATTCTGTCAAATCCCTAGACAAATATAATTTCTTACTATATGTCAAATCTGGATCTGTATATTTACAGATATGTATGCCAGTCATTACTAATCAAAGAAGCTTCTTTTGCAGTATATGGAGACTATTACAGACTTCCACAACTGGTCACATACAGAGAATGAGTGTCTGTGAGATGCTTGACCCTACATGACACATCTATAATGAACCCTCTACACATAAGGGTCACAGAACATATTGGAACAAAGGGTAGAGAAAGTAGTGCTTCATTATCATAAAGAAACAGAATTTTGAAGGCTCCTGGGACCTTGCTCATATGAACTTACAGAAATGGTGTTGTCATGCATAAGCCCCATATGTGCAAACTCAATCAAAAACCCAGAGTAGAACTCAGGAAATGGACAGAAGGCTCCAACATTATCCAAAGATCTATTGGCAGCTGATCACTGTTGGATGAGGAACAGTTGATCTTCTTTAAGGGGGAGACTCCAGATAAGTTGATTAGACCCCAGTGAATGGGCTTATACAGAGGGATGTCTGGGTATATTAACTTGACTGGATAGGCTTTAACATATATGACAGAGGGCATGAAATCTTGGGGGCAGATAAAAGGGTTGTGAATGTGAAGGTGGTATAAAGATGATTATGATGTTTTGTGTAACATGCAAAAAGATTCAATAGAAATATACTTAAAAATAAAAATGGCACCACCGACATGTAGAAATTTCAGAGTTCTGAATGTTTTAGCTCACACTTTTATACCTTTTCATCCACATTCAGTTGATTTAACTTCCAAATCATATCACCAAACCTTCAAATACAATTATCATCATTGCTGGAGATATCATCTATTGACTTGGTTAGTGAAAGTACCCCCTAGTCTCTCACTGTTTACGGATCCTTGCCCTAGATACAATATTCTCAGTGGCCAATAGCTTCTTACTGTGCTCAATAAAATTTATGAACTTAAACCCCTCCATCGACTCTCCTGTTACTCTTATAATAAAACCTCTACTCATTTTGACTTTTAACCCACATTCAATCTGATTCAGCTTTCCTTCCAAATGTCCAAGACTCATTCTCCATGTCTGGCCTCTGCCAGCCTCATCTTCCTTGTCTGCCTTAATTATTACACCTACTGCTGAGTCCACGCCTTTATTGTTGCTATTTCCCCTCTTGAAATAGTCTGAATACAGACCTTTGAAATGCTGTTTTCATATTTCTTGTCCAAATTAGTGTCATCCTTTCCCTAAGGCTCTATGTAGAGTGATATCCTGTTGTATTTGTATATGCTGTATTTTACTCCCATCATTCCACATCTTCAGAGACACAAGAAATTTCCAGTATTTTTTTTAAAAGCAACTCTTGATTTCCATTAGTTAGCTTAGTATATTTTATATTTTCATTTTTATTAGCTATTTAATATTTATTTTAGGTGTATGAGCGTATTGCCTGCATGTATGTAAATGGACATGTTGTTCAATGCTTGGGAAGGTCAAAGAGAGTGTAGGATTCTCTGGAACTGGAGTTACAGATGGTTGGTAACTGCCATATGGGTGCTGAGAACCAAACTCAGGTCCCCTGCATGAGCAGTCAGTGCTCTTAATCTCTGACCCATCTCTCCAGGCCAGTGTCTGACTTGTTAAAAATATATTTTAACTGAATTTTTGTTTTTTTGATGCACATCATCTTAGTCCTCTTTAAACCCCTTCTGCATCAGCACCCATCCTTCTCCCAAACTGGATTTCATGCATTCTGTTATTTATGGTAAGACTTATCAAGTCAAGTTAGTGTCCCCTGATGTCCCTCTGTGCACGCTCATCTACTGGTGTCTAGTCAGTCCATCTAGAGTCACCCCTTAAAGATCAGCCCTTCCTCGCCCAGTAGCAATCAACTGCCCAATAGTTCTTTGGCTAAGATTGGAGCCTGCTACCGATTTCTATAGTTCTATTCTAGGTTTTTGTCTGCTTGAGTTTGCAGGGGTCTTGTATCTGAATGCCGTCACCATAGCTGTAAGTTCACGTGAGCTAGCTTTCAGGAACCTGAAAGACTCTATTCCACAACTGGTCATACACAGAGATAGTGTCTGTGAAATGCCCACCCATCACTAAGTGACATACCTTCAATGGAACCTCTACACCTAAGACTCATGGAACGTAGTGGAAGCGGCTGTGGGGGTGGTAGAAAGAATACTAATGCACCTCTCAACTTTCATCAGTGAAACTCCCTCATGCATCAGAGGGCAGTGTCTAACTTTTAAAAGGAACTTAAGAATATGTTCCCTTGAATGATCAGGCGAATGATTGAGCCAGTCAGTCAATGGTCACTATCTGTCAGTTATTGGGAAACTTGCCTTGGAGAAATCAGGAAGTAGGATGGCTAGATAACTCACTGCACAAAGTGCTTCCTAAGCAATCATGGATACCCAGCACCTACGTAAAAATGTGGTACGCAGTGTTGCATGCCTGTAATCCTAATGCTGGGAGACAGAGACTGACAATCTTTCCTAGCTGAACGGATGAGCTCCAAGTTCACTGAGATACTCTGTCTGAAAACAAGGCAGAGTAGCTACTTAAGAAAACATTTTTCTGTTAGCCTTTGCCTTCTACATGTGTACACACTAGTAAAAATATGTGTCTCCTGCCCACCACCAAAACAAACAAACAGTGTAGGTTAACCAGGCTTCTGTAACTAGATCTACATCAAAGGACATCTTGGGACACAATTGACTTGACAGGCCTTAATCTATATGACAGATCACATGAAATCACATGAAATCTGGTGAGAGAGGGCTATAAGACTTGTGCAGATAGGGGATGGGTCTACATAATATAAAAATGTATTGTAGTATTGTATGAAATTCACAGAAATTCAACAAAAGAAGAAATCAGTGAGGATTCCTTGTGTACATGATATTTGAATGGAGGTTTTGGTGACTTTAGAGGCATGATGTTGTTTTCTCCCTGAGAATAGACTGGGGATCAGGAAATGTGTCATTTATGTATTTCTGGCAAGGGCAATGACACATGCAAAGTCTTGTTTCTAGGAGGAAAGTTTCACAGTATAAGAAGCAACAGTTTGATGGTGTGCAGCAGAAAGATAGGAAAAAGTGTTGCTGGTAGAGGAGGTGACAAGTTTCTCCAGTTGCTTTTCAGTAAATGTTTTTTTCTTTTTAAATGGAACATTAAGTGAAATTCTAATACCTTCCCAAAGCTGACCTATATCATCTGGCCCTTTAGTTCTTTGAGGGTGTTGGGAATCAGAATATCCAACCATTGAAAACAGTCAGTCAGATATGTAGGAAAGCATACATTCCTTCTACAGAAGGCTGATGTGCTGGGACTTTTTATGTGGAGTCCTCTCAGAGAAGGAGCTTACTTCTTGCCTGCCACATAGGTAATTTGGTAAAGCACTGTATTAGCTACTTTTATCTTAGTAGACTCATTATGTACTAACTCTTAAAGCTTCACTTTTCTTAATAACAGCAAAACCAGAATAAAAGAGGCCAGAGGACGGATCTGAAAAAAAAATCTTAAATCTGTTAATTATTGACAGATTGACCATGTATGAACTGCTTAACTCTGAATTGTGACAAATAAATGGATTCACATACAATGTTTATGCTATGTGTGGCATGCAGTGGTGGAATAGTTTAAATTAATGTTCATTGTTACTGTTATTAACTTTTGGTAAAAATACTTTCCCATTTAGGCAAGTCCTAAAGCTGTCAAGTCTCTACAAGAGTGGTTTCAGGACCAGTATGATTTTGTTCTTTCTTAAAAATTCAACTTTATATATGTGCATATATGATGTGTGTGCATGTATTCATGCATGTGAGTGCCACAACGCAGGTGTGACACAGCACATTCGGAGAGATCAGATGACTATCTCAGGTGTCAGTCTTCACCTTCCTCCTTGTTTGAGATAGGGTCCCTTGTTGCCATGGTCTACACCAGGCTAGCTGGCAGAGAAGATTCCAGGGATTCACATTTCTTCATGGCACATGTTGCTTTTAGAAGTGCTAGAATTCCAGATTTGCATAAATGCACCAATTTTTATGACACCAGGATCTGAACATAGGTCCTCACAGTGTTCTTTTAAGGGACTTTTGGAAAAGATTAGACAGAGATATATGTTTTTACAACTCGGATGTTTATCTTCTGAAATCTGAGAAGACATCAGAGGTGCTGTTGGCATTTACACAACACAAGTCTTCTGTTCCATTCCTCAGCACAGGAGTATCTGGGTTAAGAAACGTTACCTTATATCAACCCCTGTAACTTTTCAGTGGCTGTGTGTATTGACTACTTTTCTGTTGCTGTGATAAAACACTGACCAAAGCAACTTATAAAAGGAAGTTTATCTGAGCTTATGGAATTAGAGTCTGCTGTGGGGGGGAGGCCTGGTGGCAGAAGGCCGCAGCAGAGGCTCACATTTTCAAGCAGCCACAGAAACAGAGAGCAACTGGAAATGGAGCAGGGTATAGGAACTCTCTAAGCTGGCTTCTAGTGATGTGCATCCTCTAGCAAGGTCACACATTCTACGACTTCCCACAGCACCACCACCAACTGGGGACAAAATGTTCAAATACTTTGAGCCTTGGGGAACGTTCTCATTCAGACCACCACAGTGTGCTAAGCATGACTGTTTATCTTTGTTTCCTCTGTTTGCCTTCTTCCACTGGATTCCATTCACTGCAGCAACTGCAGATTTCCTAGAACATGGTAGGCTGTGAAAAATATTTCATTTAATTGATTGCAGCAACAGAAATGGTCTGTGTCCTTTTACTCTAACCCATTTAACTTTTGCAAGCAATATTTGGTAAATTGAAAGTACATTTGTAATTAGAACTCAGAATGTAAGGTTTTAGATTTGAACTAAATTATCTTTCCATGCTTTTTCTCTTAATTTACTAAGCATTTAGAGGCAGGAATAAACTTTTAATAACTATAGACCTCTTAGGAAAAAATTTTCTTCTCTTGCATGTGCTGTCAATTTATCTCGACAGTTAAATTGTTTTTGCTTCATGTGTCCTGTACACATCCCTGTAAGGAAGACATATTGGAAGATAATTTCAGCTTGAGAGACTGTTACAAAAGTGTCTTGTTATAGTCTTGAGGGAGGGAATCCTGACTTAAGGGAAATAACAAGTTCATGTACTGTACCTGAGGTTTAAGGGACTCACCTGAAGTCAAGCCATACAAGCCTATTTTCATGAGCTAAAGGAAAATACTGAAGGAATGAGACGACAGAGAGCTGAGGTCTGTGCTTCTTAGCTCTGGCTGCATATAAGAATCTCCTAGGAAGACTTAAATGATACAGTTGCCTGGGCTCCCAACCCATAAAATGAAGCACAATGTCTTGGAGGAGCCAACATGACGGAATGTCCCCAAACTTACCACATAATGTCTGTACATCATCAGGACTGAGAACCATTATTTTATTTGGAGAAATAGATGACTAATAGTAGTTGAGTATTTGAATAGAAGTGTACTAAGCAACCTGGAAGTTTATATTTGCAGTGTTATTGTCATAGGCATCTTGATTACTGCTGTGCAGGGAACATACAAATATTATTCAACATCAATAATAGTGGTACTATGTGCTCTGTTTTGGTGCACATTAATCCCAAGAAGTGGGAGGCTGAGCTGGGGGAGCTTGAATTCAAGGCCAGCTAATGCTATGAAGTAAGACTGTGCCTTTCATATACACCCCAAATAATACCTTGCATATGTGTTTTTCTTGTTAAATTTCAGAAGTGCATTTATATAATGTTTGGTTTTTAAATCTATGCTCAAGATTAATCGGAAAGCATATTCTTTTGTTTGATTCCCTTTTAGTGAACAAATAGCCTCAGAAAGCTCATGTGACCCCTCCAAGTTCAGTCTCATTTCTTTTGTCCTTCCTCCACTTATTTTTTAATATGTAGTGAGGGTTTGCTCTGTGATGAAGACTCATAAGTTAAACAATTTGGAATTAGTGATATACTAATGCAGAATTCCAGGCAATGAAGGAATTTCAGAAGTGATGTTAAAAGGAACATGTATCACCAAACAAGTGAAAGAATCAGCTCACTCTTCTGCTGCAGGCATCTCACAGGGCCCTGATCACACAGGTTTGAATCATTGCTATTAAGGTTGTCTTCTCTGTTATTCTCCTCTCCCTCCGCCTGTATTTAGATATCTTTGCTCAACACTCAGGGATTATTTCCTCTGTGAAACTGTCTGCTATCTGTCCTTTCGCTACAGCTATCATTTAAAGAATTCTGTCATTTCCTAGCCACCAGGCTACTTGGCTCAACAATGGCTGGCAAGCCAATCCCACACCCATGTTCTGTGCTTATTGTAATTGGTCTAAAATGTGGGTGGGCTTCCAGCCAAGTAGATTTCCTTGGGGATAAGAAGAGATACTGTGTCTTTCTTCCTTACTAATCGTGACTTGTGAGATGATTTCTCTCTCCTTTGCTTCTGAATGAAAGATAGCAGTCTGTTAGGGATGCTTCATTTATCCCACAAAGCAGAGGACAGATAAACAGAACCCACCAATAAAGGGAGTGGGGACCTGGGACGTGAATTTTGCTGTGTATTCACTTGTGCCTTGAATTTCCCATTATATGAAGTGATAACTTCTTGATAGGAAAAGTACTACTGATTATACCTGTTAATCATTTAAACAGAAACTTACATTCTACCCATTCTAAAGACTTAGGCTACTAAAAATACTTTTTATTCAACAATTTCAACTCAGAGTGGGATTATTACACATGATTGAACCTTTTAAAGGCAATACTACCTTTTCTGGTGGCATTTTTGTTGTGATAAAATACCCTGACCAAAAGCAACTTCAGGAAGAATGGGTTTATCTTGACCCCTAACTCCAGGTTGCAGTCCATCACAGCAGAGTATAAAAGGGTGGCAGGATCTTAACCTGCAGTTAAGACTAGAGGAAATGACTGCATCCATCCAGGCATGCCTACTACTCAGCTCATTTTCTCCATCCTTACACAATCCATACCCAAACCTGAGGAGTGATGTTACCCAGAGTGGGCTGTATCTTCTCAAATCAGTTAATGAAATCAAAGTGGTCCTCCACAGACACACCCAGAGACCACCCTAATCTAGACTAATCCCTCATTGAGACTGTCTCCCCAGACTCTCTCCCTAGACTATGTTAAGCTGACCAGTAGAACGAACTGTTAATTTTTCTGCCTTTGTTATGTGGCACCAGTCTCTGAGCATCTTGGAGTAAGAAGTGAGTCTAGTCATTCTCATCTTGGGTCCCCTGATGAGCAGCATCAGCCTCAGTGGGGAAAATGCTAGAAATGTGACATTTTGCACTTTTGCCAAGGATCAGAAATTACGGACTTTGCCCAGGATTCTGTCCTAACAAGCTCTCTAGATGTTCTTTTTCCATTCTCAAATTAGAAATCTATTGTAGATTTCTCAGATTTTTCTCCAATTGCTTATGAAGAGAGAAAGTTAAGTAATTCCTTAAAATTTTTATTTTGCCTAAAGTAATTTTATTAGATTTACCAAACAGCATTGAAAGCATAATCACCTTCTAAGGATACAAGGAGAATTTAATAATAGTAAAAAACAGTCCCTACTGAAACTCAGTTACACAAAGGGTTATTGGAGTACATTGTACAAGTCTTATTTTCTGTATAGGAAAAAAAAATTTTAATGTTTTAAGTGTAAACTCTCATATAAGCTGATGTATATAGCTATTAACTTTTCAGATGCTAGAAAATAAGAAAATATCATTATATTCATGTTTAGCATTAACTAACCCTAACTTTCCCACAGGAAAATTTTAAAAATATTTTTACTGAGTCTTTCCTATTTTCATACAATATTTTTAGATTCCATTCTCTGTCTGTACCTCCGCTTTTTGTCCCCACCCAATTTAATATACTCTATTATATATCATAAGGCCTCTGCAGTCTAATTTATGTACCCAAATGTCTTTCCATGTGAGTCCAGCTAGTGGAGCTGGTTAACCTATCTTTTTAAAATTTTAACTTTTAACATTCTTTTAAAGTAAAGTTACTGGGGCTGGAGACTTTGCTCAGTGGTTAAGATCACTGGCTTCTCTTCAAGAGGACACAGTTTCAGTTCCCAGAACCCACATGGTGGCTAACAACCAAACCGTCTATAACCAGTTCCACGGGATCTGTGCCTCTTCTGGCTTCTGTAGACATGGCACACATGATGCACTTACATACATTTTGACACAACACTCATACATTTAAAAGTAAGTTAAAAAGTAAAGATCCAAAATAATGGATTTCATTATGGCATTTTCATGAATATATGTAATTTTATTGTTTTAAACTTTTTGGTTTATTTTGTTTATGTGCATGAATATTTTGCCTTCATATACGTAAGTGCACCTATGTCATACAAAGACTGTGGAAACCAGAAAAGGGTGTTTGATTTGCTGGATCTGATGTTACAGTTGGGTGTTTGCCACTACTGGGTGTTGGGAATCGAACCTGGATTCTTTGGAAGAGCAGCTGAGGCTTTAACTGCTGAGTCATCTTTCTAGCCTCTGTCATTTTTTTATGCACTTCTCCCGGAGTACTCTCCTCCACCCCCACTGTCATCTTCCTATTCCATCTCACTCTGAATAATTCCTCATTCTGCTTTCAGGAATCTCTTGAAGAATATTTAAAGAACTTTAATCATGCATACAAAGTCTCCTTTAATTAAACAACTTACCTGATCTAGACAACTTGAAAATATCTCAGCCCATTTCCTTTAATCATGGGGCATTAAACATGATATTATAATAATGGCAATGATAATAGTAAATTTCACCTAATGCTTGTTGTTTAATGTTGTTGTGGAAATATTACCATTCATTTTTGTTTTATGTAGATAGCCTTCCTTTGGAAAGTTGGCACTGTGGAATGTTTTTGTGTTTGGCATCTCTACGTGAGCTCTGGGGTCCAGGGTATCTAAACCAGGTTAATGTATCAGTCACTTATCTGAAACTCTAGAGAGCTTTTTATTGTGAGAGGCATTTTAAGATGCTTCTTTGATCTCTCTTACTTTCTCAGAAGAGAAAACATCCTTTGAATGAGACAGTCAGAAAGTTTTGGTAGTGAAAAAGGCAACAGGCAAAGACTGGAAAATTTCTTATAAGTAATTTCATTACTTCTCTGTTAACTGCTTAACCATGTTAAACCCAGGGGGAATGATGGTGCAATTTACAAGCCATCTGTTTTTAATATGGTAACTTGAAGCTAATAAAAATAGTCTGGTACTGAAGAGAGGGAATGATGCATTATCTCTTTATCAGTGTTTGCTCTGGCACTAGGAAGAATATTGGAAAGGTTCTCTGCAGTAGTTCCAAATTCTGATTCATACCAGTCAGCTGGAGCACCTGAAGAGTTATCAGGGGATGTTTTGAAATTGGAGTTTCCTGTGTTCTTCCCCTTGCAGCAGTTATGGACTGGAGCCAGGAAGCTATACTTCCAAAAGGCATTTCTGGAACGTCTCTAAATCAAAACTGTTGGTTTGCAAACTACCTAGAAATTGTTCAGGGGAAATGTCTTACAGGCTATTGGCAAAGCCTGATTATCAGTTTTATCTGTTGACTTTTGGTATGATTTAAGTTAATGAAAAAGATATAATAATTTTTTTCAAGGTATCATTCTGATTTATATCTTTATTTTGGATTGATGGGTGATTGGGACTGTTGTTCAGAACTCCAGGCCTCTCAGTAGAGTGCTCTGTCTGCCTGTACCAGGGGACTGACAATAACCAAGAACTTTTCAGGCAGACAGAGTTCTCAGAACTCTACAGCACTGAGGCTGAGGTAGGGTTAGAGGGAATTGGTAATTGGGTCAGCTCCTTTGTGCCCTCTAGCCTGAAATACCTCCATTTAAGGTGTCCCTTTCTGAGCTTGGTTCCTCCCTTCCCTCCCTCCCTCCATTCCTTCCGCCTTTCTTATTTCCTCTCCTTTCCACTCTTTTTCACTGATTTGAAATGAAAGATTGTGAAGTCTCTTTTGATTGGCTGTTCGTGTACTTTCCCAAGCCAATACAGAGTCAAAGTACTAGGAGTTCTTCATCTTGCTTAGATTGTGTCTGGTAACATATGATCTAAAGGAAGGAGATGTTAGGATTCTTTGGGTCCTACACAGGAGAGATCAACATTTTCCCCATGTGTGTGCACCTAAGATATTTTTTATAATCTCTGGCTCACCTGATTATGAAGGTAGAAGGGTCAGAAGGTAGGAGGATTACAAGATAAGTACGTTAATTTGTCAAGCTCGAGACCAGGAGAGCTGATGAAACAAGTCCCACTCCAAAGGCAGCCAGGCTCATAACAGAGAAGGAGCTGACATTTCTCTTTGAGTCCAAAGGCAGGAAAAGGCCCAAAGCCCAGGCTGATTAACAAAATTAATCATCACAAAGAGGGCAAAGCCCTAAAGGAAGATGTCTTAGGAGGGAAATCTATGTGCATTTTGTAAGGTCTTCAGTTTGGAGTTTAAGGGGGACACTGAGAAGTGCTGTCCTTTTTAGTAAGAGATTTATTAGGGAGTTGATGCCATGGAAAAGACAGACTCACAGCAGTGTAGTGAGGGTTCTGAGGTGTGATGTGGTCCTAACACCATATATAGAGAGACAGCATGTTGGGTATTCTGAGAAGCTTTCAGATTCCATATTAGAGCGAGGGTCCCTTTTATAGCTCTCAAAGGAGGGTAGACTCCCTTTGCAGGTTCCTGAAGTGTCCATGGTCCTGCTTGTACTCAGATTTACTCTCATTCCTTAACAAGCGGCAGTGGAGGGAGAGAGAGCTTTTTACACTGCCAGGAAATGAGGGAGCAATCTTTCTATTATGTGACTTAGAGGATGTGGGGAGCGGGGAGGACAGGCACAGTAGTTAAGTTGCACCTGGTACAGTGATGGGGATGTGTCATCTGCTCTCCTGGGATTTGGTAATTAGAAGTCTATAAACTTCCTTGGAGAAGTTCCTCTAATCAGGGCACCTGAGGAATCATTAGGGGGCTTGAAATTCAGATAGGCTCTCCTTAAGGGGCAAAACATTCCTTTAATGGTAGCTGTAAGAAAGGCTGCTGTAAGCAGTCATGACCTGATTTTCCCTGTGACCAAAACTTAACAAATGCTCCTACTTTCTCTAGTCCTCTTCTCTTCCTGTTACAGCCTTCCAGTGGAGTTCAGTGTCCTTAGATCCTCTTTGTGAACTTACCACTCCCCTCACAGAACTGGAAGATCCCAGGCTTCATCTGTGTTTCCAGGCACATTTCCTTCTGTATTTCCACAGAAGAATACAGCTTGAATTTCAGTTCTTTTCTATGTACCCTGAAGCTAGAGATACCTTCTGATATGACTTTAAAGAAAACAGCTTAATCCTCCAAAAATAAATATTCTACTAAACTGAACTCTTATATTCCATGAATATGATAGCTTGCTGGAAGGGAATATGTGTGTGTGTGTGTGTAGTGTATATATATATATATATATATATATATATATATATATATATATGTGTGTGTGTATTAATAATTTCATCTTTACCACTGAGTAGAAGTCTCTTGTGTAGAAATACACTTTCAGTGTCCACTCATCATTTGAGGGATACTTTGGTTATATAGATCATCAGAAGCCCTTGCTTTCTGACTTTTAAGGGGAAATGTGAACAACTGTCTATTTCTCCAGATAGACTAATAACAATAGACCTGAGAAATAACATCATCTTCAAACAGCTTGATTCACTGATGGGTTTATTGGACTTACTTGTAGGTACATGGATGGCATATACTCGCAGGAGTGAGTATGGACCCCAGAACAGCTTCATCACCAAGAAGTTCCATTAAAATGAGTGGGTGATGACTTCCCCAAAGCTTTATAGATATATTCTGAACTTCATTTAACCTTCTGCCTCCCATGTGCACTATGATCATGTGCAACTGGACATGATTGTGCAGAGCAATGGACAAAAGGCAGTAGGGGGTTCCTTACTCCTTCTCTAGGAATTATTAACAGACACAGTCTTATGAGGTTTTCTCACATGCCAGCAATCACAGTTCCTCTGATTTCAAGATGGAAATAGCCACCTGATGCCTGGAGGACAGTGTTCCACCTGGGCCTTGGGCAGAAGTTTAAAGATGAAGCACAGCTGTAGGATGTTTTTTGAGTTACATTAATTTCTTCAGTCTCCAGAGTTAGGATATTAAAGTCACAGTAGTATGCAAACTATAGTCCCTGTCTTTTAATCTTCAGTGTTCTTAAGTTGGGTTTTAAATACTTTTATACCACTTTCAAGATAAATTTACAGGATTCAAGAAATTACATTTGGTGTATAAACTATCCCAGAACAAAGAAATGTGATAGGGGAAAGGCTTGGTCCCCTCACAGGACAGCAATATAGTTTTACTTAGAACTGTTATATAGGGTTCTTTCTAATTACTTTTTGACATTATCACTTGGTATAAACCCAAAATTTTGTGTTGTATGGTTCTAACAGAACTCTGCTAGTTTAGGAGATTGTTTGGAAATACTTCAAACTTTTTGTCCTTATTCCTTATACCAACAAATTGGGAATAGGTGTAACCCACAAAGAGAAAGTAGATTCTGATACAGATATATAATCATGAGTAATTTTCACTTTGCAAGCATTCCTGAAAGAAAAGTAGAAAATTTGAATCTGTTCTTAGATGGTCACTGTCTTACATTAGTATTCTTTTCTGAGAGTAGTCATATAAAGACAGACAAAACTGAAATAATATCCTTTAGCATTTTGGTATTTTTCTTACAACTTACTCCTTGCTTCTTTTCAATATTCCTACAACTCTTTCATATTACCTGCTGGGCCAATCTTTTCTCAAGTCAAACAGTTCAATTTTCTTATTATACTTCAAGTATCTTAAAGATGCTATTGAATCTCTAGGGCCCCTTGTAGCTAGATAACTGTCCAATGAGCTCTGGCCCACATGGGGAGAAAGAAAGTGAGTGTGTATCTGTGAGATCTCAGAAAAGACATCAAGGGTTTGACTCTTGGGATCACCCCTTTGCCAGCTTCAACTCTGGACTCTGGGATGAATTAATCCAAGGCTACAGTAAAGATATGTCCAAACAGAGATGTCTGGAATTTGTTTTCAAAGGTTGATGCCAATCTGTCTTTTAGTAAAACACATACACACACACACACACACACACACACACACACACACACACAAATCAGAAACATTTTAAAAGTTGCCATCTCTTATCCCAATCTCAAATAAGTGTGTGACCTGTTCCAAGTTCAAGGTACATATATATTTGCTTGTGATAGCTTGTGAAGGCAGCAGTGACTGATATTTCGGCATTCACTTGACTCACAATGCAAGTGTCTGTGCTGTAAGGAAAGTGAAAGAAAGAGCTAGGATATGTTTCATGGATGCATACCTCAGAGGGTCTTGAAGGAAGATTCCAGAGAATCTACTGAAACCACATTCTATGTCTAGAGTCTAGATGAAAAGCAAGTTCTTTAACTGTAGTCTCCTTGTGTGAAGCAGTAACAATGATTACAGTTATTGCCCTAGAATACCAGGGGGATTCAGTGGTATAACACATACACCGGACTTACTAATGTGCCTGAGGAATTACCAAATACACAGCAAAGTGTAATTTATTGTTCTTGTTATTACTGCTTATGTTGGGTATGAGGCACAGGAAAATGTATCAAAGTGTTTTACAGGTCAGGCTGACACATAGCGTGTATAACCACAAGTGTGTCCTTCCAAAATCAAGGCCTTTGTGGTCCAGCATCTTGACTCTTTCTGTCTAGATGTAACATGGAAGAAACAGTGAGCACTTGCCTTAAATTAAAATAAGTTCATAAGAATTACGGATCTAGCTCAAGTGGTAGAGTGCTTGCCTAACAGGCAGGAAACGCTGAGTACAATCTGTGCCTTTGCAGAAAAACTGAGCCTCCTGGTGCAACCTGCAAATTCCAACACTTGGAAGTTTGAGGCCAGAGGATTAGAAGTTCTAGGTCAACCACTGTTATATAGAGAGTTGAAGGCTAGCTTAGGACATACAATATCCTGTCTCAGAATAAATAAAACAAAATAAAATGGCAAAATAGGTTAATGTAATGTGGTTCCCCAGCATATAATCCCTGTCAAGCCATGGGAATCAGGTAGTGTAAATCAAAGCCCAAGTCAGATATGGACACTTGTGAAATCCTTATTTTATTCAAATTATTCTTCCTTTCCTCAAGAAGGAAATACATTAACAGTTTACAGCTCAGGTTCCTTATGCCAGTCTCTAAAGGAAATCTTGGTCTCATAATCTACCAAGATTTTAAGTCCCTTAAAACAAAATGTGTGAATATGGACAGCATTAGACCAACAAACTAGAGCTTAAAGTTATTAATCCTTCTGTATCACAGGGAAGATGCATGGATCCCAAGTCCCTTTCTAACCCCACTTTCATAAACATGGCTCAGTACTAGCCAAAAGCACAGACAACCTCATGATGTAGCATTTCTGAAGAAATTAAAAGAACATAGTCAAAAAATGAATTATGAAGCTTATCTAACCACATACAGTTGCTCCTCTTTCATTTTAATGCTAGTATAAAATAGACTTATGGTGGATTCAGAAGCTAGATGGTCCACATCTCTTCAGATTTAGTTATTCCCCATCAGGTAGTCTTTACATTGTCTCTCTTCTTCTGACTCTTTAATTCCTGCTCACACTGATGCTTCTTGCTTATACTTCTGCCAGTTTTCCATCTCAGGATTCCTTTGGTTTTCCTCATTATCTCTGATGGTTGACATCTACTTCTAGATTAGTGTTTTATACTTAAGATATTTTTCCCTTGTAAACTGGATTTTTTTTTGAGGAGCGATGAAGAGGTTAAAAGAGATACGTCAATATGTTCTTGCCCTTTGTTGTTGGGAGAGAGATGGTGTATAAATCAAACCAGACATTTTTATCATGACACCTTCAGCAGCAGGAAACAGAAACATTCTGCCCTTGAAGTGTTTGTTCTCTTCTGGACCTGCCCATGCATTTATCAGCTCATATTTAAACACTGGAAGGATTGTCTTTTTTTCTCTATTTGGAAATAGTAAAGTGATGCTGATTTTTATCTTTTTATTTCCATGCAAGGGTACAGCAGGTGGTACTTACCTTGGTCCAGACAAGTATATTACTGGAAGATATCTGCTGTTTTTATAACCTGTGGCTTGGAGTGCTCATACATTGCTAGTGGGATGGAGTGACAAGCTTTCCTGTAGTTTCTGATGTGTAGTGATTTTCATATTAGTTACAGGAACTAAAATACCAAAAATACCATGGAGGAAGACGCCACCACCACTTACTCCATTTAGCTTAGTGTTGTTTGCTTTCCTTTTATCTCCTTCCTTCCTCTGCCCCCTTATTTCTTCCTCCTCCTCCTCCTCTTCCTCCTCCTCCTCCTCTTCTTCCTCCTCCTCCTCCTCCTCCTCCTCCTTCTCCTCCCTCTCTCTCTCTCTCTTTCTCTCTGTCAGCCTCCATAGGTAAAAAATCTACCATTGGGCATGGTTTGTAAGATAAGAACTGTGACTCTTGGTGGGAGGGGCACACATAGAGTGGGGAGGGATAGGAAGAATAGCAGTATGATGATTTTAGAAGTGGATTAGGAGATAAGGGAGATTTTAGAGGACACAAGGACCTTTCCTTCCCCTTTGAAAAGCATTGCAATGTGATTTTATATCTCTTGAAGTAATTCTAAACACTATTTTCTTAAAGTAAAAATTAGAAAAATGAACAGAAAGCAGTGGACTAGCTTTTTGCATTAACATGACCTCAGCAATTAGATAGCCAATTTATGAGGAGGGTGATGGATGAATGCATTTCTCTGAGTAATATTCTTAGACTTACTTGTATTATAATTAAGTCACTAATTAATGTTTTAAAATAAGTTACTATTTTCTTAAGATTTTGAAAGTAGGAAGAATGTACATGGCTTTCTGGCAATGATTAAAAACCCTAAACACTCTTGTTCTTAAGATTTCAATTTGACACAAGGATACTTTGTGCTGCAGTTGTTGGAAGACCCCGCTTTATGAGCAAGCCGTATTTGGAAAAAAATTCTTTGAGCTCTGTTCATGTGCAATCGTGGTAGAGCCCATACCTATTAAGTAACTCAGGGCAGGACATGGGAACTCAAGTGTGACATCATTGTAAACATTTTGGGAAATCAAAGAGGAGGAGACTATGCCAGGAAGAGTAGGGCTTGAGAAATGTTGAAGGGGGTAAGGTTTCAAACAAATACTAAGGGAAAGAAAGAGAAATTTGGGCATGGGAACTGTCTAAGGCTAACCTGAAAGTGTGTGGGCCCTTGTACATTTGTGAAATACAGTGAAGATTGTGACTAGATGACGGAGTGTGAGCTAGAAAGAGGGCAGAAATAAGATTATGTGGTATAAGAAGCATCTATTAAAGATATACTATGTGCTGTGTACCACTTTAAGAACTGAAGTTACAAAATGAAGTAGAATTTTACTGTAGAATCGCACAACCTGCTGAGACAATGAAAAAGATCAATGATCACAAAATCGTTGCCATGACACAATATTGGAAATTTGTGATCTCCCAGTGGTGGTGAGAAATAATACCAGGCAAGTAGTAGTCTCTAGAAATAAATGCAGTCTTTTTTCCTTCAGAGTGTCCAGATCAGAAAACAACAGATTTTGGCACTTTTGCATAGGTGTTATGAGCAAAGTCCTAAGTGGCAAACATGAATTGCTTTTTTCTGAAAACAAAGTTCTAATGTTCTCTGATTCAAAAGTACCAATACTGTCACCCAGCCCATTCAGCCTTAACATTGAAGCTGACAGCATAGGGTTTAGAGAAACTTGGGAGGCAGAAAAATAACCTGTAAAAGAAGGGTTTTTGACTCTCGGGGACATTTATAATAGCTTATACCACCATTTAGAACAACATAAGCTCTGCAGACAAACTTCGGTAGTTTAAATCCAAATGGATTGTTTGAAGGAATCTGGTTTCTGCTGATAATTGGAAGGAGGATAGAAGGTTATAAACAAACAATAGACTCAAAAGCAAACAATATTTAGAGAATAATTTCACTCAGTATCTCTATTTCTTATAATTAAGCCTCAGCTCAGTAATTTGGAATTCAATTTTGAATAATGTTTGCAAGTTGTAAGATGCTAGGCTTATGGTAATACTTACTGAGCTAAAGTATTGGATGGGAAGAATATAGAAACTAAAAACACAATGGTATAATTTTGGTATCATTCTGTATTTATGGGAGAATTGTCTTATGTAGACAAGGGTATATAGACTGTTTTATTGTCAAAATTGATAAACTGAGTATTCATTATACAGTCAAGTACCATCCGTTGGTCAGTTGTTTTTGATGTCTCTAAAATTTTAAGAATAAATTTGGTTTTGTAATGTCTTGTAGCAATAATAATGCTAACTGGCATTTCTTGTGTATTAGGTACTTTGTTTTGAGTACTTTATAATTTTAATCCTTTTGCAAATTATAATTACTATCTTATTTTTATGGTTGAAGCAAATGCAGCTTTAAGTGAGGAAGACACGTACCAAGGCAACATAAGCCAGGTGATGTTCTAAGCCAACCAGAATTTAGACTCTTAGATACTTTAAAATATAGTACATATCTATCAATCAACAAGAATTGTTTTTCTAATTGCTGTGACAAATACCCAACAGAAGCAACTTAAGGAAAAAATTAGTGTGGCACACAGTTTAAGAGGGTACAGTCCATCATGGCAAGAAAGTTTACAGCAAAGTTCAGAGAAACAAGAACAAATGGCTAAGACTCCTTGTATCTCCACAGACAGAAGTAGAGAACAGAAAATCCTGCTAATCACCCGGCTTCTTCTGTTCTCCCCTTTTTTTATTTTAAAATTCTTGAGAGTTTCACACAATGCGTATTTTATATTATCACCTCTCCCATCTCTTGCCGGGTCTACCTCCCTACCCACCCACTTTCTGCTTTTTGTTTAACCCGCGGAGTCCTGTTTGTATTTCCCAAATCTTTTAGTCCAGGACCTAGCCATCATCAAGTTCAGTTTTCCCTCTTCAGTTCATTTGGACCTAATCTCAAAGGCATGGCCACAGGTATGTCTTATAGATGATTTCAAATCTAGTCAGGTTGAGAGTGAATATTAACCATCAGAAATGATGTTGAGCATTTCCCTTTATGTATTGATCTTTCAAGAACAGACACTTTTCTTTTAATCTCCTCATAATACAGTGTCTAGTCTGGAATCTATAACAGATACTCATTAAATGTCTTTGAGCTAATATCGTAAGCAATCAAACATAAAGGCTATATCCCTATATTAAGGTGCTCAGGCCCTTATTATCATGATAATGCTGACTTAGGGTTGTCCAGAAAAACTTTCTGAGCTTGGAAACAACACACCATTCAGTGTTGCCTCAGTTCATCATTGAACAAGTATACCTAAGAAATATTTTTTAATACCTAGGAAAACATGTCTGTGTTTTAGTTTGCTATCTACAGATTAAGTAGGTACTAACAGTATAAAATTGTATATTTCCTTATAGATTTTTGTTTGGTAGAGAATTAACAATAATTGTTATAATTTTACATTCCTGTAGTACATTAATAATTTTTCCTATAAACCTTTTCTAACATGCTTTTAAATGCTTTTGTTATTTGTAATCCTTTTTTAACAATTTATATTATTAATTAATATGTGTGTGTCTGTGTGTGTGAGAGAGAGAGAAAGAGAGAGAGAAAGAGAGAGAGATACTGCATGGTGTGTATATGGAGGTCCAAGGACCTCCATTGAAGGAACCCATTCTCTGCGTTCTCCTTGAGGGACTTGGGAATAGATTTCAGGATGTCAGGCTTGGTGGTGAGCACCTTTATATTTAGCCATTTTGTCAGCATATAAAGCTTTACATTTCAGTAAATAGCTGATCATTTTAGGATCAACTATCCTGCCTTACTGATTCCATCATTCATGGGTTACTATATCTCTGTCATGTAGTAATTGTCTCTTTATATAGGTAATTTTTGTGTTTTAAATTAATATGTGGACACTTAACTCATCAAAATCTACTACAAAATCATGTAGTGTAAATCTTTGTTTATATGTTACTATGGGCTTTCTTCTAGATGCATTCTCTGTATTATTGAATTTCCTTAACAGGAAAGTACTACTATTATCCCTCCATTGAAGCAGAGAAAACTGAAGACCCACTCTTAAAATCAGTCAGGTGATTTTTATAAAATACAGGAGAGATTTGACATAAGTTATCTGATTGTAGATTTTCTTATATTATTTAGCACTACATAAAACCAGTTCAAATATATGCCTAACATATATAATGTTAGGTACTTACATTAATATTAATGTATGGTACTTACATTAATATTAATAAGTTAGCATGCAGCATGCTAAATGGGGATAACTACCACATGCTGAATGTGTACTAAATGTCAAACAAAGTAGCGAATTTATGCATGATGTCTTACTTAATCTACACGCTACACTATGGTACAGTTAAATGTCATATATTTGAGTATTCTGGCATTCAACAGAGCAGGAAACAATACTTAGAGAGATGGGGTTTTATTTAACTTCATACTGCAGGGGCTCAAAGATAGAGTCTGGCCCACATATGATACCAAGACTGTCTTCTTAAATATTTGGTTGTGGCTTTAATTTGATCCTCAGAAGACAATACATTGCTAAATTATTCTAAAACTGTTGGAGTTGTTTCCAACAAGAATTCATTGATTTCAACGTTCTTGACATTAACAGAGCCCGAGTTACAGTCAAACTAGTGACTCACTGTTGCATAAGTGAGCTCAGATTTTGTACAAATGAAAATAATGATTTTGATTATTAAGTTAGCATTTCAGATATTCATTATTTATGAGAGGCCATAAGTAGACATTTGGAGAGTATTAACAAGCAATGAAAAGGAAACTGCAGACAAAATAAACTGTCACAAGTTAAAGTAGGAAAACTGAAGATAAATACTTCATGTTTGAAAGAAACTGGACACACAGAAAACCACAAAGATTGCTCTCAGTAATTCAGACTCTCTTTTCCTGTGGCTGTTTGGTTGGGATGGACAAGCACACATTGACTCCTCATAAAATTTCATGGGATTATGCTTACACCTCCTTTGTGAATATCACATGTCTATGCATCATGGAGTTACTTTTATAGCTTTATACCGTTTTTACCACTCATTTATTTATATCATACTCACTCTTAGAATTTGATTCAAAAACTCAACCATACCGAAAATTCTAGCTCTTTCATCTCCTTACTCTCTGTTTTTATAATTTCAGTGAAGTATCTTAAATAATTAGTAAGTTTTTGTGGTTGTCTGCCAGCATGCAAAATATTGAATTCTTCTCCCAAGATTGTGAGTCAGTAGGGCTAAAAGTTATTTCAAATTATAACACTTTAAAATCTCTGGGGATCAGAGCGTTGGTATGTCCTGTTCTGAGCTTTTATAATCCAAAGTGAAACATACCCAGACCTTCTTTCTTGGCCCTCATCATTTCACAGAATATTCATGAAGGAGGATCAGGTGACCAGGTTGAGACAGGTGAGATAGGTGAGAGAGAAATGAAAGTGTTCCCCACTGAATGCCTAAGAAGGCAGAGCAAGTTGAGGAATAAAATTCCATGTGAATACACACAATGGAAAATGAGGAGAAAGTGATATGAAGGGAACAGGGTAGAAAAAGATATAAATAGAACTGAGCAAAGAAAAGAGAATATGAGATGTGAGCCCTCAGGGGCACAACAGTGTGATCTGAAGCATTGCTGTGAGTTACATTGCTGTCTCCTTCCTTGCTCAGGAAAAGACAGTAAAGAGGAATAAAGTTACATGGCATATGTGTGTCAAAATACCTTGTGAAACTCATTGTTGTGTGTGCTAATTCAAATAAGTATGTAAAGAAATAATCACCCAGATAGAATATACAGAAAAATTATTGGATTTCCTTTAGGTTGAATGATTGCTTGACAAATTTGTGTGTCAAAACCTTGTCTTTAGAGAATGATTAGGTCATGAGGCTGAAAGAGTTAAGAAAGCCCTTATAGAAGAGAAAACAGAGGGCTATTTTGCTTTAGATCACTAGGAATAAATGTGGGAATAAACACTCACCAGACCTGGAACCTGCTGGTGTTTTGATCTTGAACTGCTTATCTGTCAATATTGTCAGATGTTAATTCTTGTTTATTAATCACAAAGTGTTTGGTATTTTCCTATCATAATCTGCTAGACAAAGATAGGGTATATTGTTTGCTCTTAGAGAGCTAATGGATTCTCAAGCACAATGCAAACCACATGAGTAACTCTAGAATGTACTAAATTTAAGAAGAAAGTAACAATAGCTAATATTGCTTGTCAATCTGACAGCATCTAAAGTCACCTAGGAGATACCTATGAGGGAGAATTTAGATTAGGTTAGCCTCTTGGCATGCTTGTTAGAGATTATTTTGATTAATTTAATTGATGTGGGAAGATTCACCCTAATGGCAAGCAGCACCATTCACTGAGTTTGAGTTCCTGACTGGAAAAAGAGGAAGGTAGCTGAGCCCCATCATTCATCACACTTTTCTTCCTGACTGCGGATGCTACATGGCCAGTGCTTCAACTGCTTGCTGCCTTGGCTTTCCCACCATGATGTACTGTACCTTCATGATGTACTGAGCTCTAATAAGTTACTTTGCCAGTGTATTTTATCATAGCAATAAGAAAGGTAACTAAGACAGAACTAGATTATTCTCACCATCTTATTATGAAAGTAAAATATTAATATAAATTTTCTCAGAGGTTTAAAAAGTAACCTTGCATCCCAATCTTACATTCACAGAACAGAATGAGGATTTTTTAAAAAACGCTTATTCTTTGGCTTTCTCAGAAAGATCACTGCCATACTTACCAACCAGGACTCTAAGTAATGATGACTACAAGGAACATGTCTTCTTCATCTTTATGTGACTATGTGACTATGTGACATAGCAGAGTGACCTGATGTCTGTGCTCTCATAAAATGATTTCTGAATTAATACCTCAATTAATTAATGTTGGGTATCTGAGAGCCTTGAGTCTTTGCTTTACTTACCTAACAAGAACATATCATCACACTGCATATTGACTCTGGAAGCATTCTAATGTCATAAAGGTTTAAACAGGCATTTTACACCATTTGTTAAAATAGTATTGGATTCCTTGACAATGCTCTGGAAATTAGGGAATGATCCCATTATTAGGTGGAAGAGAGCCTCTCATAATTCCCTTGAAGTCTTAGCATTCCACAATAGTTTTTAAGTTTTAAATTTTTACTGAAAATTTCATATGATATATCTTGACCATGTTTACAGCCCCTGTCCCAGTTGCACATTCCATACCCCTAACCAGATTTCATGCATTCTATCATATATGTTAATGCCTATCAAGACAGGTTTTTGTCCCCACATGTTCCATGGTGTGAGTTCGTCCACTGGAACCTCATCGACCTATCTAGTGTCACTCTCTTTAAATAAACCAATTCTCTTCCTTCCAGAAGTTATCAGTTACAAATAGTTCCTCAGTTAAGGTTTGGGTTATTACCATTTCCCCACTTCTGTGATGGGTTTTTATCTGATTTGAACTTGCATGGATTTTGTGCATGTTGTCACCGTTACTGTAAGTTCATACGATCAAGTTCCCAGCTGCCTGGAAGATTGGTTCCTTGTGGTCATCCACCAACCCTGGCCCTTACTGCCTCTCAGCCCCCTCTTCACAATGGCCTCTGAGCTCTGGTTGGCAGAGGTTTGATATGGGTGTCTTACCCAGGGACAAGCACTCTGTATTCTCTTATTCTCTGTACTTGGAGGAGTTGTGACTTTCTAGGTTAATCACCATCTGTTGCATGAGGAAGCTTCACTGGAGAGTTGAATTCCCTTTTCTGCTATGTTCTCTAGCCTTAACTATAGGAGTTCGATTATAGCCTTAACTATAGGAGTTTGATTATAGCCTTAACTATAGGAGTTCGATTATAGATAGGTCACTCAGGACTGGGCATTTCACAGACACTTACTCTCTGCATTTGACCAGCTGTGGAACTCTATAATAGTCTCCATCTCTTGCAAAAAATGAAGCTTTGAAAGTAGGTTGGTCAAGGAATGTTATAAAAGTAGGATTTTCTCTAGGATCTATGACCTTTCCAGCCATATATATTTGACCATGTTTATAGTCCCACACATAAGTTCCATTTAGGTAGCTGTTGATTAACCCCAAGATAAAAGTGCCACTACTCCACCAATAATGATAGTTTGCTGGGCCAGTTATAGTTTATAAGGCTTTATGGCTAGGTAGGATCATTGATTGGTTTTCTCCCTTAGCACCTTCCACAGCATCCTCTGATACCATAAGAGCAATCCTGTGATTGAAGTGTGGCTTGACTTTAGTAAGAAGGTCTTATCTTCAAGTTCCGGGAGGCAATCAAGAACTGTGGTAATTGTGTCTGCTATTTTGGGATTCTCTTGGACTATCCTGACCAACAAATCAACTCAAAGGGAGTTTTCCCTTCCCTGGCAGTGTTTTTTTTTTTTTTGTTTTTTTTTTTTTTGTTATACAGCCTTCTTTCACTGTATTTTTTAAAAAATAAAATGAAGATCATAGAAATTGAAGAAGATAAAATGACACTTTCTTCATTGCAATTTAAAAATAACTCAACAGTAAAAGTGAAGGAGGAAGGAGAATTGGAGAGGACAGAGAGGCAGAGAGAGAAAAGAAGAAAGAAAGGGAGAGAAAGAGAAAGAAAGAAAGAAAGAAAGAAAGAAAGAAGAAAGAAAGAAAGAAAGAAAGAAGCATTCTATTCTCAAGGATCAATTTTTATCCAGAACACATAGTATATGTAGCCTGTGAATCGTCTCAATTCATCTCTGCCTGTTGCTCTGATCAGATGATGGAGTAGCTCAGTTAAATAGAAACTGAGTTAACCTGACAACCAAAGAGTAGCATTGATACTGGCTGAAAATCATTAATTTTTATGTGATAAATTCCTTTATACTGGGGCCAATTTTATTATCTGTGGTATTTTTGTTTCGGTGGCTTTTCTAATAATGTCAATATTTCAAATAAGACAGAAGAAAAATTTTTTAAAATCTTGTAATCCACTTCCTGTTATTATAAAATTTCAAAAAATGCTGTCCTATCCTGTATAATATGAAATGAAAAATTTATAATATCAAGAAAACAAAAAATTGTGATGGAAATTTGTGATTTCTCAAGTTTTTCTGCATATAAACTTGAATGACACTGTGAAGTATATTGTGTCTGGAGACACTTGGACTATTTAAGCTGACTGGGTATAGAACTAGTCAGCTGATAATGCCTTGATCAGTCATCTGGGAGCTTGGTATAATTAGTGTCTTTGTGCCTAGAAATCCAATGATACATCACTTTTCAAGAACCTTGGTGAATAGTATTGTCTCCAAAAGAACTTTAAAAATACTGCTTCTCTCTAGAGATTTTCATTTAATTGGATTATAGTACAGCTAGGCAATAGTGTGTATGTGTGTGTGTGTGTGTGTGTGTGTGTGCTTTACTATAAGGACCAATGTAATAACTAGTGACCTGTGACCTCTCATTACTTGGGTTCAGTCAACAACTCAGAAGGCTGTAATCAAGTGTGTTAAGTGATAAATTCGTCCCCTATATATGGTGGTAAGTCTTTTCCTCTTGCATGACAATTTGATTGATTGATATTGATTGCCTGGAGTATAATATTGGAAAGGCTATTAAAGCCATAGGAGGACTCACTAAGAAACAGTGCTGTGACCTCCTAAGGATTGAAAGGGATTCAGAGTTCTGTAAATGCCATATATTAACCAACCCACAATTTGCAGATGTAGAAGTATATAACTTATGCTTTTGAACATTTATTTTTATTTATGTGTAAAGGTGTGTGCCTACCTAATGGTATGTGTACTATGTGCATGTCTGGTACCCATGAAGGCCAGGAGAGGGTGTTGGGATCCCATGGAAATGGAGTTACAGGCCATGTAAGCCACCTGATGGAGGTTCTAGGAACTTAATTGGGATCCTCTGCAGGAGCAGCATGTGATCTTAACTGCTGAATCAACTTATCCAGCCCCAAATTTATATTTAATTCAGGTGGGATTCATATTTAGCAAGTGATCCCAAGAAGTTATCAAAGTCAACTTCTGATATCAGTTTATTTTTTGATGAAGAAGAGTTAGGGTTTATTAAGACAGAAAGGGTTTGGGGATAGATTTAAACATAGGCTTTAAAGGAAAGCAAGAAATATGCTCAGGACAAAGGCAGCAATCTCTTAAGTGTGGGCATGGGATTTTCAAGAGAATCATTTCAATATGTTTCTTGAGGTTAAATCTCCATTCTCCTGATGCATTCCAGCATTCTCTTTCCCCTAAGTCTATATTGTGAACCTAGAATAAACACCAAGATAGAATATTGATTAAAAACTCTCCCTCTAGGAACTAGCAAGGGGCTTGAAGGAGGGATGGGGGAGGGATGACAGAGGTGAACATGAGCAAGTACATGATATTTGTGGATGAGAATGGCATGACAACATGCATTGCTTTATTCATTAACTTAAGCAGTTAATAGAACAAAAATTAGAAAAATCTCTTCGGACTTTGAGTTTCTCGAAGTCAGTGGCTTTGTCTTAGAGTCTTTGTATGAGCAGCATCTAAAATAGTGTCTGGTATGACCTCATATAAATTCAGTTTACACATCTGTGATTTATTCTAATTCTAGCTTAGAATATATTTTTAAACGCATCTGTATTTAAAATGGCAGAATGTTTCTCTTATCAATATTCTTTAAATAATATAGAGTAATAACTGTTTACATAGTTATTATATTGAATTTGGTACTGTCTGTAATCCAGAGATATAGAGATTTAAAATATTTGGAGAATGTATCTAAATTTTATGTAGGTGCTGTATCACTATACATAAGAGTCTCAAGTATCCAGAAGATTTTAGTGTCCTCACAGTGATCCTGGAAGCAATAATCTGGTAGCTATCAGGGGACGAACAAAAGCTATATATTCAATTAATTCCTCAAGCCCAGTATCTGATGGATAGCTGCCAAATAACAATGAAAGAAAGAGTCTCCAAGTAATCAGTTCTGGAATTTTAGAGCACTGAAGAGGGGGAATGCATGCAACACAGTAAATGGTGATCCTTTTCAAGAGGGAGAAAATAAGGATAAAAGTTTCTAAAGGCCCACATGCTCAGAGGTATACTGTTTGTTTGTTTTTTTTTTTGAATTAAATCTTTGTGTATTTCATACAGAACAACTCAATCAGTCCTAATCATCTATATACTCCCTTCCACACAGGCACCTCCCCAAAGCCCTCCAACTGGAATACATACATTCCATCAATTATTTTAAGGTCTATTGTGTCAAGTTAGTGTCCTCGGATGTTTCTCAGTGAAAGTTCATCAACTGAGGTCTAGTCAGCCTATCCAGAGTACCTCACTTTAAGAAGATTAGCTCTTCCTCATGCAACAGTAATCAACTGCCAGTATTTCTTCAGCAAAAATTGGAGTCTTCTGCCCATTTCTACAGTTCCATGCTGGGTTTGTGTCTGCTTGAGTTTGCATGGGTCTTGAGTATGCCAACACCATTTCTGTAGGTTCTTGTGAGCAGGATTACAGGAGCTTGTAGGATTCTGTTTCCATGTGGTCATGCCCCTCCTCTCTGACTCTTTCAATCTTTCTGCCCCCTCTTCCACAATGGTCCCTGAGGCCTAAGTGAATGAAGGTTATTATAGGAGTCCTGTCTAGGGAACCACACTCTGAAGACTCCTAATTGCCATGTCTGGTGCAAAAGAAGTTTCTTTGATGAACGCTGACTTGGAAATTTGACTGTAAATATATGGATACATATTTTGTACTTGGTAAGAAGTTACATTAGTCTAGGAATATGATACCCTTAGGATTTCTCTAAGATCTCTGACCTCTTTAACTATGTGTATTTGGCTATGATTACGGTACACCCATGAGTTTCCTCCCATTGAGTGGGCTTTAAGTTAAATTAAGAAGTCATTGATTTCCCCACAGATAAAAGTGCAACAACTGAACCATGGTTGTATGCTGTGCCAATCATTGATGTAGTTATTTGGTCATTAAACTAGTGTTGGGCCATCGATTGATATTCTTTCTACCGTAGTAGTTTGCATGGGGCTCTCCAGATCTATGAATGATAGCCTTCATGGGAAGTAGCTTCTAGGTCAGTTCCAGCTTAATTTCTCTAAATCTTGTGTCTGAAATTATCCTATCTTAAGCAATAGGGTCTTACCTTCAAGTTCTGGGAGGAAATCGAGGTCTATGTAAATAGCCCGTGTAACTTTGGTAGTCTCTTTTATTAATATGGCAAACAACTGAAAGGAAAGTTTCTCCTGTCTAGCACAGTTTCCTGTTGTGTAGCCTTCAGCTATACACATGGGCTCATGTAGAGATATTTTATGTGGAATTTGTCATTATGTTTGTTAGACTAGTATGATTCCCTCTGGTGTTTCACACTAGCTAGGCATTATTTATCTCTTTCCTCTCTCTCTCTCTGTATAACACTCCCTCCATGCCGTCCCCATTTTTCCCTTGATAATACAGTCTCCTATGCCCCACCCCCCGGCACTCCTTCTTTCCCTTGATTCCCATAGTTCCTTGTATAACCCTCGCTTCAGCTTTCCATTTAAGTGTTCCCATTTTATCTGTTTCTCCCCTAGTAACACCTGTCTCCTACTAATCGCTCTGAGTTTCCTTCTTTCTATCTACCTCCCTGACTCCTTGCCATTTTCCTTGTTCCTGCAGTTGCATCAGGATACAAAATCACATATAATGATTCTGTGTTAGAATCCACAAATCAGGAAGATCAAAAGTTGTTTTTCTGATTCTGTGTTCTGTGTTACTTCACTTAGTATAACAGTTTCTAGTTTCATCCCTTTACCTGAAAATTTCATGATTTCATCTTTCTGTAGCACTGAGTAGAACTCAGTTATGTAAATGTACCACATTTTCATTATCCACTCTTCAGTTCAGGGCCACGTAGGCTGTTTTCATTCCTTAGCTATTGTGAAAAGAGCAGCAACAAACATGGATGTACAAGTATCTCTGCAATGAGATGAGTCCTCTGGGTATATGCCAAGGTGCGGTATAACTGAGTCAAGTGGTAGGTTCATTTTTAGTTTTTCTAAGAGTTCTCCATAAGTTTACAGTCCTACCAGAGGTGAATTATGATTCCTCTTTCCCCACATCCTCTCCAGCAATTGATATCATTTGTTCTCTTGATCTTAGCTAGTTTACTGGGGTAAGAGCAAATGAGAAGTGGTTTCAGTTTGCATTTCCCTAATTACTATTGATGTTGACCACTTTTAAGCTGTTTATTTACCATCTTTGTTTATTCTATTGAGAATTCTCTGCTCAGGTCCTTGGCCCATCTTTTAATTGGGTCACTTGTTTTCTTGATTCTTCACCTTTTGAGTTCTTATAGATATTCTGGATATTAAACCTCTGTCAGATGTGTTGCTGGTGAAGATTTTTTCTCACTAGGTAGATTTTCTCTTCACTTCCTTGGTTGTTTCTTTTGCTATACAGAAGCTTTTTAGTTTAATGTGGTCCCACTTGTTGATTATTGACCTTAATTCCTGTGCAACTGCTGTATGATTTAGAAAGTCCTTTACTGTATCTATATGTTGTAGGTTACTGCCAATATTTTTTCTAACAGTTTCAGAATTTCAGATTTCCTATTGAGGTCTTTGATCCATTTGGAGTTGACTTTTGTGTATGGTGAAAGATAAGGGTCACGTTTCATTCTTCTACAGGCGGAGATCCAGTTTTGGCAGCAGTTTGCTGAAGATGCTTTCTTTCTTCCAGTGAGTGTTCTTTGTCCCTTTGTCAAATATCCAGTGGCTGAAATTGCATGTAATCATATTTGGGACTTCAGTTCTGTTTCATTGATCCACAGGTCTACTTTTGTGCCAGTACCATGCTGTTTTTATGACTATAGCTCTGTAATATAGTTTAAAATCTGGTATAGTAATCCCCCACTGCATTGCTCTTTGTGCTCAGTGTTGCTTCTTCCATCCAGTTTCTTTTGTGCTTTCATATTAATTATATGATTTTTTTCTAATTATATGGGGATTTTGATTGGGATTGCACTGAATTTACATATTTCTTTTGCTAGGGTGGTAATTTTCACAATATTAATTCTTCCAATCCATGAATATGGGAGGTCCGTCCATCTTTTGATGTCCTCTCTAATATCTTTCTTTAAAGATTGTTTTTTCATTGTAGATAACTTTGATATCTTTAGTCTGCTTTGTTCCAAGATATTTTTTGAGGCTATTGTGAATGGGAGGGTTTCCATGTACTCTTTCTCCAATTGCTTGTTATTGATATATAGAAAGCTTAAAAATCAACACTGGAAGAAGCCCTAGTAATTAGACCAACTCATGCAGAATGAACAACCTACTCCTAAATGATGAGTAGGTTAAAGGAGAAATTAAATATATAAAAATTTTCTTGGAATTCATGGAAGAGGACAATACAAAATAACAAAACCTCTAGGATACTTTAAAAGTAGTTTTAAGAAGGAAGTTTGCAGCTCTAAGTGCCTGCATTATAAAATCAGAAATAACACAAATAAACAACCTGACATTGCAACTCAAGAAACTTGAAAGGCAATAACAAATGAAACCCAGACTGAGCAGACAAGAAGAAATAAGAAAAATCATCAGAGGTTAATTAAATAGAAATAAAGAAAACAATACAAAGAATAAATGAATCCAAGAGCTGGTTCTTAGCAAAATTAAACAAGATAAGATAACCCTTAGCCCAATTGACCAAAATAAAGAAAGAGTAACTCTAAATCAACAAAATCAAGGATGTAAAGGGAAACATCACAATAGACAGCAAAAAGATCCAGAAAAATATACAGGAGTACTTTAAAAACCTATACACTCTTCAATTTGAACACCTTAAAGAAACCTTTATCTAAAATCATGGGAATCAACAAAGCTAAACGAAGAAGAGATCAACATCTTAAACAGAACCATAACATATGAGGAAATTGAAACAGTAATACAAACCTCCACAATGAAGAAAGCCCATTCACAGATGAATTCACAGCAGAATTCTACCAGACTTTCAAAAAAATTTATATCCCATACTACTTAAATTATTCGAAAAAAATAGAAACAGAGATAGAACTCCCAAATTCCTTCTATGAAGCCAGAATCATTCTAGTACAAAAACCACATAAAGTTACAACCAAAAAATAAAACTATAGACCCATATCCTTAATGAACATAGATGTAAAAATTCTCAACAGAATACTTGCAAACTGTATACAGACAGACATCAAAAAGATTATCCAACATGATCAAGTTATATTTATTCCAGATATGCAGGGAATGGTTCAATATATGCAAGTTAATAAATGTCATAAATCAAATAAATGGACAAAAGATAAAAATGACATGGTCATCTCAATAGATGCAGAAAAGGCTTTTGATAAAATTCAACATGCATTTATGTCCTAAAGGGAACTTGACTGGAGGAAACATACCTCAATATATTTAAAGCTATATACAAACAAACCAACAGTCAACATCTTTGTAAATGGAGTAAAACTGGAAGCATTCCTATTAAAATCAGGAATCAGACAAGGCTGTCCACTATCTCTACGACATTATATTTTATCTAATTGAGGCCAAAAATTCCACCACCAAAAATTCCTAAGAATGATTAGCACTTTCAGTAAAGTGGCAGGATACAAAATTAATCTACCAGAGATTTTGAAATAATAATCCTTGGTCACAAGGAGTAAATTTGAGGTTGAGGCTTCTCTGAGGTTGAGTAACTAAGAAGATGTCCTTTGTATATAAAGTTGTATGGCCTTTGTTCAAGACAATTGTTCTGCTAGTCTTATGATTGTTTCCTGAGAGTATGTTCTTATAACCCCTTTGTTATATTTGCTTGTTTTGGGGGTTGGTACAAGTGACTCTGTTTCAGTTCTGGTACATACATGGTTACATACAACCATGGCTTGTATATAAACTATCCTTTGTTATTCTTTCCCTTACTGTGTACTTACTTGGACAGTGTCTTGGCACTGTCAGGTAGGAAGTATTAATGGTTAGGTATACTTTTATGTTCAGTCTAATGATCTTCCTATACTGTCCTGGTTTCCTGTCTGTCCTTCTTCAGTGACTTGGGGAGTATCAGCCTGAGGCAAATAGTCTTGTTTGAAGTGAACTCTCTTGTCTTCCACTGGTCATCTTGTTCTGCACGGTGGCCTGACCAATTATCAGTCAAGAGACTGGTCCTATTTCTCCACTTTCTTGGGTCTAAACAGCCCCTGGTAAGCATTAGTTGATAGATCCAGTGGAATGATGCTGCATCTACATTGAACCCAACCCCTAGCTGTCTTGGAAGCCTCATATTTTCCTCCTAGGAAGAAAGCAATTTCATATGAATAATATCCTCTTTCTAAGTCTCCTGTGCTGAGAGATCCCTGAGATAGTGAGAAGATGCAATGGAAAGAGATAGATATAGATAAGGAGAGACAGATGTGGGATAAGAGATAGAGAAACTGACCAGGATGTATCAACACCTCAAGTGTGTGAATCAAAAGATTGTGGTGGATCTTCCAGCCCCAGTATCCTAACTGGTTCAGATTTTAACTGTTTAGCTAGGCCATTTCTTATTTTCTATTCATATCATTCATTGTAAAGAAGGAAGAAAAATTCAGTCATTAAATGTTGAAGTGCATTGCCTAATGGCAATGGCCTACAGGACTGGATTCTGATTAGGTGTTCTTGTGTATTTCCTTATAGCACTGCTTTCTGCCTGAATACTTCAATTTGAGGGTATTTTTACTATCTCCAAAGCTAGACCACATGATCATTATGATTATAGAAAATTCCTTGAGTCCCAGCTTCAACTTGCGCTGGTATGTGATCTTTGATATAACAGTTCCCGTTTTTGAACCTCTGTCTTCTTGCTCTGGGAAATAAGATTAGTTACAGATAATACACGGCAGTGGCAGTGGTTCAATAAGACACTGAATGCAAAGCAAAGTCTACGGTGCTTCACTTATTTTATGAACTTAGTAAACAGACAATGTCAAACATTCTGAGATTTTGCTTGTGCCCCTATATTTTTCTCTCTATAAATGAAACAAGAGGCTTAGGTAGAAATATAGGAACTTTAATCTAGGTTTGCGACAAGGTTAAATTCCATTTTTTTTTTTTTACAGAAAAATCTTAACGAGCATTCTTAAAGTAGTCTCCGATTCTATTTAGTTATGAAGAAATTAGATTCTTGCACTCAGTATAGTTCTCTAATTTCTTTTTGAAAAACCTTGTTTGTAAGGACTGTCTGATAAACAACACGTAGCTCTTATATTCTAGCTCTTCCATCTGCTGTTCAAAAACAAGAGGCTCCAGATGCCTTTGATTCTCCTTCTAAGTGATGGGAAATGATGGTTTCATCAGACATGTCAATATTTCTAGACTGTAAAGCCTATTTCCATACTACGTGTTGTAGTTACCATCCGTTCTATGTGGTTAGATGTTTTAGCACATTTATTCAAGCATCAACTGTAAGTGCTAATTTCCATATTAGGCGGGATAGACTGAATGGATTTAACATATAGATATAAAACTATACGATGAATAAAGCATATGTATTTGTCCCCTTTCTTAAAAGTTGATATGTATATGTGAGTGTATGCATATATGTAAGTATACCATATGCATGCCTGGTACCTGTAGAGGCCAGAAGGGGCCATTGAATCCATCTCCTGGAATTGGTGTTACAAGCAATTATGAGCTCCCACATGGGTGCTGAGAACCAAACATGGGTCCTCTGCAAGAGCTGTCAGTGATCTTAACCACTGAACTATCTCTCCATCCCCATATATTTATACTAGGTAGCTATAATTTATGTGATTTTGCTTTTCAGAAAGATGAGAAGACACTGGTTCCTTCCGTCTTTTTTTCTTCAATTTTGATTGAATTTTTGCTAATTTCATACACTTTGATCATATTTATACCCCTTTCCCTTGATGCATCATCCAGTTAATAACCCCTTCCTGATTTCATGTACTTGGTTTTATAAGAAGGCCCAACATGTCAAACCTGTGTCACCAAATGTCCTTCAGTATGGGTCAAGGGTTTCTTTCATCTCCAGGACCTCAGAAGGAAAAAGAAAACATTGGACCCCCTAAAATTTTTCACTCACAGCTCATTAGCTAATGTTTACTTATAAGTAATCATACGACTGCAAGGCTGGTGCGGACATGTAGTCTAATAGCAGGAATGGAGAAGGGTGAGAGCAGCGGCAGCTCCACTGTGCCCTCTCTATCCGAGTCGTTATGCTTTGTCTTACTTTGAGTTTCCAGTTTGCCCTTTTGGAAACTTCACGTCCAACTTATAGCAAAATCTTGTTTTTCCTTCTAAATCAATGACATTATTTTCCACTTAGCTGCTTAAACTGAGAAACTGAGTGTCTTTCCTCGTGGTGCCGTCCAGTTTGTTCACAGCTCCTGCCTTTATTTCTAAACATAAGTAAGCAGAATTGGCTAAATCAGATTCCGTTTTTCATAACATTCCCTTTGGACTTCTTTATTTTATTCTCCCGTCTCCCTTTCTGAATAGAAATCTGATTTTTAACCTCTTTCTTTTAGGTGTGTGTGTGTGTGTGTGTGTGTGTGTGTGTTCCAATGCACATATTTCTTGGAATTTCAAAAAACATTTAAAATAAAGGAACTTTGTTATTCTGAATGGTGCCCCTTTCTACTCTAGACTGCAATGCTAATATCTCCCATCTCACTACATTTGTGTCTATGTTATGAAATAATGCTTGTCACATCCCAGGTCAAATGTTATGTATTTAACGCATTCTTGTTTTATTCAACATGGAGATTACTACTTTACATATGATTTTTTTGTATCTTATGCATATTTACCGTGTGAATATACCAGCGTCTCTTTGGGGTCCTTTAACTACAGGAGTATTTCTTGATTGTAGGGTCTAAATGTTAAACTTTTGCAAATGTGTTCTAAACTTTCCAAAAATGACCCATTTCTATTCTCAAACTTTTATCAGTAAAGTGTAGTAAATCTCAGTAGTTTTTTTTTTCATATTGGTGTGTTACAGATATTCAGTTTTGCCTTAGAAATGTTTGTGAATTGATCACTTTCCAGTTTTGTTTGCTTTACTTGTTGTTATTTAGATGAAGACTATTGATGTGTTCTCTGGAAAGTATATTTCTTTGACTTGCCTCTTAATCATTTATGTGGAGGGATTTTTGAGTAAGGGGCCATAAAGATTATTATAATATCTTCAAACCATGAAGATTTTGTTTTCTCCTTTCTGGTCCTTACATATCTTATTCCTGTTTAATTTTTTAAGTTAGAACACCCGGTACTATGTTGAACTGAATTGTGTGCATTCTTTTTGTAGGTTTGATTTCAAATGAAATTCTTTCAATATTTCCTTATTTACAATATAATTTTTATTGATAATGTTGAATGGAAACCCTTTATTGTGTTAAGGATATTTTATTCACTTTGCAATTTTCTTGGACTTTTGAAATGCCATAATATTATTTTAAATGTTATCAAATGATTATTCTATACATTTTGAGATGTGAACTCAGAGGGCATGGAATTGACTAAGGGGAAAGAAATACGCAAGTGCACACACAAATTTGTATTTATACACAAATGCAAAGAGGATAATTACAAATATTCCTGTTTATAGTGTGGAAAGTTATATTTCAGAATGGAATTTCTATAATGAGGATACAATCTACAAGGTAAATATGTGCATAAATCCATCATTATGTTGTTTGTTCCAAAGATCATTTGCTGTTCCTAAACAAGAATTTGTGCGCAATTGGTTTGGAAAATATTGCATGTTGTCTCCTACATAACATATTATCATATACTAAAAAAGTGAAATTTCTTGAAATTAAATATCTTTATATCTTTTTGGTTCACAGTTATCCAACACATTTGATACCAAAAAATCTTAATGGTCTTTGTGAAGTAATTGAAGAATGCCGCTTTAAAAGTCAGAACCATAGTGCAATAGTAGCTTTGTTAATCAGGGAAGGAAGAAAAGCAGGTGATAAAAAGATTCAAAGGTGGTACTGAATGTTGAAATATGCTAAATGAGAGCAATGGAGTTATTAAACAAAACAGAAAAGGAAGTATCATTCAGTTGGAATTATTCCATACATAGGAATTTCCAGTAAAAAAAAAAAATCAGTCAATTTCTAGCAAGTAACCCGACATATTTATTTGTATCTTAGGGATCAAATGGAGATTTTAGAATTATTTACATAAGACTAATTGATGAAGATACACATGACTGATAGGGTGGAAGTGGTGACAAATCAGACATTCCCTTAAATTCCTAGGAAGCATTGACATAGGGACAATGAAAAGAAGACAAGTGAGTCACCTAGAGTTCAAAGGGCAATCAGTAAAAATAGCAACCTTAAAGAGGAAACTCTGTAGTGCATTGTCCTAAAGAACAGGAAAAGTGTTGAATAGATGAAGAGGGGGAAAGTGTTTCTATCAGATCTTTGGAAGAATTCCATTTCTTTTGATTTCAAAAAGCTGCCCTCCCCTCTTCAGTGTGTTTGGTCTTACTTCTGAAGTACAGCTTTTCCAAAGGACCCCTGCTACATTTCGGGCTGTGAGCTAACTCTGGGAAATCATGGTGTGAGTAGCTGATCCAGTTCTATAACCCAACTGTGAAAAGTACGGAAGAGGAGGAAATGTTCAGTTACAGCTGGTGCTCTTCACTTCGTGCCACAGGGGAGCTCTGCGCTGTCTTCGAATATGTGCAGCTAGCCCCAGAATCTAATTTGACTTGGTGATTTGAACAGTAACGATCTCTTCTAGCTCAGAGAGCATGAAAAGCATTAGTTTATCATCGTCCATAGCATGTCTCAGAGCTTTCCAAATGAGAGAAGAAATTATAGATGTCTCTCAGGTGCAAAAAGTATGCTTTATGGGTAAATGCTGGCCAGGGCTATCTGGTAAACATTTGAATGATTGAAACAGAATTCACCACTGCCTAATCAACTTTCCACTCTCATTTAATGACACATCTCATGTGTATCTTGGTGGTATTCACTAGGATGCCCCTGACTTCACTGCAACTTGCTTGGATCATAGATTTTCTATGGTGAGCATCAACAAAAGCAGTTAATGAGGAGTTTGCCAAGATGTTGTTACCAGCATAGGCTGTGGCAAATGATCCATTGAGGCCAATTTCATGAGAACAGCCCCCAAATTCAAACATTATTGTCAGAGGAAATAATGCATTCCAAAACCTTCCAGTTTCTCTGGGTCTAGGTGATTTATCTCCATAGGAGCATTTATAAATGGACAATATTTTCCCCATACAATGAAGAAAAATGGAAGGCACCCTATACTCTGTCTTCAGAGGGGAAAAATGATGAAGAGGCTTACTTAGGAGGAGAGATTAAAAGAGTTTGGGAACAAATATGAGGGGGGGATAATGATAGCCTGTGAATATTTGAAAGAATTAAAAACAGATGAGAGTGAAATTACAGTATTTAGAATGGCCCAGGGGATAACTAGGAGTGATGGGATGAACGTAATAGAAACATTTTGGCTTCACTCAGGGACATCTTGCTGGCAGTGTTAGATGACAGACTCGTCTCCTGAGGCTAGTGACAGAATCATTGTCATCTTTGGAATTTGAAACTGGGAGTGGAAAAATACATGAGTTTGGTAGCAGACAGAAACTCTGCAGTGCCAAAGATGTGGATTTGTACTAATTTTTCATGTCATGAAATAATGGCTGAATGGCTGCTCTTGATCACCCTAACATGTTTCTGGGCTTCACAGGCAACTCAGAGAAGGATTTTTTTGCTGTGCACCCTTGTGTAGCTTACTGCTGCTGTCAGTTATTGATCCTGTGTGTCAGGCTTAACACGTGGATCATGTATTTCTGATTCTAATATGAATATTCAGATACATGTAAATGGCCATGAGGGTGACATTCCTGTACAGTAGGGCTGTGTGTAGTAAGGACCACTTGAGAAACCAAATGTCAATTCTTGCAGAAAAATACAGCATCTAGGATTGTCAACTGGTGCCTGGTTTCACACAGCCCAATAACTCTCTAGCATGAATCATCATATTTTAGTATAATTTTTTATTCTTTGGAATTGATCCACATGTTTTACAGCTTTTCAAGGAGATATATGATTCTAAATTTATTTTTTTTTTAAAAAGCTAAACTGAAGATGTGGAGTAATCACTGAAAGTCCATGTCTTCTATAAGCTTTAAAAATTATATATATTTATTATTTTATGAATATAACTGTTGGCCTGAATGTATTAGGTGGATCACATGTGCATTGTTCATGAGGGCAGAAAATAGTGTGGGATCACCTGGAATGGGAGTAATAGATGATTGTTAGCTTCCCTGTAAGTGCTGGGAATTGAACCCAACGCTCTTAACTGCTGAGCCATCTCTCCAGGCCCAGGCATTTTTCTATGCTGAGAAGAGTTGAAGATATGTTGGCATTTTAGGTTATTGTTTCATTACATTTGTTGTCCATAATTAATTTTTATGTGAAATAGATTAATCCTCTCATTATGGATTTAAGAAAATGCAGACAATTACACAGAAACAGATTTGCAAATCTCCCTTAATTCAGTCTTGCACTCCGGGAATAACTTTTATAACTTTGAGGTGAATGCCTTTGTGAATGAGGATTTTTCTATGGATCTGTATCTAGCGTTGCAAAATCAGAGAAGCCATGTTAATATGCCATTATTGTATAGATGCTAATGAACAGAATTGGAAATTAAACTTTATACAATCTAATGGAAATAAAAAGCTCAAAGAAATAAGTAGACTAGCATCATGAAGCAATTCATCACGAGTAGTTGTCATTGTCGAAGATTTTCCTAATTAAAAACAAATACTATAAAAAAGCATGAAGAAGTTGGTGTTGTTATATTTAAAAATTTATTGTAAATCTATCATTTAACATTTATAAAAAAATCAGAATTCTAGACGTCTATGCACTTCAACCACCACTTTCTAATTTCCTAACATAAATCTGTTCCTAAATTTATTTTAGGCCTGTCATTTCTTTGTTAACACTATAATCTTGTGTTCATTCTTGTTTCATTTAATTTAAGTAATTAGATATTTTCTAGTATGAAACATTTATGAAAGAATTTTCTTCTAAGTTTTGTTATTTTGTTTGTTTTTATAGGAGATAGTATTTATAAATCTTTATGATGTATGTAGTAATAATTTGAGACATGTATACATTGTATTATAGCTACATCAGGATAGTCATTCCACCTTCATAACATTTTTCTATGTGTTAAAAACCTTTATATTCTCCTAGTTATTGAAATATTTCAAAAGTTGTTATAGATGATATTTTATCCTACTCTGCTACAGAACACAAGAATGAATTATTCTTATCAACTTTGTTATCTGTGCCAGATAGGATTCATGAGCAATAATTTCTAGTTCTCTGTTGGAGGGAGTTATCCATCCAGATGCTGTTCTCTTTATTTTCAATTTTTTATGCATAGTGTGGGTGGTTCTATCCTGAAATTACATTTGTTCTGCTTGTATGGAGTGACTCCTACTTGACTTCTTCCTACTGTAGCGTCTCCCCAGGAACTACAGTATTAGGGGTGTGTGCTTATGTCTTAGCTACTTTAGCCCAAGGATGTGGGCTAGGATGGAAGTAGAAACTGTTGAGACTTTGCATAACTCTTGGTAGGACATTGGGGAATTTGCTTTTTCTCTTAGGTAATTAAATATTCAGTACTAGAGTTTTCTGATCTAGGCTTAAGAGAGCATAGTTCAGACCTCAGAATTTGTTGATTGAGCAGCTAAGATATAGGAACAGGCTGCATTCTACCTTTCTAGTAGATGTTATCTTTCTTTAGCAAGAGTTCCTAGATATGATGTCCATTTATCTCTAGTTTAATTCCTTCTGGGATTCTATGACCCTCATATTTACATGTTCTTGTGTCTATGCATTCTATTTTTTCTTCTGTTACCAAAAAGTGCATTTTTGTGTCTTCTAAAAGACTCTAAAGGAGGATCTGACCGAGGTAGTTGACAAGTCATATTCTCAATGAAGAGCCTTCCCTTGTGGTTTCTGTCACTTCTTAGCCTATAGATTGACTGCTTACAGATCTCATGGGCTATTGGTAATACCACAATGTAATTAGCCCCTTTTCCAGTGCATAGCTGATAAGCAGAATCAATGGTTAAAGAGTAAAAGAAAGATTACTTACAGCAAGTAAGAAAAGCACTGGAGATAGTTTTCAAATCAGTATTTTCCTGAACAAAGAAAGCAATAGGCTTTCCCTAGGGAAACATCCATATTCATAGTGGAAAACCATCATCACATCTAGAGGTAGGCATTTACTTGAGCATTATCAGCTGGAATCCCTGCCTCTTTATATGTCACCTTTGAAAGTATGGACCTCTGGTGGGGTGGAGAATTTAGCATCACAATAAGGGCATAATGAGCAAAATTTACTCTAGGTCATTTAGAAGAGGCATTGGGTAGTCCTGACTGTTTTAAAATCATTTCTTAAGGTTTTCTCTGAAGGGCCTTATCTAAAACAAACCACAGCTTTGGAAGAACATTCATATTCATTTCAAAAGGAAGTAGTTATTTTCTCCCCTGTAGGTATAGATGTCTGACTCTAAAAGTTTCTTTCTAGCACCTAGCACAGTCACCTGTGTTCAGAATGCAGCATTATACAATCAAAATTATGCTCACTTTTTACCTCAGGGTCTCCTGAGGGACACTTTCTCCTGAATATAAGTTAGAATACTGTTATTGGTATGTCTTGACCCTACAGTTGCCCATTAGACTTGAAATTATGTGTATTTGCTGTTGGCCTTTTATTAACTGAGATGAGGGAGCTTCATCGCAATCATTCCCAAAACAATTTACAAAGCATTTATTTACAAATTCAGACCAATAACTAGATCTCTGTTCATTCAAGAAAAGAATAAATTCAGCTATTAAAACACTCAGCTTTCTTACACATAGCAGAAGTAAGATTGATCTACGATTAATGTATATATTGAATGAGTCAAAGTTAGTATGAACAAAGGCTATCATTGATTGAGACAAAATTTTGTTGAGGTAAGCCACCATAAAACCCTTTTGAATGTTTTTTAATCATCAAGGCCCTTGGTAGAATAGTGCAGTAAACTCTAACTCTGATAGTCAATATAAAGTGTCTAAGGCACACTCAGTATGGTAATTAACAGACAGCGTAGTGTATCTATGCAAAATTTTGTCTTTCCAACCTTAATGTAGTTATGAAACTTCCCTGTAGCTTCCTGCCAAGGAATGTTAAGAAATATTCTTGAACAATATCAACATGTTTTGGAGGAAACCGAGGTCTGGGGAAGAATGAAGCTTCTGGTATAAGTGTGGGCAGGATCTGGCACTGCTCAGTCCTGATCTAGAATCTTTTGCACTCTGCCACACAGCTTCCAGCTCAGATCAATGTTTTCTCAAATACAAGACACCTGAGAGGCTCTTAGGGGCTTTCAGGGGAAATGAGTCTGTGAATGGGTGATTTATAGCTGCAATAATGCTTAGTTTAAAGATGCCCAAGGCAAGAAAACAGATCTTGCTATGTACTGCATGACTGAAATGCAAGGTCTATTTATACCTAGACACTGTGGCTATTTCAACAGATGGGAGAGAATGAAGGAGAGACGGAATTTAGGAAGCCTGTGAGAGGTACTGGAGGCACAGCAAAATATTTGTGTTGCATATATTTATTCTGCCTGAGAAAAACAGAAAGCAAAGTTGACCCTCTTCCAGACTGGAAAGGCAGAACTATGAGCAGAATTATGGAACATTAAATTTTTTTGAGATAGCATCACCTTGTGGTCGCAGCTGACCTGGAACTTGCTGTATAGACCAGGCTGGCCTTGATCTCACAGAGATCCTGCTGCCTCTGCCTTCTGAGTGCTGGGACTAAAGAAAGTAGCATTAAAATAAAGAAGACCCCTTGTGACAGAATAATAATAATAATAATAATAATGTAATTAATGTTGAATGATATTTTAGGAACTTCTATTAGGTGAAAGGAACCAAGATGTGTGTTAACATGTGCGGCATTATATATATGCCAATTAACACATATTTTATTTTTATATAAAGTATTATGTATAAATAAATTTTGTAAGGTTTCACATGATTTATTTTAGAAGCACTTCTGAACCTACTTTGTCTCAAGGTGATATCTGACAGTATTTAAAAACATTTCTATTATCTCAGGTTGGAGCAAGTAAAGTTCTAAAGGCTTTAAGGGAAAGGAATCCAGAACTGCCACCACGTGACCTTCAGAGTGGCTTCACAAGTCATGTCTCTGATCACCATGCCAAGGCATTTGAGACTGAGAAATTCTGCTCTGAATGGGTAGCAATGATTCTCTCCGGACAGGTAAGTGGAAACTTGACTTTGGAATACTGGACTCCAGGCAGAGCTTCCGTGTCACATGGAATGTTTGTATTTCCATCATTAACACATATTGATATGTTAGGGGTATTTTTAATGTGGTATAAATTGTAATAAACAGAGAAGCATATTGATGAATTTATCTGAAAGTCAGGTATCGTGGAAATTCTTTAAAAAGCTCGAGAATAATGGTGTCTATTATTGAGTGCAATCTTGATTATGGTGAATCATGCAAGCACAATTTTACTTTTCAAGACTGAGTGGCAGTTGATGGACTATTAGGAGGAAAGTGCTACTTTCTTTTATTGTGTTTACATTTACTTTTCTGAAGGAAGTTGATGGATTTGCAAAGTAGGTTAAGGAAAACCAAATTTCTATAGGAATTGTTTGTAAAAAAAAAACCCTTTTAATTCTTCTTGAAACTTTTACAGCCTTTTCATATATTATATAGGGCTTGGGCAGATTTCATATATATGTATGTGTGTGGATATATATGTATATGTATATATACACACAATATATGGGGAATCTGCACACTTGATGTAGAAGTGCTCCCACATATTGTTGCTACTAAGGATGTGTGTCCTGTTTAAACTATATATGTATTTTCAGTGATGAGTTATCTCGCATATCATGTCTGCTTGGTTATGAACTACTAATAGTAAATGAAAAACTGAAGAAAAATGTAATAAATATGTATGCAGATACTAGCTAGATTGAACAGCTGTTGAGAATTTGCTATAATGACTGAAATTACACTTCCTTTCATTTTTCATTTTCTCTTTAAAATAATGCTGTTACCAATAAGCCTAAAGACCTGCTTAGTCCTCACTTTTTATCCCCAGGAATAACCCCATTTTCCCATATATATTTGTATTCTTGTCTATTACACCTTTTCCCATTACAAAGAAAAATACTTAAATTTTGCTTTTTCTAATAGTTCAGGTGAATAGTATTAGCCTTCAAGTGTTTTTCTATGAATAGCTGAGTATCATTCATTTAAATTGCTTCATGCCTCATACCGTATCATGAGAATACATCATACCTAACATTAATTTTTATTTAACTTATTCCCTTTAATATACATAAAGGGTTTATGTGTATAGATGGGCTTATGTGTGTGTATGTGTGTGTGTGTGTGCGTGTTGCTTGTGTACATAGGTTTTGTGTGTATATGTATGCATTGGTAGCCAGAGTTCTACATCCAGTGTCTTCCTCTGTTTCCATTTACAGTTTTTTGAGAGAGTTTTCCTAGTCGCAGACTAATTAGAAATCACACCACAGAGAGGGGTGGTCTCACTCTCCTAGAGATCTGCCTGCCTCTGTATCCCTAGTGATAGGATTAAAGGTGGGCAACACCTTACTTTTTTGAGACAGATTCTTTCACTGAACCTGAAGTGCACCAAGTGATTGGTAAATCTAGGGATTTGCCTATTTGCACCTCTGAAGCAGTGGAATTGCTGAAGCATACTGACATGCCTGACTATTATCTGGATATTGAAGATGCAAAGTCAGGTGTACTTGCTTGCTCAGCAAACAGTTTACCAAGTGAGCTTCTCCCCAGATCTCCATTTAAAATCATGAAAGCATACTCAATGACTATCACTATTTAAGTTTCCAAGTTTATTTGAATGGGATTTCTTTAAGGCAGATACTTGTAGTAATGAAATTTCTGAACCCATAAGATATTAATAGCCTCAGTGTGACTCTACTGTCCAGTGTATTTCAATTAAACTCTGGGGTACAAGTTCCTGGCTCTCCATATCCTTATGAACACTGATCGTTTAAGATGTTTTAGTAAACATAATTCTGATAGACATAAAATATTATCTTATTTACTAATTATTGATTACCTATAATCTTTAATATATTTTTTTGTTTTTAATGTGTGTGTGTATGTCTGTGTTTGGGTATGTGCACATGATTCAGGTACCCACATATGCCAGAAGAAGGTGTTGGTGTCCCTAAAGTTGAAATTACAGGTAGTTGTGAACTTCCCAAAGTGTGTGCTGGGCACTTATCTTGAGTCCTCTCCAAGAGAGGATAAGTTCTCAATATAAAAGCCATACCTCTAGCCCCAAAACAATTTGAAATTTTTTCCTTGGCATATATTCTCATTTAGCTGAATGTTTTTAGATTGTGTATGTGCCATATGAGACCAAAATTTTCAAAACTAACTATAGTTGTTTAATTTTTTTAGTAGTATTTATTCAAAGAGCTATCTTCCTTTTGGTTAACTGCTTTAATACTTTCCCCTCAAAAGTGTGTGTACATGTTTTATGGATCATTTGGGGGTTATTTTTTTTCTATTCTTTGAATCTGTGTGCCTTTCTCACTGTTTTGATTATTTTAGTTAGATAACATACATCAAATCAGGTCAACAAATTCCTCCTAGATTAATAATCTTTTTCATAAGATTTTTGCCCTTCCTCTTCATTTGTATAAATTGTAGAATGATATTCTCTATAGTTATAAGAAGTGTCAGATTTTGAAAGGAGTTACATTAAACCTGCATGACATTTTGAGAATGCTTACCATCCTTATTGCTTGAAATTTTGAACCATGAATATGGCATCTCTTTGTTTATTTATATCTTTAATTTCTTCCATCAGGATTCTATAACCTTCAATCCACAGATTCCATGCATCATCGTGTTTTATTTCTATTCTCCATGTTTGAATGATTGATGGTCTACAGAAATGCTGTGTGTTACTGTTTTTTGATTTTTACATTCTGTGATCTTGCTGAATTCCTCGATTTGGGAGATTTCGTAAATACCTTCAGATTTCTTTATAGCTAATTAGCTCTTTCCTTTTCCTGTGTTGTCTCACTGGCTAGAACTTGCACTACGATGCTTTGTGAAGATGCAAGAGCAAATATCCTGCCTTGTTTCTGTTATTACGCATTAAAACATCACCCTGTACGGGCTTTCATTGAGTGGAGGGCGTTACTCTCCGTTCATTTTCTCCTCACAGTGTGAATTGTTTTTAATCAAACCACTTTCCTCTATCAGTTGATATAATCATAGAATTTTTATTCTCTTATCACACATGCTGAATGATCTTTGGATATTACAGCCTTGAATAAAAACATGTCTATTGGTTCCATTTGTTTTACATCTCGCTGATTTTTGTTATTATTGTTTCAAGGATTTTGTGTCTATATACACGAATTCGGTCTACAGTTTTGTTTCTTGACTGTGATTTTAGTATCAGAAATATTCTTTATCACATTGCCTAGACGAGATTTTATAAAGCTTCCCTAACAGTTTGATAGTCTTTGTCAGTATGGATCAGTTTTATTGGTGTCTTTTAAAAATTAGCTTCTTTCAGTTTCCGTTTCCATTGTTTCCACTCATGAATTCAAGTCACATCTATTTTGCCTTACATTTTCTTGCTTTGGAAGTTTGAGTTCAGTTTCTCAAGATGGAAACACATTATTGATTCAATTGACTTATTAACTTCTAATACATGGAGCTAGTTTTATGGATATTACTCTAAGTTCAACTTCAGCTGTCTCCTTTAAATTCTATTGTGCTGGCCTGGAAAGTTAGCTCATTTGGTAAAGTCCTGCTGCATAACCATGGTTTTGTGCAAGAAGCTGGGTCCCCAGAACGCATATTAAAATAAAACAAAACCAGGAACAATGGTGATTGATTATAATTCTAGCACTGCTTGGGAGGCAGAAACAGGAAGATCCCTAGGGGTAACCAAATCCGTGAGGTCCAGGTAAGTAAAACCTGGTCTCAGAAAATGAGGTGACAGAATCCTGAGAAATGACACCTTCACATGTATGTAGATGCACGCACACAGATACAAACACAAAGATGATTTGCTTTAATTTCATTTCAATGCATTAGTCAAGTTTCCCGACACTTTTATACATCATATCATTTTGTTTTGATCGTTAGATTTTAAGACTGTGAGATATTTCTTAGTCCAGCCTGACTTTAACCATTAGTTCTCCCAACTCAGTATTTCTGACTGGTGGCATCACAGACATGTGTCACCACACCAAAATCTACACACGAGTTATATAAAGGTGATTTTTAATTACCCAATATTTGGAAATTTCCTTCTCACTTTTATGGATTTCTAGTTCAATTTCACTGTTGTCAGAGAATTATGCTATGTGATTCCAGTTTTTAAAATTGGTTGAGATTATTTTCTATGGTCTACATCTACATTATAGACGTTCCATGAGCACTTAGAAGATAAGTAGGTTTAGAAGTTTTAAGAAATCAGTGTTCAGTAGGTGTGTTTGATGAATATTGATTAGCTGGTATTAGTTGTTGGATCTGTGGTGCTCTGCCTTGATGGATGTCTTTGCTGTGTTTGAGGCCAAGATATTTATATAATTCTGTTTCTACTTATTTTTTTTGTTTGTTTGCTTGTCATATCTTATGGCTATTTGGTACATACCTATATTGTTTTATTTTCTTTTTATCATTACACAGTGTTCTGTCTGCCTTGAATCTTGTATTAATGTAGTCACTCCTTGTATATATTTGCGTATGTGCAGGTGCATGTGTGTATGTGTGTATGTCAGAGAACAGCCTTGGGTATCCTTTAGGCACTCTTCATTTTGCATTACTAGCTGAAAAATTGCCAAGTAGACGAGACTGAGGAGCCTGGTCAGTAAACCTCAGGAATATACCTTTCTCTGACTCTCCAGTGATGGAAAATATGCACATTCCATTAGGCCAATCGTATTTGTTTATTCATTTATTTTTCCACATGGGTTCTAAGGATTGAACTGAAGTCCTGTGCCTGAAAATTAACACATTACCAGCTGAGCTATTTCAGTAGCACCTGCTGATACCATATTTGAATTGTGTTTCTTATAGATAAGATAGACACAGTGATGCCATTTTAAAGAATTCATTCTCTCAGTCTCACGTGAGAACAAAACATTGTGGGATTTTGATACCTCCAAAGACAATACATGAGAATTCCTTTCTTCCACATCCCCCTTTAAGTTGAATGCCCCCAAATGAAGATCACCTTTCAACTGATCCAAAGACAAATTAACATGTGTTCTCGGCGCATTTAACCTTATCAATGCATTTCCATATCTCAGAAGGAGTCTTAGTTTAAAGCTGTTTCCAGTGCGAGGATTCACATTGCTAGCTGCAGTAGCACAAACTCTGAAAAATAACAGAGGATTCTCTGAGTTCATTGTGTAGACCTTGGAAGGTTGAAACACTATAACTGGTTCTCCCTTTGTATATTCTACAAGGTTTGCTGTTCATTTTTTTATTCAAGTTTGCAGCAGTGGGGAATATTGTAAATTCACAAGTTCTGTAGCACATTTCTCTGAAAATTTATAGCATTGCTACAGAAGATGTGATGATTTCCATATTAAAAAATAAAACAGAGGACCTGGATTCAGTTGCATGAACCCAAAAGGCAGCTCACGAAACAGCTGTAACTCCAGTCCCAGGGGATCTGACACGGTCTTCTGGCCTCTGTTGCCACCAGACATGTATGTGGGTCACATGCAAACATGCAGGCAAACACTGATACACATAGCATAAATACATCTTAATAGCTATAAGTAAAGAATAAAATCATTTTGTTAACTAAAGACCATGTTATATTCAGTTCAAAAATCACACCAGTTTTTTTTTATAAGACTTTATAAACTGGGAGAACTAGCCAGCTTTAAATCTAACAAAAGTGTGAAAATAGTTTTATTTTAACAGAAATACAATTTAGTATGTTATAAAACACTTTTCAAATTTGAAGGGGAGGGAAGTCTGCTGAATAACCTGCCATTTTAAACATTTCCACTTAAAAAACACCATTTCTATCAAAAAGAGTCTATTTTAGTTTCCTACTTCTTTCCATGTATCAACCATCCAGTTTCCTGCCATCAAACAAGTAATTAATGAAAACCAAACCAAAAGAAGAGAAGGGAGATAAAAGAATACTTATACCTCATGTGACCTTGGGCTTGGAAAGTCCTTGCCGTCTTTCCTCCTTCTCCTTCTGGAGGACTCTTAAACCATCAGCATCAGTTCTATGGAGCTTGACTCTTAGGTGCAGTATAACTTTACTGGCCTCAGACAGCTGACAGTTACTGTTCCCTGTAGTCACCCCATCGCTGAGGTACCTGGGATGCCCAGATTCTGCTACTAGATCTTCAGCGTTATAACCTTGCTGTACTAATTCAGCTCCTGTTAACCATCTCCATTCAGTGTCTTTCATCCATCTGGTTCTCTGTCGTCTCAGAAGGACCATAAGTCAACATCTTACCTGTGCCCTTTCTATTTTTCCAATCTCTGTCCTTTAATTCGCATATTTATGCTATTCACATTTACTGTAATTATTAGTGTACTAGGCTTAAACTTCATTGTTCTTAGTTGTAATGATGAGCCTAGCCACATTTAAAATTTTGGATATCTACTTTTCAGTTCTAAAATTTTCTATTTTTTCTTTATCTTATTATTTCTTAACAATAGTTCAATTTCCTTTCTGAGATTTCATTTTCTGTTTCAGTATCAAGTTTCGGTTTCTATAATTGTTCAATGTTGTAATAATGATTGCTTTAAAATCTCTGTCAGATACTTAGTTCTCTAACATCTCAATAGCTCAGCAGTAAATTTCCTTTTCCATTCTCTGATAATCTGTTTCTTAAGAGATTTAAAAAACTTTGAATTTTCTGGGTAATATTTTGCATGATTCTGTATCCTATTTAATCTTTTATCTCTGATACCTTTCAAAATGATATTTATATGGACCAGAAGAAGTAGAGAGTATCACATTTTTCTTGTCAGATACAGAGAGAAGATTTAGATTTTCAGCTCCATATTCACTGAAGGCAGAAGAGTAGATTTTCCTTATTATTGTGTTAATTAAGGGTAATGGTTCTGAATTCTAAACCTTCTTGGATAGTGGAACTAGAAATCTGTCTTTTTTTTTTTTTTCCCTTCTGTGGCTCTCACTGACTATGGGGCTACTGTCTTTATAGCAGGGAACTTTTGAGTATCTGTTTATTAGATCATTTCAGTGGGTGAGGACCCTTCATAACTTTTGGGTGATGATGGGAATCTGAGTTTCCTGTGTATATTTTGGTGACAGCAGTAGTATATTATGGATTCCTACATATCTTGGTGAGAAAAGGATTGTGATTCCTTGCTTCCAAATATTCTGTTTATTTCCATATACCTTTCCCTTTGTTTAGAAATTTTGAAGGATATTTGTATGTGTGAGCGAGAGAGGGAGACAGAGACTGAGAGAGAGAGAGAGAGAGAAAGAGAGAGAGAAACACACACACACACAGAGAGAGAGAGAGAGAGAGAGAGAGAGAGAGAGAGAGAGAGAGAGAACTATTGCTTTTTATAGGTTGCTATTTTAGTCACCTGCAATTCTGGAACATACAAAGGGAAAAATGAAATCTAGGACAATCAACTCCATAGCATTCCTGGCTTTAAACCATTTCTTCTTGGGACTGGGGCAATGGCTCAGTGGTTAAGATAACTGACTACTCTTACAGAGGTTCTGGGTTCAATTACCAGTACCCACATGATGGCTAATAACCATCCATAACTCCATTTCTAAGGGATTCAGTGACCTTTTTCTGACCTCTGTGGGCATTGTAGAACATGGGTGCATGTATACCCATGCAGGCAATACACTCATACACATAAAACAAAAATATTTTAAAAGCTTCTTCTTTGTGTTATGTAGATAATATGTAAAGACTTTAGCTTTACTTTCTGGTAGAAATAGGGGAGACATTATTTTCTGTCTTCGTTGAAGACTTACTTGATTTTTCAATATTATATTAACATTGAAAATATGAGATGAGCTTAACTTAGCTCTGATGCCTGTTTTTCTGTGTACATTTAGATTTGCCTAGATAATATTTTGTTTATACTTTTAAAATATATATAATTTCTTAGAAGTTTTACATGTAAATTTATTTCATAAAATTGTTTTGTTTATGGGATCATGTTTATTGTGGCCCCATGAAATAGTTGCAAATGTTCTTTTTTCTTTTATTTTTTTGCTCTAGATTTGTTTCAGAATGGTACTTTTCTATATTAATGTTTATAAAAGGTTAAAATAAGCCCTTTGCATTAATAAAATTTATGGATTAAAATGTTTTAATCCATAAAAACATTCACATCTTCTAAATGTTCTTTATTCAATCTTGAAATCTTGTTTTGTTTTAATTTTTATTTTCTTCAGTTTCAAATTTATTTATGTAAGCTTATTCATAATATCCCCTTTTAAATTCATGACCTCAATGACATTTCTTTGTTTTTAATTTAAATTTTAATTCCATTTTTGTGTATTTCTTAGACAATATCCCAATCAATCTCAATCACTTTCACTCCCCCTTCCTCAGTGGAACCCTTCCTTGGCCTCCTACTCTCTGGAATTCATACACTATTATTTGTGTTAAGGCATATTGGATCAAGTTTGTGTCCCTAGACATTTCTCAGTGCAAGTCCATTCACTGAGGTCCAGTCTCCTGCTTTAAGAAGATTAGCTCTTCCTCAACCAACAGTAATCAGCCTCCAGGTTTCTTCAGGAAAGATTGGGGATAGTTGCCAGTTTCCCCAGTTCCTGGGTTTTTGTCTGTCTTGAGCATGCCAACGCCATTGCTGTATGTTCATATGAGCAGGGTCCCAGGAGCTTGTAGGATTCTTTTTCAATATGGTCACACACCTCCTCCTTGGCTTTCACATTCTTTCTGCCCACTAGTCCACAATGGTGACTGGTCTCTGGGTAAGTGAAGCTTAATATAGGGGTCCTGTCCACGGACCCACACTCTGCAGACTCCTAAACTCCATGTCTTGGCCATTAATGGCCTTTTGTGTTCCAAGTCCTCTGTTGCATGAGAGAGCTTCATTAATGAGAGTTGAGAGATTCATTAGTGTCCTCTTTATCTTTCGTCCTATATTGTCTGAGGCTTATGTGGAGAGGTTGCATTGTAAATGATGTACAAGTATCCCTGCCATAGGACTAGTCCTTTGTGTAAATAAAAAAAAGTGATATAACTGGGTCAAATGGTAGGTTCATTTCTAGTTTTCTAAGAGTTTTCCACACTGTTTTCCATAGTTTTACAAAGGTTCACAAGCCCACCAGCAGTGAATGAGCGTTCCTCTTTCCCTGTATCCTCTCCAGTATTTGATATCATGTGTTCACTTGATCTTAGCCTGTCTGACTGGGGTAGGATGAAATTTTACAGTAGTTTTAATTTTTATTTCCCTAATTATTAACAATGTTGAACACTTTTTCAAGTGTTTCTCAGCCATCTTTATTTCTTCTTTTGAGAACCCTCTGCCCAGAACCATAGCTCATCTTTCAATTTGGATCATTTGTTTGCTTGATTTTTTATTTTTGCATTCTTAATATATTCTGGATGTTTGAACTTTGTCAGATGTGTAGTGCCTGAAGATAGGTTTGCTCTTCACCTCCCTCTCGTCTGCTGGGTTTATGTTCCATTTGTTGTTGCCCTTTAGAGTCTTGAGTTATAATGTTAAGTTGTTTTCTTGTGCCTTTTCATATTTTTTAATGTAGTCACTTAGAGCTATATATTTCTGTCTTAGGACTGCTTTAAAAGAGTCCCAGAGGATTTGTTATGTCCTTTTTGTTTAATTCCAGGAATATGTTTTATTTATTTTTAATTTCTCCTTTGACCATGCATCATTCAGTAGTGTGTTGTTTAATCTCCATGACTTCTTGAAGTTATTAGGACTTCTTCTGATGTTGATTTTTTAAAAAAATTTTAATGCAATGTGATCTGATAGAAAGCATAGACTTATTTCAATATTTTTATATTTGTTGAAGTTCATTTGTTCTCTGGTATTTGGTTGATTTTGGAGAAAGTTTCATGGGGTGCTGAAGAGAAAGCATATTTTTGGTGCTTGGGTGGAATATTCAGTAGACATTAGCTAGGTCCATTTGATGTATGGTATTGTTTAATTTATAAATCTCTCTGTTTGTTCTTTGTTTAATTGGTCTGTCTAATGGAGACAGTGGGATATTGAAGTTCCCTATTTCTAGTGAGCTAGAATTAATCTGTGTTTTAATGTCTTTTAGAATTCTTTTTACGTAGTTGACTATACCAGATTTTGGTGCATATATGTTTATGATTGTAATATCTTCTTGGTAACTGTTCCTTTGATAAGAATGAAGTGACTCTCTTATCTGTTCTGATTAGTTTTTGTTTGAAGTCTATTTTTTTCAGGCATTAGAATTGCAACTTCTGGGATTTTAAAAAAATTTTCATAATCTTTGCTTGAACATTTCTTCAGTTTATTGTGCAGTCTTAATATTCTGTTTTCTATTTTATTCATTCTGTTGGTGAGATTTTCTCCCATCATTTCAAATTGTCTTACTGAGATTTTCCCAAGTGGGCACCCCCAACACAGGTACACAGGATCACCACTAAATGACTCAAGCCTGTGGATCTGAGTTTGAGCCACAGGACCCACATGATGTCAGGGAAGTAAGTGCTGAAAGTTGTCTTTTGAATAGATGAATATCTTTAAACACAGTGTTGGGTTTTATTACTCTTCACTTTTATATTTGTTTTTCTGTTTTCCCAGGAGTTTAATTTTTTTTTCTTAAGATAAGTATTCTATAAGTTTCAGACTATTATTTTAATATATTTATTTAAAGTTGAAATATCATTAGAAGCAGAGCTGTGCAAGTTTCCCAAAGACTCAACAGGCTTTGCACTCATTATCACTTAGCTTAAACTCAACAATTTTCACTCTTTCAATTTCATTATGAAAAATTTTTTCTTGGGTTGCTTTGAAATTAATTTTCAAGCAGTTTAAATTTTGTAGATGAATTTTGGATACTTATTTTGACTTCTTTTCCATGTTGATCAGAAATCTGTCTTAAATTAATGTGTTTATCTCATTATTTGTTACTTCTAGCTTTCTGGTTTAGCGTAATGTACATTTAAAAATATTTGGGGGGTACTGGAGTGATGACTCAGCTGCTAAGAGTACTGGTTTGAATCCCAGCACCTATGTGATGACAAGTATCCATCCATAAGTCCAGTTCCAGGGCAACCCAATGCCCTCTTTTGACCTCTGCAGACTGCACAACAGCGACGCACTTATGCACACACAGGTAATACATTCATACACATAAAATAAAAACAATAATAAATCTGTCTATTTCTCCTCTGTTAGGTAATTTTTGTTCTACATGCTTTTAACTTTTGTTTTTAAGCTGCACACAAATATTGCGTTTTCCTGTCTGCTTTGGTTCTTGTATCAGTCACTTTTCTATTCCTGTGCTAAAACATGATGAACAAGGCAACTTATGGCAGGAAGAGTTTATTTAGCTTACAGTTCAGAGGGCTGGAGTGCCATAGCAGGGAGGAATAGAAAGCCTGAACAGAAAGCTGCGTGATCACATCTTCAAGCAGTCACAGGAGCAGAAGAGAAACAAAAATTCCTGCAAGGCTTTAAAACTTTTAAAGCTCACCCCCAGTGACGTACTTCAGCAAGGCAGTACTCTCTAAAACCTCCCAAAACAGAATCACCAACTGTCTCCATATGCATTGTTGTCCATATGGAAGACATTGTCCATATGAATTGTTCTGTATTTCTGAAGTAGAAGCTTTTGACTTGAATTCTAATTTGTTTGGATTAAATATAGCTGCTCCAATAATGTTTACATTAGTACTTACATTACTACTCTTTTCCAATTCTTTTTTCCTTCTATATTGTACTTGGGCATATGTCTTTCTCTATTGTGTGCATAAATTTTTATTTTAAGCAGCAGTTCTGAGATTTGAGGGTTGTTACAAGAGAGCAGATTGCACTTCATGGGAATAATTTATATTGCATGCCCCATCATTATGTTTCTGAGTTCTGAATGCCTAGAAGGCTGTCTCTTTCTAAAGCTTTTCAGGATCTTGTCCATTCTAGGCAAGCACCCTTCCACAGAGTTACATCCCTAGGACGACAGAAAACCTTTTATATGGAGTAAAATTCTCACCATTTTTTCTCCCAATTAAGTCACTTGCAAACTGCCATGATATATATTATCTTGTATGTTGGAAAATATTCCTAGACTCTATCCTAATGTCCCTAATGATCCACCTGAATATTCTGAACATTCTATAATGTATTTCTAGCAGTTATTTTCCATAATGATCTTCCTATCAAATGCAATATTAGGAACATATCATATAACCGTAGCACAAGTTCATTGTCTATTCATTTTTTCAGTTATCACACTTGTGCTGCCATTTGTGAAGATAGATGTGACAGATATAAATAGTTCCCTCTCCATTATCTAAAACTAAGTAAAACATAAAGTGCCCATTAATAATCAATAGTCTTTCATGCTTCAAGACAAATGTATTGCTTCTTTCCATGTAGCACATAAAAAGGGGGTGGGGTGTTTAGAGCATTCTTTGAGAATACAGTGATCCTGCACAGTGAACCATCTTAGGTAAGTGAAAAGAAACATTCTTGCTGTCCTAGAGACTGCCTAAGTGGGAAGTGTATTGGGAAGAAAATGAACCTTTATTATCTCTTCCATCATCCTCAGCTCTTGGTAGGGCCTAAGTTAAAGTGTTACAACAGATTGTTATAGAAGCCCTTCATATTTGCAATGACAGTGTGGAAGGCAGGATGGGAACAGGAGGAATAGGAAAGCCATGATTGCCCTGTGATAGGACATAGGAACTACTAGCAGGAAAACAAAACAAAACATAACATAACAATGGAAATGAATTTGTACTCCACAAGAGGCCATGCAGAGAGCCTGGGGAGATTGTCCAGCAGGTAAGAATACTTGGTATGCAAGTTCATGGCCACAGATCAGTGTAAAAAGCTGGGTGTGGTTATGTGTATCTGTAACTCCAGCAGTGGGTGAGTGTTATAAAGACAGGAGGATTGGTGGGGCTCGCTGATTACCAGCATACTCCATGTTCAGCAAGAGACCCTGTCTTAAGGGAATAAAGCAGAGAGTGACAGAGCAGGACACCTCATCTGAGGTCCATCTCTGAATTCTATGTTCTTACCTGTATACACACAAACATGGTCATACACCACACACACATACACATACATATGCACTTGTGTATATGCACTTATACAAAACAAAGCAAAACAGTGTAATACCAGGCAGAGCTGAAAACCTCTAAAAATCCTCCAGTCTCTAGAACATTCTCTTCTACAAATGACACAATCTTCTCAGCTTTGACTCTTGACTTCAGTATTTGGTTGCTCTTTTGAGGTTCTAGCTGCTCTTTGGCTTTGCTCAACTTTTTCCCTACATGATGTCAGTAAACTTTGATGTAACCCTTGTTACAATGACATCGAGACAGCAGAACAAAATGAGAAGAAAACCAGGTGATTTTAAAGTTAAAAAAGAAATCTTCAGGGAATGTAGGAAACAGCAAATAGGAATCATCACAAGGAGCTGTGCTGAGACCATCTTGTGAGAAAGTTTTGGCCCCAGCAGACCCTATAGAGAATGATGTATCTTTTGAGTCAGACTGTGGTGGCACCCAGTGATCCCCAATGTTGGTGACTTATGATACTAAATCTGCAACACTGGTGTTTCAGTGTATAACAATGTAGTTTTGGCATGCCTGTTTGTTACACATCATTTTAACCCTAGGTTCCAAAATGATCAAAATTCTCTGCCCTAGTTTGTGATAGTTTCCCTAAAAGATGGAGAAATGACTATTGTGAGGAAGGTGTTGGCTTCTGAATCATCTGCTTGCAACTGATGCTTATTATTTTTGTCACACTTTACTGAAACTCAATGAGGAAGTATATTCTTTTATGGAGATCTAATAGATATTAATGGATAATGATATTTAACATGGTACCAGATGGCAAAAGAAACAAGCATTGATGTGTTTAAAAATTTCATGGTCCTTAACACGTAAGGATGACCCGGGAAAGTGAGACCACATGGAGTTGACTAGGTGCCAGGACAAATCAGATCATGCCCTGGATGTCCACCTAAGTACAATGCTCTTCTATAGACATAGGTTTAGTCTTCCTGAAATTAGAGTACTGAGCTCTGAAGGCATTTTATTGGTAATACAATCCTAGGAAGCAAGAATGAGAAAGTCGGAAACTAAGACAAGGAAAAAAATGTTGGCAGTAGCAGTTGCCTAATTGAGTTACTTCCCAAAATATGTTTGGGACAACCTAGATCAACTAATTCAAGATGAAGTGAGAGACTATGTTGAACTAGGTCTTCTACAAGGAGACACCAAGACTAAGACTATGATAACTTTGGTAGAGAAAATGTCTTTGGAATAAAATGAAGATGGTAAAGCATCCTAGATGACAATGCATTCTAAGGAACTTTCAGCAAGGCATTTGGGAAGTCCTAAGCCAAAGAATACGATGATGACCCAGTAATAGACCTGGACTCAGTCACTGGAAGGGAACAGGCTATGCATAATGTTAGCTTGAACATGGAGATGTACACTTGAGCACAGCATCTGGGGCCCTCAGTCAGTGATGCTCCTTAAAGATGTGGGCCCACAAGTTCCATCTCCACAACCATTATAGGAATGGTTTAAATATGCTCAGTATTGGCCCTTACAAGGAATGAACATGGGGGAATTCATCAATTCACTGACTTTATCCATTGTAAAGGGTTATTTAGAAGAACGTTCATTATTATTTTTCACATAAGTGAGATGAGCAAGCTCCTTTGACAGTAGAGAAAATTCTGTGGATAAAAATTGGTAGTGGTGCATGTCTTTAATGCCAGCACTCAAGAGGCAAGGCAGACTGTTCTCTGTGAGACTGAGGTTAGGCTGGTGTACATCATGAGTTCTAGGACTGCTGGGGTGACTTGGAGACCTTGTCTCAAAAAGACAAAACAAATGGATATTAGTGGTATGTGGTTATGGTAGGGTGATGTCAGAATTCACAGGCTCCTTACTCGACGTGTGTATATGTAGCAGAAAGCTTGTAAGGCAAGGTCTTCAACACTGTTAGCAAAACAGCTTGTGCTGGGATACAGTGTAAGAACTGAAGGATGGGAATGAGCGCTGTGAAACCCTGTCTTCTGTGCATGACAAGTTGATACACTCGTGTACTCACAGTAGTTGCAGCTACCTACCCAAGGTCTGCACCAGACTGGACACATCAACATTCTATCATAGATGGTAGAGAGACCCATAAGTCTCCATCCCTCCAGATGAGCTATGGACAGTTGAAGAGAGTGAGGAGTGGGAGGGATCACGTTCTTTAATGATTAGCCACTGCTACTTTACCCCCACACAAGCAAATAACCCCTGCCCATTCTCTTGTAGGCAACTCAGATAAATGCATTAAGTCACAAAAGAGGAAGTCATAAAAGTAGGAAAGGGCCTTGAGAAATGTGGATTTGTGAGACGTAGAAGGGGATCAAAGAAAGTAATTGAAGTGACATACATTGGTCAAAGAATGTTTATGAATAAGTTACCAAAACTTCTGTGACACATTTCCCCATGTGCAATGTAGGGATATTAATTACACGTATCAAATGCATTTACTTTTTGTGGACAAAATAATGAATTTTCTATTCCCAAAAGGCAGCATGAAGTAATACTGTACAACAAAATACTTGTCCAACAAAAACCAATCTTTGCTTTTTTTGTTTCATTTTTTTCCCTTTCTATCCAAACCATATTTGGAGGAATGAGAACGGCAAGAACATTTTCAGTCAGAATATACTTTACACTTCCCTGCATATCAGGGTTGCAGTTTGGTCCCTTTATGGACAAATGATAATGAATGACTCACTGCTGAGTGTGGCTTCTGGAAAAGTCATCAGTTTGCTGATCTATGAAATAGGCTCAGCAACATGCTGAGATGGTATTTACATTTTGTTTATCTTCATTTTATTTGGACTCATCAAAGTCAAATACGATGCATGGGTGTGGACCAGACTTCCTTGCTGGTTAGTACAAAAGTTGAAGATGGTTTTATAGGAAGACTTGAGTATTTCTGACTATTTGATTAATCTGGATTTGTCCTTTTAATTGTTTTTTTTATACTCTTGCCAAATGTAAGCACTTACTTGGTTCAGACAACTAGAGGTTGTAACATATAGTTGAACATAATCCTGACTCAAATAAGTACCCAATTAGAACATCCAGCTTATGGTACATAGGTATCAGCTACTGCTTTTTATTGTTGTGATTGCTTTCAGTAGTAAAAAAAAAATCTCTTTTTCATGTTGTGGAAAGATTGGAGAGGAAGAGATAACTACAAAATGAGGCACAAATAAAACCAAGTATTGGAAAACTAAAAGTTCAAGTGGCAATCTGAACACTGGGACTGACATTAAAAGTCGTTAACACAGTGCTGGAGAGATGGCTCAGCAGTTAAGAGCACTGGCTCCAGAGGCCCATGTTTGGTTCTCTGCATCCACATGGCAGCTAACAGCCATCCATAACTACAGTTTCAAGGACTCTGTCACCTTCTTCTGGCCTCTGTGGGCATTTCACTACAAGGATGCACTTAACATACATGCAGGCAAAATACCCATGGACATAAAACAAATTAATAAAAATTTGCTAATGCTTTTAGGGGCCCCCAATGTGTGAGAGTTCTAAAATTTGACTAGTGTTAGTAATCAAGCAGTGCTTACAGTAACAGACTCAGGAAACTTGTAGCAGAATAGTACTGATAAAATGATCAAATCATTCTAGGATGTAGTCACGAGTTTTTTTTAACATTTGTTTTATTGTTTATTTCTATATATGCATATATATGGATATATAAAAATGTGTCTATACATGTGCATGCCTGTGCCTATGGAAGGCAGAAAAGGAGTAGGATCCCATAGAGCTGGATTTACAGTGGTTGTAAGCCACCTGATGTGGGTGCTGGGATCTGAGCTGAGCTCCTTGGAAGAGCAGCAAACACTCTTCACCGCTGAGCCATCTCTCCAGATTTGGACCTTGCAACTTTAATAAGGTGGGTGTGTCTTTGATGCAGAAGGAAATGTTTGTTTTCTCCTGAGTGGATTTATTGGAATAAGCAATATTTAGGTTGCACATGATCTGACTAGGAGAAGAACAGAGGGGAGCAGGATGAGGGAAGCACTCCAGCCAAAAAGCTGGAGACAGAAATAGAGGAGTCCAAAAGAGTTCTCCTCTGGCTCTGTGTATTTATGTTGCTATTGATATAAATTCTCAGCACAGGAAACATGTTGGATTTCGTAAAACACTGACTATGACAAATAGTTAGGAAATTGTGGCTTCTACTGCAAATCACAAAGTTGGAGAGAAATGACTTGTTTGGTCTCTTAATAAATATATAATGTAATAAATCGAGCTATGTTCTTATATAAATATAGTGATTATCAAACTGTGTCTGGATAGAATTTCTGAGTTTTGTATATATTCTGAAAATGCATTCACCAGGTCCTTGAGAATTCCTGGGGATTTACACTGATTGTCAGGATTTAGCAGGCAAGCTCACCTATAAACACACACACACACACGCACACACACACACACACACACACTCACACACACACACACACTTTCAATAAGTAAAACCTTTATGACTTTAAAATATCATAAATTCAAAATGCATTTCATGCACGCAACCTACCAAGTATCTTGTCTTCAGCTGTTGCGTTTTGGCGTCTAACTCTTGATCCTTTAACTGGTTAGGTATGTAGTTCCCTGTAGCTGTCTGAAGAGAATATTTTACTGTATGCTGCTTACCTCCTCCCCACAGCAAAACATCAAAATTCAATACCGAAACTACAGTTTCTATTGCATGTCATTTTGGCATGGTCATAAGGATAGAAAGATGAAAGCTATCATAAGCTAGACTGTAGACACATGTCTCCATATATTTGTCTCCAATCTATATTACTTGCAGAGATCTCCATTTTAGTCCAACATGTGATTTCAAAGATTTCAGTTAATGATGGATATGCTTAATTGGTTTTTATTAATTCAAGATTATTTTACATTCATTTTTTCTTCAGTTTTGAGTGTATTGTAATCTGTTACTTATAATTGTGCTCAGTTTGTTTACTACATAAATACAGCTGTTAACTTTTATTAATAATTGGTTGAATCTATTTAACTATACCCACTTGTACATATTTGTTGATTTAATTAGATCATATAGCATTTGTGTCAAGTATGAACCAATTTTATAAAAGCATTTAAAATATTTATTTCTTTATGTATATGAGTCTATTGCATGCATCTAAGGGCACCCATGTCATGCAATGCCCCTGGAGGTCAGAAGAGGGTGTCAGATCCCTGTAACTGGAGTTACAGACCATAGTTAGCCGCCATGTGTACTGGGAATTGAGCCTGGGTCATCTGCAAGAGTTGCCAGTGCTCTTAATCAATGAGCTGCCTTTCCAACCCCTAAAAGCATTTTTTAATACTAGAACTCACCAAAATCTTGGTAGAGACAAGAATAATATGTTTGTGAAAAAAGTTGTTTTCTCTCTCCTCTGGCTGGTGATGTGCTTGGTGCTAACTCCAGGTTGAGGTAACTGACTAGTGACCTGTGAGTGTTATAATGGGTTGGAAGTGCAAGGGGAAGGAAGGGATTCATTTTCACTTTTTCTGTTTCTTTGAATAAGATGATTCACACCCCTGGTAGTTCCTGTGGGTTTCACTGGAAGCACCTTTTACAGCACTAGAAACAGTTTCAGGGGTCACAGAAAAAGGCAATATGCCTTATGAGGAATCTCTTTCATAACTCTTCATGCATCCACAGCTCAGAAACCCCTGGAGGGGGTTAATCCACAGACTCCCTGGGTAGCGCATTCCATTTTAAATTAATTGTCTGAAATTCCTCATTTAGGACTGAAACCTGCCTCTGTGAACTAACAATAGGAGCATCAAGTGCATTTTTGGGTACTGTAGTTAGTTGCAGCTAACATGTAGCTGTGTTCAACCAAAACATTTCTAGAAACACAGTTGTAGGTAGAGGTTGGATTTCCCTTGCCTGAAATACTTGGGTCCAGAAGTATTTTGGATTAGGATTTTCTTTTAGATTTTGGAATGTTTGTATTCACATGGTGAAGTTTTTTGAGGTTGGGGATGATTCGTGTTGGCTAGTTTTATCTATCAATTTGATGTAACCTAGAAACAACCAAGAAAAACATCGTAATGAGGAATGAACTCGATCAACTTGGCATATGGGATGACTGTAGGAGATTGTCTTGATTGTTAATTGAGGTGAGAAGACCCCCCCCCCCCAAATGTGAGCAGCACCTTTTCATGGGCTGGGCCCTGACCTATGCAGGGGTGAAGATGACTAGCAAGCGAGAAGGCATCAAGATGCATTCTTGCTCTCTGCGCTGGACTGGGGATGTTGTGTACTCATTTGTCTCCAGCTCCTGCCTCTGTGACTTCTCTGCAGTGATGAACTGTAGCCTGGATTGTAAGTCCAGTGAACCTTTTATTTTCCTGCATTGTTTTTGGTCAGGGAGTTGTATCAAAACAACAGAAATGAAACTAGGACGAACTCTAAACATGAAATTCTGTGTTGCTTCTCATGAATGTGTATACATGCAACTCATGGCAGATTTATACAGACCTGCATTTAGTGTGACTTTCCATATGGGGTTAGACATGCAATCTTCCTGTGTAGTATCATGTTAATGTTCAAAAAAGTTTGCAGATCATAGTAATGCAGATTTTGGATCCTAAGATCCAAGGGAGCTTCAAGTTGTAATGATCGAACAAGAAAGGTTAGCTGGACAGGCTATAGAAGAGGTTCTCAGAAATATCTTCTCAGACAGTTCCGCAGAAAGAGGGGGCTCGCAGCAAGTGCTGTCATCCCAGGACCAGATCCCTTTGCATGTGAGCCAGGCCAGAACCAAGAGGACAAAGCAGAGCCTGTGTCTCACCAATCTCCGAATCTGGCTGGTTCTGGTTCCTTCTACCATTCTCATGCTGTGGTTTTCAGGCTCCTTTCCCTTTTATTGTCATTTTTAACCTCTCTGTGGGTGTGTTCAGGTGAGCCATTCTATTTCACCACTGTGGTGGGCAGAACTAAATATTGGAACACCTGATGTGGCAAGTCAGAGAAAGTACGTGTGGTACTTTATGTGTAAATTTTTCAATTTTCTGCTATATTTCAGATCTTGGAAACTCAGCATCAAATAAACCTTGTACAGAGACATGGGAGGATGAAAGAAAGGGAGTACTTTGTTCTTTCTGCAGTTTCTCTAAGGATTCCACGTACTCTGATAGCATTTGCATTGTCTAACACCCTGTTTAGTAAGTGGCATTATACCAATTTTAATTATGAATAAATAAGGATCAACAAGATTAAGTGGAATCCTAGAGATTACATACTCAATACCAAAATGGGAATTAAAGAGAAAATTCATTTTTCTTAGCAATTCTGCCAGGGAAGGAAGAGAAGAGCCTTATACAAACTTTTTATTATTTTTTAAAATTAGCATCATGCAAAATGTTTGATATTATTATGGCATTTTCTAACAAAGTATGTTTTTAAAGGATCTCTCACCCCTCATCAACCACCATCTCTCTGCCCGACTACTCCAACCAATCCTCTCTTTGTGTCATCATCATCATCATAATAATAATTGTTATTGTTATTTGGTCTTTTTGAGACAGAGTCTCCCTGTGGTCCTAGCACTCCTGGAGCTCACTATCTAGACCAAGCCGGTCTGGAACTCACAGAGATATGCCTGCCTCTGCATTCTGAGTGCTGGGATTAAGGGTGTATACCACCACTCCTGACTCCCAGAGTTTTATTTTTTCACCTTAAGGGAAATTAAGATCTCACTCTTTCATATTTTCATTAATATTTCTAATGTGTTTGATGGCCACCAGAGATGATTTTTAATAGCCCTTCTTTTACTATGAGCATTATTATAGTAGTATTAATAACAGCGATGAAAGAAATGCAGACAGATTTTGCACTTGATTGAACCTGCACTGTAGCTCTGGTAAAAAATAGTCAAAGGATAATGAGAAGAGAGAATTTTGTTCACTAATATGTCTTTAAAAAAAGAGAGAGAACCTTAGACTTTATTTGAGCTCTTGTGGTGACAAATAACATAATTATCAGATTTTGAGACCTGCAGTTTTTTCAATAGGTTAATGAAAATTATCTTTGACTATTAATGTTCCATAAACAGCAGCATGATCAGGTTGCCATTCTTTGCTCATGGTTGGTCAAACCCACATTAAAGACTTTTTTACTTATTTAATTTGTTTACATACCCGCATGAGCTTATGTGCTCAGTGTGCATGCAGGATCCTGCAGAAACCAGAAAAGGCCATGGATCCCCTGGAACTTGTAGTACATATAGTTGTGAGCTGCCGTGGGGGTGCTGACAATGGAAGCCAGGTCCTCTGCAAGAACATCGAGTGCTCTTAACTGCAGTCATCTCTTTAGCCCACAAACACTCTAAAATTAATTTTCATTTTGACATTTTTTTCATATAGAGTATAGGTATGTTTCTGGGATAAGTCTTCAACATAAGGTTATAGTTCTTAGAGATTCATAAAGATTCTGTTTTACAGTAAATTCCAGATATTTTTAAATGTTAGATTTTTAAAAATAAAACTTCAAGTGGTTAACATAAAATTATAAAATAAAACAATGCTGGTCTCATTTCTTCCTCTTTTCAAACACTATGCTGTTCCTGAAAAATTAAAAAAAAACAATCTGTTTAAATGCAACATGGTGTGATTTTTGGCAGAGATTGTTTCCAAAACAGTTTAATTCATTCCAAAGAACTATAAGCATTACAAAAGTAAGTACATGGTGGGCTGGAGAGATGGCTCAGTGGTTAAGAGCACTGACTGCTTTTGCAGGAAACCTAGGTTTGATTCTTAGCACCCACATGATGCCTGTCAACTGCCCTAAATCCAGTTCCAGGGAATCTGATGCCCTCTTCTGACCTCTCTGTGCATCGCATGACACAAGTCCACTTAAAACACATTCAGGAAATGCATTCATACACATAAAAATACAAATAAATAAATAAAATGAAATAAAATAAGTACATGATACTGAGTCCTCATGCATTAGGGATCAATGCTACAGCCAGGAGATCTCCAGTTCTCTCAATGTTGATACTCCTTTTCTTTCTTAAAGATAATTTGTCTACCTGATACACAACATTTCTAGCCTCTCTTGCTGTAATCGTGTAACTAACTAGTTCAATAAGATGAAAGGAAAAGTACACCCAATACTCTGTATGAGAAAATTCTTTAACGGAAATGGAGTCTAATCTCCTTTTACCTTCTTTCATGTTGTATCTCAGAGTGTTTGTATATCAGAGTTGGAGTTTGGGGGCCTATACTTTAGAAATTTTGATTTTAAAAGCCAAGGACCACAACATTAGTGTGACATAAATGTAAAAACTGAAGAACCTAGACCCTGTTATAAATGAATGGGACTTCCAGATTACTTTTGATTGTCCATCTTTTCCAAAAGAAAATACATATTTTTCCTTTATAGGGCTGGGAATCAAATTTTGAGCTTTATAGATGCAAAACATGCAATCCACATCTGAGCTATACTCCCAGCCATGATAATTCATAATTTACAATTAAGTCAGTGGTTTTAAGTTTCTATTGTTCCTAACAATCAACCTGACCTATCTGGTACTACCTCAAGAACACAAACCACTTTCAAAGAAAAATAAACTTTGTAGAGTACAGTGTAATTATTAGATATGCTTTGTTTCTAGATGTGAAATGACCTTGGTACTTATCAGACCTGTGCTTTTGGACGTATAGTGTGGAGACTCAATAATTAGGTAGTAGTGAGTTAGATGAACCTGGTCTATGGTTAATGTTTAGTAAATAGTAACTCTTCTTGTTTTTTTTTTTTTTATTATCTTATGTCTATGAGTGTATTTCCTGCATGTATGTTAGTGCACCTATGTCATACAACACCTGTGGAGGTCAGAAGAGCGTGTCAGATCCCCTGGAAGTAGAGTTACAGATAGTTGTTAGCCACTGTGTGGGTGCTGGGAATTGAATCCAGGCCCTCTGTAAGAGCAGAGGAGTCAGTGCTTTTAATCACTGACTCATCTCTCTAGCCCTAATTATTGAGTTTATGGAGTTTTCTCCCTACGTGTGTAACTGTAATCACCAATCAGATCAGGATAACATTTTCTTAACTGTAGACAATTTCTTCCTGCTTACTCTTAACAGTCACTTACCATCAATCACACCACAATTTCCTGCTTTTCTGATTTCTACCTTAATAAATTAGTTCTGTCATGTTTTTAGCTTCATTAAAATAGAGTGAAAGTATATTTTAAATTAATTTTCAACAATCTGATCTTGGCTAATACTATTATAATATTTTATTTATTTTATTATTTATGTATTTTTTTTGTGTGCACTTGTATGTAAATGTCAAAAGAAGTCAGAAAGACTGCCTCTGATGCTTCCAAACTAGAAGTTAGAGTTATAAGCAGTTGTGACCCACCCATGTGAGTGCTGGGAACTGAACTTGGATCCTTTGTAAGAGCATCAAATAGACTTAACCACCGAGCCATCTTTCCAACTCTTAAATATCATTTTCTAAAGCTTACTTCTTGTTTGAAGAAAAGTACTGTTACCTGTGAGCTAGTCCACCTGCTGAGCTTATTTGTGAGATAGTTTGCTTATGTATACAGCCGTTGGAGCTTTTTAAATGTTCCTTTATAATATATCATTGTAAGTCTTTGGACAACTAGTATTGTTGCTGCTCTTGAATGACCACGCAAGAGGAGAATAACTAAGCTGTATGGCATGAATATGTATTTGTGTTTAAAGTTCTTATGAAGACAATCCTAAGTTATTTCCCAAGGTAATTATAAAATTCTATATTCCCACAAGAAATTTACGTGAGAGGTGTTCCATAGTTCACCATCACTTAATATAGCCAACCCTTTAATTTTATATGCTCTGATGGGTATATGTTAATATCCAGTTAGTATTTCCACAAGGGAAGACAATCTAGGATGCCTTTATATGTCTTTTTTTGTCTGTCTCTGTATATTCTTCATCTGTTATTATTTTATGTAGTCTTGATAATTTTAGACATGCACATAATGAAACATGATCATATTTACTCCTTATTTCCCTTACTAACTCATGCCATATGATCCCCAACACAACCCCCTTTGAACTTCATGCCATTGAAAAAATATAACCCGCTAATTCCATTTCGTGCTGCCCATGAATCTTAATGTAGCTTTAATTTGCATTTCTCTGATGACTAAGGATGTTGATTACTTTAAAAAGTGTTTTTTAGCCATTTATATGTCTTCTTTTGTAGAATTATCTGTTCAGTTCCAGAACTCATGTTTTAATTGGGCTGTGTATTTAATTTTTAAAAATTCTTTCTATATTCTAAACACTGAATCTGCTATTAGAAGACTAGCTGTCAAAGGCTCTCTCCCATTCTGTGGTCTGCCTTTTCACTCACTTTACAGTGTCCTTTGCTTTACAAAGGAGTTTCAGTTTTATAATATACTATTTGTTGATGATTAATTTTATTTCCTGTGCTACTGGAGGTCTATTCAAATGTTCTTTCCTGTGCCAGTAAGTTAAAGTGTACTGTCTCCTATTTCCTCTTGCAGTTTCAGGGTTCTAGGCTTTATGTTGAGGTCCTTGATCCATTTATAGTTGAATTTTGTGCAAGGAGAGTTACGAAAATCCAGTTTTTTTTTTCATGTTAAGATCCAGTTTTGCCATTATAATTTGCTGAAGACATTATCTTTTCTCCAATGTATGTTTTGTCTATCTTTGTCAAAAATCAAGGAATTGTGGTTGCATGGACATATATCTAGGTCCTCGGTTCTGTTCCATTGATCTATGTGGTGGCTCTTGCGCCAATACTATGTTGTATTTAGTAGTATGTCTATTTAAATTGGAAATCAGGTGTGGTGATTTTGTTCAGGATAGCATTAGTGATCCTTGGTCTTTTGTGCCTCCATACAACATTTTTTGGATTTTTTTATGACATCTGTGAAGAATGACATTGGAATTTCAATTGAGATTTCATTGAATCTGTAGATATTTTTTGTAAGATGTCCATTTTCACAATATTAATTCTTCCAGTCCATGAATGTGAGATGTCTTTCAACCTTGTAGTATCTTCCTAAATTTCTTTCTTCTATGTCTTAAAATTTTTATTGTTGACGTTGTTTACTTGGTTAGGTTTATTTGCGGGTACTTTATTATTTGATTTTTGTGTCTATTATGAATGGAATTGTTTCCCTGATGTGGTTTTCACTGTGTTTGTCCTTGATATATAAGAAAGCTACTGATTTTTTGTATGTCGATGTTGTGTTCTGTCACTTTGCTGAACGTGTTTCTCTGCTCTTACTGTTATTTGGTGAAGTCATTGGGTTCTCTTATAAATGTGAAATCATTTGTGGAATGGCATACTTTTCTTATTTAGATCCCTTTTCTGATTCGGTGGTATTGCTCTACTTGAGCACTATATTGAATAAAAGAAAAGAGTGGACATCTTTATATTGCTTCTGATCTAAGTGAAAATTCTTTTAGATTTTTTCAATTTAGTACGATGCTGGCTGTAAGTTTTTCATATATAGCCTTTATTATGTTAAGGTATGCTCCTTTTTCTGTGATTTAATTATAAAGGAATGTTGGATTTCATCAAAGGTTAGGTCTGTAGCTATTGAGATCATCATGTGATTTCCTTTAGTCCATTAATCTGATTAATATCATTTATTGATTTACATATGCTTGGCCATCTTTGAATCACTAGAGTAAAGTCAATTTGGTCCTAATGAATGATCTTTTCAATGTCATACTTAGTTTAGTTTGGAAGTATTTTATTGATAATTTTTCATGTAGATTTGTCAGAGAGATTTGGAAGATTGGTCTGTAATTTTCTTTATTATGTTATGATTTTGGCATCAGGGCAATACTGACTTTATAAAGAACTTAGAAGCCTTCCTTCTTCTCTGTTTTATGGAATAATTTGAGTAGAATTGGTATTAACTCTTCTTTGAAGTTCTGGTATAATCCTGCTGTGAATCCATCCAGGGTCGAGATATCTTCAGTTGGGAGACTTTAGAGCTTCAGTCTCATTGCTGGTTACAGATATGTTTAGATTATGTATTTCAAGTTGATTTGATTTTGGTATGTCATATCATCTAGAAATTAATCCATTTCCTTCAAATTTGCACTTTAGTCGAATATACATTTTTAAGTGATGACCTCATGATTTTCTGAATTTCATTGGTTTCTGATGTAATATCTTTCTTTTCAATTCTAATTTGATTAATTTGGGACTTCTTTCTCCTTTTCGTTAATTTAGCTAAGGTTTTGACTTTTTTTTTTAACCTTTAGAAAGCACCAGATGTTTCTTTCATTAATACTTTATGTGTCTTTTCATTTATAGTTCATTAATATCTGGCTTTTATTTTTACTGTTTCTTCCTGTTTTCTCTTTTGCTCTTCGGGGTTGTTTCTTCTTGTTTTTCTAAGGTCTTAAGAGACACCATCTCTTTATCTGAAATCTCACACATTTTATGATGTAGACATTTAGTTCTTCAGTCTTTCCTCTTAGGACTGCCTTCAGTTTTCTCATAGATTTTGGCATGTTGTATCTTCATTTTTATTCAGTTCTAGAAAGGTTTAATTTCCTTCTTGATTTCTTCAGTGACTCATATGCATTGCTCAGGAATGTATGATGTAATCTCCATGCATTTGCATACTTTCTGCAGTTTCTGTTGCTGGTTATGTTTATCTTTATTCCATTTGGTAGATAGAATTCAGGATATTATTTTAGTTTTACATATTTCTTGTTACTTGGTTTATTTCCTATTATGTGATGTGTTTTATGGACATTCCCTGGGCTTCTGAGAAGAATGGGTCTTCTTTAGTGTTCAAGTAGAATGTTCTGTAGATGTCTCTTAGGTCCACTTGATTTATAGTGTCAGTTTTCTGCATTTATTGTTCAGATTACCTGTCTGTTGGTGAGGGTGGGGTACTGAGGACACCCACTATCACTGTGTTGTTATTTATCTGTGACCTTACATTTAGTATAATTATTTTATGAAACTGAGTGTGCATATATTTACCATATTCATGTTTAGAACTGTAATCTCTTCTAGATTGTTCCATTTGTGTGTATAAAGTAACCATCTTCATCTCTTCTAATTTTGGTTTGAAGTCCCTTTTGTCAGATATTAGAATAGTTATACCTGATTGTTAAGTTCATTTGCTTGGAGTATCCTTTCTACTCTTTTACCTTCAGGTAGTATCTACCTTTGAACTGTGTTTCTTAGGGGCAACAAAATGATGGATCCCATTAAGTAATCAATCTGATCTTTTTTGTCTTTTTACTGGATAATTGAGACCAGTAAATTCAAAGTTAGGATTAAAAGATGTGTATTATTTCCTGTCAATTTTGTCCTGTTTTCTTAGATATCTTTCAAATAATTGCTCTTATGTTGTTTGCTTATTCCTGAAGCATCTTTGATGGGTTTAGTTTACTCTTTAGACTGATTTTCCAGTATTCTCTGAGATTTATCTTAGTAGTCAAATTCCTTTAGTCTTCCTTTATTATGGAATTTTTTTTATTAAATCATTTTGCTATATGGGGTAGTCTGGGTTGGCAGCTGTGGTCTCTTAGAGTTTGTAATTCATCTTTCCAGCTCTTCTAGATTTGAAAAACTTATATCAAATAATCAGGTATTCTTGTGGTAGATCTCCCTTTATAAGTAAGTTGAATTTTTTCTCTTGTATCTTTTCATTCTTCTGTCTGTGTTTTCAGTATTTTTCTCTACAGTGCGTAGTAGGGTGTTTCTTTCCTCACTCTGCCTATTTGGTGTGCTCTAGGTTTCTTGCACCTGGCTGGGCATCTCTTTTTCAAGGTTTGGAAAATGTTCTATTGAAAATATTTTCTGTGCCTTTGGTCTAGCATTATTCTTCATCTTTTCTGTGCCCATGAATAAAAGATTTCATCTTTTCCTGGTGTCCCAGAGCTCTTCCATGTTTGGCTCATCCTTAAAAAAATAAATAGTCATTGCCCTTTACTGAGTGTTTTTCTTCCTGTGCCTGTCTTCCAGTTCTGGTACTCTGTTTTCCTCTGATCCATTCTGCTGGTGAGACTTTACACTGAGTTTTACTTTGGCTTACTGTGTTTTCACTTCCAGCATCATTTCCATGGTTTTTCTTTAGCATGTGTGTATACGGAAGTCAGTTTTCACATCTTGGGTTAGCCTCCTCATGTCACTCAGCTCTCTGCTTTTGTTCTCTTTGGGTGCATCTGTCTTCCAGAGTTTTTGAACCTAGTTATAATTATTCTCTTCAGTTTCTCTGCAGCTCTTCTAAATCATTCTCATTAGCAGCCATCACTACAGGATAGTTTTTGAAGAACATGTGCTAGCTTGGTTTTTTCTGGTGTTCCTGCTTCTGCCCTGGGACTTGCACATTTTGAATTTAGGTTGTTAGTTGAGGTATTTTTGTCTTATGTTTTATTTTTTAAAAATTCGTGTCCCATTTTTATTTCGGTGATAATTTTGTCATAATTAGAGAAGACTAAGTCCCAGTGCGATTGAGGTGCCCTTTCCTTCTGTGAAGCTACTGCCTTGATCTTCAGCTCACACGGAGTTATGGAACTCCCCTGACACCTGTGTGACTTACACGTGGTCTGACCCTGTCCTCATCCTCGTTCCGCAGCTTCTGCTGAAGCCACTGGGATTTGTTGTTATATATGCACCTACAGTGATATTTTGCTCTTGTTTGCGAATTGTCCTTTTGTTTTCTCTGTGCAATCTTTCAAAGGACAAAAATTTAACTCTTAATGATGTTCGGTTACTCCTTTGTTTCATTTCCTATATTATAGGTTCTTTAAAAAATAAGTTTTCACATTCTAAGGTTCTAAAGATTTTTCTCCTCTGTTTTATTGTAGCAGTTGTATGAATTTTGGTTTGCCATTTAATTGTGTGATTCACTTTGAACTATGAAGGGTAAAGATGTATGCTCATTTTTCTATGTGTAATATTCACAATTTGCTCCAGAATACTTTGTTAAGAAACTGCCCATCTGCTTTGAGTTTCTGAGACATGTTTGCCAAAAATCCACAGATATAGTTTCAGTGCTGCCAAATTGCCCTGATCTCGATAGCTTTAAAATAAACCTATAACTCCGCAGTTAACTTTCTTTGTTTTAAAAAATACCTTTAAATAACTTTTATAGGATATCTTATGCATATTTCAATAGCAATTGATCATATAGGAAAAGAGATACTGATGAATATTGTGTTGAACCCATAAGATAATTTTAAGAGATTATTTGTCTTAAAAATATCATCTCCCTGTCTCAGAACTGGGTGTGGGTATTTTTAAATGCTCTTAGCTATGTTCTGTGGTTCTCAGTAAAGCAATTTTGGATGTCTTTTGTTGGATTTATTCCTAAGTCTTTTACGGTAATTATATCATGTCGAAATAGAAACATTTTTGTGCTATTGTTAAAATTATGCCTATTTCATTCCTACTCACTTTGATGGTGACTGCCTTCTGCTTTTCTTTATTTGCCATCACAGATTAGTCTGTGTGACTCTGTCCTGCCTCTCTTCCAAAGGAATTGATGTTAGAATTTGATTCACCTCTTTACTTGTAAACTTATTTGGGTAATGTACTAAGAAAAGACATGATTACATAAATTATCTTGTTTTTACTATTCTCTGCTGTTTTCATATCCAAAGCAAACATAACCATTCATAAATTTTGGAGTTTTATGTTCATTATTTTCACATCAAAATACAATCTATTTTTTACCATGAAGTTCTCATTCATTTATTTTGACTTTAGAATTACTAGCTTATTGAATACCATTTTATTTTATTGCATCATGAATATTAGCTGAATCTATAGTGCTAGAGAACATGCTTTGCCATTGTTTTAAAAAGTTTATTTATTTTATTTGCATATGTGCTCAGGAGTATGTATGTGTACCATGTGCAGGTAATGCCCATGGATGTCAGAAGATAGCATCAGAGCTTGTGAGACTGGCGCAACAGCTAGTTGTGAGCCACAAGGGTAGGTTCTGGGGATTGAAAATACATCCTCTGAAAGAGTAGCAACTGATTTTAGCTGCTGAATGGTCTTTCGAACCACCTTTCCATGTCTTCATCTACCTCTCTATAGACATTTTAAAAATTATTTATTTATTATTTTTATCTTATTTTATGTGTATTGACTGCATATATGTCAGTATACCCATGGGGCTCAATGCCCACAGAGGTCAGAAGAGGATGTAAGATCCCCTGGAACTGGAGTAACATAATGTTGTTAGCCACCATGTGGGTGCTAGGAATCAAACCCAGTCCTCTGCAAGAGCAGACAGTGCCCTGAACCACTGAGCCATCTCTTCAGCCTCTCTGCAGGTATATTTTTATGGTCACCTAAAATAGTGAGCACATAGCTGTAATGTGGAAAAATATCAATATACATAAAAATATCTTACTAGTTAGTGTTGCCCTGCATTTCATATAATACACAGATCTGTTGACCTGTGGACTCCAGTATGTTAGGTTCTATCCATGGTCCACTAGGAGGTAGAGGTGACAGTACCAGTCTGTTTCTCACCTATTCCATGAATTCTTTCCTTTCTGGATTGACAGCCACCTACTGACTGCTTGGGGCTGATAGACAAGGAGATGCATGGTAGCTAAGTGTCATTATCCCTTCATTTGTTTCTTGCATGTTATTCCAATCGAGTGTGCTGAGAAAAAAAGAACTCTAAAATTAATTAATGTAGTTCTTGCATGCATATTGGCTTTCAGCAGACAGTGAAATTTGTCAGGCTATAATTTAGCCATAGGCCCTTGTCCTGGTCTAAAATTGAAGACCCAGTCATAAGTATCAGTCTGAAAAGGAAAGAAAAAAAAAACAACTAAGTAGTCATTTGAAAAAAATGTGTACAATGTTACTTTTCATAATTTAGGACTAAGGTATGCAGTCATTAAATATTTTGGCCCTAAGAAGTATATTTCCTAAGCAAACTATAAGAGCATATAATTATTATGTATTCTAAGAATATTTAATAACTACATTACACATAGTTATTATGATATATGATAGGAAGTAGAGTTCCATTTTCTTTCTGAGAATTAACATTCCTCCCACACTAATAAATCAAAGAATTGGTTCTTTACTGATTAAACTAGTCTCTCCTCTAAGCTTCCTCACTTTCAGTTTTTGCAGCTGTGACAACTTTGATTTTTCTCATTTGATGGTCTCTCGGCCCACCTGTACTTCATAACATCACTGTGTCTGTGTGAATGCAGAAAGCTTCTGGTTATTTTTTCTTATATGATCCATTAACTCTGGTTTGAATGCCGTAGATGTCGTGGGGCTGTTAGTCAAAGCCGTTTTTAGGTGCTTCTTCGATTTTGACAGAGATGAGGAGAAATCTTTAAGTGCACTATATATTGAATTAAATATACATTTTGCAATGTAAAACCTGGTGTCATATTGAATATAGGAAAAAAAAGAAACACTGAGACTTAGTACATACCAATTTTACGTACTGTGTGCACCTAGTGTTTCTAATTCTAATATGGTGGGTGTAGGAGATCATATTCCCATCTAGTGGAAACTTTCTTGATTCATAATCTGTATTCCATTTAACAAAACTTTTTCAGTCCATCCTACAGAGTTTGTAATATACTTAAATGGAATGCAAATAATCAACCCAAACAGTAATCTTTTAAAAACATTTTATTATTTTTATTCTATGTGTATCCTGCATGTACGTAGGTGTACCTGTGTCACGCAATGCCCGCAGAGGTCAGAAGAGGGCATCAGATCCGTTGAAACTAGAGTGATGGATGTTTGACAGTTGCGGTGTGAGTGCTGAGAATCTAACCCAGGTCTTCTGCAGGAGCAGCCATCGCTCTTAACCACTGAGCCATCTAAAGGACTGACAGTTTGCTCCTATTTTTTAAATTATAATAAGTGACATTGATTCCGCCCTAAAATGTGCAATGCCGTTCCCCTGCCTCTTCAGTGTTCTTTCCTCTGATAGCAAGAAAAAAAAAAAAGATGATTTCCTCACCCTTTCTTTTAGAAAGCCTATCTATATAAAAGACAAAAATCTTAAGTAGTTTAGGATAATTTACCTAACCATTTGATTTTATGAAAAGTTTATTCTTCAAGTGGTCTGAAGAGAATTAGTGATTGGAATGAAGCAGAGAAACCACCATCTGCCTTTAAAAGCAATTCAAAGAAATGAGAAGAGTCAGACATCATACACATTATATGGATTTATATACATACATGTATATCTAGATCATATGTATATGCATATATATAAACACTGAATTTGATGCAATCTTGAATTTAATGTAAAAGGAGCATATAATTAGCAATATTTCACTTGGTAAAGTTTTTGTTCATAAAATTTAGTTCCTTTAATGCTAGAAACAAACCAGTAGATTATAATACAATAGTATGAGTTTTGTGTGTATTCACTGGCCATTTAAGTCGAAAAAATTAGATGACTAAAGTAACTACTTACTCAAAATTACTTGCAACTCACTTATTCCTTTATTATCTTTTTACTAATGTATTCATTCAGTATCTATTTATTATGTTCTCATTCATTTGATCTTTACCAATTTGTCTGCTCTATCAACTGAGCACATATTTGTGAGATCCAATAATTCCTGAAGATACCACAATATTATAGTTGATAAGAAAACCCAAATACCAATTAAAAATGAGAAATTGTTGAAAGACAAAATCTAGCTGATACAGCCTTTTGTAATCCACATTGGTAATGAAATATAACCCTCTGATATGTACCACAGTACAAGTGATGGTAATGAAATATAATCCTCTGATATGTGCCACAATACAAGTGCTAGGTGATGGATGGTTGCATTGTCTTAGATTTTAAGTTAGATTGTGACCATAATTTCTTTGGGATACATTTTTACATGGTACTCTGAAAAATTGTTAAAAATGGCATTTTTAATTTTAATAATATTATAATATTTTATATTAGTAAATATATAATATAATATTATTATAATGTAACATTATAATAATATTAATAAATTATATTTATTATTAAAAGTAATCCCCATGCCTCAGCAGGCCTGCCTGAATGGGGTTCAGTTGCTCAAACTCATGTAAGGTAAGGGGGCAACTGACTTCCTGAACTTGTCTTCTAACCTCTGCTCCTGTGCCGTGCATGTTAGCCCCCGCGTAATAATAAATAAAATTAAATTCAAAAAATGATTCCTCATCTAGGATTAGGAATAAGAAAAAAATGTCACCTCTGCTCACCAATTGTTGTCACAGATCAATGTGTCGATATCACTATCCTTCCTCTGTCCTCCTGGGGGAATGTTCTTTGCAGTGGAAAATGAAAATCTGAGGGTATTTTCCCTAGCTGTTGTCTTTGTATGCTTTGATTATTGGTACCCCTAAATGTAAGCATCATTTTCTTTTCTCTCTTTCCATCAGTTCCTTTTCTGAGCTTATTTGTTCAGTGGGTACCAGTGGCGAGGTGGCACCAGTCTATCACGTAGGGTATTTGTCAGGAAGTTCTAAGCTGAAATAAAGGGTTGGCAGCACAATAGTTTTCCATGTTATCTGCCTATTTAAAGACCCATAGGTGGCTGGTGATACTGTGCTTATAACAGCAGTGTGTATTTATTTTGGTTGGCCGCTCCTGAAAGATGGCTCAGCAGTCAAGGGCACTGGTTGCTTTTGCAGAGGACTTGAGTTCGATTCCTAGCACCCATGTGGCACCTAACAACTGTGCATAACTCCAGTTCCAGTAGAATCTGATGCCTTCTTCTGACCTCCATTGTATGACCTGAATGCATTACACTGCATTGACCTGAAGGCAATACACTCATACACATTAGCTAAAATTAGAATATAAAAATATCTTATATTGTGGTTTACTTTTGGAATAAACTTTTTTTGCTTTATTAAACAAATGAAAATATCAGAAGCTTTGTTGTAAGAAGAAAAAAATAATAAAAGACTCATGATATTAATATATTTTGACATGGTAAGTATTCAGAGATTGAGAGTAAATGGGAACATAATATGAGTAATTCAGCATGAAGAAAAGTTTATTATCTCTTAGCTATCAGTCAGTCAACTCTGGTAATAACTTCTTCTCCTTATTAACACATCTAATTGTATCTAGGCAAAATCAACATTTCAGCTAAGATATATAACCTATGGAAATATTCAAAAGAATATATTATTTTCCTTCTATTTTATTAATATTTGTGTTTACTTTCATTTATGTAAATTTTACAGTGATTTCCACATGGAGTCAAAAGTAATATCATTATTTTACTTTCTGTAAGACATCCTTTAGATATGGCTTCATGTATATGAGGGCAAAATAGAGGAAGAACTGCAGAGTATTTTCAGTGTGACCTGGCTCATAGTCCAGCTTCCAAGCTGCGTAATCTCAGTCCATCATTCTGCTTCTGTAAGGTTTGGTTTTCTTGCCTATAAATTAAAGAACAGTGGTTTATGAAGTGCAAAAGTAACTGTTTCATTTGACTCAGCTATTCAAAATATGATAAGCCTTGCCCACTGGTTTCACCTCTTAAGAATAGGCATTATAGTCAAGAGGTTGTGACTGTGTGGTGGTTAATATTGTCAATCTGATAGCATCTGGGTATGTTGTGAGAGATTACATAGATTAGGGTCATTGAGATGGGAAGATGCACCCTAATGATAAGTGGGTATACTCCTTGAGCTTGAGTCCTTGGGTACACAAAAAGGAAAAAGCTACTTGAGTGTGAAGATTCCTTTCTCTCTGTCTCTTGACTGCAGACTGAATGTGCCCAACTGCTTCAAGCCCTTGCTGCCATGACTTCCCCATCATGACCGACAGCAAACCTCACTGGTAGCCCAAATTAACTCTTTCTCTTTCAGTTGCTTTTATCAAGACAACAGAAAAATAACTAAAAGGGGAAGTAAGGCAATAAATTTTAGTGTTGGTTTGATTCATAGGAACCATAGCAGTGTTTTATTTTTTATTTATTATTTTTTAGTGTCTGTGTATGAGTGTATTACCTACAGGTGGGTAGGTACACCTGTGTCTTGCAGTGAGGTACACTGTCATGCACCTGTCATGAGGTCAGAGGAAGGAATTTAAGTTATGGAAGGTTGTTAGCTTCCATGTGGGTGCTTGGAATTAAACCCGGGTGTTCTGCAAGAGCAGTCAGTGCTCTTAGCTGCTGAGTCTCCTCTCCAGCCCCACTTAGCACTGTTTTAAAGTACACTTCTTTTTTATCTCATCAATTTCCACCTCAAAACTTTGTTAAATATTTGTAACTTGTAAAATGCAAATGATCTATCCAATTATTTCTTTGCTCATGGGTCCGAATAACTTTAAATAAAGATCGCTTATCAGTGCTGGGAAGATAAGGAGAAGGTACTTTATTTGTTTTAGTTGATATTTGCTAGGACTGATTTAAAGGCTGCTGTGTAGACTGTGTCTTAATGGTCTGTCACTGGCATCTAGATAACAGGATATACTCAGGTTACTTGGCCTCAAGTAGGAGCCATGACTAACTTCAAGATAAATTGCATCCAGTGAGCTTGTATAAAATTGAAACGATTGCAGGTTTCTTTGAGGACTGAGATGGGTCTGCTTAGCTTCTGTATAACCTCTGCAAGGCATTCCATTACCGGCAGAAGGGAATCAAAATAGAGAAGAGTTTGTATCATAGTAAACATTATTGTTTGACCAAATAAGAGGTTGGGAAACTGTTTCACAGTTTCATTCACTAATCAAAGCATCTTCGATTTGGAACTGACTTCCCCTTTTCCATTTTAATATGTAATTTTCACATGAGCTGAGAACTCTATTTTAAAATCATCTCACAATTTCTTAACACAATCTGGAAGCTATTTTGGAGGTGTCATATTCCCACAAGAGTAAAGAAAATGGAGTAATTCTAAATGAGTGTATCAAAAGTTAGACTGTTTTAAAGACACTCAGGTGTCACCACAAGTGTGAAATAATCACCACTTAGAATTATAATTAGCTCTTTTTATATAAAATCAGTTTAACAAATGCCTACAATTTGAATTATCAATAAGACTTGCTTTTTCATTTATGAGTCAATGATAGCGTATTGGAAATACAGTATCTGCGAACTGATACATATTTTTACACATCTTTTTATAGAAAATAAGTTATCAAGAATTATATATCATTTACCACAGATACAGAAATGGTTGCTTTTTGTCTGTTAGGAAAAATGAGAGATTTCTAGAAACACCATAGGAATGATCTAAATTATTCGATTCTAGGAGATTAGATACTAGGGAATCTGAATGATTTTTGATAATGATTGTTAGTTCTTATTGCTCACTAGAATTACTTGAGTTTGGGAGGTGTTTAAGATAGTGATGTCTGTTCATCTTCAACAGTCTATGCCAGGTAACTATAGGAATCAGAGTTTTACCTTCCAAGTTAATAAGTAGCCATTGTTGAAATTAATTGACTCAGCTCAAACAAGGATAGCAGGTTCATGGTCGTGGAACAGAAATTCTGATTCCCAGCTCTCAAATACTTTGTTAATATCTCTTGTCTTATGTTCTTATAGAAACCAGTGTGGGTCTGAGAAAATCTTTCATCATTAGTGTTTCCTACTAAATAGGCATGAAACAACTAGCAAATGAGAGAATACTTGAAATTAATAGGGGGATAACTTTAGGAGGTGCTAATGGGCTAGGGCTTATATAAGATGTATATGACATATACGAAAAATCAATAAATATTTTTAAAAATCTACTGTCATTGAGAAAGGTCCTTTTAGTTTCTAGCTTCAAAGATGTCCAATAAATGCTTATGATTGATCAGACTGTCTGCCACATTCCAGTAACAGATCTACTGATCACTTGGGTTGTATCTGTGAGAAGAAAATGAGTAAGATATTCCTTCTTGCCTCAAAAATTTGTACACCCTCCTAGAAGAATTTGCAACTTAAAAATTCATTTTAAAATAATTTCTGTCCCCAAACTAGAACTTATTTTATAGCTTTATCCGGTATAATTAAAACTCATGTCATAATTAAAATATGCATTTTATCTAATAGACATTGCATTCACTATTATGTGTGTTAAAATTACTGTTTGTGAAAGAAATAGTATCTTGGGCTCAGCACAAGTAACATGTGGTTTCTACAGAAGAACTTGTGCGTTAATCAAAACTGCCCATCAGTGAACAAACAAGGCCCTATTTCCCCTTCCAAAGGAAAAAAAAATCACAAAGAAGCGTTGTTTTCCAGGCTCCTATGTAAAGTTTTTTTTTTTTTAAGAAAATTGGGTTGTTTCTTACTTTCAAAACAGGTTGCACAGTTTCTAATGTTTTCTCCTATGGTGACATCATATACATCATATATATTACATAAATATAAATATATTTAAATATATATAAATATATAATGTATGTATAAATACATTTTATATATATATATATAAATATATATATATATATGTATTTAGTTTGAGTTATTCTGTAGACTTCTAAATTGCCTAGAATACAAAGGATGTTTTAAAATGCTCTCATAGATCAGGTGGGAAGGGTGTCAGCTTCCTCTTGAGAGGCAGTGTGCGTCAAGCCATGCTTCTGGAATGTTCCTATTTTCCCTTCTGCATCTATTCAGCAATCCATGGAATTCTGTTTCCTGTGTCCAGCTTACTGAGATACAAATGACAATTAGATATTGTTTATATTTGTGTACAGCATGGTTAGAAGAGAACTGATCACCATGATCCAACTAACACATCTGAGTACACTTAAGACCTGCTCTTTGCTGACTTCAAGTACACAAGTGACAGCTATAGTCACTGTTAAGTGGTTTTACATTAGCCCCGGAACCTATTCCTCTTCTGACGTTTACACTTGAAACAGCACATCTTGGCACCTCCGACTACCTCAGTCTCTGAAAATCTTAATTCCCTTCACTGCCTCTGAGAGCTAGACTTTTAAAAATTACACATATAAATGAATAATAGTATTTTTATGAGTCTAGCTTTCATTGTACATTAAAAAATAATATAATAAATCTTTGAGAATTTCATAAAATATATTTTGACCATATTCAGACCTCCTTTCTCATCTCATCTTAGACTTATCCCCTCTTCCCTAACCCATAAATTCTGTTGAGTGTGGGTTCATCCCTGGCACCTGGCCAACCTGCTCAAGCATCACACTCTTAAAACCCCACTTCCATTCTGGCTCCCCATCTAAGGCTGGGTCTCTCTGCTCATCTTCCACCTTCATGCTGGAACTCTGTCTGGCTTGAGCTTGTGCAGGTTTTCTATATGCTGTCGTAAATGCTGTTGGTTTTACGTGCAACTGCCCTTGTGTTCAGAAAGCACAGTTTCCTTGTATTCATCCACAGCCTCTGGCTCTTACAGTCTTCTTTCACCTCTTCCACAAAAATTGCTGAGCCTTGGCAGGAGAGCCTCTCATATAGGTGTCCTGTATAGGGCCAAGCACGCTGCAGTCGCTTATTCTCTGCACATTGACTACTATTCTTGATGTCTTTTTAAATGACTCATTGAACCAATGTCTATGTTTACTTCTGGACTTCCCATTCTGGACCATTGTCTTATGTGTCTGTTTCATGCTAGTTCCATGTTCCTTTGATTACTGTAGCTTTGTAATCTAGTTTCAAATCATCAAGTGTGATGTGTATCTGTTGCTCTACCTTAAGCTCTCACGTCATTCAGATCTTGTGTTTCTAGATAGCATTAGGATTGTTTCAAATATGTCTGTGAAAAATGCCATTGAAGTATTGGTAGGTTTGGTGGATCCTATAACACCAAGTTCCTCCGGTCCTGACATGTTAGTATCTTTTATCAGATTTTTGTTCATAAGTTTTTAACTTACAAATCTTTGACCTTGTTATGTAAATTTATGCCTAGGTACTTTCCTTATAGCTATTGTAAGTAGGTTTGGGTTTTTTTCATTTATTTTAGGGTAGTTCAATGTTAGTGTATATAAATAAATGAAATTTTGTGTGTTGATTTGGTGTCTCACAACTGTTTTTATTTTTTTTTTAATTTGAAATAGCTTAGTTTTATTATCAAATTTTGAAATGTTTGGACATATAATAATGTGCCTGTTTATTGGGGTGCAGTGTGGTAATTTAATACACATATATACATATATATACACACAAATATATATATATATACACACATATATATATATATATATATATATATATATATATATATATATAATGATCAACTCAGGGTAATTAGCATTTGCATCTCCTCCAAAATAGAGCATATTTTTATATTGGTAGCATTTTATTTTTTGTTTTGGACTCATTCTCAGGACAGGTCTTTGGGTAATATGTTGAATATTGTCTCCTAAGCCTTCTAGTAAGTCTTAGATTTTTGAAATGCAGCTTTTTACTATTGGGTATGCTAGGCTATCATTTATTGACAGAATGAATGTGAGGTAGTTCTTTCTATTCATAGTTTTCTTGAATGGTATTGAAATATGTGGTGAAATTTTGGGAAATCATTTCTCTGTAGTTATTAAGACTGTCATAAGATTTTTATGCTTTATTCTAATACTGTCTTATATCATATTTGATTTGTGTTTATTGAATAACCTTGCGTCTCAGGGATAGATTCTACCTAGGCATGGTATATAGTTCTTATAATGTACTGTTAAATTTAAATCATTATCATTTTTAAAGATAATTTTGTCACCATATTCACCCAAAATATTGGAATGCCATTTTATTTTGATGTTCTTATGACTTTTAATGAGAGGTGATGTCCTTGTACAATGAGCTTGGAAATTTTCTTTCCTCTTCAGTTTCTAGAAGAGTTTAAAAATGATTGATGTTGATTATTTAATGGTTTGGAAGGAATAAATTGTGAAACCTGTTGGTCTTGGAATTATTTTTAAAATGTAATTTCTTTGATTATCATGATATTCTCTCCTTACGCTTTGTGAGGATATACACACATTGCAGGCCAGTAGGTCTCAGGGATCCTCCTGAATCTACTTCTGAAGTGTTCATAAGTAGCTTTTATGTGAGTGCTGGGGGAATCTAAGAACCATCTCCCCAGCCCTGTTCTAATATTTTTATTCCATTTAGTTAAATGTGAACTTCATTTGCTCTTCTCTTGCTATTTACTTGGAATGTAAAGTTTTGTTATTATTTGAGACCACCTTTATCCCTCCTTCTCCCCCTGTCCCCCTTCCTCTTTTGTGCCTGTATTTTTTTGCAGGTAGTTATCAGTGTGAACTCATCTCTTAGAATTGTTTGTGGTACATCCTATAAATTATTCTGTTTCTATTTTCAATTTTGAGCTCTTCTTTGAACTAGATTCTTGAGTGTTGTTTGTCAAAGCTGGAGCCACGTCACAGGCTGCTTCCAGATTCACAGGAGACCTTTCTCTGTAGGCAAGGTTGCACATATCTCCTGGAGCCTCTTAAATACGCTATGTCATGAGGGTGTTGGGGGCAGAGTTACTGGGCTCTTTCTGGGTTCACACCTAGGATGGTGTTCTTTGAGTCCTAGCAAATGGGCCAGCCTTCTAATCGGCTCTCTTTAACCTTGGCTCTGCTGGGGTTTCATAGCTTCTTACTTAGACTCCAAATCACAAGAGTGCTTTGTTTATAGAAGCTGCTGAATTATTCATAGGGGTGTAAAATGTAACCATTTTGTTACTTTTCTAAATATAGTATCTTTAGTACAGATAATCCCGTGTGACATCTTTTTTTTTTTTTCCTGTGACATATGAGGTACCTCATAAAGGAAATGATATTGGCTTTGGTTGTTAGGAGTTGTGACACTCCACCTCTGATGTCTACCATTCTTCAGCATACCAACTATTGAAGTAAGAAAACACTGTTTTATCAGGTTGTATGTAGAAAAGAAACAGTGAGGTCATTTTGACAATAGGGATGAAGAATTTAATATTACTCTTCTTGTGATGAGAATATGCTGGTGGAATATTCTTCCTAGAAAGACTTTCTCTACAGGTTACCAGGCAAGAACGTCAAGGAAGTCTTCGTTAACTTTTGTAAACCTGAATACATCTGCTTTTCCCTGAGCTCGTGTTCCTCACCACCTGTATTTTTTTGGCTTAACATTTATTTTGGTGCCAAACACATTTTCTGTGGTTTGACTGTCACTTATTTCTCAGTTTTCAGAAGCTGAAAACTTGCTGTCAGTGTTGAGGTGCTTGAATCTTTATGAGTGGGGACACTGGAAGGTAATTAGCATATGGGACATACTCTCAGAAGGTATCAGGGAAGATCTGAAGATACTGGGTTAGGTATTGTTCAGATTCAGTTGATATAAGAGAGTCTAGTACCTTGTATGAATATCTCTTTCTTATTCCACACTTGCCCACACACATATTACTGCCTTGAAGCAAGCCACCATGGTGCGACAGAGGAAGAAGACATCACCAGGGTCAAACAGAAGTTGGTACCTTGCTTTCCAGCTTCCCAAAGTAAATTTAATAAACATCTTTTCTTTGTAATCTGTCTAGATTCAGGCATTTCATGATAGCCGTGGGGAATAGAAAAAGAAATTATCTAAGGGGCTGGAGAGATGACTATGCGGTTAAGAGCACTGGCTGCTCTTGCAGAGGACCCGGGTTTGATTCCCAGCACCCATATGGCAGCTAACAACCGCCTGTAATTCCAGTTCCAGGGGATCTGACACCCTCTTCTGACCTCCGTAGGCACTGTGTGATATGGGTGCACTTACATGCATGCAGGAAATACACTCAAGCACATAAAATAAAAATTCATAAATAAAAAATAAAAAAAGAAATTATCTAAAAGTGATGACTATTTTCCAGTTCTTTCCTGGCGCATTTCCACTAGACCGTTGTTTGTAACTTCACTCATTTACATAGCAGCACCGTAATTACTAACATTTTTGCATATCTTCCCCACATTTTAAAGGCCATATTATTCTTTAAACTGGTTCATGTTTTAGTTATCTCTACTTATTTTGAAAGGAAGCTGTAAAAATATTTTCTGAATGCTGTTAAATGTTTTTCTAATCTGTAATTAAACTAAATTACTAAAATAAATATATTATTCAATGTTATACATTTAAAACAGGGAGAATTACTGGGAATATGAATAGAATCTTTTTAGAATTACTGAAATGAGGCAAAAAAAAAAAACCTCTAATTTTTTTCTGTTTTATTTGTTATTTTAAAAAAAGAAAACAACAACGGAGTAGAATAAGACACATGCCATGGGAATTTGGTAAGGAAATTAAGAAAAAATACCATGAATTTGAACACCAAATTTGTGCTACTTGGTACTGCTGATCTCTCCATTAACAAAAAGGATGAACTATCTGGTTAATCAGTAATGTTACTTTATATGTGGAGTGAAAATATAAGTGGCATTTCTCAGTGTTATCTCTCGGTCGCTCTCTCTTTCTCTCTCTCTCTCTCTCTCTCTCTCTCTCTCTCTCTCTTTCTCTCTCTCTCTCTCCCCACACACATGCACTCTCTTCCAGTTTAAACTCTACAATAATCAGATGGAAGGAGACCTGCTTTTGTTTTCTTCTGTGAAAACAAGCACATGTCTTCAGTCATCCCTGCAGGTTTGCATTATTATCTGCTTCTTGGAACTGATTGTCACCCACTAGAGAAGACTAGGAAAGGTGTAAGGCATTTGACACTTACCACAAAGCCAAACATTCTAAGAAGTAAAACCAAGTGAATCAGAGCAGCATTCCACTCTAAACATCAGATGGCAAGTTCTTAAATTCTTCACTGACTACTTTTGAGGATGGTGTAAGCCTAAATAAAGGAAAACTACCACACAAGTTTTCCATTTTTTATGTGAATGATAGAAGTACTAATATTTCACAGTAATTGGAAGATCCTTTTCCTTCCCCTCATTTATATAGTTATTTAAGAAGCATGGTATTTCCATCAGTCTTACCATGTTCTGTTGTTAAAAAATTGGACACATTGCTATTAAGAGTGAAGCCTTTCACATTGATACAGACATGGACTGTGTCTGGGACAGGATGAAAAGGTTCTCTTTTTGAGATATGAACTCTATATATTCCTCCAGTAGTAAATCTGTTCTGATTTCTGACTGATGAGGTGAAATTGTTTTCACTAAGGTTGTTATAACAGTCTTGGGTGGTCCTCACTGGGTATATGAAACACCACAATAACAGCCTGGGGGTGGTCAGCTCTGTTGGTACAATGTTTGCCTTTCAGAACATGAATTTGATCTCTAGAGCCGCTATAAAAAAGCCAGACATAGTGGTGTGCACCTTGGGAGACAGGAGGGACCTTGAGGCTTGCTGAGTGGTCTGCTGAGCCTACTAGGTAATTTTAGGTCAAGTCAGAGACCCTGTCTTAATAAAAGGTGGATGGCACATGAAAGACAGCATCTGAAGTTGTCCTCTGAACACCACATGCATATGCAAATATGTGTACCTTTTTACACATGAATATGTACAGACACACATGTAAATAACTTCATCACAATAAGATAATGATGAATTTTGTATTCATAGTCACTGTCTTTTTCTATTCATATTTTTCTTATTTCTGTATTTAAAATGAAATTCTAGAAAGACATCTGCTCTTAATGTTTTGTTTTCTCCAAAATATCAGGAATGAAGAACTTTAAGCTATTCTGTCAGGGTTCTTATTACTAGCTGCATTTTGTAATCACCTAGGAAGCTTCTGATAGTAGGTCCATTCCCAGAGACTTTGATTAGATGGCAACCTTTCACACCTCCTCAGGTAGTTCTAAAGTACATCAAGGTGAAGAGCCGCTAGCTTTGATCAGTTTTGTTAATGGTGTGACTGAAATCCTGAATATTTTGAGGTGCAAACTGACAATGAAATGCTTTTAGCACAAGTGTTCATCTCCTTCCTTTGTGCATTTCATAACCTGATTCCTGAAATTTCTCAGAACGAAACTTTCCATCTATACAGAAAGATGCTTTGGAAAAAAAAAAGGTCAACAACTGAAAATGTTAGAACAGCCTTTAAGCACCTGGGTCACAAGAATGAGGGCTCACATCCTCCCAGTTGGGGCTGGTACAGTGAAGAGCCACCCACCTGTGTTCCCACTTGTCTTGATGTCCGGCTCTCTGAACTCTGGAGTGCTTTCAATCCATGTTCTGCAATTTATCTGCATTCATCTCCTGCTGTCTTCACCATCCAAAATGCCTTCAGAAACTGGGAAGAAGGGCACCATGGCCAGCGACCTCCAGATCATCAGCAAGTCTTATCTTGAGGGTTTCGGGAAAAAGCTCTTTAAATTTCAGTTTCCCAGTTTGGGGTCATGATAATATCAACTCCAAAAAGTTATTGTAAGGATCATAAGAAATATTAGTACATGTAAGTTGATTAAAACAGCTCCAGGAATAAATTCTTATTATATATAAGCATTATACAATGGGAGGCCATAAAAAGTAAAATTGTAATGATTTGTTGCAAGTGAAAGAAGTGACTTTTCACAGATGATGTGTGTGACTGGGTTTTGGTAGACACAGGCTGTTAGTATGGCTGTGGAAAGCTAGGACCCTGAGTGAATCCCAGAAGGAAAGATAGGGGATTAGAAGCCTCTGACAGTGTGATAGGAGACACATTTATTGAGTGCTTGGCAGTGAAGCACTCAGTAGCGATTATGAAGACATCAAGAGATGAATACTCCTTCTGTGCTGAGCACTTGGTAAGTGTCATTTTAGTTGTCCTTTAAGCAATAATTTCATCTTAGAGATGAGCATGATCACATCTTGAGAGATTAAATAACAGCTCCTAAATAAAAGAGCTGGAAATTCCATTCAGATATTATAGATAAGAAAACTGCAGTTCAATAGATATTCCACATTTGTACTCAGATGGTCTCAAGCAATGAAGAGTAGAAGAGGCCTCAAATATTGGGGAAAATGCATACAAAAGGAGCTATTTGAGTATCAGGATAAATCCATATAGAGTCCATTTGAGGCTGTAGTTTCTTAGAGTTCAGATGGAAAATCATATACCTTGATCCATGTAGTGTACTGTCCTAGCAAAGTACTTGCATGTCCAAGGTTGATTTCCCTGTTTTCCAGAGAACGAACAAACAAGATATTTGTCCATTTCCTGGTAGTTTGTACACACACACACACACACACACACACACACACACACGTGTACACACACACACACGTACGTGTGTGCATGCAGTTACACAGAGGGTTAGCAAGTTTGAAATCATCAGAGAGGTGCACCAACAGAAAAGAAATTAAAAATCAGTAACTCATTCCTGGGGTCTTGAGTTCAAATTCTACAGAGCCCTTAGTGGAAACTCAGGCAAGGTTTCTACAGTGCAATCTTCAGGAGAATTCCTTATTTGGGGGGAAAGTTTAGCTTTTGCTTTGAAGTCTTCCACTGATGAGATAAAGCCCACACATATTTTAGAGACAAATCTTTACTCAGAGCCCGCTGATTTAAATATTAATATTGAAAAGGCTCTCTTTAGGAGAGTAGGAGAACCACAAACCAGGAGGAAAATATCTTCAAAAAATGTATGGTAAAGGACTGTTGTCCAAAATATGCAAATAATTGTCAAAATTCAGCCAACTAGAAAGCAAATAGCTTCATTGAAATAAGCAGCATACCTAAATACACAGATAATATAAAGATGCAAACTATGGGAAAAAGACAAATGTATGTCATTAGGAATCACAAATTAACAAGGGCACATGAGAGGTTTACTTATTAGAGTAAACAGTTCAGAACAAAACAAGATCTAATGCTGGGGAGTTTGTGCAGCAGCCGGAGCCCTCCTTTACAGCTCCTGGGAAGGCAAAATGATACAGCCTCTTTGGAAGACAGTGTGACAGTTCCTTACAGATTTAAAAATACTCTATCCATATTACTCAGAAATAATTTTCCTTATGTGTTTAAACCAAAGCAGTTGAAAATGTATGCCCAGAAAAAATGTGCTGCATGTGAATGTTTATAGAAGTTTTATTTATAATTGCCAAAACTTGAAGCAACTAAGATGTCCTTCAGCAAATGAATAGATAAATATGTTATGGTACATTCAGAAAATGAAATATTACTTAGTGTAAAAATAAATGAGCTGTCAAACCATGAAAAGACATGAAAAAAACATATTGTGTAAGAAGCCAAAGGAATGACCACTCATTATTTCAATTTATTAGTGCGATAGTCTGGAAACTGGAAATGTGTCCACACAGTTAAATGTTCCGTGGTTGTTGGAGGATGGAAGGGTTGGCAGAGCACATAGAATCTTCAAGTCTGTTGTAGCTCATCTGCAGATATGACAACATTGGATAAGCAGCATTGCATATTGACAAAACTCCTAGAATGCACAAAATCAAGGGTAAAACTTAATGTAACTATGGACTTTGAGTATTCTTAGAATTTTGATGAATGTCATTGCCTATCTAGCAAACACCATGGAATGCGTAACACCAAGAGGGAATAGGAAGATAAGCTTTGGACTTTTGGGCTTTGTGTGAATATGGCGTAGCTATTCAGGACTATGGACTGAGCCAAATATACGACTCCAGTGCAGAGTGTTGATGGTAGAAGCGTCTATATGACTTGAGGAAGGAAAATACAGGCTGTCTTTGTACCTTCTGCTAAGTTTTGCTGTAAATGTAAAACTCCTCTATAAAAAAATCTATTAAAAATAGTAGGCAATAAAAAGTTGAATATCACTAAAAATGTAAAATACAAAACTGCTTTCATAGCCATTTCTAAACTTGTCTTTGGTAAAATACTTAGATAGAATCAATTAGCAAAAACAACTCCTAAAATTAGTTACTGTAGCACTGATATCTGATTGCCTGTGTATCAGAAGAATGGCAAAAGGTTTTACCATATGGAAGTAGACAGCTGAGTTGGACTTGACTTTAACATCCCAGGACATGAGCCAAACACTTCCTTAATTGCCAAGAACTTCTTAAAAGATGTAGAAATTAATTGTTAAACAAGAAATTTGGACCCCTTCGCCATCTTCCCTGTCTGGGGCTAAGACAGAACCCATAGCTTGTACACCTTAGTGAGCTAGTTAGAACTTGCCCACTCCTTCACATTCTCCACGTGTACATTTCCCGTTGTGATTTTTTTTTCACCTAGTGTGCTGGAACACACTAGAGAAAGCTGTTCCTACACTGAAAAAAATATCAAAATGGCAACAGAAAATACAGACTAACTCTTTTTTCATACTGGATATGAAATTAACTAAGCTACAATAGCAGTAAAAACAGAACCAAACTTTTCACCAAAGGCAGGCTAGAATTCCATATCAGACAAAAAGTCATCAGAAGGCCCGTATGACCAGATCACAATGCAAAACAAACAAACAAATCTCAAGACCAAATAATATGAAAAACCAAGATAATATATTCCTACCAAATTCCATCAGTGCTATAGAAGTGTTCTACTAAAAGAAATACCCAGAGGAAACAGGACAAAGTACTTAAAAGAACAATCATAAACATGATCCAAGAATTGAAGGACTTTAAAAAAACACATAGCACTCAGAAGGAAGTCTACATAGTCTACTATGTCTACATAGTAAGTATCGGGTCACCTGGGGCTACCCTGTCTCAAAAAGACCAAAAAAAACACACACACACACACACACACACACACACACACACACACACACACATAAACAGTCACCTGAAGGAAATCAAAGAGCACAGGAATAAACTCCTGGCTGAAGTTCAAGAAAATACAAATTTAATACTGAATAAAATGATGAAGAAAATTCAGGATTCGGGCTGTGAACTTACTAAAAAGGAAGAAATACTGAAGAAAATACCAAGCTGAGATGAAGATGGACTTGAAAACTTAATATGTTAATTAGAAAAGACATTAGAAAGTTAACAACAGAATGAATCAAATGGAAAACAGAATATCAAGATGAAGAAGAAGTTGGCTACTTGGATTATTCAAGCAAAGAATACGAACTTTTAAAATGCAGGAATAGAATATTCAGGGGCTGTCGGACAACAGGAAAAGACAAAAATCTATGAATTATAAGCATAGAATAAGGAGAAGAATTTCAAGTCAATGGCATTGACCAGATATTCAACAGGATTATAGAAGAAATATCCCTCAATTAAGAAAAGACATACCCATGTATATAATAGAAGCACGGAGAACACAAAATAGATAGGGCCAGTGAAGAAACTATCCAAAGCATATCATAGTAAAAACACTAAATCTGAGGCTTGGTGAGATGGCTCAGCCTTAAGAGCACTGACTGCTCTTGCAGAACCTGGGTTGGATTCTCACTACTCTAATGACCATCTGTAACTCCAGCTCCAGGGGAATCCAACACCTTCTTCTGACAGTGTGGGCATTGCATACACATACAAGCAATAAACTCATACATATAAACAAACAAACAAACAAAAATCTAAGTGTACAGAGCAAAGAGAGGTTACTGAAAAATGCAAGAGAAAATGAACAAGTTACACCTAAAGAAACAGCCTTCAAAGTAACAGCAGACTTTTCATGGTGATCTTTAAAAGCCAGAAGAGCCTGGAGTAATGAAATCCATGTTCTAAATGACCACAAAAACCAACCTGGACTTTTTATTTCCAGATAAAACTCATAGTTGAAGGGGAAAGGAAAATCTTCAATGATATAAATAGGTTGAAAGAATTCATGACCATCAAACTATTTCTACAGAGAATACTTGAAGCAATACAAAGGACTTGATAAAGGAATGGCCATACCCAAGAGGCTATGAAAGAACAAATAAAGCTATAATTATGGAAAAACAAATAGGACTTAGAAAACAAACAGAAAATAAACTGTTAGTAACCAACATACATCTTTCATTAATAACTTTAAAAATCAGTATTCTCACACAGATGAATTGAATAGATTAAGAAACAAAATACATCATTTTGTTGTCTGCCAGAAACTCATCTTACCCCCAAAGACATACATCCGGTTAGAGTGAAAGGATAAGAAAGTATCCCAAGCAAATGGCAAAAAGTCATTCATGAATATGTATCCTAATATCACACAAAATAGACTTCAAACTAAAGCTAGCCAGAAGAGATAAAGAAGATGACTTCATTCTGATCAAGGGTCAAGACAATAGAAAAGGCATTGCAATTGTGAACAATATAAACTAAATTCTGGTGCATCCAATTACATGAGAAGAGTACCACTAGAGTTCAAGACATAGATTAGCCCCAAGTTTATAAAAGTAGTTGACTTCTGTACCCCACTTTCTCCAATAGACACGTGATTTGGTTAAAAACATAACCAGAGAAACACCTGATTTAAATGATATCATGCATCAAATGGCCTTAACAGACATTTACAGAATATTTCTCCTAAGCACTAAAGAATAAACTTTCCACTCAACAGCTGTGACCATATGCTGGAAACCTATCATTATAGACACTTCTTAAAGTATGTATGCATACTTTATACAAAGAGATTGTATGGAGATACTTTATAACAGGGAGATATTTCTCATACTAGATGTCATAGGCTAAAGAGAAAACATTAGTTCCAGGAGTGGACTCCCTCTCTAAAAGCTGTTGAACAGGGGTCCCATAGACCCCCAAACCATACTGCCTGCTGTCCCTGCTCATGGTTACCCACAAGAACTAGGTTGTAAGACCTTATTATTGAAGATACTACATACATGAATTATTTAAAAATCAAAAAGAAAATAAGTTAGTACTGACTTCAGAGCCTTATCTCTACTGACTAGCATCCATAGTCCTGGAAGGTGTTATGCATTCTACAAGAAAGAAAAACATAATCATCAGTTTTATCCAGCACTGAATCCTATGAACTGCAGTAACAACTGGAATGGCAAGATGTGCCAACTGGAGTAGCCCAAATAGTGTGGAAGTAAGCAACCACTCTCTAATTGGATTGAAGGTCTACTTCAGGGGATGGAACCCATACCTGAAACTGATATCAGGATTAGGAACTTGAGGCTAGATAGGTCATCAAACAGTTTTTTTTTTTAACAAATAGTTATAGTATTAAACTGACTCTGTTTTATTGCTATACCCATAGATTAATGTGTATGACAACTCTCACCAGGAAAATTTCCTTATGCAACAAATGATGATTAAGACAGAAACCCACAGCAGGCCAATGTACAAAGAACAAGAGGCTCCAGACTACTTATCTCTGAATTGGAGACACACACACATGCGTAACATAATCAAAGAAGAGGACAAGAATTTGAGATGGGGTGGGAGAACTAGGAGGAATGGAAATGCAAAGACAGTACTCATGTATGAAATTCTCAAAAGTGAAGTGATTTTTAAGATAATTTAAAACTGAAAAAAAAATGTCAGTTTGGTGTATGGAGCTAGGTATTGAATGTAAGTAGACTCACGCTCACCTGAAACATAAAACTTAGTGAGAAAAGCAATAAATGTAGAGGTAATACACAACAGAGCTGTGATGCAAGTAGCATGAATGAATGAACCCACACGGGGCAAGCTGTGGCACAGTACACTGGCATGCTTAGAGGTTCAATAAATGAACACTCCTTGGACAATGGCAGCCCTCAAATATTCTAGCTTGCTTTCAATTGCTGTGACAAAACACACTGACAGTACCAACTTGAGGAGATAATGTTCATTGGGCTTGTATCTCCTGGGCCATAGCTGATCACAGAGGGAGCACAAGGTAGGAACTCAGGGCAGGAACCTGGAGGCAGGAACTGAGGCACATGGAAAAATGCTGCTTACCAGCTTGCTTCCCTAGCACCTTCCCAGGCTGCTATCCTATACAGTACAAAACAACCATCCCAGGCGTGGCACTGCCCACAGTGGTCGGGGCCCTCCCTCATCACTCAACAATCAAGAAAATGCCCCATAGACATGGCCACCGGCCAGTCCAATGGAAGGAATTCCCCATCTGAAGCTCCCTCCACCCAGGTGTCTCAAGTTGACAATTAAAGCTACCAGTATATGAAGGTTGCAAAGTCAGTTCATCATAGGAAGAATCATTGCAAAAGTAGCTAGGAAGTATGGTTAGAATGAGGGAAGGAGGAAGCTGTATTTAGAACACATAAAGATCGTGTAGGTCATGTTAAGCAGTTTAGATTGTAAACAAAGCATAGAAGATTCACTATGGCAAGAGTGGAGGCATCTAGGGAACAGTGAGTGAAGACGGAGCTGGGACAGGGCAGGAGGGAGAATGGCTTTCATTACTGGTTATGTGGCCTTACGGAAAGGGAGGAACACAAGTTCCTTCTTTCAATAGTATTTTTGCTTTCCACCTCTCACTACAAGAATTTTATATGCAAAGTAATTCATCAGAAATTTTGATGCAAGAATCATACATAGAAAGACCTTTCTAGTGGGCCAACAGGATGGCTTAGGGGGTAAAGGTGCTTGCCACCATCAGGGTGATCTGAATTTGATCCCTTGGACCCAATCATGGAGGGTATCAAGTCCCAAAGAGCATCCCATAGTCTTTTCATGTACACTATGGCACATGTATGCCTGCACTACACACACACACACACACACACAGACACACACACACACACACAAACACACACACACATACACACACAGAATGTAATTAATTAAAAATAAACTTCACAGCCACATCTAAACATGTTTTTTAGATTCATGCGATTATATTGCTAATTTAAGCCATAATTAATCACCAAAACATATGTATTTGACACACAATACAGAAGGACCTTATAAGGAAGTATTAAGAGTAAACGGTTGAAGGAAGTACGCTTTGTTAATAAAGCGTGCACCCCTGTGATGAGTACAGGTCACTTTAAGTACAATTCCATCATTTAAAGACTGCTTCCTTGAAAACTGCTCATTTGATCAAAAAAGGATTTGTGATCACATCTAATGTCTCAGTGTCAAATGTGAAGCTCTGAAGTATTAGTTGGTGACAACATGATTACAGACTGGTATCATTCAGCTACACAGAGTGAAGTAATTTGTGTTATTTGCTATCATTTCTATAGTGTTTCCAAGCAAGTTGCCTTCTGGAAATGCAGAATGACTGAGAGGACTCTTACAGCTACTAGCTTCCTCTTCCGATCTTGGCTTCACACAGCTGTTGGTTTTTCTTGCTTTACTTCACTTATACATAGTGTAGGAACTCAGCAGTTAATTCTATTTTGTTCCTTCAAAATTGCTCTGAAATCAAGTAAATAACAAAGAGTATTGCAAAAACTAATTTCTATTTTGTCCTCTCATTAGGTACCAATGGCATAAACAATGTGCAGTTTGACCCCTGGATGTGAACTGAAAACACATGAGTCAGGCTGTCTTAGGCTGTTCTGAGGAAAATCTTCTCTTTCTGGGATTCTTTAACCTGTTGTTCACTCAGTATATGGCACCACAGTACATATGCATCATTCTATTTTAAACAACTGCAACAATAACAGCCCAAAGGGGTCTGCTTTCAAGGTCATGTGACTTTGCAAGTTTATCTGATTATGAAGGATTTTTAAAAATCCCATAAAATAAATTAAGACATATTTAAAACACCATAATGCTTTTTCCTATTTCAAATAGTTATACATACTGAAGAAATAAAACTTTATTAGAACAAATACCTGGAACTGTGAGTATTGTCCTTTATGAATTTTAGTCTTAGAATTAACTACATAAGGAAAAACATTATCACAAGATTGATCAGAATGTGAACATTTCCATAGCTGAGATCTGATGACTAAGCACAGTCAAAATGAACTAGATACTAATGATCAGGGGCATAATGCCACCATTCATATTTGATAATTAATAGTTATGATGCCTTTGATCCTCACATTGTGGGATATCATGTTATCTCACTTGCAAATTGATTACTCCCAAATCTGGTATCTATATGGAATATGCTACTCAACAAACAATTGCAAAGTTGGCTCCCCAATCATTTCTCATATTCCTGAAGTCGCATTTATTCTAAATAGTGTCTAAAACTAAAAATCATTTGAGAATGAAATTTCTTTCCATGTTTGACCCTGAAATGTCTGGTCAATAGCAGAGGCCTAAATAGAGATTTGAATAAATGTAACCTTTGCTTGTTAGGATCTCATCTGGGGTGATGGGATGGGATCATATCCTAGGTACTCATAGGAGGATCATGTACAGCATTTTAGGACTGGGTTTATGTATAGAGGCCCAAAACTATTACCTCATCAGTGTAGACATAGCTATAAATTGTTTTGAAAATAAGAAATATTAAAATAAAAGCAATTCAGAGTGTCGTGGCAGGAGGATTAAATGACATCACATAGACTTGAGCCCAAGGAGCACATTCTTAGCAGTAGGACCTAAAGAATCCAAGGGTGTCATTGGGACTTATTTTCTCTCTTTCCATTTCTTATATTTGCTTTCTGACAGTTCTATATTTTCATCTTCATAGCATCAAAGTAAAATTCCCAAAAGGAGAAACTCTGATTTACTTGGTGATATACTGACACCCCCAAACTAATCACTGAATCTCAGGCTCATACTCTGAGACCCAGTTCCCTATTTACTCCTGTCAAATACTCATGTCAACATTGAGTCTCCTTGTATGTGAGAATGAATGTGGGGGGATTTCTCAGCTGTAAAAAGAACTGTGGATGTGTTGGAAAGTCCTGATATCTAACTATTATCAGGGAGTTGAAGTTAATTAGTTTGAGCTGAATCACTCACGCTAACTTTCCATCCCAAATACATCATAGACTCTATGAAGAATATTACAGTTTGAAAGTACTCAAATAGTTGTATGGAATCTACTAATCATTTTTGGGATGCAGAAGATGAAGGGAAATTGGTGATGTATAGGATAGGATATCCAGATGAAGTATGACTTGTATGAAGCTGTAATAATCTTGAACTAGATTTGACTTATGGAAAGAACCTTCTTCAGTCGATCCTTCTGATAACACTGAGCTTGGGTTTATCTCTATTTAGATGGCTTAGGGGTGAGCATAAATTCAGGCCTATTTCGGCATTCTCTCTTGAATGAGTAAAGTACAGAGATATGTGGCAAAGACAGCCCAGTTTCCCTTGTCACATTCAACATTGAGTCTCCTTGTGTAATTTTGGATTTTTCCTGCAATTTCAGAACTGCAGGGTCCCTGTTTCATGTCTTTCTCCTGTATAGACATCACCTGCCACATTCCATCATAGAGGACAATTTCCTGACATCCATCTTATACTTTATTTCCTTTAGAGGCAGGAAGGAGATTCATTCTTGCCTTATGTTTCTTTTTTCTTAGGGTTGCCTGGGAGAGGAAAATAGGAGATGGTCAGGCAGTATATGTTATTAACACAGAATGTAGGAATAAAAGCAGAAGTAAATCTAGCCTTAATTGTATCCAAACCCATGATAACCCGGTTTTAGCATGCTGGAGATACCTATTACATAGTTTTTATTACCAGTTTTATCTTTAAAAAGAACAATTGACACCCAACTTTATTCAAGCTTGATAGCCAGCTTTGATTCTAAAGAGTCAGTTTATAAGATGATTCAGGGAATCTAATACATATATTTTTCTCCAATTAAAAGAGAACTCTTAGCAATGAAATATAGATACTGAATGTGGAGTTTGGAAAAGGTTGAAGAAAAGCATGTGACAATCAAATATTTGACTAGATGAGCACTTCTGGTGTCCTTAGTGGTTAGAAATTTACTATGCAGTCAGTAGATTAAAATATCAATGTCATTTACTTGAAGCTTTGACTACAAATATGAACACAGTAATCAAATGGTGAAGTGGGTAAGCAGCCTCAGCCTTACCAGAGAAACTATTGGAAGCTGATCACTACTGAGTGAGGGAGAGTTGATCTTTAAGGAAGTGAGTGACAGTAGATAGGGAAAAATGCCTCTATAGGCCTTTCATGGAAAGCAGATTACATGGACTCTGGTGGGGATATGGAGGGTAGATAGAAGAGGAGTCTAGTGTGATTATGATGTACGAAACGCTGAAAAAATTCAGTTAAGACACTTATAGCCTTGGGCACAGGCCTGCTCTTGCTCTTAGCACCCCAAATCTCTAGACAACCTTCTTGATCCAGACCCAACCACTGCATCCTGATCCCAAGTACTCAGACTAGCTCAACTTTTCAGTCTTGTTTGTTCGCACTTCTTAGGCTGTTCCCACACCTAACCCTCCTCTGCCCACCTGAGACAGTTCACCTACCCTGGCCATCCCGCCCCCCACCTGCCCTGGGTTCCTGTGAGCAGCGTTCTTCTCTGCTAAGTCTAACCCTGCCCACTGCCTTTCCATTTCTCCACCACCTAAGTAACTCCACTCTCCCCGCTCCCATCCTGTTCTCCTTCTAGCCTTGGGCACAGGCCCATTCTTAACTCTTAGCACCTCAGATTTCTGGATTATATCCTTGGTCCACACCCATGAACGGTGTCCTGATCTGCCATACTCAGACCAACTCAATTTTTCAGTCCAGTTTGTTAGAGCCTGTCCCCACCCCAACTTGCCTTTGCATTCCTGCAACCCGCTTTCTCCCCTGGCAGTGTCCATTCCCAATTTGCCATGGATTCAGAGACTGGCCTTGAAAATCTGATCCTGCCCATTGTATCTCCACTCCTCTTAAGCTGCAGCAATGCCAGACTCTCCCAGAACATATTTTGTTCTCTTTCTAGCCTTGGGCACAGTCACACTCTTAGCCCTCCAGATATCTGGACTACATCTCTTACCTATGCCTAATTGTCAGTTCTCCAAACTGCATCATGACTATCCCCCTACTGTTGCAGTACTAGGCTTCTATGCATTTAGTAGAGGCCCAGACCTTTCAGACTGTCTGAGAAAGCCTGAGTTCAGCCTCTGCCTAGCAAGCTTCCCAAATTGTGCTGTGCCTACTGGCTCAAGGGGCACAGACCTTCAGAAAGAATGTGAGAACATTGGAACTCATCTAACATGTGCCTCTGAGGGAACTCCTGAGTAGCTGGATGAAAGTCATCTGGTTCTGCCAATATAAAATCAAAAGAAAAAAACAGAAACCTTGACCAACCAGCTTTTCATACCCAATAAGAAAACAACTAAGTCATATCAAGTATTCAAACAGAATCAAGACTTCAGCTGAACGATGGAAGGCTTGAATCTCACATCAGAATCACAAACAATAAAAGATATCCACATGACAAGATAATAACAACAAAATAGTAATATGAAAAACCCAAATAATATGTCCCAGCCAAACAGTACCAGTCCTGTAGATGAGTTCTTCAATGAGAGCTCCATACAGATAACCCAGGACACAGAGTTTAAAAGAACAATCATAAACATCATCAACGTGTTCAATGAATTTAAAGAACACACACAAAGAACTAAAAGAAGATAGGGATAAACTTCTGACTGAATTCACAATAGAGGTAGTAACATTCAAGAAAAACTCAGACTGAAATTAAGAAGGATGTGAAAAAATAAACCATTTTGAAACAATGGGAGGAAATTTCACCAATAGAATAAATGAAATGAAAAGCAGATTATCAAGACTATGACAATAAAATTAAAGAGCTGGATCATTCAGGATAAGATTTTGAAAAATTAAAACATACAGGAATGGAATATGCAGGAAATGCGGGACACCATGGATAGACCAAACTTTTGTATCATAGGTGTAGAAGAAGGAGAAGAATCTCAGGGTAATGGTATTGACCAGATTTTCAACCAGATTGTAAAATAAAATTTCCCCAAACTGAGAGAAGACATGCCCATACAAATACAAGAAACACATAGGACACCAAATACACAGGACTAGAAAAGAAACTACCCATGGCATATCCAAAGACATTAAAGACCTCTACAGTGACAATTTTAGAACTTTAAAGAAAGAGATCGATGAGGATACTAGAAGATGGAAGAATTCTTATTGTGAAAATGGACATTCTACCAGAAGAAATATATAGATTCAGTGCAACCCCAATGAAATTCCCCACGACATTCTTCATGGATTTAGAAAAAGAAATCCTAAAAGTCATATGGAAACACAAAACCCCAGAGAGCCAAAGCAACCCTGAGCAGAAAAGCACTGCAGCAGAGTTTACTATTCCAGATTCAAAGTATATCACAGCTATAGTGATAAAAACAGCATGGTACTGGCACAGAGTAGACCCATAGACCAATGGAATAGAACAGTACAATGGAAGACTCACACATGAGTATATGCAGTTTCAGCCGCCTGATATGTGACAGTGGGTCCAAGAACATTCACTGGAGGAAAGGAGCATCTTCAGTAAATGGTGTTGGCAAAACTGAATCTCCACCTGTAGAAGAATGAAACTAGACCTTTATCTTTCACCTTGTACAAAAGTCAACTCCAAATGAATCAAAGACCTCAATGTGAAACCTGAAACTCTGAAACTGTTAGAAGAAAACATTGGCAATAGCCTACAAGGTATAGGAGTAGAAAAGGACTTTGCAAACCACACATCAGTTACTTGGGAATTAAGGATAATAATCAACAAGTGGGGCCTCATTAAACTAAAAGGCTTCTGTATGGCAAAATAAACCAGCAAGGCAGTGAAGAGAAAACCCACAGAGTGGGAGAAAATCTTTGCCAGAGACACATTGTACAGAGATTTAACATCCAGAATATATAAAAACTAAAAACTAAAAATAAAAATAGAATCAAGAAAACAAATGACAGAATTAAAAGATGGATTAAGGATCTGATCATAGAATTCTCAAAAGAAGAAACAAAGGTTTTAAGAAACATCTTAAAATGTTATTGTTGTAACATGTTAAAAGTTATTTTGTTGATACGCAGGGAAATGTAAATTGAAAATACTTTAAGATTTCATCTTACTCCGGTCACAGTGGCTAAGATCAAAAGAATAAAAGTCTGGAGAGGATGTGAGGAAAGAGGAATGCTCATTCACTGCTGATGGGATTGTAAACTTACACAACTCATATAGAAATCATTGTAGAGAACTCTTAAAAAAATGAACATTTGTCCCGGTTATAAGACTCTTCATCATATACCCAAAGGACTCGTCCTGTTGCATAGATACTGGTGCATCCATGTTTTTTGCTGCTCTTTTCACAATAGCTAAGAGATGGAAGCAGCCTAAGTGTACCTCAACTGATAGGTACATAATGAAAACGTGATGCATGTACACAATCAAGTTATCCTCAGCAGTAATGAAATATGAAATGACATTTGCAGGTAAATGGATGGAACTAGAAACTGTTTTGCTAAGTGAAGTAACACAGACTCAGAAAAACAAACAATGTATATTCTCCATCATTTGTTGATCCTAGCAACAAATCCTTATATGTTAGTATGTATCATGATATCATTCCCAGAAGCTGGAAAAGTACAAAGGAACCAGAAAGATAAAGGGAAAGAACACATGTAAATGACACTAGTAGGAGAGAGGTGTTACTAAGGGAGAAATAGTTAAAACTGTGTTATTTAAGAGATGTGGGGCCATAGGAGACTGGTATTTTGAAGGGGAAAATGGGTACACTTAAATGGGATAGACATGGAGGGAGGTCAGTCAGAGAGAGAGAGAGAGAGAGAGAGAGAGAGAGAATAAATAATGCCTAGCTAGTTTAAAACAGCAGAGGGAATCATGTTGTTCTAACACCCTTATGACAAATTCAATATTGAATATCTCTACATGAGTCTATGCGCTTGGGTGAATTCTACATGGCAGAAAGCAGGGCCAGACTGGAAAAATTCCTTTGAGTTGTTGAACGTGGTGGTGCAAAAGACTCCAAAAATTGTACACAGTTTTTTTTTACAATCCATGATTGCCTTCCAGAACCTGAGCTTAAGCCCCTATTGCTGAAAAGAAGAGATATTTCAGAGGCTGGATTTGGAGCAATGGGTTAGAACTGACCTGGAAGCCACTTCCCCTGAAGGCTAACTCTCATAGTTCTGGAGAGCACTAACTATGCAAGCAGCCAAGGGAGAGCATCAATTGATGGACCAACACCAGCTTCATGACACAAAAACCACATCAGTGACTGGCATGGCACTCAACACTGGTGAAGTAGTGGCACTTTTGTCTTGGAGTCATTCAATGGCTACCTAATTGGTCTTAGAGCCCACTGAATGGGAGACAATCCATATGTGGTATTGTAATCATAGCCAAATACACATAGTTAAAGAGATCATAGATCTTAGAGAAATCCCAAGGCTGTCTCATCCCTAGATATTGTAACTTCTTACTAAGTGAGAAGTATGTATGCAGATTATATATATGTAGTCAAGTATTCCAGCCACCACACATCAAGGAAGGTTGTGTTGCATCAGATGGAGACTACTACAGAGTACCACAACTGGTCATATAAAGACATTGTCTGAATTGTCCATGTCTAAGTAGCACATCTACAATGCAATCTGTATATTCAAGGCTCACACAACATGGAATATGAGTAAAGAGGATACTAATGAATCTCTCAGCTCTCATTAATGATGTTCCCTCATGTAACAGAGTTTCAGAACCACAAAAGGTCGCAAATGGCCAAAGAATGGAGATTAGGAATCTACAGAACATGAATTGCTGAATAGGACTCTTATATTGAGTTTCAATCACCCAAGGCTCAGGGGCCATTGTGGAAGAGTGGGAGGAAAGATTATAAGAGCCAGCGAGGAGATGCATGACCATATGGAAGTAGAATCCTGCAAGCTACTAGGACCATGCTCATATGAATCTACAGAAATGGCATCAGTATGCTCAAGACCCATGCAAACTCAAGCTGACAAAACCCCAGCATGAAACTAGAGAAATGGGTAGCAGACCTGAATCTTTCCTGAAGACATATTGGCAACTGATCACTATTGGGTTAGGAAGACCTAGTCTTCCTAAAGTGAGGGATTCTGGTTAGGCTGACTAAACCTCATTGGATGAACCTGCATTGAGGAACATGTGGGGACACTAAGTCGACATAATAGATATTAACAGATGAAAGAATGTGTGAATTCCAGTTGAGGGGCTTTGGGGTGCCTGTGGGGAAGGGGGTGCAAAGATGAGTACAATTGTTTGAGATATTCTGTATGAAATACAGAATGATTCAATAAAATATTTAAATTCCAATTAAATATATAGTTGAAAAAAATAATGCTATTATTTTGTACCAGGGTACATTTCCCCAAAATGGTTATAGAAACATCATTCAGATTTTCTCTGGTATTTGGCCCCTCTCCACCCATGTAATGGCATCTCTTTTTCTTCCTTATAAAACTACCTGCGTTTTGTCAGTCTTAATGAATAGATTAAAGAAGGAGAATTAAGTTATTTTATATAACTAATTAGACAGCTGTTGATTGACCACTCTGATAAAAGTACTACTACTACATCAACTAAGATAGTTTGTTATGCCAGTCATTATGGTTATTAGGCTCTACAGCTGGGTTGGACCACTGATTGCTTTTTTCTCTTATCATCTTTCATAGTGTCCTCTAAAACGATCAGAGGTAGTATTCAGGAAGAAGACAGATTTCCAGATCAGTTACAACTCCATTGCTCTAAGTCTTGTAATTGAACTGTGTCTTGTTTTCAGAAATAGGGTCTTAGCTTCAGGTTCTGGGGGTAATAAAAGGCTGTGGCAATAGCCTGTGTTAACTTGGTACTCTCTTGGACTACCCTGAGAAACAACTCAGAGGGAATTTCCTCCTGTTTGGCACTGTGTTCCTTGACATTTAGCCTTCAAGTATACACATGCACTCATGTTCAGATACAGTATGTGTATTTTCCCACAAATGTCATAGAGACACAGAGACAGAAGAACATACATATGAACTTACTCTTTCAACAGATACCCACTAACCTCCTGTTTGGCTGCAAACATCATGTCAGCCTCAAGTTAAAAGCAGTGAAGAAGGGAGACACAGCTTCTTCCCTACCGATTAGGGTTTATGACAGAAAGCCAAATAACAGTACAGAATTTAGTGCAGACTGTGGAAGCCTTCCAAAAGAAATGAAATATGAATGAACTGGATCTGGTAGATTAGAAGCAACCAGGTGAAGATAGATTTGTGATGAAAATGTAAAGAGAAAAGCAGATGTGAATATAGAGAGGTATGGGACAGAATGGTTCTTTCAAGGAAGTTCAGTGAGGGAAGTTGACTGGAGTTAATGATGAGGAATCATCCTGGACAGGTAGACAGTGTTCCAAACATGAAGGGAAGCCATTGAGCTCATGAATCATGGAAATAATATGATCAAAATGTATATGTTCTTCTGCTGTCAGATGAGAAGCTTTATGGAGCAAACCTGTGGTCTGGAGGTATAGGGAGGGTCCTGAACAGAAATGATGATGCTTTGGTTAAGGATGGAGTAAACAGTATGAGTAACCATTCTTTAAATCTGTCAGTATAATTCAGAGGACATATTTATTGGAGATTTTAGTTTGAGAAATTGATATATGAGATATATCAGGTTATGCTCCAGGTTTTAATTCAGATAAGTGGGTTTGTTGCAGTAACACTAAACAGGAGAATCCTGTTTAGGAAGACATTTTACTCTGAGTATAAAAATATTTGCAGTTTGGATCAAATTAATCAAGCTCCTGTAAGATATCCAAGTAAAAATATCAATATATACAATAATCAATAAAGCCAAGGGCCCATCTACAGATGTGAACCTCAGCAAGAATAAATGAACTGTGATAAAAAAGCCAAAACTTGAAAAATATAGAAGATAATAGAAGCTCTGACAGTAGAAGAGGTGTCTCTAAATGAATGTTCCAGGTCAGCAAGTGGCACAGAGTCTCAAAGAACATTAACATTTAAGCAGGATGAGTGAGCTCTTGATAGATGCACCAGGGGAAAGAAATCATAAGAAGGCAATATCTCAGGACCCCAGATACTTTGTAAATGTGCTTTGGAATGCATATAGAAAGTATGTATGTTTAAAAAGAGGATAGGATAAAACATCTGTTCTCAAGTAAGGAAGTAGCATTTTTGACAGAAAGGAAAAAAAATGTACATGGGAGATGAAACAGTTGGGGCTTAGATGTGATTGGCCCATGAAGAGGGAGGTAGGAAGGAAGTAGGGAATTCTCTTTTCCAGGTCCCAAGATCAATATTGGAGGCTTCCTCACCATTCAAGTTTTACGGGTACTTATTCAAATTTGTGTTAAAGATCACATACGATGCTTGTATATAATTTTAAATTTTTTATTGAAGTTTATACATTTCATACAACAATTTTGAATCAAATTTAGACCCCCTCTTCCATCTACCTCCCTCCTCAGCCCCCACTGGCCCTCATGCATTCTGTAATACATGGTAAGTCTTATCCAGTCAAGCATTAGTGCCCAGATGTCCTTTAATGCAAATATGTTCATTGGAGTCTGGCCAGGCTATTTAGAGTTCCTAAGTAAGGCATACTCTCCTTCTCCAGTCATAATTAGTCCCCAGTAGTTCTCAGTCTATTTCTGGCCAAACACCAATTTCTATCACTCCATTTGGGGCCCTTGTCTAATTTGAGTTGGTGTGGGTCCTGTGGTCAGTGCCATCATTGCCACAATTTGAGATGCCCAAGCTTCCAGGAGCCTGAAAGACTGCTTCCTTAAGTTCATGAACCAGTCCTGGCTTTAACTATTTTTCTGCCCTCTCTTCCACAATGATCCCTGAGCCATTGATGGTTGAGGTTCAATACAGGAGTCCTATCCAGAGAAATATACTCTGCAGCCTCTCATTTTATAAAGCTTGCCTAGTTGTTACCTTCTGTGTTTGTAGCACTGTGCTTTTTAAAGAAACTTCACAGGTGAGAGTTGAGGGATGCTTTAATTTCTCTCTCCTCCTCATTCCATTGTGTTCCATGAGACTTCGTGTAGAGGTTCAGCTGCAGATAAGTCACCTAGGACTTGGTATCCCTCAGACATATATCCTCTGTGTTTGATCAGTTGTACAATTCTTCTGTAGCCTCCGTCTGTTGCAAAAAGAAGCTTCCTTGATGAGTGGTATACTATATATTTGTCTGTAGATATAAGAATCCATATTTAACATATGGTAAGAAATTACATTTCTCTAGAGATATCACAGAGGTATGGTTCTCTCTGGATTTATATCTACTCCAAACACTTGTATTTGGAATAGTCTATAGTGCCATCCATAAGTTTACTCCTATTGAGAGGGTTTTGTGTGCTGTTCTGGTGGTTACAGTTATTAGAATATAAGGTTGAGTTAGATCATTGATTGATTTTCCCCCCTTATAATTTTGCATGTTATAATCTGGCATTATGGGAGCTAAAGGTCAGGTAGAAGGCTTTCAGGTCAGTTTCTGTTCCATTGCTCTTAGTCTTATATCCAAAGTGTGTCCCGTCTTCAGCAGTAGGATCTTATCTTTTAGTTCTGGGAGATAACCAAGAACTTTGGCAATAGCCTGTATTATTTTGGGAAGTCTCTTGGACCACTCTCACCACCATAAAAAGGGAGGTACCTTCTGTCCAGCACTGTGTTCCTTGCCAAACAGTCCCCAGGAATATAGATGTACTAATGTCTGCACACTGCATTTCTCAGGGTGTTTGGGTGGCATCACATTTCCCTCTGGGTTCCCCAGCCCTCCGAGATTCATTCACCTCTGCTCTTTTTCCTCCTCTCTGTCTTCTCTCCTTCCTTTCCATCCCTGAATGCTCCTTATCCCCACTCTACCCCCGCTAACAGGGGCCTCCCTTCATTCTCCCCTTCTGATCCTCTCCCACTGTAACCACCTGCAGGTCCCTCCCTCCTCTCCTCCATGCCAAACACGTTTCCACCTCCCCTGTTCTTCTGTCCCTGACCATCCCCTCTTTTCATGTTCTTTCTTTTCCTTAATCTCTCTGTATTCTTTCTCTTTTCCTGGCTCCTGGTGTTCCCTGAGTTTCTATACCCACATAAAAGGGATTGATACTGCAATCCACAAATGAGGAAGCATATGCAGTGCTTGTTTTTCTGCATTAGTGTTCCTTCTCTTAGTATAACACTCTCTAGTTCCATCCATTCACCTGCAGATATCATTATTTTATCTTTTCCTTGGGCTGCATAGAGCTCCATGGTGTAAATGCACCACATTTTCATTATCCATTCATCAGTTGAGGGACATTTAGGTTGTTTCCATTTCTTAACTGTTGTGAGGAGAACTGCAATAAACATGAATGTACAGGTATCTCTACAATAGGATGAGTCCTTTGGGTATATGCGAAGGAGTGGTATAACTGGAACATATGGTAGATTCATTTTTAGTTTTTTGAGAGTTCTACGTACTATTTTACATAGTGGTTTCGCAAGTTTACATTCCTGCCAGCAATGAATGAGTATTCTCCTTTTTCCAGCATCTGGTGTCTTTCATTCTCTTGATCTTAGCCTGTCTGACTGTAGTGAGATGGTGGTAGATTTTCTCTGCATTTCTCTAATTGCTAAGGATATTGGGCATTTTTCAATATGTTTCTTAACCATTTTTATTTCATCTTTTGAGAATTCTGTTCAGGTCTATAGCCCATCTTTTTGTTATTTCTTATTTGCTTTTTGAGTTATTTGTGTATTCTTGATATTAATCCTCTGTTGGATGTATAACTGGTAAAATTTTCTCCCTCTCAGTGGGTTTTCTCTTCCCTTCCTTTTTTGTTTCTATTGTTGTACGTAGATTTTTGTAGATTAATGTGTTCCCACATATTGCTTTTTGTCTTTAATGCTTAAGCAGTGGGTGTCTGATTTAGAAAGTCCTTTCCTATGCCTTTATCTTGGATACTGCTTATGTTTTCTTCTAGAAGTTTCAAAGTTTAAGATTTTGTATTGAGGTCTTTGATCTATTTGGGGTTGACCTTCTTACAGAAAAAACGTAAAGGCTCAATATTCTTCTACAGGTGGAGATTCAGTTTTTCCAACACCATTTGTTGAAGATGTTGTCTTTCCTCCATTGTGGGTTCTTGGGACCATTGTCAAATATCAGGTGACTGTAATTGCATGTACTCATGTTTGGATCTTCTGTCATGTTCCAAGGATCTACATGTCCATTTTTATGCCAGTATCATGCTGTTTTTATGAGTATAGTTCTGTAATATAATCTGAGATCTGATATGGTGATCCCTCCAGGGTTGGTCTTTTTGCGCAAAATTACTTTTGCTATCTGGGGTCTTTTGTGATTTGATATGAATTTTAAGATGGGTTTTTCTAGCTCTGTGAAGGATGTCATAGGTGTTTTGATTGACACTGTATTGAATTTATAGATCACTTTTGGTAAGATGGTCACTTTTATAATGTTGATTCTACCAATCCATGAGCATACTAGGGCCTTCCATCTTCTACTGTCTTCCTCTACCTCTTTCTTTAAAGATTTGTAGAGATCCTTAATGTCTTTAGGTAGGTTTATTGCTAAATATTTTTTGAGGTTATTATAAATGAGAACTTTTCCTTGAATGCTTTTTCTGGTTGCTTTTTATTAGTATATAGAAAGTCTACTGATTTTTGGAAGTTGATTTTGTAACCTGCCACTTTACCCAAAGTATTAATAATTTCTGAAAATTTTCTGGTGGATTTCTTTGGATCTTTTATGAATAATATCATATTGTCTGCAAATAGAGGTAAAACAACCTCTTCTTTTCCAATTAATAGTCCTTTGATTTCCTTCTCTTGTCTTACTGCTTTTGCAAGATTTTCAAGCACTTTTTTTGCAAAGGAGTAGAGATCGTAGACAGCCCTGTCTGGTTCCTGATTTTAATGGGAATGCTTCTATGTTTTCTCCTCTTAGAATGAGTTTAGCTCTGGGTTTGTTGTATATAGCTTTAATTATGCTGAGGTTCTCTCTATATAGACCCATTCCTTTTAGGACATTTAACATGAACCCCTATTTGATTTTGTCAGGGGTCTTTTCTGCATCTATTGAGATGCCCATGGGATTTTTTTCTTTAAGTTAATTTATATGTTTTATTACATTTATTGACTTACATATACTGAACCATCCCTGCATCTCTGGATTAAAGCAACTTGATCATAGTGGATGATCTGACTGATGTGTGTCTGTATATATTTAGGTGAGTGTCTTTTTATTTTTGTTCAGCAGGGATATGGGCCTATAGAGTTCTTTTTATGTTGTATCTTTCCCTGATTTTGTTATTAGAGTGATTCTGGCTTCATAGAAGGAATTTGGGAATTATATTCTTTTTGAAAAATTTAAACAGTATTGGTTGTAAATCTTCTTTGAATGGCTGATAGAATTCTTCTGTGAGTCCATCTAGCCCTCGGATTTTTTAGTCTAGAGGTTTTGTATTAATGTTTCAATTTCCTTATTTGTTATGGATCTGTTTAAGCTGACGATTTCTTCTTGGTTTAACTTTGGTGGTTGTCCATAATTTTAGAAATTCATCCATTTCTTTTAGATTTTCATATTTAATGGTGAATAGGTTTTAAAGAATCCCCTTACAATATTCTGGATTGTTTTGGTGTCTGTTGTGATATTTCTGTTTTCATCTCTGATTTTGTTGATTTGGATTTTCCCTTTCTTTCTTTTGGTTAATTGGGATAGGGGTCTGTCTAACCTTTCAAAGATCCAGCTGTTAGATTGATTAATTTTTTGTATTCTTTTTCTTTGTTCTAGTTCATTAATTTTGACTCTGATTTTTGTTGTTTCTTATCATCAACATAGTTTGCGCTTGATTTTTTCTTTGCTTTCAAGAGTTTTGAGTTGTAGTGTTAAGTCATTTACATGTGTTCTTTCCGATTTTTCTGTGTAGGCATAAGGGCTATAAACTTCTCTCTGAGGACTGCTTTTAAGGTGTCCCAGAGGTTTTGTTGTGTTGTATTCTAATCTCATTTAGTTTCAGTCATACGTTTATTCCTTTCTTGATTTCTTCTATGAGCCATTCATCATTCAGGAATTTGTTGTTTAATCTCTATGATTTCATATAGTATTATAGCTTCTTTTGTGGTTGAATATAAGCTTTATTGTACTATGATCTGATAGAATAAATAAAATTATTTCAATATTTTTGTATTTGTTGAAATTTGTGTCTTGGAATGTGGTCAATTTTAGAAAAACTTGCATGTGAAGCTGAGTAGACAGTGTATTTTTTGGTCCTTCAGAGGAATGTTCTGTACATATTTGACAGGTCTATTTCATTTAAAATATCATTTAATTCAGATGTTTCTCTCTTATTTCCTTGTCCAGTTGACCTGTCTAATACAACTAGTGGGGTACTGAAGACATCTACTACTACTGAGTTGGGATTAATCTGGGGTTAATTCTTGGAGTACTGTTTTTATGAAATTGGGTACTCCAGGGTTTGGTACATATATGTTCATGATTGTAATATCCTCTTGTCCATTGATTGTTTCTTTGATTAGAAGGATGTAAGTATCTTTATCTCTTATGATTAGTTTTAATTTGAAATCTATTTTGTCAAATATTAGAGTTGCAACATTTTCTGGTTTCTTAGAGTCATTTGCTATGTTTATTTTTCCATTCTTCCATGGTATTGTCTATTCTTGAAGCTTAGATGAGTTTCTTGAATACAATAGAAATATGAATTTTCTTTTTTGATTTATTCATCTAGTCTGTGTCTTTTGACAGGGGAGTTGGGAACATTTATATTTAGTCTTATAATTCAAAGATGTGTATTGGATATTGCCATTTTAATTTCTTTGTGTTTATGGCCCTTTTTGTGTTTCTGATTTTATACCTATCCTTGTTTTCTATTTCTAGCCTCTTGAGTATACTCATTCCTTTCTTTGGTCCTTTGCATTGCTTCAAGTGTTCTCTGTAGGGCTGGTCTGGGTGGACGTGAATTCTTTTAGCCTATCCATGTCGTGAAAAATGTTCTGTTCCCCTTCAACCATGCTTGATTGTTTTGCTGGATAAAGTATTTGGGGTTAGCATCCATGTTCATTTAGAGGTGGGTAATATTTTTGTCAAGGCTCTTCTGGCTTTCATAGTTTCCATTGAAGGATCAGTTTTGATTCTGATAGGTTTTCTTTATATGTGGCTTGTTATTTTTCTCTAGCAACTTTCAGTATCCTCCCTTTGTTCTGTACATTTCCTTTTTTTTTTTTTTTACTATATGTCATGGGGAGTTTCTGTTCTGGTCATGTCTAATTGATGTTCTATATGCTTATTGAATCTTTATAGGTAAGTCTTTCCTTGATTTAAGGAACGTTTAATCTATAATTATGTTGACGATCTGTTCAATGTCACTGACCTGAGTTCCTTCTCCTTCTTGTATGCCTATAATTTGTAGACTTGGACTTTTCCTATTGTCCCTGATGTCTTGAGTATCCCATTTCCTTTTTCTTTTTTAAATTTTACATAGTCTTTGCTTACAGAGTCTAAATCTCAACTTTGTCATCCAGTGTTGATATTCTGTTTTCTATTTTATTCACTCTGTGAGGCTTTCTGCTGTTGTTTTAAATTGACTTATTGCGTTTCTTAATGTCATGTTAATTTCCTTTTGGGTTTTCTTCACTATTTCTCTTTTGTGAAAATACTTTTCAAGTCATGAATTATTTTTAATGTTTCACTAAACCACATATTTTTATATTCTTGAGCACCCTCACAAGCATTTGCCTTTCCTCTTTGAGATCTTTGAGTTGTTTCTCTGTGTTTTCTTTAAGTTCTTTGAAAGTGCTTATGGTTTTTTAAATTCTGTGTCCCTGTGTTCCTCAGGGTGGTTCTCATTGCAGTGCACTGCTGTAGGACTAGTGGGTTTTGTTGGGAACATAGTTTCATATTGTTTGTGTTCCTGTGCTGCTGTCTGGTTCTTTGTTGGTTATGTGTCTAGTAGGAACTTCTAATCTGCTTTTGTTTAATTTAGTTTTGGTTCTTTTATACTGTTTATGTAACTTCGTTCCTTCTTGTTTAGGAATGGGAAATGAATTTTTATTTGTTTCAGGTTCTTGCAGGGTGGTAGACTGGTCTGGGTGGTTGGTAAGACAGGGAAGTTGGTAGGCTGGTCAGGTTAGTACGAGGTGGGTCTGTGTCAGATAGATCAGAAGGCAGTGGAGTCTATGCTAGAAACTAGTCCAGAGATCTGCAGGGGAAGGTGGAAAGGAACCGGATCCCATCTGGGGGTGGGGCTGGCAGGGGACAGGGTCAGTGTGGGTCAGTGAAATGGAATAGAGATGCAGTGCGTAGGATCTGACTTACCAGACTCCTAGAGAGGCAAATCTGTCTGACTGGTTAGGGGCCTGGGAAGATGGCGCAGGGGAATAGCCCGAGAACTAACTTAGGGTTCTATGGTGAGCTGTTTAGCTAGTCTGGGTTAGGAAGCTATTCCAGAGATCTGGGTGGGAGGAACTGGAGCTCAGCTGGGGGATGGGGATGGCCATATATCTTTGTGGATCCTAAATAGTGTGTTTTTAACACATGAAGTTCTTAAGGTGGGGCTTTTGCAAACTAAAAAGTGTTACAGTGGGAGCTTGAAGTGCTATTTAGAAAGAATCGTCAACACTGCAAACTGCAAATTATACATTTCCTGACCATGTCTTAACAAGTGGTTCAGAGAGTTTAAGGAAATTTAGCAAATTTATTTAGCAATAACATTTAGCAAATAAATTGTTATTTCCTTGACTACCACATATGAAACACAAGGCTTTTGATTCCTCTAGGAGGTAGAGTTTCATCTTTCATATGCTAATTTTTCAGTTCCTTAATGACTTAGGAGTTAGAAAGTATTCTGTGATTTTTGCAAGTTTAATAAGCCTGAGTGGTACTTACTGAGGGATGCGGCTCCTTCCTCTCCTTCTCCCATATTTTCCCCTTTCCCTGTCTCCTGGTCTCTCTTACTCTCCCCTCCACCACTCCTTTCCTCCTTCCCTTGCACCCCCCATTCCTTATTCTCCATCCTTATCTCCCTTCTCCTTCCATATACATTGTATATGGGACTTTGGGGGAAGATGAGGAACAGGAGAACACAAGATGAACATTCACAGAGAGATGATAGAGGGTTGATGGCTGGCTAAGACCAGGGAGCACAGTGCTGCCTTGCATCATTTAGTGTGGGTTGAGGTGGAGGCATATTAATCAGATGATACTCCACTCTTATAACAGGTAGGGCACTTGATGTAGATTCAGATCTCTTTTACAACAGTGTTAGACCCAGGAATTCTGTTCAGTCAGCTATGCCATAATACAGTTTGGTAACCAAACACAAGATGTATTCTGATCTGTGCATAAAGTTTAACTTTCTAGTCATTCCCAAAAAGTTGGGAACTCTGTTTTGTTAATCATCAGTCATTCAGAAAAATGCATAGTATTGATCACTTCCGCACAAAAACAGTTGTTCAATTTCATTCAGTTCTGGATTATTTCACTTCTGGCCTTGAAATTGTATTTTGTCTTTGGCTATTCAGTGTCTCTTTATTTCATGATAAAATCAAAAATTCACAGAGATTATGCACATTTTCTTTGCAATATCCACTGTCTTATTTATTTACACTGCATATCCCTACATTAACCCTCCATGATTTTAACAACTCACATATGTTGCCAATTAGAAGACTTTGTCAGAGTGGATTATATATATTGATCATTATGCCTTCAATTAATCAGGCTTTAATTACTTTTCTGCCTATCTCAGTCTCCAGCCTTGAGAATTCATCATTCCTTCCAGCCTCTGGCCTCTGAGATCTCATCATATCTTCTATTGTTGGTGATTTTCTAAGTGTCTCTCCAAGTCATCATGCAATTCAGCTGCCAAGAAGCTTATATTGCCAAGAACTGAACTATCTGGGAAACTATCTGTGCATTATGCATGTCAGGTAAATGGAACTCTGTTCCAGAGAGCCTAAAAAGCTTAAGCACTGAAATCATTAACTGTTGAAGACAAAAAAAAAAAAGTACAAATATGGGGGCTGGAGAGATGTCTCAGTGCTTAGGAATACTGGCTGCTCTTACAGAGGACCTGGGTTCTGTTTCCAGCACTCACATAGCAGCTAACGACTATCCATAACACCAATCCAAGGGGATCCATCACCTTTTTCTGACCTCTATGGGCAATGCACAACACAGCTGCACTTATATATGTGCAACCAATACTTTCATATACATAAAAATTTTAAAGTAAAAATATGAGAAAAAGAAGAAAGAAAGCAAAGCAAATAAATCAAACCCTTTAACTGCATCCTCCGAATGGAAGACAAAGCTGCACGTGAAGCACTTCTGACATACTTTAAAGAAGCCTAAAATGCACATGTCAAGCAAACATTTAGCAAAATCAGGTATTGTTTCTGATGAGATCAGTGTACTGCAGCTTGCTTATGTGTATGGCTCATCACATGGTGGGGACCTTGGTATGTCTTCCATTCTGCTGTAGGAGAATAACTGGAGGAAAACACTGGAGTGCCTGATTTTGGAAAGACTTTTACTCATTCATTATTCACTCATTCATTATGTATCTATCAAAAGCCTGTTGTGTATTAAACGATGGAAGGCTGTGTGAATGTAGAACTGGACAGGACTGTCTCTGGCTTAATATGTTTATTTTTTAGTAGAAGCCAAAGGATAATAACCGAATTAAAAAAAAAAGCATTTTAACAGAGCATAAATTAGGAATTTAAAGAAACAGAATGACAAGAAAATTTTGCCTTCTATCTCAAAACTTCATTCATTTTACTAGCAAAGCTCTTACTCCTTTCAAAATATATCTAGGCTCTTATACCTGCTAAATCCTGATCATCCCATTGTGATACAAACAAGCACATTTTTTTTGCTTGTATTATCGTGGACATGCCCCAATGTTCTTTTTAGTTTCAGTCATCCTTGTTGTCTGTGTTCATTCGGTAAAATAATCCATTTAAAATGTTTGTCTAATTGTTTATTATTTTTATGAGTATTTTGTTTGCATGTATGCTAGTATGTCTATGGAGGTGATAAGAGGACTTTGTATCCCTCTGGAACTGGAGTTATGAATGACTGTTAGCTGACATGCGAGTCTTTAGAACCCAATCCAGGTCCTCTACAAGAGCAGTCAGTGCTCTAAGCCATTGAGCCATCTCTCCAGCCCCAAGAGTAATCCATTTTAAAGAAATGAGTCCTAACACATAATTCAGATCATGCTACCTGGCTCAGCGGCACTTGATGTCAGTGTTCATTTCAAAATCTCAGCAGTTTCTGACTCATTGTCCTTCATCATTTGTAGGCCCTGTCACCTTAGTAATCCCCTTTTCTACCCCCTGCCCCCGCCGTTGCCCACAGTGCTCTAGAACTCTGCTGTCTTTATTATTCCTTAAGCACAACAGCATTGTTTTGCGTTAGGCTTTGTGGTCAGCAGTATTCCAAGGTGGTACTTCAAAATCCTGGACCTAATATACACACACCAATTACTAGTTATTTAATCAAGCATGAATCTAGGTGCTGCTACAATGGGATTTTGCAAGTGTAATTAAAATCCACAAGTTAGCTTGCTTTCATGGAGGAACATTATCCTAGGGGAGTCAAAGAAGGGACTCGTCTATTATCTGAGCCCTTAAATCTCAGTCTCATTCTCAGAAAAAGAGTACATTTAAGATTGCAGTGAGGAGGGAAATTTGATGTGAGGAAATATCTCTTTCTGGCTTAAAAATGGTGGCAGGCACACGACAGTGAGTGAAAATGGTCTTTATTTGCTAGAAAAGCATCTTAGCTGACAAACGTCAAGGAAATTTGGAGCTCAGTCTGATCACTAGAACTGGGTTCTGTCATCAGTCTGAGGATGTTTTGGTTAAGGATCCTGAATCCTAGGTGACCCTTCAGTTCAGTTCAGCCATGAGTCTCTGAATAGAGACCCAAGTCACACTATACCTGTATTTCTGATGTACAGGAGTCGTGAAACAGTGCAGGTGTGCTGTTTCAAGCCACTGTGTCCGGTGTTACTTGACACAGAACAAGTGGCACAAACATAAGGCAGCCTCCCCCCCCCCCCCCCCCCCGCATTGTCTGTCAGTCTTTCCTAAGAGGATTTGCTCCCACTGATTCCTCAGGAGCCTTGAGCTGGCACCCTCATTTCCATTGGTTTCTGACCGCCACCATCTCTGTGAAATATTCCATAGCAATTACAGATTTGATGTTCCTAGAATTAGGTTGAGAATTTGAATTAGGCAACTGTTATGGTGTCGGCAAGTTACAGAGAAACCACAAAGAATGTCATGGGGAGGAACTCAAGAGGAATAAGCCAGAATTTGGGACAGGGCTCTGTAGTGAGGACTGTGTGTGTGTGTTGTGACCTTTCACAGCAGCAGATAGGCAACTTGTACAATGCCACAGAGCAAGCCTTAGCACCTCTCCTCCCTCCATTTATTTGTCTGCCAGTTTTACTAGGGAATCATGACAATGGGACTTGTTTTTCAGACAAATTTGTTCCTTTGTTTATCCTCAGCCTGAACTAGTTTAGGAGTATAAGGTCCAACCTTACTCAAATGAAAGAATCAGGAGGTAAAGCATCCAGTTGGTTAACAAAAAAAAAAAATGTTTCTTTAATATCAGGCTATGAAAACCCAGGCTAGGAAAAGAAATAAAAGGAGATAATGTTCCAGATGGAGGAGACAGGAAATACTCATGTATGTCTGCTGTGCTTGAGGAATAACAGGTTGATTCAATTGTATTTAAAATTGAAGAGTCAGAGGTCATGGAGATTGGAAAAAGTTAAGAACCAGGGGATGCAGGGTCTGGGAAGATGTAACAGTAGAATCTCATTAGATTTCAACTAGAAAATAGAAGTGAAGCTGTAGTTTTAAGAAGGGATCCTGGATGTTTTACACTGTCAATAACCAGAGGGAGAATATTTTAAATTCAAGACATAGTTGAACGTCATCTTTGCTTCTCTCTTCTGCTGGACCCTTCCCTTGGGGAAGTGTCTAGATGTTCTTTCCCAATTTTTACTTCTGTCTTTTGTATTTCTATATAGGACAGTTCTTATGGAATAGTCCCATAGCTCTTTGATTAGAGCTTTCTGAGTTTATTTTTGAAAGCCCCTCAGTGTTGTCTTTGACATTGTTTAAAGAGGGCATATTTTTTTCCTTTGTCTTTTCAAGTTCAAATAAAACACTTGAACATAGTAAGTATTCAATAGTTATTAATTATTAGCACATTCTATTTTTAGAACATGTTGGTCCACCATTGGGGTTGATTATTAAGAATATAAATAGCTGGAGTCAGGCAGTCTATGATTAAGTCCCTGGTCAGGATCTTTCTAGCAATGAGACAATGGACAAGAATATAGACACTCTGGATTTTAGACTGTCATCTGCAAATGATATAGAAACATGCTATTTTGTTAGTAACTTAAGTGAGATAATGTTTATAATTATTGTTATAGTCTATAAATATGAGGTACCATTATTGACTATTATTGATCAAGATGAGATGGAAGGAATAAAAAAAAATGATATTTTAATTTTTTTTATTTTGCCTCCTCACACCAATTGAAAAGGGTATTAATATTGTTTATAGTTTAAGAGGAAAGAGAAAATATGTTTTCTTAAAGGATAAACTGATGAAGGGGAAGGCTTGGTACAGAGAAGGATAAAGGAAGCAAATTCTGGAGTTCTCTGCAAACTAACAAAGGCCTATGGAGGTTTGTTCATGTGACGCCGTCCCTGCTCCCTCGTGCTACTAGTTTACAGCACAGGCTTTGGGGAGGTTGTGGGGGGTCTAACTTTCTTTTTTTGTTTGTTTTGTTTTTTGAGATATGATATCTGTCTGGTGCCAACTGGCCTGTAACTCCTTATGAGACCAGGCTGGTCTGGATCTCTCAGAGAGCTATCCACCTCTTCCTCTGAGTGCTGGGATTAAAGGCACATGCCACCATGTGCTACTGAGCTCTAAATTTTAAGGGAGGTGGTAGTGACTGTTGTATTTACATACTCCTAAGACCAACTATAAACCAGTCTATCTCCAGTAAAACCTAGGTGAACTCCTTAATAGTGTGAGCATACTTAAATAAAGACAGTGCATCCTTCACCTATTTTGAAAACACTGCATAATCTCCTTGGATGCTTATGCAATGAAAACAGAATATCTAAACCCTACAACAGGAGTTGAATTAATTTGTTATCATTCTTGTTAATGAGATCTCCATGTCAGATTGAATTTGATGTAGAAAAAGGTGATGAAATAAAAGTAAATGCTAATCTATTTCAATAATGAAGTAGATGATAATTAGTAAATATTCAAAGGAATGAATGCATCTCCATTACCCACATTTTGATATGACATTTCCAACCTTAAGCCAAATATGCTATTTTGGAGGTATAATGTTCATTATATCTCAGAATGAAAAATTTCTGAAGAGGAACGGTTGGTAGTGAGGTAATGGAAGGGTCCAGAGACTGATTACCTACTTCCTCTTCCTGTGGCACCACTGTTCGGTGAAAGGGATCTCAGAAGACACTCCAATCACTTGCCTCGTGTTTGAGAATGGCTAAGGGCATTATTTCTTTCTGGTTCTTTCCTCTGGAACTACTCCCCTTATTAAAATCCATTATTTTCTTTCTCGTTTTGTGCAACAAAATCATTTAGATAAGGCAAAGTACATCTCCCTATAAATATAATTCAACCAGGCTTTTGAAATGTCTGTTTCTGAAATGCAGACATGCATAACACAATCAACAGCGTTTCAATAGGCAGAAAGATTGAATGTTCTTTTGTTACGCTGGGCATTTTTGAAAAACTGGAATGCATCTATAGTGCTTGCTAGTCTCCCAGGAGACACACAATCCAACAGGACTTTCATTGGTGAATTGGTTTGATGACATAGAAGCCTTCTTATGTTTGATGATTCTCTAAGTTTATAATAAGAAAGAGGATTTTCTTTTTTGTATGAAGAACTCTTTCTACTGTCCTAATAACTTGTGATCTAGTTTTTGAAGTTTAGAGACTAAATTACTTGGGCCTGAACTTTCCAGTGCCTGGATTACACAGGTCAAGGATCAGTGCTCTGCAGTCTTAAGAAGGAATTTTAATGAGAGATTAGAATAATAGTGTAAAAGAAAATTTGTAGGTTGTGGATCACAGCTTGCTGTGTTCTAATTATGTAGACTTTTCCACTCCAGAAAACTGGTGCTTGGACAAGGATGTGAGAGCAGGTTGTTAAGCTAGAAGGTAGTCCTAGGAGTTGAAGGAGTTGGAAATGGAATAAAACTAATGAGTATATGTCAATGACTGGTTATTACTGTGGGTAACTGGTGGGATGGAGTAGAGTAGAGTAGGGGACTTAATCCAGGCAGCATCTCTCTGAGGATTTCTATAAAATGGAAGCATAGGAAAGCTGGATTATATGTCTAATGATCTCTGTTCTTTATAGACTGAGAGTTCATTGTGAGATGTTAAGTCCAAAGCTGTGCAAAGCTTGCCTAGGAGTTCCATAAGTGTCCTATAGACACCCCCACACGCCCACCATGTACAGTGGAAGTACATTGTAGCTGGAGCGATGGCTCAGTGGTTAAGAGCACTGACTCCTCTTGCAGAAGACCTGGGTTCAGTTCCCACCACCCACATGGTAGGTAACAACTGTTTGTAATTCCAGTTTCAGGGGATCTGACACCCTCTTCTGACTTTTGTGGGCAATGCATGCCACAGTGCATTTACATACATTCAGGCAATACTCTCATACACATAAAGTAAAAATAACAAATAAAATGTATTAAAGACTGTCGGAAGTTGGAAAGGAGAAGTGGGGAACATGGGCAAATCTGGAGTGGAGGGAGCAGGGAGTGGATTTGATCAGAACACATTGTATACAGGTATGAAATTAACTAACAATTAAAAATCTCCTGGAAAGCCCCAAGGCATAAAGTCAAGGAAAAGCTGGTACTCGATGTGGGAAAGGGGCTAGCAGGGTGAACAGGGGACCTTGGGAGACTAGGGGACAGAAGACATCTACCTACATTGTTTGCTTTCAGTTTTTATTACAGAGTACTTTTTTGGATGAGTCAGTTGTGATATAAATCATACATAAGATATTCTACCCTCTGTACTATAAATGACTTACAGAAAACACAATAATACTATGCTTGCTCTCTGAAGTGCTCCAACCTCTTCTCCAACAGCTCCCCACTAGCTTGTGTGGTAAGAGAATACAGTTCACTTAGAAGTGTGTGGCACCTACTTCCTCACACAATGTGAGTGGGTTAACTGCTCTAGGTTAAGGACTCATAAGTGATCCTCGAGTATTTCAAGTCTACTCTGAAAGCTGGACACAGACATCATAAAGCTTTGATTAGCATTTGTTGGGGTCCCAGCACTCAGGACCAGCCCGAGGGGGACCAGAGGGTCTCCGCCATGGTGGGGGGGTGAGTAGGCGCAGAGTCAACACAGACTCCGGGAGTTGAGCGGAAAGCCCAGAGCGGTTTGCTTTGCTGCAAACCCATTTATTCAAGAAAGAACAGAGAGTCTTATAGGCCTTGTTAGTCAATAGTCTTATGGGGTGGGGTCTTATACATCTTGTTAGCCAATAATCTTATGGGGTGGGGTGCCGACCACAGCCAACCACAGTTTGTTCCCAGGTGGATCAGGTTCCCTCCAGGTGCTGGACAGAAACTGGCTCCACAATCAACCGGTGTGGAGCACCACACCCACACCCACGAGAGCCATCCCTTCATTCCTCCTGGCAGGTGGCCTAGCTAGGCCCACCCTGCATTATACCCAACAAGCATCTTCCTTTTCTCTTTGCATGGAACACAGTTGTTCTCTGTGACTAAGATCGTCATGCTCTGTGTTCACAGGATTCTGTGAGTTCCAGAGGTAGAGGGCCATTCTTTAAATTGGGGTAAAATTGTAACTGAGCTCCTTTGTACAGTTTTAGAAAGTTGTGTATAGCATCACCACCCAGTCTCCTGCTAATTATGTTCAAAGGCATCTTGGGTACCAAGTACTTCATGCCCACAATAGCATGAGTTTTATGCATCCGAAGGTGTGCAAATTGTTACTAACACTGTTTAGTAAATGAAGCAAATGAGGACCAGAATAGTGATTCTTGCTTTTGACAACCCTGTTGAGCTTTGGGAAACAAGGAAGGGTTTGACTTACCCCTAGAGATTCTGGTTCTGGAAACTTGCATTTCTCACAAGTTCTCAAGCAAAATTTATGCTGCTACCCTATTGGCCATACTTTGAGAAATGTATGTATCTCTTGCATGGATGTCTCATTTAATGTCTGTGTCTGCATTACATGACCTCAGTTCTAGAAACTATGCCTTCCATGTTCATATATCTTTATGTAGCTCAGGAAGTGACATGTGATACCAGAGTACCTTCTGAGAGAAAAATTGTTCCAATTAAAGATCTAGTAGGTATGACCGACTTGCAGCCTACAAGTTACATGTGGTGTGGATAGCTATGAATGTGGCCCAAAATGGAATTATAAACTGACTTAAAATATTAGGAGGCTGGCCTGGTGAGATGGTTCAGTGGTTAAGAACTTTGTTATTGCAAAAAACCTGGGTTTAAATCCTAGAACCCACATAGCAACGAACAACCATCTGTAAAACCATCTGTAACTCCAGTTCCAGGGGATCCTATGCCTTCTGTCCTCCGGGGTCTTTGCATGACGTGGGTACACTAACATATATGCAGGCAATACACTCACACATATAAAATAAAAATAAAGAAATAAAATATTAGGAAGTTTATTTCTTTGCAACTTGGTTCTGTGTTCCTTGAGCATGAGTTTTGTGGATGACAAGGTTGTGTCACCATGTTAAAGATTGGTCATGACTGATGCTAGTTTAAAGTGCAGCTGCCACCTGTGAACAAATGGGCATGCTTATTTACACAATTTATTGCATTTATTATTTTATTATTTTGTGTATGAGAGGGTGCATGTGGGAGGTTTGAATTGCTGTGTGTGGAAGTGTATATCCACCTATGTAATACAGAGGACAGAAAAGGACATTGGGTATTTGACCCTATTATTCTTCCCTTTTCACTTGGGACTGGCAGGCTCTCCTCACTGAAGTTGGAGCTAGCCTGGCAATCAGGAAGCCTTACATATTCTCCTGTCTCAACCTCATATAGTTCGAGGGTATAGCAGGTACATGGCCACCCCCAGCATTGACCATGTGTGCTAGAAATTCTAACTTAGGTCATTATGCTTTCAGAGGAAAGGCTACTATTTTTTATTTTTCTAGATTTTTTTTTTCTTAAAAATATTACTTTTTAATATGTGTGGTTCAGACTTTGCAGCATATGCATTTAGGAGGTGAGCTATCTTACTGGCCTTAGTTTTTATCCTTCCTTCCTTCTTTTCTTTCTTATTTCTATGTTCAATCCTTCCTTCCTTTCCTTTTCTTCCTTTCTTTTTCTCCTTCCTTCCTTCTTCCCCTTTCTTTTCTTTTTCCTTCATTTTTCTTTCTTTCTCCCTCTCTCCCTCCCTCCCTCCCTCCCTCCCTCTCTTCCTTCCTTCCTTCCTTTTTTCCTTCCTTCCTTCTTTCCTAGATAAGACCTCACTATGTAACCTACACTGGTCTCAGACTTGTGGTGATCCCCCAGCCTCAGCTCTTCTAAGCCTGGTGCTATCTCTTAATCTCTGATTCCCTAGACTCTGATTTGCTTCTTTACACTGACACTTGCACTTTCAGCTCTCCAGAGCTGGTTGTCATGGAGGTGACTGCTGAATTCTGATCCCTTAACCCACAAGTTTTTGGGGTAGGCTGATCAGGGGCTCCTTGTTCTTTCTCTCGACTCACAAAGTTAGCTCTGTCTCTCCTTTATAGTCTATGTGTTGTCTGTCTCCATTTAACCTCTGGCTCCTAAAGAACATAGAAGATTGATTTAGAAAACCACAGCCTGTCTGGGTCTCATCCCTAAAATCTCCTCTAAATGAAACAGGAAAGAAGCCAATGGTTTTTCTACTCCCCTGGAGGGGTTGCTGTTATGAAAACAGAAGCAACCTTTGACTTTTATTTTTATCTTCATAATGGCCAGTGCCCTCAAGTTGCCTTCTGTCACAAATGCTGTGTGGAATGAAGCAGCAGGTCCATAGTATTAAAGTCTACCTCCAAACAGCTTTTTATATAGAATATATGATTTTCCTGATATATGGACTTCAGAAAATTTGTGTAAAATGGCAATAGAAGTTTGCAATACAAATTCCTGGGTCCTACTCAGTCTTATTAAGTTGGACTCAAACTATTAGGGATAGGACCAGGAAATCAGCATAACTGTTGACTGTTGAAATTCAAGTGTGAGGACAGCTTCTCTTGACTCAGGATCTGCACACTCATTTATTATAGGGCCAGATGGTAAACATTTTTAGCTTTGCTGGCTGACTGTCCCAGTTCCTGTCGATGGCCTCTGTAATACAAGAACAATGGTAGGGATGTGTAAATCCATTAGGTTTTACTAAGGACTCATTTGAAGATGGATGCTGGTATTTATGTTTATGAATTTTTTTCCCTGTGGGAGACATGAGAACAATTTTTTTCTAACCAGTTAAAAAAATGTAAAAACTCTTCATAAATGAGGAACAATATACACTGAGGGGCAGAATGGATTTGACCCACAGGGTGTAAATGTTTTCCCCTATCCCTAAGACACTCAGTGGTTCTTAGGAAGGAAGGATTGTGTGTAGAGTTGGAAAGGCAGTGCTGTGGTTGACATTTGCGATTTTAGCATAGTGTTCCTTGTTTTATGTGTACTCGGCTTTCATCTCAGATTTTGGAAAGCACAGAAGGTAAGGGATTATCGGACAAACGAGGCAAATGAAACAAGCAGCTAGTGAGTCTCTCAGTCAAGGCTTGGACATCTAATTATTTTTGCAAACTCTGAGACCTTCCAATGCTTTTTAGTATTTTTAAATTAATATTAGAAATGGTGCTGTTTAAATTAGTTTCAGATTCACATGTTTGGAGATTTCATTTCCTAGAGTTTTGATAGTATTAACCATTTTTTGACTCCAAAGATGGCCTGGGCTTGAAGTTCATCCTCTTGACCACATGAAGAATAATGCTGTGTTGCCAAAATCATACATTCAGAGCTGATGAATTTCTTTTATTTTGGAGATAGATGGAGGAAGAAAAGAGGAAAGAGAATAGACAAGTGGTCTATTTTACAGGATTTTAAAGTCAGGAGTAGAAGGCTCAGCATTTAGCAGCCATCTGAGTGCTCTAATGGTCAGATATCTCTGAAAATATCATAAGCTTATTTTGTGGAAGGACAGGTCTAGGCGAACAAAGAACCTATCAGATTTGACTGATACCTTTTTTGAAATGATCTCAAAGTCTAAGTTTCCCACGACAGAATCAGTGCTGCGTTCTGTTTGAGCTAAAACAGAGATTCTGTTGCAATCTATCAAGGCCTAATCCATGTAACTACCTTCTGTTCATTTGCTATAATGTTCTTTCTTTGGAATTAAGCTATGCACATAGCTGGTCCATAGTAGTTTTCTGAAACACAGACTTGAGCTTGTGTGACCAAGAGCTGAGGGACATCATAACTGCATTGATAGAAGGGTGGTCAGTTTTCCTATTGCATTTTCATTCATGATTCAGTTCCCAAAGTACAAAGCATATAAAAGAGATATAACCCTCAATACTAATAAACAGAAAACTTGGATGCCATGAAATTAAAATGCATAGTGATGGTTTCCCAGGGTCCCAATTAGTATCGAGTGAAATTTTGGAGTGTGGAAGAGAGTGACAGTTTTTCATTTATTTAAGCCACTGTGTCCTGTATTAGCTGAAAGATCCTGCTTTCTGAAAACATGAACCAGATATTTCCTCAGCATATATTAGATCTTAAAATGGTAATTATGAATTCCATTTGTAACTTTAGGAATGAGTGTGAATGCTGGTATCTTTGAAACCTGGAAATGTTGTTTTTGTTTTTGTTTTTTTAAAGACAAAATCCAACTACCGAACCATCTAGGTTTTCAAGTACAATTAACTGGCACTGATTGTGAACTGGCATCTTTTGCCCTGCAAGTTGGCTCGTCTCAGACTATCAATGTGTTTGTGCTGCTATATCACAATAACACACACACACACGTGTGCACACACGCGCAGTGATTCTAATGAACGAATGTGTTCTTCCCAAGTCAGGAAGCTAAGAAGTCCAAGATAACCATACTAGTACGTTCAGGGTTCTAGTGATAGTCCAATCTCTGTTTCCAGCCTGATCCCTGGAAGGGAGGAATGCCGTGTCCTTGCGGAAGAAGCGGGAGTGGCAAAATGGGCTGACCTTTCCCTTTTGTAGAAAGCCTCATACCATTAATAGTGTTAATAACATCACTTTGGGCCTTCCAATTAATAAATGTCTTCTTTATCAATACCATGACTTTGCTGATACTCGTACCTTGGAGGGAATACATTCAAATCAAATAAGAATTGTGAACACTTGTTTTGAATGTTTGAACATTGGCCAGACATCATCTAACAGCTAATGACTCAATGAAACTCTACATCCTCGTAGTCTACTTTAGACTGCCAGAGCCTACTGAATAAAAGCATCTTTTTCTCTAAAATATGCATAATATGTAAATTACTGTAGAAGTGTGACATGTCATGATGTTTATACCGTTTCTTAATTTCTATCCTCTGCAATAATGAAGTCATGAGCAGAAGCATACACTGAAAGAAGAAAACTTTGGTGCATTTCAACATTCTGGCATTTGCCAGGGTTGTTACTTCCCCTTCCTTTCCTGTGAAACTGTTCTTGATTCCATAAGATGTACCTTAGAGTTGCCTCAGTGACTTCCCCATAGCATTGTTTTGTTTTCCTCCTGTGCCCCATATACTTTCTCTGTTTATTTGCTATGAAAGGCATTATTATTTTAAAAACAACAGGTAATTAATGCTTTTTTTAACTTCCTACATGTAAGTGTGATTATCTTGAAAACACAGAATGTTACTTTATTTGAAACCTTTACATCAGGGTTGATTTAGTAAAGCACTTGGCTTGAAATCAGTCCCCAGAAATCATGTAAATGCCAAATATAATAGTGCTTGCTTGCAATCATAGCACTGGTGAGAGACGGATACTCGGGGTCATTGATCCACCAGGCCTAACCTAATTGGCATGTCCCATGTCATAGTGAGAGACCCTGTCTGAAAAAGGTAAGGTGTATTATTCTTGATTAATGTCACCTGAAATTGACATCTGCCTCTATATATGTGTGTACATTCTTGCACATGCAACCTCACACACATAAATCAAATATTTACATCTCTCAGTACCTGATTCAGACTAATTACTCACTGTTGGCCTCTCCTGCCATGTCCCTCATAATGACATCACAAGATAATAATGGAGTTTAATTTCCATTGCCTAATTATGTAGTCGTACATCATATCACAAAACAATATTGAGATATTTATGCTATGCTGGTGTAAATACACATTCTATACTACTAGCCATATGTAGAAAATTAAGCATGGTACACTATATTTGGTAATAGCAATAAATGTGTTAGTTACATAGTCAACACTAAACATTATTTTAGAGCACACACCTTCTACTTGTACTTTTTAAGGTTTACCTTAAAGTGATATCCCATTGTATTTGCCTCAGAGACCTTATTGATCACAACTCTTGATTGCATGAGGCCACATCAGTAGTAGAACTGCGTTATCTAAGCTGAGCACACTCTGTAATATTCACACCGTCCTAAAAAGTGATGCAGAAATCTGTCTGTTGATCAAATAAAGAGATTATCAGGATGTTACCTGATGTATTTAACTGCTTAGGCATTGCTACTATACAGCACAAAATATTATAAAAATAGGAATCAATATATATTTTAAAACCCAGTACCATGAGGTATTGCTCTTCCACAACTTTTCCTATATTCTTTTAATTAATTTTTGCTCTGTAACAAATCATCCAAAATCCTAGCACTTATATAGGTAACAAGTATCTATGACATCAAAGTTGAGTGAGGAATCCAGGGGCAGCTGAGCTGACTGGTTCTGGAGCACAGTCTCTGAGGAGGTTGCAATTAAAATGTTACCTGGGGCTTCAATCTCTCGCCAACCAACGCCAGGGAACTAACTGGCTTCTAAGAGAATTTGTGTATGAAGTTGTTGTCTGAGGCCTCAGTTGTCATTGTTTGGGGCATGAGGGGTCAGTTCCTTAACAAATTTCTTCACAGACCTGTTTGAGTAGGCTTACAACACGATACCATCCTCAAAAATATATTAATGAAAGAGCAAGGCATGGTGTACCATACAGCTTATAACCTAGCTTTGAAAATCGCATGCCATCACATTAATGTTTCCATATTTAATGGCTCTGTAGAACCACTTAGATACAGCTTGAGAACAAAGTCACAAAGTAAAAGGAGGCCAGTGGTTAGGATCCACTTTGAAGGCTGGCTATCATATACAGAGCTTTTAATACTTTATGTTTTTTGTAAAAAATAAGATCGTGTTATATTTTAAGTTGCAACTGATTTTTTCACATCAAAAACTCTTAATGCACCTCTTTCCAGATTGGTAGGAACTCTTCACTCTAGCTGCCATTATAATTCAGTAGTTTAGGCAACAACTTAACAATTATTGAATCAATTTTCTATCACCATACACACATATTATTATAGATACATTATTGAGTATTTATATTTTCACTTTTTAAAGAGGATATCAGAATTAGAATTGCTTCATTTCAAAGTAGGATTTAGGTTTCTCTGTCCATTGCTAGATTTCAGAAGAGGAACAAAGTATATTTATAACCATTAACACATAAAAGTACTGATCATCCTGTGTCTTCCTCAAGAGTGGTGTGTTAGTTAAATAATATATTCCCATTCTGATGGGCAATAAAATATTATCCCAATTTTCATTTAATTGCTTGGACATGTGTTACTTTTTTCATTATGAGAAGTGTTTGGTATTTGCCTGCGGTTAGCAATTTGATTTTAATAATTGTTTGCTTTGGGAAGTTCATAGCTACTCTTTTGCAAGGGGTCCTAGTATCTATTTTAATGTGATATATCCAAAGGTCTACCAGTGTTCACAGCGGTTAAATATACACAGAAATTCTATCCAGATTGTTTCTGGACAACTTGAATGTTAGGTAAGAAACTGGTTGTTGTCATCACTAAACTGATTCCTCTGCTCAGAAAGTGCTGCATGAAGAAGGCTGTTGACTTTAAGATTACCTTGGCGATAGATCACAGAATTTAAAACATAGTCACTCTTAAAAAACAGTCATTCAGAAGGCAAAATTGCTTGGGAATAAGAGGCAATAATTACTATCACTATTTCTGCAACTAGTGAAATTTTTTAAAAAGGGAAAAGAAAGAATCCTCCAGTTGTAAACCTTGAAGCCTCAGCAAATTCCCTGAGACCCTTCAGATCACATATTAAGATCAAAGAAACAGTCCTTTGGGTAAGCAAAAACTGCAAACTTCTCTTTCTCTGTGTGTTTTAAAACCCAAAACACTTTGATTGCTTTTCTGTGTAAACCCAATAAATACCCTTGACCTTGAATTATACTGTTAGGAGATAAAAATCTGGTTGTTGGAAGAAAACCTTAAAATGAATTCCTTTCTGTCTGGCATTTTAATGAATAATAGCAAGTGGCAAATCAATAAAGGTAATATGACAGTTTGTGATTAAGTGATTTTTAGATAAAAATTCTAATATAATCAATGTTTCATATAATGGATATCTAAAAGCACATCTTTAGGGATAGTATTAGTGCACTATTTGGAAATTAGTTTGTGCAAATAAGCAGAGAGGAATATTCAGGAAAAGAACAGATCACAAGCATTTCTACACTTCCAGGGTTATCACAAAGAGCATCTAAAAATGTCAAGTCCTTATCAAGCTGTTTGGAGGAATCTTGGAAACACAGTGTTGTTGTTTGTTAAAATCACTTTGCGAATAGGTCCTGTATTTTCACTGTGAATAAGTTTTGCATTTTCCGTGCCTCATGGAGAGTCAATTTTAAGAAGTACTGTTCCCACTGAAGATTTTGGTTAATAGCATTAAAATCTTTAGGTATGATCATTCTTACTAAATAGAGAGTTTCCCTTTGTTCTTGGTGCCTCTATGGTCTGTTTAAATGTAACTGACTTTGCTGATTCTATATGTAGCTTTGGGGATCATTTTGAAAAGTCTGACATTCTGGATATTTTGATGTTATTTGTTTACGCCTTTTAAAAATTGGAGTTAAGAGGGGCTGGAGTGATGACTCAGTAGTTAAAAGCAGTGACTAAAAACACTGTCTGCTCTTCCAAATGACCCAAGCAAAGTTCTCAGAACACACATGACAGCTATCAACTGTTCATAGTCTTGTCCTAAAGGATCTGATGCCCTATTCTGGCCTGCGCATGACATGGGTGCACTTGAATACTTGCAGACAAAATACTCATACGCATAAATGAGAAATAAATTTGTTAAACTGGAAATACATATATTTCATGTTTGTGTGGATGCCCATGGTTTTTTTTTTTTTTTTTTTTTTTTTTTTTTATAATACAAGAATGGTAGCACATACTGCATTCTCAGCGTGGTGACCATGCTGGGGCTGTGCTAGATGTCCTCTCCAAAGGGAGGATGTAGGCCAACCCCTTCAGAGTACCTGTGTGTGTGTGGTTCATTAATTAAACTATGGCATCCTGAGGTCTGAGAGATGGCTAAGTGGTTAAGGAGCACTGGCTGCTCCTGCAGAGGACCCAAGTTCTCAATCCTCAGCACCTACATTATGGCTAACAATGGCCATAATTCCATTTCCAGGGGACCCATTTCTAATGTCCATGGGCACTTCACACCATAAGTGTACTTAAATAAATGCAGGCATAACACTCATACGCATAAGATGAAAATAATAAATAAAACATGTCTAAAATATGTCATCTAGAAGTTTGAGAGTTTCCCGTAATTGAAACACTCAGTACAGAGCCCGATAACTGAAATAAGTACACAGATTAGGGCTGGCCCATTCATTCAGCTGTATCTTTGAGATCTGCCACACTGATTCACGCTTTTCTTCATGAACACTATCTGTAAACACATAAGACAAGACAAAGCTAATTTCCATGGACAAAAACAAATATTCTTTCTTATAATAAACAGGAGAAGGATCTTACATTTTTTAAAGAGTTTTTATTGAATGTTTGTGTATTTCGTGGAGAACATCTCAACCAGCCTTAATCAGTTTCAATCCCCCTTCCTCCTTGGCACTCTCCCACTGCCCTCCCCTCAGGAATTCATATGCTTTATCATTTGTTCTAAGGCCTATTGTGTTAAGTTAGTGTTTCTGAACAACCCTCAGTGCAAATTCAGTGACTGAGGTCTAGTTAGCCTATTCAGAGACCCTCATTTTAAAAAGATTAGCTCTTCCTCATTCACCAGTAATCAGCCACCAATCTTTCTTCAGCTAACATTGGAGTCTGCTGCGCATATCCTCAGTTCCATGCTGGGTTTTAGTCTGCTTGAATTTGACGGGTCTTGAGCATGCTGATGCCATTGCTGCAGGTTCATATGAGCTGGGTCCCAGGACCTTGTTTCTATTCTATTTCCTTATGGTCATGAACCTCTTCCCTGGCTCTTACAATCTTTCTACTTTCACAATGGTCCCTGAGCCCTGGGTGAGTAAAGCTTAATATAGGAGTCGTGTCCAGGGACTCACACTCTGAAGACTCCTAATCTCCATGCTTTAGCCATTTGTGATCTTTTGTGTTTCTGGCCCTCTGTTGCATGAGGGAGCTTCATTAATGAGAACTGAGAAATTCATTAGTGTTCCTTGTTCTATGCTGCATGAGCCTTAGGTGTAGGTTGTAGGTTGCACTGTAGATGTACCACTTATGTATGAGCAATTCACAGACAATATATGTGTGTGACCAGTTGTGGGACTCTGTAGTAGTCTTCGCCTGGTGCAACGGAGCTTCTTTGAGGAGTGATGACTGGGATACTTGACTGTATATATAAGGATACATATTTGCATTTAGTAATAAGCTACATTAGCCTAGAGATATGACAGTCCTGGGGATTTCTCTAAGATCTATGATGCCTTCAGCCATGTGCATTTGGCTACTTGTAAGTAAAATCAGAAAAAGAGTTGTAGATTGCAGAGGACAGTTGCCGGTTATGGGGTGTTCTAGTTCACTTCTCTGTTGCTGTGATAAAATACTGACCGAAAACAACTTGGAAAGGAAAAGATTTATTTCACCATACTGTTTACAGTCCATCATGAGAGGAGTCAGGACAGGAACTCATGGCAGAAACCCAGGATAGAAACTGAAACAGAGGCCATGGAGTAACCTTACTAGCTTGCTCCTTTAGCTCCTTTAGTACAGACTCAGTTCTTATTCAACCCAGGACCCTGGCCCACAGGTGGCACAACTCACAGTAGGCTGGACCCTCCCACACTCAGCAACCAAGAAAATGTCTTACACACATGCCAACTGAACACAGGCCAGTGGCCAGTTCAATAGAGAATATTCCCTAATAAGGTTCTCTCATCTTAGGTGTGTGTGTCAATTTGACGACTGAAGCTATGTAGTACAACTGATCTCTTGTGAACTTACACAAATCACTATTAAACCATATGCTTTTCCTTTCCTATCCCCAAACTCATGCTAATATTTATATCATAATATAAAGCATAGCACAACTTTAAAAATCCCACAGTCTTTAAAAATTTCAAACACTTTAAAATTTCAGTGTCTCTTTAAAGACTCTCTCAATTGTAGACTCCTATAAAATAAAATTTAAAAGATAGTTACAACTTGTCTTATTTCAAGAGGGAAGAACCAAAGCACACTTAGGGAAACCAGTTAATGTCTAACATTTGGGATTCACCATGATCTGTGCTCCAAAGGCTTAGACAACTCTACATCTCTGCCTCTGCCATTCACAGTGCATGAACTTATTACATAACCTTAGGGCATGTCCACACTCCTTGGTGGTCATCCCACATTCCTGGTATCTCCAATTTGTCAGGATAGCTACTGCAATTGAGACCCCACCTCCACTAATGGTGTCTACAGGTCTATCATTGTGCCAAGTCTCAGTTTCTCTCTCTGACTGCTTCTATCATGGGAGTCTTCTCTGAAGCTGAAGCTATGTCTTCACCAATGACTTCTCTTGGTATTTCACTGTCCAAAGCTGCATGTTCTCTCCATGACCTCTTCAGTTCTGCAGCTTTCATGACACCAAAACCAGTATCATATAGGAGACTCTTATACATTGCCAAGTTCTGTATCCAGCTTGAGAGGAAACCTTGACCCCCTCTGAACCACAACTTCTATGTGCTGTTCCTGATGTCTCCAGATGATCTCAACTCAATCATGTCTGTCTGTTGTTAATCACACTTGAATTTTAAGCCCAGCTAACCAGCATTGATTGTTCCAAAGCACAAAAGGTTTCACTTCCATTAATTTTTAATCTGAAATATATCACACAATAGCCCACATAGAGAATTTGAGTGACTCATTAACTTCCTCCTAAAACTTCATAAGCTTCACCTCCATCATGTGCATTTCTCCAAGCTCCCACAGAGCAGCTAACTAACCTACAAGCAATCAGCCAGTTGACAACTTTCCAGCTCATAGTTCCGAAAGCTTAGACAGACCCCCTCAAAAAAAACAAAACAAAACAAAAAAAAACAACATGCTCAGGTCCTTCACAGTAATATCCCATGATGCTAATGCCAAATTATGTTATAGTTTGTTTCTCTGTCACTGTGATAAAACACTGATCAAAAATAACTTGGTAAGGAAATGGTTTATTTCCCCTTATACCTGAAGGCAGATCCAGCACAGGATCTCAGGGCAGCAACCTTGGTGCAAGAACTGAAGCACAGACCATGAAGGAATGTCGCTTGCTGTCTTGCTCATCTGGCCTGGGCTCCTGCTGCTTTCTTACACAACCTAGGTCCACCTGACCAGGAATGGTACCACCCACAGTGAGCTGGACCCTTCCACATCACTCAACACTGAAGAAAATGCCTCATGGACATGCCTATAGGCCAATCTGATAGAGGAAATTCACCAACTGAGGTTCTCTCTTCCAAGGTGTCATGTCAAGTTGACCTTTGAAGCTTTTCCAGTATAGGAGATTCAACCCATTGTACTTGTTTTATGCAAATGGGAGAGATACTTGTAATATTCAAAACATAGGGTCTGCACAAGTGAAGTGCAATGATTGGAAGAAATCTAAGTACATTTCAGGTACTGGTTTAGGTCTGGCTGCTGCACTTTGGGTCACATGGAACTGGTTTAGGTCTGGCTGCTGCACTTTGGGTCACATGGTGCTGGCCCAGATCCAGCTGCTGTGGTTTGGGTCACACAGTACTGGCCCAGGTTCAGGTACTGCACTATGGGTCACATGGAACTGGTTTAGGTCTGGCTGCTGCACTTTGGGTCACATGGTGCTGGCCCGGGTCCAGGTGCTGTGCTTTGGGTCACATGGAACTGATTCAGGTGCTGCAGTTTGGATCACACGGTGCTGGCCTAGGTCCAGATGCTTCAGTTCTGTTCAGAGCTCCCTGTTTGCTTCCCCTCTATGACCCTATCTTCTCTCCTTGGCATTCAGAGTTGGGCTTGTTCCCCATAACTCCTTATAGGCTTGCTTTGGGGTACCCCTACACCATTCCACCCCCTTGTACTTTTAATTCACCTGTGAAGCACATAGGCCCCTGGAAGCTTAATTGTTGGTGGGCTGGGAAGGGGAGCTTTTTAATTCTGATATTTAGGTCCTGATTTTGCCATCAAAATTATTTTAGGCATCTTAGTATGATTGCCATCCATCTAATTCCAGTTCATGTCATGTGCTGATGATCAAAGATAACATTTGTTCTCTGATTTTTAAAAAACCCTCATTTCATTGCATTTTCCCCCCTATGCTTCTGAACTTCCTGAGGTTGTAGGTCTTTGAGGGGTAGGCACTTAATCTGATTCTTTTTTTTTGTTTTTCAAAGTGATGGAAATCCCTCGCTGGGATGATCCTTTTTAAGCAGGTCCAAAAAGAGATGAAACTCAAGTCCATTTCACAGCTCTGCCATCTCCACACAGTTTCTCTGATGGCTGTGGCAGAGACAGAGAGGCTAAGGGGACTCACCACCCATGGCTCTCACCCATTGTCATTAGAGCCTAGCTTACATCTGCCACAAAGCAAACATGGTATCCAGCTGTATATGCACAGGGAGGAGAGAACTGGCTTAAACTGAAGCATCATAAACCATCAGAAGAAGGAAGGGATTTGAAATGCACAAGTCCTCTCTGATTTTGGTATAGAAATGGGAATATATAGACACTGAAGGATTTGACAGGAATCACAGATATTTATGAACACGAGTCCAGGTTAGAGTCTATGCTCCCGAGTCCAGGTTCAAGCCCATGCTCCTGACATTTAGTCTAGCAGTCTTTCCTGGGATTTTCATCATATGACTTTCTTTGTAGCAATTTCTTCATTAGAACTGAATGACTTACTACTCCATGTGATTGATCCTATGCTAAATAGAGTGCAGTATGTCTACACATCATATTCTTCTTGTGTTTATGGTAGAATAAGAGTTTTGGAATAAAGAAACAGATGAGAGAACATAAAATATTAATATACTATGAAACATGCTGAATGGAAGAAAATAGGTGACTGAGTTTGAAAGAAAAACTGTTTTCTGAATTGGTTTAAAAGTATCACGAAAATTCGTTATCTCAGTATTCATGATGGATCTAGACATCATTTTCAATCTTAGCTCTGACATTCACAAGTAAAGTACCCTTGGCATACTGATATCTGAAACCTACTTTTTTACTAGCTATAAAGTGAGTTTAGCAATCAATACTGCCCTGTGAGACTGATACATGAAGCATATTTATATGTCCCAAATGAAGCACTGAGTAGACACTTAAAAGTGTAAGTAATTATTGACATTGTCGATTTCCCTTACAACTATGGGATTTAGAATATCTTGAGCGCTTCACTCATTGCTGTTCATGTGTTAACTATTTCATTACCCAAATTAATTATGACACACAGCCTATCAGTTCCAGTTGGCAACGATATCTTATGTTATCACCACCATCATCATTTTAACACTGGACTTGTGAACTTATGCTTTGCTGGCTTGTAGATCTTAGTTAAATAGGAGAATTTGTTCTAGCTAGGGAGATAAGAGTCCACTGGCTGGTGATAAAGCTCAGTGGCAGAGTATATGCTTACTGTGGAAAAACAAGAGAAGTGGTAATAAAATCCCAATGATATTAGTGAAATGCAATTAAAACTGCTTGGTAGCTACCTTGGATACTTTATGACTTAGAATAAAAAAACAAAAATAAAACAACAACAACAACAAAACACTGTTATGGCTGAGGTGCCTGGTCCTTCCATACAGGGTAGAAATTGCATTTCTAATTCACAGTGAGGCAAAGGAACTCCTGTATGTTTGGAGTACAGGAGAAACTTAGTTTTTTTTTTTTCTTTGTGTTACTATGACCTATGATTAAGGTAAATGGAATACTCTAACTACCAGTACATGTGGGGCTCCCAGTGGCCCCATACCTTTTAAAGAAGATTATATATATATATATATATATATATATATATATATAGTATATATATATAGTATATATATATATATAGTATTATAAGAAACTTAGAGAAAGATTAATGTGACTGTAGAAGAAAGTAGTTAAAAATATCAGTGAAACCAACTATGTGACAGGAATGAACACTAACAATTCTAAGTATATTCCTTTAATTTGTTATAAATATATGCATGGCCATTAAGCTTGTTTCTTTTCTTTCTGTCCTTTTTTCAAATAATGTAAGGTCTATTGAATTTATTTCCTAGTGTTTAAACCACATTAATGTTAGGGAATAGCACTTAAACTATTGTAAAATGAATGAGAAGTATAAATATTATCCTAAAACTTGGCATTCTGTGCTCAAAGATGTATGTGTTTTGGGTTGTTCATGGGGGTTTTATAATGCTACATAGAAGTGTGATCTTGTTACTGTCTTAACAGTTTTTCAGAGATTGTATGTGTTTTAAAAATCATACAGGTTCCAGACTAAGAAGAGGAAGAGAGAGTTGTAATGGTCAGTTTTATGCTTCGAGTTGTCTGAACCAGAGTATGCAGATATTTGGTAAAATCTTATTCTGAATATTTCTATGAAGTTAACATTTGAATTATTATTAAGTAAAACAGAATGTTGTCCTTGGTGTATGTGGACTTGGAGGCCTAAATAGATCAAAAGATGAGTTGTCCTAGCAGGACAAAATCCAGTGATGGCCCCAAAACATGAATCTAAAGCATTGCTGTCTTCAGCTTCCCATGTGCTTACACTGTCTTTTTTTTAACTTATTCTATATTGTACGAGCTAATTTCCCAAAATTATTCTTTCCTTCTCTGTCCTTCCCATTTTCTTCTGTCTGTCCATCTGTCTCTCTCTCCCTCTGTCTTATTTTTTCCTCTTTAATTTTATCACACATACACACACACATACACACGCTCACACACACATGTTAATTCCCCAAAATAAAAGCAGTTGTTGTCATTGATTCATGGCTTATATATTATAGACCATGTGCCTTATATTGTTGTTGTTATAGATCCTTTATATAACTGACAGTAGTGTGTGGTATTAGTATCATTACCAGGACACTGTCATACAGAAAGCTTAATAAATAGGCCCTCATAGAAGGACAAACTATTAATATTAAATTTCCGTGAATAATTCACTGAATACTTTCTTGTGTGTTGTATACAAATGATTAGATGAATACAAAAGAATGAATAAGTAAAATCAGGATATTGACACTTGAAATAGTATCAAAAAATACCCCTCTGACAGAACCCACACAAAGTTAACAACAGTAACTGTGAAAAATGTTGATGTGTGAAGAGCCTGGAATTCCACAAACCAGAAACAGAGCACACATTTCCAAAGCATGTGTCACACCTCAGCCCAGTGGACTTGGTGATTTGCTGCTAATCCACAGATAAGTGTGGTATTTGCAATCCATTTTCTTTGAGCTCAGCACATATTTATTATATGAGTGCTAGGCCAGAAGAATATGATCTAATTAAGGAGATTATATGAGGTTACCTAAAGATCTAATGCCAGAAAGATTAAAGTAAAGGAAGTGAGTAAAAGAAATATGATGAGTGATCAGTAGGGATCTAGGGAATGAGAATGTTTATCGGTTAATCTGTGCTGAAAACATAGCATTGTTCCTCCTCCAGTGTCCTATTTTACTGTGGACTGAGGAGATGGAAGTCCAAATGTGAGCACTGGGCCTTGGAGATGGCTCAGCGGGTAAAGGCACCTGCTGCCCAGCCTGAAGACCTACGTTAGGTCTCCAGAACCGATATGGTGGAAGAAGACTGACTTACACATGTAAAGGTATTTTCTGATAAGTATGATGATCTGAGTTCAATTCCTAGGTCTCATATTCTGGAAGAAAAGAAGTGACTCCTGCAAGTTGCTTTCTGTCCTTCATAATGCACTATGGCATGTGCACACAGACAGAAATAATTAGATACAAACAAGTTCAGGTAACTCTAAGATAAGAAATATGTTGTATATCTGATCTAGTCCTATACACGGGGTCTGAACTAGACTTAAGGGTTCCTTGTCATATTCATGGATCATTTTTCATGTTGATTGTACTACGTGGGTCATTCTCCCTGACCCAGTGAGGAATAGTATAAAAGGAAAAAGAGGACATGTAGTGCTCTCTCTCTCCTCTCTCTCTCTCTCTCTTCCTTTCTCTCATATATATATGTGTGTGTGTGTATTGATTTTATGTGAATGAGTGTTTATTTTTTTATTTTATGTGCACAAGTGTATTGCCTGCATGCCTACAAGTATACCCACATTGCACAATACCAATGGAGGTCAGAAAGGGAATCAATCCCCTGGAACTGGAAATAAGGACAGCTGTTAGCCACTGTGTAGGTGCTGGGATGGAACCTGGGTCCTCTGCAAGAGAAGCCAGTGCTCTTAAGTACTGAGTCATCTCTCCAGCCCTCTCAGTATGTACTTAATAAATCTGAAATGAATTTATCCATATTACCTGCAAGCTGTGCTTCTCTGCACCTGTGATATGAATACTGGTCTACCATATGAGCAAGACAACTATAGCCTTCATCAGAAGGCCTTCCAAATGATTGAAAGAAATGTCCATTACTTCCCATTTTAAGTAAACATACTTCTCTTCATTCAGTGTATTTAAATAAATGAAATAAATTTCTACTTTTGAGCCCTGCTGAGTTCAGAGAAAAGGCCTTGGGAGTGTCACATTTATGTTTCCATTTGGGATTTGATGATTTAGCAGTGAAACATTCACTCTCAATTTCCTTAGTATCTTCCTCACCCCTCTCTCCACAGACCACATACTGCTGTTACCTTCTTTTGGCATGCTATAGTAGACTGCCCTAGGATTCTCCCTTCACCCCTTTTGTCCTTTTCCAAGCCTCTTGAAAGTCATCAGTGTCCTGACTCATGCTGTTAACAATACCTAAAAAAATGACTTTTAATCTTAACATACCAAATTCTTTACAAACTCAGCTTTCAACTTGTTTATATCCACCTAACAACCTTCTAAAATACTTAGGGAGAGTCAGAGAGACAGGGATACAGAATGGAATATATTTTAAGAATCTAGAGATATTGGTAGGTCTGTGATACCTATCTGGGAGCAATGTCCACTGAACAACATGAAAGTGTAGTCATGTATTGTCACATGGCTCACAATCATGTTTTAGAGTCAGTATCATTTAGTCTGTGTCACTTTTCTAGTATATTGTAGGTTTGTAGTTAAATACACACACATACACACAAACACACAAACACACAAACACAGTTACAGGGGTGAAAGGCTCAATAAAGTGATCAGATACATAGTTTTAATCTGACTTCTGTATCTCTAAACTGCATTGGCTTCATCTCTATAGCCAGCGAGCTGGATAAAGATCTTGCTGCAGAGGAACAGGCTGGTCCTAGCTCTGTGGAGGAAATACTTCTTTAAATAGAAGTGCAGCTTTAGATTCTAGGATATCCATGGTAGTTTCACTCTATTTTTGTGGGTGGTAACTCATGGTTTTTTATGGCAGCTGTTTATAGTTTTGGGTGATCTGAGTTATAGATATTCTATATACAGCAAAGATATTAAAAGAGGGAAATTGCAAGTTATATATTTCTCAGCATTTGTTTAAATGGAATGTTAATGAAAAAGCTTTGCTGCACAGTGTTCTCTTGAATTTAATTAATTCACATGTGAGGTTTGAGTATATCACGAAATACCAAATGAGTAGTGGGATTACTTGTGACCTCCAGAAGTTATGCACTTGGCCTAATCTCTGTGAATTGTACACACGACCATATTCAGAAAATGAGCCTTTGCAAAAGTAAAGAAGTAAAGGATCTTGAGTTTATTATCTAATTGGTACTAAACTCAAAGTTAGACGGACATTTGAGACAGAAAGACAAAGAGAATACAGAGGGGAAAGCCAGGTAAAGACAGAAGCAGGACTCTGCAAGTACTCGAGTCATAAGACTGCCTGGAGTCACCAAAAGTGGGCAAAGTCATGGGAGAATTCTCCCTCAGTGCCTCAGGAAGGAGCACAATCTAGTCATTAGCCACGTTTTTAGACTTCAAGTCTCTAGAGCTATGAGCGATTGCTTTTTTTTTTTTCTTGTCTTTTTAAATCTAAGTGTGGTCGTTTGTGGCAGCAGGTCAAAGAAGTTAATGCCGTCCTGGTTTGTAGACTCCTGTATGCTTTTCTTTACAGTTTTTGTGCTCATAATACATTTACTTTAAAGCTTGTTACATTTATATATTTCAAAATAACTTAGCAGTGTAACTAGGAGTTTAAGTGAACACACTAAAAATATTCATTGGATATCTATTATATATGAGACCTTTTGGGAGTTTCTGAATAGCCAGCATAATCAATAACAGCCTCTATCTGTTCACTGTGAACTTACATATACTTTAACTCACATGTTTGAGATCGTAAGATTTATTCCAATATAAACTTACTGTCCAGTCAATGAAAAAAAATCTGTTAACTTGGGGATTCTGAATTGTATTTGACAGATTTTTTGTTTTTATTTTGTGTTTTGGTTTATCGGATTTTATTCTGTAGAAACTGAAAGCAAAATTGAGAAACATAATGATGACAGACAAGACATAGTTTAACATAATGTTACTTGAAAAGCAGTCACCACACAAACCCAAAAGCCTGATTACCCAAGCCCTGTTGGCATGGATACTGATTCCCAAAGCAACTAGTTAGATTCCTGTATTAAAACTTATTTTCCTTCCTTTGCTCAAAAAAACCCCAAAACTTCTAGAAATTATAGGGCATGAAGAAAAAGTTATCACATCACACACTTTATACTTTATAAGATGTGTACCCAATAATTAAAATGCCAGTAGGAGAGACAGAGAAATGGAAGTACATTATGAATGTGCAGAAGGAGGAGATTTTATATTCACATTATATAATCTTTGAGCATTAGAGAAAAAGTGGTGAGCTAGGGTTTGGGGGAGTAAAAGATACCACCACACTAACTGTGCTTAGTAATGCCAGGTAAGTACTGAGTAAGAGAGGGATGCATGCAAACTGTTAAAATATATTGCAAATCCATATAGTATTTCCTATGGATACTGTTCTGTGTATGTTAATATTGAAATCCTGCTCATGGACTGAGTCATCCAAAGTACATCTCTGACTGCTCTCTCATAATTATAAACTCTGAGGTGACCCTTGAATTATTATACAGTTTTCTAAGAAATTATATGCATACTCAATATTAGGAGCAAAGCATGCTTGTATTCACAATTACTTTGGAATTGCTTACAAATAAGGATTGATGGATGGATGACTGAAAGGTTAGGAGGAAATTTATGTGGTAAATAAATATAAATCATTAGCAGTTTGGGACAAGCACAAGGACCAGAACTGGAATCACAAAACTCATGTAAAAAACATCCAGGCATGGTGATGCAGACTTTCACAGTGCACAGTTTCAGCATTGGGGAGGCAGAGGCAGGCAGATTACTGGGCTTGATGGCTTCACAGCCTAGTCTAATACTTGGAGTGTCATAGAGCATCTTAGAAGCAAGTGGATGGATACTGAGGAAAGACATGAAGATTTTTCTCTGATCTGAAATAAGTGCAGGGACACACACACGCGCACACACATGCACACACACAGCAAATCCATAGTGGGATTTAGATGATGAGTAGTTTTAGGTTTATTGTGAAGTTCTTTCAGCTTTGCAGTATGTTTGAAAGTATTTATAACTGAATATTAGAAAGAAGTTCTGATTCTGTAGCCTAATTGGAATTGTAAGTGACCTTGACCCTCAAAATATTGCAAGAGTGAGGACAACTAAAATTTATGTCTGTGATAAATCAGTTCTGGACTTCAATCAGTTGAATACTAAGTGCAATTATTTTTGGGAGGTTATTTCTGAAGGAGAGGAAAACACCAGACACTTTAGGACTTGATCTACCAAAAGACTGTAGGAAGGACTTTTACAATATGGACATCCTCTGGACAAGTGACTTTTATTTAACCTTACAACTTAAACCACACAACTTTAATTCCTCATGGCCCTTCTTGCTCTCTATCCCAAAACAATGTGTGAGTGTATGAATGAATATGTGTGTATGCAAATGTTTGTATATTAAAGAAAACATGGAAAGAACAGTGAATATTCTTTAAAACGAATGAAGATATGAAGACTATCTCATTTGTGTTATGACTTGGATTACATTTATAATATCTGTATGTGGTGCTCTAGGTCCAGCTATCAGAAAAGGAAACAATTCTTCTCTTATAAGGTTCTGACTTTATTTCTCCATTTCATGGCACATATATAAATAAAAGAAAGAATGAGCCCTTGTTCAGAACAGTTACAATAGAAATCTGAAGATGCAGGCTCTCAGAAATTGGGGTCCACTCTTGGCTTAAAATGGATGCTCAAAGTCAGGCTGATTTTTATTTAAGTATCACCATAATGTTGTTTAGCATAGTAAATGCAGCAACATTACTGTTTTAGACATCCATGTAAATAATTCAAACACAAAGCAGCCCCACTGGGGATCCCCCTCACTACCTAGCCATCCTAGTTTTGCTGACTTTTGAAGTTATTTTTGAGTGACTCTAAGAATCATTTTGATACAACCAGACATTCATGGATAAATAGCTATCTTCAGAGCAGAATTACTCTCTGTGAGCAAACATTGTGGGCCTACCTGCTTTCCCAATGGAAAGTGGTAGACTCCTCTCATTGTAGCATCAGCCGTGCTGGGGATTTGATCTGTGCACAGCTTAATGTAGACACTGGGACTCAGGGACGAATCAGACATTGGCTTTGAATTTGTGTAGGTTTCAGGTATTGGAATGGCCTTGCTGCCATCTTTTAACATGATGTTCACCGGCCAAGAGTGAGAGATTTTATATAAGTGTTGAGTGAGTGAAGAGCAGGCGTCCACATAAGAGATTCAGTCCTCCTCTCTAATCTTACCATATCTGTAAAAAATGTCTTTTTCCTAGCCAAAGAAAATATAAATATCCTTCAAATTTACAGTTCTAAACCTCACCAGCTTCTATTAGGCTAGTAACTAGTTTCAACACCAGAGTTATTCTTGTGCTTGGAGGAATAAAAGAATAACCATCTATTATTTGGAGATGGTTTAATGATTTAATTTGAAGCTTTATTTCACATAAATAAGGAAATAAGCAAAAGAGGCTTACTCAGGACATGTGGGAGCTTCTTTAGTTTTAAAGTCCTTTAGGTTTCAAGTTCTGCCAAACTGAAAATTAAAGTTTTATATCACTTTTTGTACCAGTTACAAAATTAGACAGAAATTATACAAAAATTTTTTATATTTTAATTTTTATTCTTTACATTGATTTTCTTCTTTCTCCATGTAAAATGTGTAAGTTCTTTCCATGCCTTCTCAGCAGAAGAGTTTTACTCTAAATGGCTCCTCTCAGCATTGTAATTCTCGTCTCATGTTGCCACCCAGCTTCGGTCTTGCTCAGTCTTGATACGTATTCCTCAGGTTCTCAAAATCTTTGAAGTAACTGTCTGAAGGTTTTTTACTAATCTTTCACTTAACTGGTCAAAATAAAAGCTTAGTTTTCAAGACACTGCAAGACATGACGTCTGCTCCCCTTTACTTTCTCTTTCTCCTCTCCTTTTCTTTCTGTTCTGTCTCTCCTGTTCATCCACTTTTTGTCAAATATTTAATTTATGCTATAGCCAAAATATATGAATAAATCCTGTGTTTAGCATGCTCAAGACCCATGCAAACTCATGCAGACTAAAACCCAGCATGAAACTGGGGAAATGAGCAGCAGACCCCAATTTTAGCTGAAGAAATATTGGTGGCTGATTACTGTTGTGTGAGAAAGAGATAATCTTTTAAAACAATAGTCTCTGAGTAGGCTGACTAGACTTTAGTGGATGAACTTTCATTGAGGACAAATGATGGAGTGTATGAATTCTTGGTGTTGGGGCTGTGCAAGGGTGCCAATGAGGAAGGCGATCTAAAAGGGATTAAGAATGGATGAGATGTTCTGTGTGAGATATACAAAATTTCAGTGAAAAAAATTTAAAGGCTGTATGCTGTTCCAGTGTGGACAGACTATTGAAGAAGGGAATAGAATAGAGTTTAGACAAATCTCATACAATGATCGAAACTGATTTGACAACATAGCCCATACTATTTTTTGAATGTTGACAAAGCATTTACTCTTCAGTAAATTACACTAAAAGTTAATAATGTATATAAAAAAGTAGAAATTGAACCCCACCTTACACTGTTTGCACAAATTAATTTCCTTTTAGGAAAAAGCAGATTATGAAAGTATCTCATTGATATTGTAGGGAGTGAAGAATTCCTTAACTCATCGTTCAATGATTTAAAGCACAGGAGTAGAGGCTTGCATTTATTTATATTATTAGTAAGAACTATGGTATATCAATAGACACCATGAATACAAGAGAAGTCAAGAAAATGGGTGACAGTGACTTTGACCCTGAAAAACTTAGGTCCAGTCTATAAGAATCAGCTGCAAGTTACTCTGAAACTAGAGAAAGTATCAGATAGAACCAAGAGTGCACAAAGTGTGTTTCTTGGGGACTTCCTAACAAAGTACAGCATGGGTACTGACAAGATCCATGAGTATTTGTGATTTAGGTCAGAGACAGGAACTTGTATCAGGGAGAGGACCAAATGACTTTGATCCAAGTAAGCATGTGCCTGGTTTATCTCAAGCTGACCTCAAAGTAGTCTGGCACATCCCTAGTCCTAAAGGCAGTAGGAAATACTCAGAAAGCCCACATGCCAAACTAGAGGCTTTATTTATGGTGTAATGAGAAAATGTTTTGGAAAACTGAGCACATGTACTGAGGGACAGTCATGGTTAGGCTCAAAATGACTGCAGCATTCAAGCTGAATGAATCCTTATAATCTCTGACATAAATAGCAAAATCTAGCACAATAATAGAAGAAAAATCAATCTGAGAAACACAGCTTAATAAGAAAATTCGCAAAGCGAATTCTCAAGAGTAGTGATTTCAATTTCAGAGTACAAATTGAAATCCTAAGGACATAACAAGTATCCCCAGCCAATTTGACAAAATTAAGAAGCCCTCAAAGAGCTCCCAGTGGCCAAAGCTAGAACAATCAGAACAACAAATGGAAATATAATTGCATTATAAAGCAAATAGAAAGTGAAAATCTATAAGTTCTTACACATGGGCACACATAAATGTTTGAAGAAATACACACATGGCAAAGTAGATAAATCTTCCTGTAAAAACTTATGAACAATTTATGTATTTTCACCTCATGAAGTGGAGAGAATGACCTCTCCAGTCCTACAGTGTGTATTGTATGAAGTGATATCCAGAGTTTACAACAGGGAAAGTGATGTCAGAGGGACTTCACATGTAAGAAAAAAGCAGCACTACTGAGGCCCGGTGACTAGATTAATGTCAACACTGATAGACGAGTTATGCTGGTAGCACACGTCCTTCGCCTGATCTGACAAAAATCATACTTCAGTGCTCTTCCTCCCAAGAACACGCAGAACTGTAAGGCAGTAAACACTATGGTTGCAGTTAAGTAGTTAAGAGCCTGGCTCTTAAGTGTAGTTTTAAGGAGAGGGCCCTAAAATGGAGGACAACCTTTCCTTTCAGATGACTCTTGAAACTGTGCCTTAGAACTGTGTCCTAGAGTCAGGCCTCACACACATTTTTATTCAAAATTCTTCCTCCACTTTCAATTGGGGAACTACAAATTTGAATCCACTCTTATCAAACAATATTGCCTTTTCATTCCTTGTTCTAGAACAAAATGTTAAGCATTCTTCTGATCTTCCTAGTCAATGAACGTACATGTGTTCACCTTTCAGTGGTTTGATGTGTTAATTCTCAAGCAAATCTACATTCATTCCTTATCTTGGGGTGGAGTAGCACACTGAGGTTCCCTTGAAACAAGATCAAGTGCCCAGGTCACAAGATCACAAGGTTCAGTGAATTTGCCAAGGTTAATTAAAAGATATTAGTGCAGATTCTGACTATTTTATGTCATTTTTAAAGAGTAGGCGTCATCATGGAAACAAACATTAGATCAATCCCAGTGGAAGAATATTTTAATAGATAATAGACCTGTGCTCCCCCAAAACTGTCTTAATCCTCAGAAACTATCAAACTAACAATGGAATAACACATGTTGACTAAGTGCAATAACGTACCCATGATAACAGCCTGGGACAGTAAAGAGACAGGAAGAAAAATGTAGAAAAGCCCAAATAAGGCTTGGACTTTAACAATAATGAATTAATTTTAATTATTGAATATTCCAGGTATACTAGTTAATAATAATGAAACAAACTTAGATGTGGGGTACATTTGGACTTGAATTATTACCCACGTGATGGGATTATTTTCATGTTTAGGGGAAAGAGAGATAGAAGAATCTTTAAGTTGTTCAAAAAGTGAATCTTTGCTGACAATTCTTTTAATATGACAAAAGTCTGATTTTCTGCTCACGAGTCTCAGAATCTTGCTTCTGATAATAGCATCCTCCATGAATGGAAATGTTTAAAGATCAATGTTCTTAAAAGATAAATTTTGTTGCTGTAAAAGGAAGGAAAAGATTAAAAAATGGTGTTAACTCACTCTTCTCCATTTCAGTTGGTTTTACATTTTTATTAAGAGTTGTTTTAATGTGCAGGAATACTAAGAAGTCTGTGTGGTGGAGACTTTCATTAGGGAAACTCCCATTTATTCCCCGTTTCCAATGTGGCAGACACTAAAACTGGCCTTCTTTGCCTCCTGCTCACTACCCTGATGAGGGTATCCTGACTGGGCTGGGTTCTAACTGCTGATAAAGTCAATCAAGCAAACACATTACCAGTTTTGTAGAGGGATTTTCAAAAGAACAGATCCATTACAAATCTCAGGGCAAATGTAATGGTTGCTAGTTCAGCTAGGGGCTCAAAAATACAGACCAGAGAGCTCTGCCTTCAGTGTCAGTCTCAGTCTCCATCCCTGCTCTGGCAGAGGTTAAGACTTAAGCCGATGGACAATCAGAACATAGCTTGTACCGTGAACTTCACTCAGGGCACTGGCGTCACATGCATTGTTAGTACACTGGATTCCTTCTTCACGGCGATGTTGATCTGTTCACAGGGAGTAGGGAACCCAATCCAAAGTTATACATTATACTGAAACTCTGGCTAGAATTTTTGAGAAAGTCTGTCATTCTAATGGGCTGTCAGGCTGAGGGAAATATGCTATAGAGCTGGTATAGTCACTTGACTACAGTAAGGGAAGGCCTGGGAACACATCCAATATTCGTAAAGGAAAATGATGAAGAACACCTAAGAACTGTTATCAGCACTCCAGTCCTGAATCCAGCAGTCTGAAGCTGCATCTTCCCTGGCAACCAGAGCCACATGTGAACGTATTATCCTAATAAGAACTTTTTCCCACTGTGGAGGGCATGCTTACAAAGCTAGAGATTCAGAGCCACATTGGGAATTGGACAAGATTATTCAACAAAGATCTGAATATGTAGATCTGTGCCTGATAATGGAATAAAAAATCCTTTTAAATTTTTTTCTTTGTTATCTTGCCTGGATTTGTAGGGCAGGTAAGGAGATGTGACTTTTCCCATGCATCTTTTCTCTAATAGATTTGTAAGTAAGGATATGAATCATTTTAGTGTGCATGAGAAAGACAGGTGCCAGGGACCTAGGCAGGGGTATTTATGCCTTGTTCTTCCTGATACTCACTCAGTAAGTATAAAAGAAATGCCTCTGATGTGCTGGGAACTCCTTACATCTGAATGAAAATATCTATCTACTATTTATCTGTTTATCATGTATCTATCTATCTATCTATCTATCTATCTATCTATCTATCTATCATGTATCTATCTATCTGTCACCTATCTGTCTCTCATCTATATATCATCTTTCAATAAATCAATCATCTGTCTTTTATCTATAAATCATTATCTATGTATCTATCTAACAATCAATACATATATATGTATGTATCTGTCAATGTATCTACTTGTGTATTTATACATCAGTCTATCAACCATCTATATATCTTTCTATGTATCTATAAATCTATTTGTGTATGTATATATGTATGTATCTATATACATATATGTCAATCATCTATACATCTATGAATCTACATTTCTTCTCTCTACTTACCTATCTTTGTATCTTTCTATGTATGCATCTATCTTTGTATATACCTATGTATCTGTGTATGTATCTGTTATCTACTAATCATCTATCTATCCATCTGTTTATCCATCTATCCACTTATCATATATTATATCTCTACCTGTATTTGTATCTATATCTATATATCTATATCTTTGTATGTATTTATGTAGCTGTGTATGTAAGCATGCATCTATCATCTCTGTCTTTATCTATTAATTATCTATCAATCCATCTATCATCTCTCCTCTTTTTACCTATCTATCTTTGTATCTTTCTATATGTGTATCTATCTTTGTGTATATCTATGTATCTGTGTATGTATGCATTTATCATCTATCTATCTATCTATATCCATATCTATATCTATATCTATATATGTCTAACATCTATTTGTTATCTATCATCTGCCTATCTAATCAATGGTTTTAATATTTACTTCATATTAGGTAATATTTGGCATCTTATTTAAATAGTCATTTTTGTCTCTTCAGTTTGGATTGGTTTTCAGAAGTAGGTTTTGCATTGGGACACAAGCCATGAGATGTCCTTCATCAATACTAAAGGTATTTATGATTAAGCTCTCAGAGGCAGGACTATAGACACAGTGAAAATGGAGCCTAGCTTTTCCTAACATTTAACTGTATTAAGAATATAATTCATAGACTGAGCTATTCTTGACTTTCTTTAATTCCTTAAGAGTATTGAACTTGGAGTACTGAACCTCTCATGGGTCAGTGGTGTTTATTCTCCTAAAACTTACCCATTTGTTCTGACTATGAATGGTATTTAAATTTTGCTCCAGCATGTTATGCCATCTCTATGCCAAAGTCTTGGTAACCTTCAATAAGACACCTGACCATTCCTTTGACACCCACCCACCCGGACATTTTTGCTCCTCTGAAAGGTATTGCCTTTCATGTGCATGTGCTCTGAAGCAGAAGCCAAAACTAGCTGTCTGTCCAAGTTCTGATTCTGAAGTTATTATCTGGTGCCCCGAGGCACAGTGACTGCAGCCCCTGCTTCCAGCTCTCACACAGGGGCTCCAGGCTGCAGTAATTGGCTGTCTTGCCTGTTGCTTGCTAAGCTAATGAGAATTCAAGAGGCTGTGCACCACTCACCCCCAGCTTTGGGGCAGGGTGAGCTTCCACTACCTCTAGAGCTGATCAAGCAAATCAACAGCACCTTGTTAGAGGAATTTTTAGCAGAATAAATCTGTTGGGCTGAAGCAAGACTCCTAAGTATAAAAATCAGAGCTTTTTAGGCCACCCAGGGGCTCATGAAACTGTGAACCAGGGAATTTTGCCCTCAATACCAGGGACACCTTCCGATGACTAAGTTGTAAGCTACTGGGCAATCAGGCTGCATGACATTTTATCATGTGCGTGACACGGTAGTGCATCTACCGAGTGCTTTTATGAACCTGTCACTTTAGTTACAGATTTTAGACTCTTGAGAGACAATATTACTGAAGACTTAAAAATCTAACTCTTTCAATTGCTTACTATGTATAGCAAGTTTTCTTTCTTTTGCTTCTTTCCTTTCCTTATCTCATCCCTTTCTTCTCTCCTTTCTCTTCCTTCATTTCTTTCTTTCCTCTTCTTTCTTTCTTTCTTTCTTTCTTCCTTTCATTCTTTTACTTTCTCTCTTTCAACAGGTTTCACCCTGTAGTCCTGGTTGATATAGAACTTGCTCTGCAGACAGGGGGGAATCCCAAACTCATAGAGACCCACCTACTTCTTCTGGGATTGAAGGTAGGCACCACACTCTTAAGAGATAGGCATTAGGACTATTCCCATTTATAGAAAAGATGGGGGAAATTTTCCAGGGACTGGGAAGATGGTTCAGCAGTTAAAAGAATCTACTGCCCTTGCAGAAGATCTGAATTTGGGTCCCAGTACCCACATAATGGTGCACAACTGCCTGTAATTCCAGCTCTGGGGAATCTGATACACTCTTCTGGTCTTAACAGACTCCTTCATGAATGTGGTGCATGAAACTGAAGGAGGTACACACACACACACACACACACACACACACACACACAATTTAAAAAGTCCTTAAGAAATTTTCGCAGTTTACGCCATATTCACACTTAGTCTGCTACTCACACTGGTAGCTTTCACTGTGGTGTCTCAGGTGGAGTGTGAGAATGATTAATTTTGAAACTGTGCATATTGACTATGGTTCACGACCAAGTATTTTCTCTAAATACTTCCTCTTCTTGGATCCTGTGTCAACTGCCCCCTGTAGCTAGACATCAGCTGTCTCTTGCAGTTTTCTCCATTACAGATTTGGAATAAGACATGAAATCATTCAGATGTGACTATCCTGGGCTCTAAGATCTCATGGACATCTGCTAACCATCAACATATTTGTATTTCAAAGCCACTGGCAAAGAGATCTAAATCCTACTCCAGTGGAAGTCTAAACAAAATAACAGTGAGAGTGGATAGATGGCATATTTTCTCAGAATGAGAGTATGTATCATATACCAAAAAGATGGAAAGTGATCTGAGGAGAAGAGAAGGAAGATGTGAGAAGACAGGTGAGGACCAGAGCCTATAAAATCTTAGATCATCTCTCAGAGTTGTGCTGGTTCTCCTGTGGGAACCAGATGCATCTTCTCCATTTGTTATTTGTTTTCTGTTTTCTATATAGTTTTCAATGAAACAGCTACAAATGTGTTCTGCTCCTTGCAACTATGTGATAATTGGTCAAGATGTTAATAGGTTAGATAGAATTGACCAAATAATTTTATTTGGTTCTAATATTCTACATGAAGGTATGCTCTGTAGAGAAATTTAACCTTGCCATATTTTGTTAGTGTTTAGTGATATATTGAAGTTTCAGATTTTGTGTTCAGCCTTATATCATGGGACCTTGCTTATTCTTGGTACTCGTGTCTATAACCCTGCTTCTGAAGCCTACCAGTCCCAGATCCTTGCTGATAAAGCATCCTCTTCATTTCAGTCCTTCATCTGTGGAGAGGATGGATGCTGAGATTAAAGGGCAAAGCTCATTGTGAATTAGCATGATACTGGCTTTGGCACTCATTGAGGATAAGCAGGTGGCCTCAGTCAGTTCAATCAGAGTGAAAGTTCAATCAGACTGAAATATAGGAAAATGTGGAATTTAACCACTCAATTTTGACACAGAGAAGTGAAGGAGAGACATTATCTTGGGGTTGACAATACATATATTTTATTCTTCTCAGAAGAAAAACCTATCCGTAAACAGCAGATTTGTTCTTTTAGTGAGAACCTGTCGTGCCTCAATTTACCATCCTTTCAATCATTCACACATATAAACTAACTTCAATAACTTCTTTCTTGAAGTGAATACTATTCCAGGTGATCTGGAGAAAGATAACAAGGGAAGTGTTCATTAGTTCCCCCATGTGTAACTCTGTGTACACAAAAATAGAGAAATGGGATAATATGAGAAATGATAGGTTGATAATACTTAAATCATAAATGAGTATAGTATTTTCTTTAGACCTGGATATACTTCACTAGTATTTTATAAGTAAAAAATATTACAAGGAAATGTAAAACATGTGTGGGAGGAGAGTCCATATTCTATTGGTAAACATTTTCTAAATTTTAATCAGTTTTAATAGCTCTTGTGACAACAGATTTAGAAGTGCTCTAAATTATTCCCTAAAATATGCATTCTTTAAGGACTGCAATGAATGAATCTGAATGCATTTATATAAAGAGTATACATAGCACATAATGATACATTTAAAATGTGCAAGAACGGGGGTGAAGGCTCAGCAGATCCATGAAATAGTCCTGTCACTAGTATAATGTGGGACATTCTAGGAAACAGAGAAGAAAACCTAGCAGGAGAAGCTACTAGCACTTTAACACCATCTGTCTTGGACTCATCTTTAAGACAAATGTTACGCTTGTTATATGAGCCTCATTCTGTCTCTTGCCTTCTTGTTCCTTAACAATAAGTTGTGCATAATAACTCTCCATGATAGGGTCATTGAAAGGATAAATTATATTAAATGCAACATCATACTGAAGAAACACTTTAGATCTATCATACAAAATGAAAAAAATAATTTAAAAACATTTCATTTATTTTTGACATTTACTTTGCCTTTTACTGTTCTTACAATATTTGTCCTCTCATTCCCCACCTGTCTGATTTCCACCACACCCCTTCAATCTCTCTCTTTGTCTCTCTCTCTCTCTCTCTCTCTCTCTCTCTCTCTCCACATATACCAACACACACACAGAGTCACTCCATTTTTCTCACTGGAACAAAACAAGCATTTTATTTTTTATATGAAGCATAACACATAAGTTTCTGACTAGAAATGAAACAAAAATAATCCTCTAAAGAAGTTGACAACTTTGTGAATTAGTGGGGAAAAGGAAAGTGGAAAAACTAATGTATTTGTCCTTGTCTAATTTGTTTCTGTGAAATGGTTTGTCAAAAAAGGAAAGAGAAGATTACAAGCATTCAAGTCTGCTCTACTAAACCACACAGAATGAGGTGATTGGTTCCCCTGAGAGGCAGAACAAGGAACATTTTCTTAGTTCACAGACTAGAAAAGATAGCATATCAATCAGCCATACTTAGGAGTTCCCAGAAAGTGCTTCTCCACCCAGTCAAATACAGGCAGGGTCAGCTAACATGTGATGTTAAGCTACTATTGATATCCACACATAGTGGGCTCAGTGCTCAGAGTATCTGTGTCCTGGGCATTCAACCCAAAAGGTATCTTCTGTCTAGTTGGTATTCTTCCTAACATTGTCATCCTTAATTCTCTTCTCTCCCACCTTCTAGGGAGATTAAGAGTTATTGTTCTCCTTGCATCCTTCCACATCTTTGAAGTCTTGCCAAGATAGGGGCAATGCTGCAGCATTGACCTGGATTTTCCCTCCTTCTGGGTCAGATATACCCAAGTATCTTTAGAAAAAGTGGAAACTAGCAGGCTGGGCAGTTGGCTCAGTAGGTAAAGTGTCTGATGTATAAGCTAGCATACCTGGTTCAGATCCCCAGCATTCATGTAAAAGTGGAGTGTGGTGGTGAGACTGTAACCCTAATGATGGGATGGGGGAAAAAGGCAGATCCCAGGGGCCTGGTTATCAGATGGCAGAGTCAAAATGGTGAGTTCCAGATTCAGTAAGAGATACTATCTCAAAATTATCTAAAACTTAAGGTCTATATCAATAACTGATTTTGAACTATAGCCTCTACTTGCACAAACATGGTTGAGTACATATCCACACACACATGCACATATACACAGAAAGACAGACAGACAGATACACACACACACACACACACACACACACACATACACACCACATAAAGGCAAAACAAATGTGGATCACTGTTAGTTTGCTATGGCAGTAGGATAGGGACAGTGACCAGCTAATAAAATAGAATGATATTCTAACATCTGTTTTCTCTGATTATTGATTGTATTTTATGATCATTATTTTGATAACAAAACTACCATCTTATATTATTCAATTTATTTTGTATTTTCAAATATTTAAGCATATAATACCACATAGAGTTTTAGCAAAAGAAATAGAGAGCTACAGAATTATGTCTGGTGATGTGTTATAATGTATATGTAATATAAAATTGGAAAGAAGTCATTGATAATACACTCTTATTGAAATAAATCTTAGGGGGGAAGTACTGTTTATTAAAAATTCCCACTGAGTGAAACTGAGATTAAGATGCCCAAGAACTGAGAATACAGAGTTAAGGTAGTTCTTCTGGATGGGCCCCAGTTTGCTTGCATCTAGGCCTAAGCACTCTCTCTCTGTATTTCTTCACGCATAGAAAGTTCATTTTCAGATAAATGAGAGACATTTGGGACCTAACTGCTATTAGGACTTGTGACCTGAGGCTCTGTGAAATGAGAGAATCTATTCAGCCTCACAAAGACCATTCTCTACATGTTTCACCAATTCCTATGCACCCCTGTTCACGCTCTTCCACTGACCTCACTTCTTCAGAGTCTGAGCTTTTCAGCCTTGCAGTTATGAGGAGAGTCTCACACTACAGAAAGTTAACAGCTCATTTCCTTCATTGCTACCAAATGGGCTGGGACAGGAGGGACACAATTTCCATAAAGAAGCTTTACTCCTAGAAATCATAACTCAGAATCAAGTAACATTTTAAAATAAAAATGAGGATTTTAGCTTGCATTGGACTTGTGTATTCTCTCACCATTGCTGAGTTCATGAGTAACTGACCACCTGTCTGGAAGACTCAGTTTGCGTGTGGCCATCCACCTTCTCTAGCTGTTAAAAATCTTTCTGCTTCCTCCTCTTTAATAATCCCTGAGCCTTGCGAGGCAGAAATTTGGACATGGGAACATAAATCAGACTCTATGTGGGCAATAAGTGGAGAGGGAGATAGGGAAGAGAATCTAAACACCATCAAATTATATTATATGAAAATCATAAAATTTTAATAAACAATTTTAATGAGGGAAGGGAGTTCCCAGCAAAACATTTCCCTATAACATGGGAACAACCTGAAGAAAAAGCCAGGCTCATCACAGGAAGTTAAAGCCTATTGTATGGGGGCTCTGGGATGTCACAGACAGCATTCATAAAGAAGTATACATATCTGTGTTACAGTAGTATGTCTTTCGAGTACTCTCTTAAAGCCGTGACTACAAACATGAATCACTTTAAGGCCTTTATTCCATAGAAGTAATTGGCCTGTTACTTCATTTTGCAGTGAATAACATAAAATGTTAATAAACCCTTTAAAACTCCAGAATTAACAGTGTACTTAAATAACATACTTTATAGCCTGTAATATTTAGGACACTAAATCACATGAATTGTTATTTGTCTAATTAACCTGAAACAGATGCAAAACTCCAAATTCTATTTAGATAGCTATTCAATTATATATTTAAATAACCTTCAATGATCACTATTTGAAATTTGTTCTTTGTTAAAGTTCAAAATCTTAATACAAAGGTACTTTAAAAACATAATGATAAGATTAATGTAATATTTCTATTTCTTACCACCAAAATTATAGTATTGAATCCCAGTGTAGTTTAAGATTTGCCTTTTAAAAGGTTGTATACAAGATTTCTTGAAAGACACTATATTCAGTCTCCTGTCATTGTATGTAATATAGAAATTTTCATTCTCAATCAATAACAGCATGATGAGCTATTTAGTAAATTTCTATGATTAATTTCACATAGCTGTTTCCTGATCTCAGCAATTATAGAATAAAACAGATAACTAGTTATATAATAATAAAATGCCAATGTTATATAAGGTATTATCTATACTAGGGCATCCAGAATTATCTGTATTTTATATTCAAATAGCATATTTTCTGATTTCAGAGATTCTTCCCTCAGAGATAATTTAGTTTCAATGTTTTTCCAAGGCACGTTTTAAAAATTGTATTGCATTAACTGACATGCTTTTTTTTAAAAAAGTAATTCCTAGAAATTGATTAGAGCATTACATTCTTTGAATATACACATGCACACACTGAGCTCCTGCACAAGGAGGTATTAACTTTGAAAATCTTTAATTGATTAAATAATTCAAAACTATAATCAGGGGCTCCAGGTTTACAGACATTCCATGAAATGCCTTCTATTTTTCATAGTATAGGTCTGTTGCAGCTATTTTGAGCTAAAAAAATTTAAGTAAGCTACATATGGAATCTTCTAGAAATTTCTGGAATGTACTGAAATAGATTTAGAATTATTTCTCATGACAGAAAGAAGAACTCATGTTCCTGTGAGAGCTGGCTTTACTTTTGAAACTGAATCTTGTGGAGAATCTAGACTCACTCCTTAGTAGTACACAGAGAATTCTTTCAGTAAGGCCATTGCAGCTGGTAGAGCCTTACTCTCTATTTTTACTCTGAGTACCAACTTGAATGTTGGGTGAAAAGATGCATGACTTTTAATTTTCTTTCAGGAAATCTAAAGGGAAGAATACTACATTATGCCCTTCTTGTACTCTGGTTTCCTCGGCCCTGTCTACTCCAAAATTTCTAGTGTATAAATTCTGTGTATTTCTAGTGTATAACCTTCTGAGATACAAGTCACTGTCTAGTGAAAAGTGTTAACTACAAAAATTTTCGCCTTCTAACCTAAATACTGCAAAACAGCTTTATTGAATATCTAGAAAGTTCTGATTGCTACTGCTTCACATTATTCCATTATATTATTAGCTGGAACAGAACAGTGACTAATTACAATTTTTTTGTTGATTCAGATTAAAAAATGCCTCCTGTTCAAGTTGTTTCGAGCACCCCTGTAAACCACCAAATGTATCCAAATATATACGTATGTACAGTTTCTCTTGAATTTCTTATGTTAAAAAATTAATTTTTGTTCTATGTGTATATAACCTGCGTGTATGTAAGGTATAGCCATGTCATATAATGCCCCTGAAGCCAGAAAAGGGCATTGGATCTCCAGGAACTGGAGTTATAGATGGTTCTCAGATGCCATGTAGGTGGTAGTAACCAAACCTGGGTCCTCTGCAAGAGCAGTCAGCGCTTTTAACACTCAACCATCTCTCCAGCTTCTCTCTTGAAATTTTTTAAAAACTTGTGATTCTTAAAATTTGAGGACAAAGTATGCAAGCAAAGCCTTGGTAAAAGACTCGGGACAAAACAGATAGAGAATCAGCAAGAAAATCCAATGATAAAGTGACACTTTTCTTCAAGTTTCTTTTAGGTTGCTAAGGATTCAGAAATACTGGTTGTGTTTATTATGTAGGAAACTAACAGTGGATAGTCCCCATTTCTTGTGAAGATTGAAACTGACAAGGCATAAATAATAAGACAATTAATAAACACTGTTTCCATTTAAGAGACTGCAAACAATGAGTATTACATGTTTGGCATTTCCGGAAAGGAATGTTATCTAATTAAATCATTAGCAATGCTACATTTGACAAGAAGTCAAATTCATCTTCCACAATATGTTTTGGGAAAGAAAAATTAAATGCTTTTTATGTTTCTTTTCTTTTTCCAAGCCAACAAGTACCTGTTTATAGATAAGAAACAAGCAGTGACAACATCCAGCTGTGAATCTTGCATCTTTGAGTATTTGCATGGTGGTATTCAATCAAAGGTGGAAAACACAAATGAATTGTGCGTGTGTGTGTGTGTGTGTGTGTGTGTGTGTGTGCATGTGTAATAATGAGGTCACTTTTGGGGCTGGAGAGAGGGCTCAGCAGTTAAAAGCACTGACTGCTCTTACAGAGGACCCAGGTTCAATTCCCAGCACCCACATGGTGGCTAACAACCATCTATAACGCTAATTCCAGGGAATCTGGCACCTTCTGATACAGTACTGCCCAACCCGGGTGCACTTACACACAGGCAGGCAATACACTCATACACATAAAATACAAATAATAAATAAAACAAAAGAATAATAACAAACTCACATTTATCAACTATCATTCCAGCAAATTTCAACTCAGAAAATGAAACAGGGAATTTGACCATTCACATAACTGAAAACTACAGATAATACTGGTAACAGAGGCCACTCAGCAAAAAAGTCAAATGAAATCACAAGGACACAGGTTCCTCTCCAACTTTAATGGGAGCCAGACCAGGATGACTGTCACAGCTTGAATTTCACATCTTTGATTTGAATCTAGTGACAAATATCTTTCTTAAAATGAAAGGAAAATCCCAGAATTAGATGTCATGAACTCTCCTATCTTAATCTTCATGCTTATAACTGAACAAAGTCATAAATGTGGTAAGATGCCATCATTAGCTTATGCCTAGTTTTTCTGCCTCATTTTTGGAAGGGGAGGAGCTAGCTATTGTCTCGTGTGACATTCCAAATTTATTAGCAGAATCAAATTTACTGGGTACTAGATATTCCAAATCAGCAAATTTCCTTCAGTACCTCACATGTATTTGGTCTTTGCAAAATCCCCATGAAAGAGTATGACTTGTTATCTGTTTGATTAAAAAACAGAACGGTGTCTCCTTCTTCCCCAGTTTTCCCTTGATAATACCAGTCTCCTACGGCTCCACCTGTCTTGCTTGATTTCCTTCCTTCCCTTTAATGGGGACACTTAAATGAGGAGACATGGAGGAGGGTTAGACAGGGAGAGAGACAAGAAGAGAGAGAGAAAGAGAGAGAGAGAAGAGATAAATAATGCCTAGCTAGAATAAAACATGAGAGGACTCATATTAGTCTAAGAACCTATTGGCAAATCCACATACAGTATCTCTATATGAGCCCATATAGTTTGAAGACTACACAACAAGAAACAGTGATAGACAGAAGAAACCTTTCTTTGAGTTGTTGGCCATGGTGGTACAAATGACTACCAAAATTATAGAGGCTATTGTCACAGCCCTTGAATGCCCCTGGGAACTTGAAGGTAAGACCCTATTGCTGAAGACAGGACATACTTTGGAGACTGGATTGGAGCAATGGAACTGGAACTGATCTGGAAACCACTTCCTCTGAAGGCTAGCTCGTATAGCTCTGAAGAGCACTATGCAAGCTGCTAAGGGAGAACATTAATCAATGGTTCATATGAACCTATTGCAATAGTGTAGGCATGCTTAAGACCCATGCAGACTCAAGGAGACAAAAACTCAGCATGGAAATGAGGAAATGGTCAGCAGACCCCAATCTTTACTGAAGAAATATTGGCAGTTGATTACTGTTGGGTGAGGATGAAATAGTCTCCCTAACGTGAGGGTCTCTCAATAGGCTGACTATGCCTCAGTGGATGAACCTGCACTGTGGAACATTTGACATTAACTTGACACAACAGACCTTAGCAGAGATGAAAAAATGTATGGGTTTCATGTATGGGGGCTATGGGTGGATGCCTGTGAGGAAGAGGATATAAAGATGATTAAGACTGATTGAGATGTTCTGTATGAATGACATAATGATTCAATCAAAGAAAGTTTCAAAATAAAAGCAGAAGTAAAGACGCTAAAGTCATATGTTGGGTTCAGGCAAAGCTGAGCTTTAAACCTAAGAGTATTTCAATATAGTCTTGACCTCAAAATCTCTATTTACATTACTGTTGGAACAATACAACCCCGAGAAAAAATAAACCAGTGGCATGTTAGAACAGTGTGGGCCAGTGTCCTAGTGATACTCCTGGAGTAAAGGACCTTTAGACCCAAGAACAACAGATCTATATTTAATACATATATTTTAGCACAATTATAATTGAAAGAAAGGACTGAAGAGATGGCTCTGTTGCTCTCAGCTACTCTTGCAGAGGTCTGGGGTTCAGTTCCCAACACCCACATTATGGCTAACAATCACCTTTAACTCCAGTTCTAGGGGATCTGATGGCCTCTTCTGGCACAATTGACATTGCATGACATGGGTTTAGTTGCATACATGCAGGCAAAACACTCATACATATAAAATAAAAATAAATGAATAAGTAAAAATTTAAAGACACTCTTATTCTACATTTTGTAATTAGAAGATAATGATGAAGTCCAGGCAACTTGTACAATATTTGACTTACTTTTATGTAGACTGGGACATCCAGGACAGAGGAATCAGCATATGGTAAGTTCTTACTGCATCATCCCAAGGTAAAAGGCAGGGGATCTAGAGAGCGAGAAGAAGTAGTGGGCACAAGAGACAGTGTCGCTTTTCACCCCTGTGACAGTGGCATTGATCCATTCCCAATGCTCTCATGGTCTGTTTACCTCTCTTTAGGCCACACTTCCCATCATGTATAACACAAGTTATACAAACATTCATTGAATTAAGGAATCAATGACTTCACATAGAGACTTATGAGGAGAATAACTCATATATTTGCCATACACTTGCTGGGGTAGGAATGGCAAAGATAGCAAGTACATTGTGTGCACACGCCCCTTTACTTTAGGACCTCAGTCACAGAACGACTGAACAACAAATTGATTTTAGGACAATTGAAAACACTTGTGAAAGATGCTAGAAATTAACCAGTCCATGGTTGATGAAATAATTATGATTTTTGGGAAATTAGAGGCAAAATACAACTTGAAATTTTGAGACTTAGTTTGGTAGTTTCTGCCTTCTTCCTTGTTTATAGAACCTATAAGGCAGTGCGCACCCCATAATCATTTGAGAAGGAAGAAGGGTGAGGGAGAGTACAGAACATCAGTACTGATTGCTCAGAGTCAGTTCCTGATGATTTATACATTGTCTACATTATGAAGTTAATTTTCCAGATTAATTAGACATCTGCATCATTGTGCTGATTAGCTTTAGGAAATCAGTCACAATAAGGAAATGGGTAGTATGAAATGGAACTGACATTCAGTGTCAGGCTTCTGGAACTACAGTTAGAGTCAGATAAAATAGTTTTGAAACACTGTAGAAGGCAAGGAGAGAGTAAAGGGCGACAAAACAATCCGACTATGGCCCCTGGCTTGTATGCCCCTAACCAATAAAAAGTGGTATCTTTTCAATCATATAAAAGCACTTCATAGGGTAGGGGTGCATGTGTCATATAGGTTTCTAAAAACAATGTAAAACAAAGTAAAATCTACAGAGAGAAACCAAAGAACACATATGTCTATTAAAAGAGTAGAACAGCTACATTGTGGATTGGGCTCATTGGGAAGTTACTGACCTTCAGTGTTTCTAATCTATAACCTGGGCTAGATAACTCCAAGACAATTTACATTATGCAAGTTTCAAACCAGGAGCAAAGTACAAATTATCTGGCAAGATTAAGATCTTCCAGCATCTGGAAAAATCTGCATTTTATTTTCTCCAAGATTAAGAATGTAAATACCTGTAGATATTTTATACCTGAACTTGAGGAAGCCCATAACCTGTGTGTCCTTATGGTGAGGGTCAAAGTTAAGCAACCCACAGCCTGGTAGTTACCTCTGGTGAGCCACCTGTTTTGTGAATAAAATTTTACTGGAATTCGCCTAAGCTATTCATTTACTATTCTCTGTGACTGTTTATGTGCTGTAAATGCAGATTTAGATTGTAACTGAGACTATACAGATTTATATTTAGTTGTAACTGAGACTAGACAGATTGAGATTTAGACTAGACAGCCTAAGAGGCCCCGAATTATGCATTTTTTTCATTTATCAAAGCTATTACCTAAAGTTCTTGATGTTCGAGGTGTTTTATGTAAACCAGCAGATCTTGCTGAAAATGCAGTATCCTAGGCTCTTACTTTGAACTATTAGTTTATCTGTGTGTCTGTGTGTGTATGTTTCTGTATATAGGGATGCATATCTATGAAGATGTGAATGCATATCTGCACGTTTGTTTAAGAAAGAGAGGACAGTCTATGGTGTTGTTCCTCAGGATCTGTCCACTTTAGTTTTTGAGAGACTCTTTCACAGGTCTGAAACTTGACCACTAGGCCAGCTTTATAAGTCATAGCCTCAAAGGTCTGCCTGCCTATGCCTCCAGGTGCTGGGATGCCAAGTGCATGCCATGCTACCATGCCTGCCTTTTTTTGTTTTTAGGAATGTCTTCTGGGATCAAACTGGGATTCTCATGCTTCAAAGGTATGTGTGTTCCTGACTGAGCTAGTCCCCAACTTCTTAGTGTCTTTAACAGAACCCCGAGATAATATAGGTGATATTTGAAAAAGAGGGATTAAGAAATGGAGTCTGAGCCTTTGAAGAGTCCAGTAAGCACTGGTTCAATGAGTAACCCAATCAATATGCAGTCCCTGAACTCAAATCAATAAACATTTGTTTGATATGTGTGACTTAACTGGTCATTGGATGAGTACGGAAAAAGAACCAAAGAGTTGGTGTCCTCAAGAAGTTTAAAAGTAATTTAGAACCAAAAATGTTGCAGATGGGAACAAAATAGAGAATTTTGTCACAGAGCACTTGATAACACACTGCATGTATTTTGTAGATGGCAAGGGACGAAGCCAAATTCACACTAGAATCTGAGAGAGATAAGAAAATGTCTCACATAGGAATGGTTCTGCCCTACTTGATGGAGCTACAGTTCATAAATTCAACTCCGAGGAACAAAATGCCCCTTAGTCTATCCCAGGGCCTTTGAATTACAAAGAAGAGATGGAATATGATGGGACAAATGCCTCCAAGGCTCTCAGCAAAGCCAAAAAATGTATGAGCACATGTGTTTTTATGGCAAGTAAATTTGTAGGTCAGGGCACAAAAGCTAAAACTGAACCATTCAACCGTGACATGAAATACCTGAACAGCCTCCAATGAGATCATTGATAATGATGTGGTGAATTAAATATCTCCCAAAGCAAAGCTTATCTTTTTCATGTTAAATGCTAATTTCATAAGAATAAGGTAATTAGGAAGTCCCAGTACAGCTGCTTTTTTTTTTTTTTTTTGGATGTTAAGCTATTTGTCATTTTTTGTTGTTCCCCCAGCCCCATTTTTGGGACTGGGTCTCTCTATAGCCTTAGTTGTCCTGACACTTGTGCTGTGGACCAATCTGGCTGGTCTGAGCCAAGAGAGCTCTATCTCCCTCTGCCTTCTGAGTGCTGGGATTAAAGGTATGACCTGGCACTCTATTAACTACTTTTTAAACATTTAATTTAGTACTCTGATATCAAGCTATTTTTCTTTTAGAATATATAGCATTTCTCAGAAAATTGAGATATGCTTTAATTCTTTGATGCCTAGCTACTCAGTACAGCTATTATTCAGGGAAAACGGAACAATTAATCTCTACAGATGTCTCCACCAATGCATTTATTTAAGGAACCAAGACTGCAATTTTCATTTAGAGTCTAAACATCACAGTCAGTCCCTGATTAAGTGGGACTTCTCTGAGTTAAGTCAAAACAAAATTGTGTTGCTTTTTATAGTCATGGTGGTAGAGAAAATTCAGAGGGGACAAGGAGTGTGTGTTTGAAGTTACTCTGGTGGAGTACCTGTAGAGTGTTTGAATTACTGATGCCTATCTCCTGACATTCTAACATTCTCATGGATGCTTATTTTCCTTGCAAGCTAGTGTTAACAAGTATAAAAAAATGAGATTAAACAGCAAAGAATGGAGCTGAACATACAGGTCTATAAGTAGGAAAGGTTTTAATGTTGTGAACGATAAAATCAGGGAAGAGGAGTGGTATGTAGAGAATGCAGCTATTCTGTATTTGCAACAATTTCTCAAAATGTGTGTGTATGTCTATGTGTGTGTATGTGTGTATGTGCGTGTGTGTGTGTGTGTAGGTATGAGGTTCAAGGGTAGGAAGCGGTAGACTGAGATTCCTATTTCATTTTTATATTTTTGCATCTATTTTCTTCTTAGAGGTGGTGGCCCATTTAGATACTACTCTCAGTCATTTATAATTCAGGAGAGATTTTCAGAGATCTTATCTCATACACACCTGTGTTTCTTGCCTGTTAAAGTATGGAAAATGAATGGACTGTAGACCCTGGGGAATCATATCAACTTCTAGTGAGTTATTCATCTCCCCAAAAGTAAGATATAGCTGTTTCAAATCCTGAGATAGAGTTTGTGTGTGTAACATGAGAAAGAGGCTTGAAGAATCTTACTCCTCAGTGCTGGTCTTGGTCACAGTAAAATGCAAAACTTCTTTCCATAAACTAGATCTGCCAGTGTGAGTCAGTTTTCTTACATGTGAAATTAAGGGAGCAGGTAGAATTTAGAGTATCTACAGGCAGTCAGCCTCAGAATATCTGGAGAAGTGACTTACTTACTGATACAGATTAATTGGCACCACATCCCTCCCTCTAAAATCTTAACCTGTGCTACTGATTTTCTAGTTCAGGGTCAACTCCAGTAGTGTGCATTTTAAATATTTTTTTGCAGGAGTTTAGGAATCTTTCTGTTAGGTATCTAGGATTTCTTTTATTGATAAAAGAATCTGTTATAGATTCAGGAGCTGGAGAGGACTGATGAGTGACACCATTCCCAAGTTCTGTTGATGTCTATTCTTCACCATTTGTTTTCTACTTTTATTTTCTAAACAACTTGTTTAATTATTCATTGCAATTTCTGTAGTTTATCTGGCATTCTTATTTGTATTGAAGACATTAAATAATTAATAGAACAAGTTAGGGAAAATTTCCTGATGTAAATACTAGGGTCTGTGGTCTTCCATTGTCTATCCAACTTTGAATCCTTTATTCATTATACAATGGTTCTCATGTACTCAGTATTATTTGAAGTTAATGTACTATAGCCATTAATAAAACAGCCCCAGATCTTGACCTTCACAGAACTTTACATTTTAGTGAATTTGTCTTCTACACTGAGTCCTTGCACATGGCACACATGGATATTTTGCTCTCTGCTTCCTCACTTATTTCCTTGTGATTTCATGACTTGATCTGGAATTTTTTTGATTTGTATTATTCCAGGTTTTTGGTGACTTTACTAGCAGTGAGCGCTTTGTACCTTCATTTATTACTCCATGTCTGAAATTGTTTTGAAGCTTTTTCTGAATTCGGCTCCAGGAAGCTCTAAAATCTTTAAGTTTGAATCTACTAAGTCAAACCACCACTCACATTTTAAGGTATTAGGAAATGAACTATATAGTGAAGACATTGGCTACTAGTAGCTTTCACTGTAGAATCCCTAACTTGGCAACTTCCCAGATGATGTCGTCTTTACCCCATAAAACTATAAAAATCCCTATGTTGAACACTAATTGTTTTCCATGGCCAGGTTTTCCCCTTCATGGGCCCACAGGGAATCTCCATGTATCTTCTCCCCTGTAGGTAAATAGTTGGGAGTACCATGCCCATCAAAATGGGAACAGTCAAGATAGCTGCATATCATTGACAGACCAACCTGTGCAATTCCTTTCACCGGTGATTTTCCACAGTCCTCTGCTACTTAGCTGAACCTGCACACTCACATTCTGACTTTGGAAGAAGCACTACATGTATAGATGCAGAACATATTACAAGCACCAATCCATAAATCCCAGCTTCAGAAAGATACCACCAACATCAGGGACATTTATTTTAGACTTTATTTGTGACTTAAACAAATTTTAGTTTAATTGGATCACTCTACATTTTGGGGTTACTTTATAATAGGCACTGTCATTACATAATCTATTGTATCTGGAAACTCCCCTTAATGGAATACTTACGATCACTTCCTGCTAAAAGCAGTTGTTTCTGGAGCGTGTGTGTGTGTGTGTCCTGTGTGCTTTTATCACTACTTGGCGTGCGTATTAAATCCCTGAGGATAGTTCTGTCCCTTTCAAAGCACCAGGAGCACCATGCATCATGGTGGAATTGAGGGTGTTTCTCCAACAGATTATTGGAATTTGTTAGGAAAGAAACAATTCAAGGACGGCTGAACAGCAGATGTCTACCACGCATTACACAGTCTCTAAGTCCACTGAAGTCTAACTTCATTTTACCCTGCAGTCTTTAACTCTGCTGGCTTTCAGTGAATTTGTGGAATGCATGAGTGCATGGACAGTAAGAAGCCAGAAAATCAGCTCAAATAGCTTGCTTGTTCCTCAAGTGCAGTATTATTTAAATGAATTTGAATTTTCTCTACTTGTCATTCCTTTGCCGCTGTTCAAGCATAACTTAGACTTTAAACTAAGTACAGATTTAATGAGTCAACACAATTCCTTTGCAATCGGACTGTGCTCAGGCTGTGTCTACCAAATATTCAGACCCTCTGGGATCCTTGGAACCAAGACTGAAAGCACATTCCTGGCAAGCAACCCTCAGCAAATGATTCACATTGTCAAACTAAACAGTGGAATGTACAAAGAAATCATAAATATCTGTATTGATAGATATGTTAACCACCCTATCATAATCATTACCCACTGTATACATTTAGTATATTGGATTCTCACAGTGAATCTCATAACTATGTAAAATTATTATGTGCCAAATAAAAATATATCTTTAAAATCGTGGCATGTAGATCATTTGACCAAAATATGTGTTCTAGCAATTGTTAGTTTAATGTGTAAGCAGTATTATGATTATTATAATACAAGAATGGAAATAACAGTAATTTGAAAACTCATTGCAAAATATAACCAGTATTTGTGTGTTAGCTAATGTCCTTCTGATCTGTGCATGTGTGTGTGTGAGAGAGAAAGAGAGAGAGAAAGAGAGAGTTTCTCTTTCACAAGTGCATGCATCTTGTGCAAAGATATAAATGTGTAAGGGTATGTGTGTTTCTGTACCTGCATGCCTGTGCATGAGTATAAATGTATATGTATACATGCCTGTGTGTGTGTGTGTGTTTGTGTGTGTGTGTGTGTGCGCTGCATGCCTGTGCACAAGTGTATAAACGTTGTGTTTGTTTTTCTGCTTCACAACATCTCAAGGTTGGTTCTGGCATCAGAATGATAAGAATAATTCTTATTCTCCATGGAACTCGTCAGTAATATCTTAAGAGTCTAAAGTTTCCAAAAGTTTTATTTTTAAAGTTTTATTTTGTGTGTATAGATATGTTTCCTTTGCATGCATGTTGGTTGCATGTGTATGGGCACATGTTGGTGTGCACATGTGTGTGGAGGCCTGAGATTGACATTGGGTGTCTTACTCCATCTCTTTCCCCCTCACATATTAAAGCAGAGTGTCTTCTTGAGCATGGAGCCTTCCATCTGGGCTAACTGGTCTTCCTAGCTTGTTATGGCAATTCACAGTCTCTTCCCTCTATGCACAGTGATTAAAGGTGGGCTATCACAACCTCAAAGCTTTCCACATGGATTATGGATCCAGAATACTGGCATTCATGCTTATAGTGGTCTCTATTCTCTGAACAATTTTCCAGTCCACAAAAGTTTTTCTTTATTCTTCCTTTTTGGGTGTGATACTCAGAACTTTTAATCAGGTACTTAGGAATCCTTTTCTAATTGATCTCCTTTTCCTTTTTCTTTTTATAGCTATCTCTTTCTCTCCACTCCAAGATATACACATGCATGGTCTCTGAACATTATGCTATTGTTCCTGTCTCCTGTGTTAATGCCTAGAATAACTTCTTCCTGAAATGCCCTCATTGAAGGAGGGCAGCAATAGACAACTAGAGTTTTAGAGTGGAGTACACACCAGATGAAAGAGGACCCATCTCAGTTTTTTTTTTTGTTACATGTGAAACAAAGAACCATGTCTGGCACCATGTAAGCAACAAGCTTTTATTACCATTTCGCTCACTGCAGATAATCTTGACTAGCAATTTGAATACGTTATTATTTCAAAGAAACCCTCTGACAGACAATGATGGGACAGCATGATAAAGGGAATAGAATCTCCCTCTAGCATGCACTTTTATTACTACACATGTGAGATCATGCTGGATATAAACTGTATTTCATGCATTTCATTTGGGTTTATTTCTATGAGCATTTTTTTCATGTAATACTGATGTAAAGTAATCAGATCCATCAACAAGTGTTTGAGATAGCATCCTGAGGTGACACTGACTTTCAAATTTAAGACTAATTTTACATTGCGAACCTATTCAAGAAATATTACTGACTTTATTCTTAATCAGAAAACCTGACGCATTTACTTAGTTAATTCATTTATATCCTTTTTATTAACTGATAGCTATTAAGCCTTTATGCAGGGTATCCTGGTAGATGCTGAGGATATCAAATAAAACAAATTAAATATTGTTTCTGCTTTCAAGAATCTTGCATTCTGTAGGAGAAGAATTTCACTGATAATTACATAAATATATTTTTATACCTTGCAGTGAAAAAATGGTGGGTAATAAAGCACAGTGCTTAGGGCATTTTAGCTAGCCTTGAAGCACTCAAGAATGGGAAATTTAAGAGAGCGTCTCCAGGAAAAATATTAGAACTGACAGTTAAACCATGAATAAAAATTAATAAGTAAAATAGCCAGAAGATGATTTCATGTCTAGAGAAGAGAATGTTTATGTAGCCCGAGGTGGGAAGTGGAGATTCCATTTGATAAACTGAAAACTGATAACTAGACAGCAAAGGCAGAGGTAGAGTAGACAGGGTTCCTGGGGAAGAAAAGAGGGCTTTGCACCTGTAAAGGATTTTACATTCACTTTCCAAAACAGTAGAGGTATTGGAATAGCTAAATGCAAGTGCTATATGCAAAGGCACCACCAGTAGAATAAAAAGAACAGAAACTGTGCTATATTTAGGATTGTGTATTAGGCTATAAAGGAAAATTTTAAATAATTTTTTAAAAATCTGAGGGCTGGCTTGACTTTTAAAGTTTGTGCCTGTATGAGGACCTGAGTTCAGATCCCCAGCAATCATATTAAAAACATGCACTACTGCACATGTCTGCAGTCCCAACACTAGGGAGGGAATGCCAAGGGGATACTAGGAGTTTGTTAGCAGCCATTCTGTAAGAATCGATGAACTCCAGGTTCAGTGGGAGAACTTGCCTCAAAACAAAATGTGTTGGTGAATAAGAAAGATATTCAGCATCTATCTCTGCCCTCCACCCTCACAAACATGCATGCCCCTATACACACACACAATAATAATCTATAAGAAAATGTAAAGATATCCTTGATTCCAAAACTTGCAACTGTAAAATAAAATGCTGAGGGAATCTTTGGGTTAGTCAGAAATTTTGACTGACCTTTTAATTTAGCCTGTAATGGGTCTGAGAGGCAAAGGTAGTATTATTTAATAGATTTTGGTACAACAAATTTAGGACATGGAGTCATTTGGGAATAACATTAAATGGAATAATCAATAATGAATGGAGTTTGGAAAGCACTATTATATAAATGGAATGCATTCAGGACAGGAACTTGGGGGACATTGCATAATATCTATCTATCTGTCTATCTACCTATCTATCATCTATCTATCTATTGTATATCATCTATCTATCCATCTATCTATCTGTATTAGTATTTAAAGGGTGATCAACTACTGTAGAGTGCTAGTTGTAAGAATAACTTATACAATATGGACATAATCTGAACTAATGGCTTTCAACTAACATTACAGCCCCAAAGATATTGTTTATACTGTAAATGAGCCCACTGAGCCATCTGCTCCTCTAGTGAACTCTGCACCTGAACTTAATCCCTCAGGAATCCCCTCTTGCCCTTCATCCCTGATAATGAATGAATGTGAATGTGCATCGTTAATATATGAAAGTGCTAGAAGCAGCATGTTTTTCTTACTGGAAGCAGTAAGAAGAATTAAGAAATTGTTCTGAATTTGTATGTGTGATAGTCTAAGCCTAGGAACAAAAGGGCAAGATTCTCTGAGAGGAGCAAGGTGGATGCTAGCTTCTAATTCCCCAGTTCATGCTGGAGATATGCTTTCATAAAACACTGAGGGAAACCTGGCTCCAAAACACAGTTCTGTGAGACATCTGACAGAACATGTTCTCAGAGTTTCTGACCATTCTTGGTCTTAAAATGATTGTAGTCAGTCTGTTTCTTTACTCAGACATAATATGTAGTATGGCTTCGAAATGTCCCACTCATTCCTTTTTGGTTTTTAGAGATTAAAAGACAGTTCCTTGCACAAATAGATGCAGAGACTATTCATAGTGTGTACAGGACGGTGGCTGTCACAGGGAATAGCCTAAAAGCAATTAACTTCCCACTTATATGATTTCCAATGTGATGAAAAGTCCATGCAATCATTCACATATCTGCACTGCCCAATTAAGAACACAAGGATATTTGAAAAAAGTGAAAAATTGTTTTCTTACATTTCCTGTATGTAATACAAGTACATATATATGCATACCCCCCCACACCGATATTACATTAGATCCATTTCCTCTGTAATAGCGCATTCTTGAATAATTCCAGTTTTCTATTGATTTCTTAGAGCTCATCAGACATTTGGATACCAAACAATGGCTCCTGTCCTTGTTAAATATTCCCCAAAGGACTTTTCTAACACTTATTGCTGAGTTTTACCCCTAGATCTTTTCATTTATTTGGACTAAGTCCAATCAATGCTAACAATCTCTCTCTCAGAAAATTCTCAGATGCAGTTGATTAATTATGATTACACATGGAATCCCATTATCCCGAAGAACAGTTTACGTTTACAACCAGCTGATGAAAAATTTAGAGTCCACTCAAAGCATTAGAAGCCCAAAGAGAAGTGAGTGAAATCAGACTATGCATGAAGTGTTGGCATTAATTGTGAAACTCGGGGAGGTCATTCAGCACAGAATTGATTCATGTTTTATTTCAAACTCTGCATCCAAACAAAATAGGATTTTATTTTAGCAATCATATTTGCCCTCAAAGGGCAACTATAGTTTTTTTTTAAGTTGAAATGATTTGTAGTGAATTTTAGTTTGAAAATTTCATGGGACATTACAGAGGTGTTACAAACCACAGTCTGGGAATCACTGTAACAGTGACTCAGCTTCCTGCGAAAGAAAATAAAATGAAAAGCATTCGTCACATGTCTCCAAATGTGCAAGGCTTTTTCTGAATACTGAAGCAAGTGCTTTTAGAAGCATTTGGATGACTTTTATTCCAAGGCACTGGACAGACATTCCAGGCCACAGAGTTTGATTTTTTTCTTTAACTTGACATATATGATGTCTAAGTTAAGATGTATGAAGACAGAGCTGAAATAAATTATGTGTCCAAAAGCAATATTGATTTTTTAACCTCTATAAAATCTTTATTTCACCATCAGTTGAGACCAAAGAGCAAATGAAAGGGGCTAGGAAAATGCAGTAGTGTGGGTCTACCCGTTTATATCACTCTCTTACTGTAGTGTATTAGGGCTTTTGCTTTGTTTGATTTCTTCGAATCAGTGCCATCTCTGCTAACACTTACCTATGTAAATATGAGCACATCTATCATCCATACACCCATGTGCATCATATACATGTGCACATACCCACACACACATAGACACAATGAAAAATTTAAATGTATCTTAAAATGAAAATCCTTGTTAAAGATTATGTTATGTATTATCCTTTTAACACATTCTGCAACAGCATTTTAAAGGAAAGTTAAGCATTGTTCTTACTCTTGAGGACTTCAGGCCCTACCTGATAAAACTGTTTCTCAGGAATATAATTTATGTAAATTCCTGGCTCAAAGTGTGGTGTGCTCCATGAGTGTAAAGGCTGACAAATGATTCCTAATTAGCTCTCTGAAATATGGAAATGATAGCTAAGAAGAAAAACCCACCTATGCAAAGCGTTTATTGACATTTTTGTGGCATAAATACCTTTGCTGTGACATAAGTTCAATAGAACATGATTATATAGTATCTATACAGTCAGACATGATTCCAGAAGCACAAGTGATATTAAGATATAGTAAAATAGTTAGGAGTTTGGGATATTTGCTATTTTTTGCTTTGGGTATAATTTAATTATGAATTTGCACAATTTATTTAGAATTTTTGATTAATATGTAATAATTACATGGACTGCAGAACAGTATTTCAGCACATGTAGTAGTGTGTACTGATTTTTAAAAAGGGCATTTGGCCCAATCCTAAGAGTATATGATATGGTGTCAATCTAGGTACCCATCAGTAAATGAAATGATAAAAAATATGGCATGTTTATATACTGAAATATTTAGTCACAGAAAGAATGAAATCCTGTCATTTGCAGCAGAATGGATAGAAACTGACAGTATTATGGGAAGTGAAATAACAGATTATGGTAATTATTTTGTTAAAATTCTGGATCATATGGGAATGGAGAAATGGCTCCGAGGTTAAGAACAGAGGACTTCTTGTAGAGGATCTGGGTTCAAATCTCAGAACCCACATGATGGCTAACAACTGTCCTAACTCCAGTTCCAGAGGATCCAATGTCCTCTTCTGACCTCTGCAGATGTTTCACAAAATGTACTTACATATATGTAAGCAAGACACTCATACAGATAAAAAATAATAAAATGGTTTTTGAAATTTGCATCATAAAATCTTGAGAAATTAATACTTGCTCCTAATGAGCTTATATGAACTGAGTCTGGCCTACCACTGGTCTATCTTTGAAGAAAACAGGAAAATATGCATTATTTAAGGATTCTATTTAGAAATCTGCCTATGAGTCAAATGGGGGGATAGGCAGATTCGGCTGGGAGTTATCAGACTGGTGTACAAATCTGACTGACCATAAATGACAGAGACAGGACTAGCACATTGCCTAGAAGAGTTCATCTCCCTGGGCCATCAGGAAACCACCAAAGGTGTTCATATTTCCAGAAAAAGTCCAAGGCTGGTGTTGACGCTGTGCTTAGTCATTCACTGTGGCTTTTGTGAGAAGTATGGAACACAGGAGGTATTTCAGAAGTGTCCGGGACGCTGGGTGTGTCTGCTTCCTGCCCTGATATAACCACCTGGCATTGTTATACCCTCAATACTGGTCTCTGATTTTTCCACACCACCTTTAAATATTGCACGATGACCAAGATCTTTTCGCACCATGATTCATCTGTCTTAGAATCTACTTTTTCTTTCCAGGCCAGTAATTCCACCCAAAGCCTCTGAAGCACAAGAGAATAAATTACAACAGACATTAATTAACCTAACACTGTATTGATGATTATTTGTGAAAAACAGAGAACTCATCTTTTATACTTATATTACCCAAACTTAAAGAGCATCAGTTTTTCCATCTTGTATGTTCACAAAACTGTGGTGGGAAAATAAATAACCAAATATTTTGGTGTTGTTAATTGCTTTGTGATCTAAAGTTTTGTTCAAATTGATATAAACCAATGTAAAAGTGCAGTCCAGATCTCTGAAAAGTAATAGCTTTTCAATCAAACATTAAATCTCTCCTCCCTTTCATTAATTTACAGGCTTACTTGGGCAAATAAATTATGAAATATTATTTGAATTGCTAATATAAGCCAAGAAATTGTGCTAAAAAAGAACAAATCCAGCCGGATGGCAATTACCCATGTGAAAAATTAGTTTTCTTAAGAGGATGCATTGTGCAATTTGGCTTCTAATTGGTGTATGGCACCAATTAATGTCTAACAATGTATCTAGCAAATGAAAGAAAATTTATTGAAAATAACCAAGTAAAATGGCATGCTTTAATAGAACAAAATAATGACTGTGTTGGTCTCTTTCTCCTTTAAAAATTTCATATCTTATTTTTTATCCTCCTGCTAATGACTCAATTTCATTTACTTCTGTCTCCATTTTATTCATTAGAATAAGTGCTTTTCTAGCTTGGGTCAAGTAACAAATGATAGACACAGTACTCTGTGATAGGCACTGCAATTGCAACAGATCAGATCAATGTTGATACTTGTCGTGTGTCGAGATGTCATTTTTTTGTTATATTATTGAATTTTTGTGAATTTCATACAATATATTGATCATACCTAGATCCCTTCCACATATGCACCTCCTTACCACTCTGCCAATTTCCCATATATATACATATATATGTGTGTGTGTATATATATATATATATATATATATATATATATATAATGCTTATAGAATCAGGTTTGTGTCCCCAAGTGCCTTTCAATGTGTATTCATCAAGTGGAGCCTGGTACTTCAAATAACAATTTCAATAACTTTCTCATTATTTTTGCCTTAATTGGGGAATGTGCAACAGTGCTCTCATACTAGAATTAAGAAAAATGGTGCCAGTAAACTTATGCATTATTATTGATTTCATTTGAAGTGGCAAATTTAAACAACTCTCACAAAAATAATGATCGACATTCACAGCTAAGAATGACATAGGGGTAATTCACAATATCATGAAAGAACTGTGGGTGCTGAGATGTAATGTGGGGAAATGATCCCTCAACTCAATTAAGACTTCTTTGGTGTCTGATAATTTCTCTACTGTAGATAGGTCTTTTCAATGAAGAGGAAATTATTTCAATACAGCATCTAAATTTTAGGGTCAGTTACTTTCCCAGCTCGGTCTACATGACCATTAACCCCAAGAAATTACACTCATGTGATGCTTGTATAATCAGGATAGGAACTCTGGAGTCACTATATGCAGGATGTGTAAAGCTTCTATCCAACAGAAAGCTCTCCACTGCCCATTCCAGACCACCAGCTTATGGGACTGTATTAACAGCAAGAATTTTGTTGTCTTTGTCTTGCCTCACAGTCAGCCTTTCCTCATCAGATTTGTCCATCCCATCAAGATCTCTGAAAACCTCCATTCCCTTGTATCCTACTACCCCCAGACACAATTGTTTCTTTAAACCTCAAGTCTGTAGTTCAATAGTTGTTCTTCCCATCACAATAATCCTTTCTAAGCCAGACTGTCACAGAGTTCTTCCTACTCATTTCCTGCATGACAGTACTTGAATAGCTATGCAGCCAAGAATAGCCTTGTCACTCTTGTATTCAAGTCCTGCAGCATAGTCTGTTTTGGATTTTACACACTTGTGCTGGTTCCTCTGGACTCTTCTGATAGATTCTAAGTTAATAATCAGAGCCTCAATGTGGCTAAAGATTCCCTGTCTCCAATTCCCCCCGTTCACTCTCTTTATTCCTCTCATGTATATTTTCTCTCATCTTTACCATAAAAAACCCAGCAAACTTTAGTGCAAAGTAGTTTCTTGCTCATATATAAATTCCCCTGAAAGTAAAATTCTTATAACAAATATATTTCAGAATCTATAAATAATCATTGCCAAACATACTACTGTTTATTCCATGATATAATTTAATAATTTTTCAAGGTAATTGAACTAATTATTGAATAGATTTTAATTATATATTTCCAATTTGGTATTTCTATAAAAGACATTTACCTTTCTATTCTAGATAAGTATTTTCCAAGTTATTTTCCCAGGGAATTTTATCTTAGATTTTGGGCATTGTTATCAAGTCAAGTATGTGATGTGTTTGAATGGCTATTTCTCCATTTACCTCATTGATTACCTCCCACAGAAGAACTGAACCCAGTCATAGTTCCTTTCTTCAACAGTCTGATCATTAACATGTACGGGGTTGTATCTGGTACAAGAACATGCACATTAATCTCCTCTGTTTACTGCTGACCATCTAATACAATGAGAGTAAGGTGATAAATAAATTCAGATATAGAAGATCAATAAGAAGGAGGAGAAGATACAGCAGCAGGTGAGAACTGTCAAATCATGTTGGAATATTACATGAAGATAATGGAATGACTCCTGACAGGGATGAACAGGAGAGAAAGTTGAAGTATGAGCACTTACAGAGGATGATGCTGAGGAAAAGTGGCCAGCTCCCTTCTAATACTTCATGATACCCAAGAATTGGAAATACCAATGACTAAAGGAAAATTAATACATTTAAATAAAGTAAATACACAAACTAAAGCTTTACTGTAAAAGAATCTCAGAGACACCAGGCAGAGGAGGCAGCAATTTCTTAACAGACTAACTCCTTGCATATTCAGAGGCCTAAGGTTACCTCACAGTTTCCCTGAATATCTCAGGAAGGTGGATATAGCTGTAGAGATAGAGATGCAAAGCCACGTGAATCTTCTTAAGGAGCAGTCACAGTGACTGCTCCATAGTGAAATGCACCTGTTTTTAGCTTGATCAATATTCACTGTGAATACAAGAATAGTTCTATGAAAACTATTAATAGTTAGGCAAAACACACTCTCAGATATTTTTGTAAGTCATCAGCAGAAGAAAACTGAAAACAAAACACATGAAGAAACTGGAAAAAAGCAAACCTGGAGTAATAAAAGTTATAGAAGATGTAATATTTTTAAGTTGATCTTTTAAAATGAATTTACCAATTATCTATGAAATAATAAAAAACTAATAACATTGAAATTACTATTCAAATGAAATTTTTAGGAGCAAATATTTAAAATAGTGAAGACTACTAGATATTAATGTCAAAAAATACAACAGTAGAGAGAAAATAAGGCAACTATAGAGTTATTTTAGGAGCATGGTATGTATTTAATAGTGTTTCAGAAAAGAGGTTGAAAAGGTGAAATGTTAAAGAAATTATACAAATAGGCACAAAATCTCTTAGACTTGAGAACAATAAAGTTAAGAAGATTGTATCATTTAGACATGGAGAAAATAAGGAATATATAATGGATTATATACAAGATATAGAGAAATCACAGCTATACATCCAGTTCTGGAGAGACAGTCAACACAGGGATGAAGAGCACTGAGCATGGACTTCGGGGCTTTCAGAGATTATCTTGAATGGTATGATTTTATGAAAAGAAAGAAGACAATTTTTAATTCCTATCCCATTCAATGAATGACCTGGATGTATTTTCAGCCAAAACTAAAGAGCAAATCAAGGTGGAGAAAACAGAATTCCAGAGTTAGAGCACTTTTTAAATTTTGACCATGATAACAATCTAAGGTATCTAAGGGACTTGGCAGCAAGCTCTGAGAAGAATCAGTGTAGAAGATTCTACAAAGGAGTTCTTCAAGGGGAAAATGTATTTAAATTTTGAAAAATTGCATGGAAAAGGCTTTTCTTCATTATAAGGGAGAACTATACAACCACACAGAAGAAATAAAAGCAACGACACAAAGGTACATAACAGCACTTATACAAGGAAAGGTTAGTTACCAAGCTTAGAAAATAAGTTTTATATAGGTATTAGTCAACTGTAATTTTTGATTGATGATTAATGATTATCAAAGAGGTACTGGATTTTACATGCCCTGGGAAGGCAAAGTACTGTCATAATGTAAAGCTTATGCATGATTTTATTAAAAACAGCAACAACAACTAATGTTCTATGGCAGTGAATGGGAGAGGAGTGGAACATGGTGGCTTGGTAGAGGATAAGGATAATGGGTGACTGATTGGAAAAACTATTTGCCAATATATTTTTGTTTATTATTTTTGATTTTAAAGTATGTTATGTTTACAAATATAAATTAACTATATATATATATAGATAGATAGATAGATAGATAGATAGATATAGATCATGAAATTGTTTATCTGTTGGAAGATTTTCCAAATTATACTGTTGTGTGATGTTCTACATGGCAACCTGTAGCTTCAGGTATTCAGAGAATTAGTTTTTGTGCCTTATTCATTTTTAACTATCATAAGATCTCATTGTAAATGAAAAAAGATTCTTCAATGGGGACTCTTAGAACAATTGTTCTTTGGAGATGATATGTACAAAATGTGATTGTCACTAGTTGTGGTATCCTAAGGGGTAATAAAGCAGAGAGGGCCCCTCCTGAGAGAGTCCTTCAAGGTGATTTGGAGAGGAAATTGCATATGGTTCTCTCCAAACTAATGGGAGAAAGGGTTTAAAAACCAACTGTGGCCAGCAATGATTGTCAGAAGAACTGAATGGAAGACTAGATGAGGGAAGGAAAACTGACGAATACACAAGATGAGAATGTTTTGAGATGTAGGTTGCATTACTGCCCAGGTATAGTGAGGCCAGCAGTCAATCTTAAGTTCCCAAGAGCAGGGACCAGGTCAAGCCATGTAATCCCATGCGAAAGCACCAGGGTTGGCAGGGAGACAAAAGCCGTGAGGGAAAAGCATGGAAAGTTGCCTTAATGGTGGTTTTCAAGGGAATGGCTTGGCGAATGTGCTGAGAAGAGGCTGTGCTGAATGTCTCTGCAGATAGTGCAGTCCAGGTGCTGTCTCTTTGTTTCTGGTGCTGATCATGGGATGATTAGGGCAGTAGAGTATTATCTACTAGAGTTTAAATGCCAAACATGGAAATAGGTTATCTTCATTGAAGTGATCTGGATGAATCATTTGTGATCAGTAAAGTTTGGGTTGATCTGGAATGGACCCTGTTTCTTGAGGAAGACCACAGTTAAGAATATATCAAATAGATGCTGGAGAGATGCTTCTGTGGTGGAGAGTATTTATTTCTCTTGCAAAGAGCTTAAGTTTGGTTCCCAGTACCCTTATCAGGAGGCTACCAAGAGCCTGCAACTCCAGGTCTAAGGTATTTGGAGCCCTTATCTGGCTATGTGGACACTGGCGTGTGTGTGTGCTTGCACACACACACTCATACACACACACATAAAAATAAAATAAATTAAAAAAAATAATATATAGCATAAAATATACAGTTAGTTTACAAGTAAGCTAAATGAATTACAGTGTTGCAGAAAGAACAGATCAGTGATTGCAAATTCCAGGATGCTGTCAGAAGGAACTGAATCTTCAGAAGTATGTGCTTTGCTTACTGTACATGCACACACATATGATGAAATGTTGAAATTCTTCATAATGTACAGATAAAGCAACTATAAACAGAAATAAGAGAGAGTGCTTAGGTGAACATTTAAAAGCAGCAATGAACTCAACTGTTATGCTATATTGCATCCCAATATTTGATGATCATTTTTAATTTGCAAATGTCCGCCTCCCCCCCAAAACCCTATTCATTTCTCAGATAGATATTGATGCAATTGCAAATGGGTTTTTGGAAGAGCTGCCTGGAAATAAAGTATAAACAAACCATGTTTGTGATAGAAGCAAAGCATTGGGCTTCCTATGTGTGATCTTGCTAGACTGCATTATAAAAGTGCTTTTATGGTTGTCTTATAATTAAGCACCTCCAAATTCCGTCTTCCACAGGGAAACTGTTGCGTGAATAAAATGGGAGTAATAACTGATGATACACACTTGAATAGGTAATTGAAAACCATCTGTGTCATATATGTAGGCAGTGTGCAGTGAATTCCTGATTCCTTCCACTTTCAGTCACATGAGCAAGATTGATGGTGGCAGAGATGACTTATCAATATGCTATATTTGGGGAGATGAATAACTTGTGGTGAAAGGAGTAATTCTGCCAGCTCTTTGAATGACAGTATGACTGCAATAGTGAGTTAATGTAAGTGAGGTGGGGCAATTGACTATCCTTGGGGAAAAAAGCACAGCTCAGATTTTCAGCTTGGAATAGTACACATGAGAGCTATTTCCTTCATCCAAGTTCTAGCACTCTCTAAACTTGTCTAGTTGTTCAGCACTCAGTAAATGAAAACATTGTTTCAGATCAGCAGTGGGTTTTTGATAGTTGGTTTGTTTCTTTGATATAGAATCTCACTGTGTGGTCTATACTGGCCCCCAACTCACTACCTAGACTGGGGTGTCCCTGAACATTTCATCTCCCTGCCTCAGCCTCCATATACTTCCATGCCTGGCACTGCACATGACCTTGGATACCTTCTAGCACTTTCTTTGTCTACTTTTATATTGTTCCTCTATGTTTCACTTTTAAATTGGCTTTTAATTTGTATTATTTTAGATTTATTGTTTTATTTTTACTTGTAGGGATTTGTTTTCTGAACATATACTTTGTCTAATAATTATTTAAAGTACATATGCAGTTTCAAAGTCAAATTAACAAGGCAATAATTATTTGGAAAAGTATGGTCTCTACCTTTGATCCCTCCGCGACCTTCTCCCTATCACTAATAGGATAACTACTTTCTCCAAAAAGGTTCTTAATTCCTCTGTGTTAATGAAAAATAAGGGTAAAATAGATGATAAATAGATAGCTACTTGATAGAGCAACCTATATAATTTACTTCACTTTTTAAAATAAGGTAGCTAAATTATTCTGTATAATAAAATACAGTGGCATTCATCTATATGTATATATTTTAAATATTTTTGTTCAGCTTTTGTACATTTCCAACAACAGTTCTTAATTAAATTTAGAGCCCATCCCTATCCATGCCCTGCTGCCAGACTTCCTGTATTCTGCCAGACATGTCATGTTCCAGCTGGTCAGGCATTTGTACTCAGACGTCCTTGGTGCAATTTCATCCACTGGAGTCTAGTCAACCTATCTAGAGATCTTAAAGAAACGTTTACTCTCCATCACCCAGCAGTAATTATTCTCCAACTGATCCCAGGCTTGGCCCAGCCTGTCGCCAATTTCCTTTGCTCCACACTGGGCCCTGTCTGGTTGATTTGGCTGAGTTCTTGTACTCAACAGCACCATTGCCACAAGTTCACACAAGCAAGCTTCATGAAGCTTGAAAGTCTCTGTTTCCCTATGTTCATGGACTAACCCTGGCTCTTACAATTATTCCACCCCCTCTTCTTCAATGTTTCCCGAGCTATGGATAGGTGTTAAGATAGGAGTCCTACCCAAGGACAGGCACTCTGCCATCTCTTATTCTCTGAAACTTAGTCAGTTGTGGCCTTCTGTGTGCTTCTCACTCTTGTAGAAGAAAGCTTTGCTGGGGAGAGTTGACGGTTGCACGAGTATTCCCTCCTGTTTTTCCGTGTTCCATGAGCCATAGGTGTATAGGTTTCACTGTTGATAAGTCAGCTAGGGGTTGACATCTCTCAGATGTATATTCTCTGTGTGGGACCACTTGTAGAACTCTGCAGTAGCCCCTATTTGTTGCAAAAAGAAGCTTCTTTGATGAGTGGCATATAGTATATATGGATCCATATTTAGCATATGGTAAGAAATTTCATTTGTCTAGAGATATGATAGAGGCATGGTTTTCTATAGGACCTTTCCAGTCATGTATATTTGGCTGCAATTACATTGCCACCTATGAGTATATTTATGTATTTTTAATGGGTATATTTGTTGAATTTTTGTTCATTTCATATTAGATATCTTAATCATCTTTAGACACCCACCTCCCCATCTGTATCCATGCATAGCCCCCACAGTGGATTTCATGCATTCTGTCATATATGTCAAGGTCTATAGAGTCAGATTTCTCTACTCAATTGTCCCTCAGTGAAAGTTCATCCACTGGAGTCTAGTCAGCCTATTTAACATTTCTCCCTTAAAGAAGATCAACTCTTCCTCAACTAGCAGTAATCAGTTGCCAGTAGTTCCTTGGCTAAGATTGGGCCTACTGCTCATTTCCCCAATTCTATGCTGGGTTTATGTCTGATTGAATTTCATGGGTCTTGTGGGTCTGTCAAAACTGTTGCAAGTTCATTTGAGCAAGTTCCCAAAGCATGACTCTGTTAATTTGTATTGTTATTATGAGTTTTTTCTTTTTGATATGGTCTTTCTATGTAGCCCCAGATATCTCTGAATAAATTGTCTAATCTTGACTGATCTCAAATTCTTGCAATACTATCCCACCCTCTCCGGTGCTGGCTGGGATCATAGGCACATACCATGTCAAATATGCGTTATATTATTTTTAAAATTCTAATGCTGGTAAATGATGGTAAAACCCATTACACACACACACACACACACACACACACACACACACACACACAGATAAATGTAAAACAGAGGGCTTGGTTATCCTTCCTTGGCACCGTTTCCCACTGACTCCAAATACAACTTCATGAATGGCCTCTGGCTGTGACTGTGAGGATATCCTGGGTGTATCTGGCGCATCTCAAGTTCCCGTCACAGTCACAGAATATCCCAGCTCAGCTCAGTCTCGATGCAGAATGGAGAATATAAGTAAGTGCATCGCTGCCAGCTCTTGGTTTGTAGCAATAATGGTACAGAAATATAGTCGCAGAGTGATTTGGAGCATTTGAGTGTTACTTTTACTCTCCAAATTTTATTTTTTTAAAACATTGCTGCTCTTTATCTTTTTTCTTTTTCGCTTTTTAATTGAATTTTTCAGAATTTCATACAATATATTTCCCATCTTCAATTCTCTTCCAGCCCCCACCAGATTTCACATACTCTGTCATATATAGTAAGGTGACTCAAGTTTGTTTTACCCAAATGCCGTTTGGTGTGCTTTCGTTCACTGGGACCTGGTTAACCTATCCAGTGTCACAACCTTAAAGAAAACCAACTCTTCCTCTCCCAGAAACTACTGATTGCCAACAGTCCCTCAGCTAAGGGACTTCCTCACACTTCCCCACTCCTGTACTGGGATTTGGTCTACCTTGACCTTACCTGGGTCTTGCGCATGCTGTTATCATTGCTGTGAGTTCATAGAAGCAACTTCTCAGCTGTCTGGAAAACTCTGTCTGTTTCTTTGGGGTCCTCTGACTCTTTCAATTAAAATATTATTGAGGTTCTGTACATTTCATATAGCAGTTCGTAATCAACTTTAGACACCCTTCCCCATCCACTGGGACTCATGTATTCCACCACCCATGATTGCCTTTCCAGTCAAGCATTTGTACCTAGATGTTCTTCAGTGCGAATTCATCCACTGGAGTCTAGTCACCCTAACTACATAAGTAAGGGATACACTCCCTCACCCAGTAGTAATCAGTCTCCATTAGTTCTCTGTCTAGGGCCAACCCATCACGCACTTCTCTCTCTCTCTCCACTCTGGGCCCTTGTGTAATTGAGTTGGCATGGGTCATGTGCTCTATGTTACCATTACCACGTCTTCATCCGCAAGCTTCCCTTGGCCTGAAAGCCTCTGCTTTCCTGAGTTCATGAACCACTCTTGGTGTCATGGTCTTTTCAACCCCTCTTCTGCAATGGTCCCTCAGCCATGGGTGGCTGAGGTTTAATATAGGAGTTCTATCCAGGCATATATACTGTGCAGTCTCTTACTCCTTAAAACCTGGCCAGTCATGGTCTTCTGTGTGTATAGCATTCTCTCGTATAAGGAAGCTTCACTGGTGAGTCAAGGAATGCATTAGTTTTCTTTCTACCCCTTATTGTCCTATGTTCCATGAGCGTAGAGGTTCAACTCCAGATGTGTAACCTAGGACTAGGCATCTCTCAGCTGTATATTCTCTATCTGACAGTTGTGGAATTCTGCAGTAGCGACCATATATTGCAAAAAGAAGCTTCTTTGATGAGTAGCGTGCTGTATGCTTGTCTCTAAGTACAATTGCAGAGTAATTAGGAACAATTTGAGTGTTATTTTTATGTGTCCAGAATTTTTTTTAAACTCTGCTGCACTTTAATGTTTTAATAACTTCCCTTATCATTTTCTGATAATTTAAACTTATTTTTAAAGCTCTGTTTCTAATACATTTGAACAATGGGAAGAGGAATTGAAGGGAGTCAAACATATTTCATGTGTGGTAGTTTGAGACATATCACTCTCACATCTCACATTTGGAGTTCTAATCCAGGCTCCGGAAGCAAAGCACAGTAGATATTGTTTGTGATGCCCACCTTTGTGGAGAGCAGGGTGGAGAAATGCTTTGATGTGATTTATATATTCAGAACTCAGGGAATGTGAATTTAGTGGGGAATTGGAAGTCTCAGCAGTAGTTTCCATGTCTCACGTACAGAGCACCATAAAATAAAACAGAGGCTTGATGCCTGGAGCCAAATTATGATCGCTGTGGGCATAATAACTTTGAGAACCTTGGCCAGCAGGTTTTATATTATCACCTGTAACATTGTGTTCATATGATCTGGGATTATTGATTTCAGTGAATATCTTTACTTTATTTTTTTTCTTGGCAGCTTTGCTATAGACCATCAGGAAGCCCTGTTCCTAGATCTGCTTACTTTTTTCCAAAGTTGTAGGGGCTTCCGTGGCAGGAACATATAGAGTATGTTTCATGTTTAAAGATGACCAGAAATTTACCTGTTTATACATGCATGAGAGACAGAGGGAGTCGTAAAACCTTGACATGGGAAATAGCTTGCCCAGAAGTCCCAGATAAACCGATATTCGTCCCCTCTTTCTCACTCACTGTCGTGTACCCAGAAGAGGACAGAAGAGGACAGAAGGCCATTACTCACTGGCTGTCTGTGGAGGCTTTTCCAGTAGTGGCAGTACTAAGAGAGCTACTTTTTAATGAATATTTACTGTTTGTCATACTGTTGCTGAATCATTGGACCATTTTTTTCATGTAAACTATACAATGCCCAGTGACTGCTATTACAGAAAAAAAATGAAAGAATCAAATAGCAGAACCAATCTTTCAAAAGAGCTGTGTTGGATTTAATGATTTCTGTTAATGATGATTATCACCCTTGGCCCAGATGCTATTCTTTCAAATATTTTAAGGCAACATTGTCATAAAGTTCAAGGGCTAGCCAGGAAGCCTTAGATGATGGAGATGGTGGTACTAGCCATGTTGACCCTGGAGAACTCTGTGGCCTGTGACAGATCTTAGACGCTTCCTCAAGGTTCATCCAATTCCCTTCTATAAAGGACTTCAGACTGAAGACTTTAGGCATGATGGTGCAAATTGCTTTCCATTGCAGCTACTCAGGTGTGCAATTTCATCTTGAAAGCAAGAAGAGGCAATTAGTAAATAGAAGTAAACATTCCAATATAATTTTATTTACACTAGTAAGCAGTGGCCTGGGTGTGGCCTTTTGAGTATAATGTCTCAATCGTGGTTTAAGTGACCATTTGATATAGATGCTGTTGATACCCAGGTTGAACATGGACTTGTTCAGGGTCTTAGTGATTAGAAATACTTTCAGGATTTAAACTCTAGCAATTGTGTCTTCTATGGCTTGGCTCTTCCTTTTGGTTATTTACAAACATTTGTATAATAGAAAGGAATTTCTTCCTCTGGACACATAGAGTCCAATAACCCCCATCTCCCACTAAGAAAACTTTAGTTGTATAAAACTGATTAAGATTTATGGGATTTTCATTGCTGTGATGACTAACTGAGACAAATTGTTTGAAGGAGAAAATCTTGCTTTGGTTTATGGTTACAGAGGTTTTGGTGTGTGACCAGTTGGCTCCAGAGCTCCCAGGGCCCCAGCATCATAGTGAAAATAAGTGAAAGAGAAAAACGCTTCTAATCTCATGAAAGCCAAAATACAAAGGGACAAAAGAGAAACATGGAGGGGAAGATGCAGTCTCTAGTGCATGCTGCAATGGCTTCCTTCAGCTAGGACCCACCTTCCAAAATAGGGCTACTGGCAGGTGACCAAACCTTTAACCCATAAACCAACGATGTTTAATATATTTGGTATTCAAACAATAATCCCATGTTGCAACAGAAATAGCTGAATTTTTTTTCTGGTTTTCTAAAGGGCATCAAGACACAGGAAATTATGGAAATTTTTCATTTGAAAAAAATTACTTGAAGGCCTGGGAGCAGTTCAGTGTTAAAGCAAATGGTACATGTGAAGCTCTGGGTCAGGGTTAAAGCACATGGTACATGTGAAGCTCCGGGTCAGTTCCCTAGTAGAACATCTCTCCCCTTCAAACAGAAGGAAAAGTTCTTGGAAAATTTTTCCCAGCATTTTTTTTTTTTCTTAACTGGTTGTGAGTAGATCAAGATTAAAGTACTGCCTGTCGTGTTTGGTGCCAGTTGTCAATACACATCGATTACGTCTACTTCTGTCTTCTAAAATTCATTTTTCTGCAATTGTGTCATTTAGTGTTTTCACATTTGTCACCGAAGCCAGCTTTTCAGTGGTTACTATTCTTGACAAAGCCTAAAAACTGTCTCTGTAACCCTTCTAACTGAAGAGAAGAGATGCTCTTTCAGTATTTCTTATATCCCTTCATGGCAAGTTTTCAGGGAGCTCAGCTTCCTCTAGGCAGCACTAGTGACAGGGCCAGGGTTATATTTCTTCAATTTTAAAAGCGAAAATTGATAAAGAGATTACCTTGTTAACTTTGCTATTCCATGCTTGAAAGAATACAGTGAATTCTTTTCCACAGTGAATGAAACTAAAAGAAAGCTTGTTAACAGCTTAAATACCCATAAAAGTCTCTCCCATTCAGGGAGAACATTCCTTGAGCTAGTGAAATGGGAGCTTTCATCCACAGGGCGCCAGCTGCGACTGTGCCGCGCTTTCTGTGTATCATGGAGCCTTGGAGTAGTGGTGTGGGGCAGCCACGGACAGCCCCTTAAAAGGGTATAACAACGTTCTGGACGGAACTTTTTACACTCAAGGGCACAAAAGGGGTACACACCTATAGTCCCAAGGCAGGTGTCAGAGAAGCACCTTTCTCTCCAGGGACCTGTTTCATGGCTATCAAAGATCTACCTCTCTGTCACTAGGCTAGATTTTAGCTGTTCAGGAGACATCAAACGGGCCAAATATTTCAAAAATACTTAGTTCTCTTTCTAGTCTGTAGTCATTCAACAAGAAATGGGACTTATGATGAATTTGGGTGACATCCTGAAATGCATGACAAAAAAAAAAATAAATTAACTCACGAAAAAGCCTGTAAACTACCTGGCATGATGAGTGTTTGATTTAAATCTAGTTTATAGCTTGTTAAAGACTATCAGTATGCAAGTGTTTTGCTTCTATCGCTATTGCAGTTCTATGTGAAGGTAACTGCTTCTTTTGCTTTTTATTCTGTATTTACCTCGTTTCTGGACATCAACATGTTTTGCCAGCATGATTTAGTAGGATACATTCTTTTCACATGAGTGATTTTGAGAGCTCTGAATGTTTACAAAATATACCTATGGGGTTGGAGAGATGATTAAATATTTAAGACCACTTACATACATTTAGGCAAAATGCATACACACACATAAGAGAAAATAGTGTACCTATGTTGTTAAAAGTTCATAAACAGTCTTATTTGGGGAACTTATTTATCCTATGTTAAAACAAATAATTTTAGACCAAACATATAAACATCTTTGAGATAAAAAGCTGATTTTGTTGTTGCTGTTTTAGGCTGTTACTTTGCTTTGTTTTTTTTTTTTTTTTTTTTTTTTTTGATTTTGGGGGGTTATAATATACAGGGTCTCCTGCATGCTAGGTATGTATGTACTACTGGGCTATACATTCTAGCTCATCTTGAAACAGATGGTAGTAGTACAGGCTAGATTGTAGATTTTAGATTCAGATAAAGGGGGTTGTAATCTACTCACTGTGTCTTCCTAGTTGCAAGAAACAGCATAGGACAAGGGTCCCTTATCTGAAATTCTCTGAGTCCAAAGAAATCAGAGATAAGTTGTGGGGGAATGAGAGATTTCACAGGGATCATATTCATATCACTACATAAAATTCATTTACATTTCTTATACTTCTTATATGCAAGGTATGCTGGTAATTTCACATACCATTTTTAGTATACCTCTGTTTTTACTATCTGTGAAGTCTGTGGAATTTTCCATGTGTGTGGTATTGGGTCAGAGCTCAAAATGTGTTGGATTTTGGAACAATTCAGGTGTTAGATTTCAAATTAGGGATGCACAACCTGTAATTTTCTTATCTCTCAAAGATTGTTTCTTTCTGGGTGATTTGGAAATGCCTGTAACTCATCCCATCAACTGCAACTCTTCTGAATATGCAGGAGGACCGTTAATACTTTAGAAGCAAGCATGTAGTTAGTCTAATCCATGGATCCCCAGTCTTTGTTTTTCAGATAAGAGATTACTTTATAATTTAGAAATATGTTTATTTGAAATTAAGTTCCTTTTATTTCATGAGCATAAATTGTACATGTGTGTTGAATTGTACTTTATAGTTAGACATTTAGGATGCAAATAAATAGACTCTGGCTCAGTGTCTGATCTTTGGTCCTCTAAGTGGACTTTCTTCGCTTTGCCTTGGGTGGTTTATTTATGTGGTTCTCTTCAGAGTACTGAATGCTTCCAGCACCCTGTTGCCCTTTGGTTAATCTAGTCCTTTTCAAAAATCTTCTGTAAAACTTTTTGGAAGACTATTCTTGGATAGCAGCCTAGGGAATTTATGACTAAAACAGAAGACTACTTTGTCCATCTGGAGCTCAACAAAAGCTAAGGTGAATTAAGACAATCACATTGAGATAAGCCTTAATCACATGACTTTGATTTAATCAGAAAATAAGCTGGATAATGCTCTGTTGAGATTCCCCAGAGCTAGAGGAAGTGGCACTTAGCATTCCTCCTCCAAGTAGCATTTTAAACACTTTCATGGCATATCTCATGTGCCATTCTGACTCCAGTATTAACTCGAACTTGGCCTATCCACGAAAAACCCAGCATGTTATTACAGAATTTTACATTCAAGTGTACATAATGACTTTTACAAGCAGACAGTATGATTTGAAATTTAGTGATAACAGGAATTCTGATGAGATCATACTATAGCAAAAAAGAGGAGAAAATAAAAGTATAAGCATCTCTAGGCCCATTGTTCATATACTATTGCATTTTCTTAAATATTTATTTGTTTTCAACTCTGTGTCTGTGTGTCTGCGTGTGGGTATGTGCAAGTGTGTGCAAGGGTGTGTGGGTATCTGTGGAAGTCAGAGGTGTTGAAAACCTGGGAGGTAGAGTCACAGGCTGTTGTGAGCCATCCAATGAAGGGGCTGAAACCAAACTCTGGTTCTCTGCAAGAGCAGTGAGTGGTTTTCACTGCTGAGCCATCTCTCCAGCTCCTTAATAGAGTTCTCTTTCATTTCTTCAAAGCATTTCATTATTCTTTATAACATTTAATCCCAGTTTTTCCAGATTTTTTCTTTGTTAATAAGAAGTTATTTTCCCTAATCGATCACTGATTCTTTCTAAACAACCTGCCTATTTTTTTCCCATATGCATTTTCTCCTCTTTAGCTACACCTCCACTTGTTTGGTTCTACCTGCTTTCCTAGGAGTGTTTTGTTTAAGGATGCCTATTTAACAAGAAATAGATCTCTATGTGGTCTTTCCCGAGTCCTCAGACCCTTGTTCATGCTATATGCTTCTAGAACTCCAGTTCATTTGCTTTTGAACACAATGTCCTTTTCTTGCCATTGTTTTATCCATATGATGAAGTACAATATGGCACATGATACGAGTTTAATTCCCATTCATTGAATAATTCATTTCTTTATATATTTGGCTTTGTGTTTGTTTTGATGATTGGAATGCTGTATCACTGGGAAAGGCTGAGTCATTCCGTCATACCAAATCTGTAGCTGATAAAAATGAAGATGCCACATGTTCTTTGGTCAGCAGAGGCTATGCTTCACTTGGAATTGACTCAATGTTCTAAGTTGATGGAATCCATTCTGCTAAACACATTTCAACTGCTGTATCATCAGGAAAATAAAGGCAGTATTCACTGTCTGCTCTAGTGCCTTAGCCTGGGGAAGACATATGCTACTTTTTCTTATCAAAAATAAAACATTAAGTTTATTAGGATGTGGAATGTATAATTCAATCTGGAGAAAATTATACTAAACAGGACATATCTATGCAAATAGTAATACAGTAAAACACAGGAGTAAGTTGTATGTCCTCTATCAAATTTATTTAATACCTTGGATTAAATTAATCTCATCTACCCATATACCAAAGTACTGCTTGAAACATATTTTTAATAGAAATGAATAGCAAGCTGTCTACACTGATCAGAGAAGAAAAAAATTAAAGATTGCAGTTAGAATGGGTGGTATCATTTCCGATAGCATGGACCACAGTGCTTAGACCATTTCTCTGATGAAATATATACAGAGAGCCATTCTTATTTCTCTGTGAGATGGATAACCTTGTGCCTAATTTCTTGTTTTCCAAAATCTGAAGACCAGGGTGTTAAATGAGCTACCTTCACTCCTAATGACTTTCCAGTCTGGTGCTTTCTCCACAGTCTGCTCCCTCCTTTGACCTTTCCAATATCTGAACATTTGAGCAAAAATCTTCACAGTGCAAGACAATAAAGCGACTAAGCCCTATCATCATCTGTCTTGCCCCGTTCGATCTGTGTTAGTTTCATTAAGTTTAATTTCACAATAGCATCTTCTGTTATTGAATACATTTAGAGTTCACTTTGTTGGTCTGGTTTCTTATTTTTAATATAATTTCCAAAATAAGTGTTTGAATGTAATGACTTTCTTATGCCCATTCTTCCTGTTTCCCCCACTCCAACTCTCTCTCCCTCCCTCCTCCCTCCCTCCTCCCTCCCTCCCTCTCTTCCTCTCTCCTTTCTCCTCTCTCCTCCTCCCTCTCTGAACCTCGTGGTTACTTATTTGAAACAAAGGTCCCCCTGCCCTCCCTTCTTCCCTCCCTCATTTTCTCTCCCTTTCTTCCTCCTTCCTGATTTCACAATTCCTTAATCATAAACGAATAGGGGCAGGATTAAGGAAATCCTCATCCCTTGAATGTTCACTTGATAAGAGGCACCTTGCGAAGGGTTTGGAAATGTTACACCACTCAGCTCATCCAAAATGTTGTACATTTTATATAAAAAGTGTCAGTTTATCCACTAGTACAAAAAAAATGAGCTGGTGGCTGAAATTTGTTTGGATCCTTATCTGAGGCTTTCAGACACCCTCATTTCTCTGATTCATACCTAGCAAGGATGAATAACAGACTCTACTCTCTGTCTGCTCTTACTCTGAATGCACCTGAAAGGCTTTATCTATCATAGGTCCATGCCACTCACGTGTTTGCTTTCATTATAGGTATTACAGCTCGATAATTCCCTTGGGCCTTTTAAATAATAAAATGTACAGTACCCCATAGAATTCCACTAAGGGTTCCTAATAGACTAAGTGGATAGTAACTGTCCTTCAAAGGGTTCTGAGCTTATTGTTAGTAATCCAGGACTCTGCCTTCAAACTTCTTATGCTGATCTCTGGATTTGTGAGGAAGTGCTCTCCTCAATGAAAGAGACTCCATTATTATCTCTCTTTTGTCAGAGCAAAACAGTCTGAGTCCTGAGACAAAGTCATATGCTCATTGTTCTTTAGATAAGTGATTATGGAATGACTCCTATCTGTCAGGTATCCTATTAGGAGCTATAATCCTAGAGTCAAAGTTTCAATTCTCGCCCCCATGAAACTTACAGTTTGGAGAGGAGCAGTGTACAAAACAATCTTGTTAAATACAGGGACAGAGTCTCTATTCATGTAAATCTGTTGGTTCTCCAGAAGTAAGGAGGAGGATCACCTCTGCTGTCTAGAAGAAATGGTCACAGACAAAAGTGGATACCCAATGACCTGGGGTGTGTACTCCCAACATCCTTGATATCACTTGAAGTAGTGTTTTTTCAGATGTAGTGGCAAATCCTTTAGATTCCACACACAAGAATGACTCAGGCTGCTAGAGGGCATGTTGATAGAGTACATGTTTTTAAAGTACACATTTCTTTAATAGCAAATATATGTAGGTATAGAATCAAAGACTATAACCCACCATTTGAGGACCTGTGCTAAGTGTCTGCTCACCTCAAAGGTAGCCCTCCCCACTCCCTCTTTTTGAGACTCACCACTGTCATCTGAGGACATACGCCAAGTGCCTGCTCTTCCCAAAGATCACCATTCCCTGGAGCTAAGGTCTTGATCTGAGACTCTGCTCTGAGCCTCTGGACACTTCACAGGTAGCACCCCTTCTCCCTCCATCTGGGACCCTAGAACCAACACCCGAGGACCTGCCTGCACCCCACATCTACTGGCTTCACAGAAAGCCCCGATGTCTCTCTGTCTCTGGGCCCCCTGAGGCCGCAATTGTAGGCACCACATTATGTGCCTTTGTGCCACACTGGTAGTCCTTGACTTTTCTCTGGGACCCCAATGTCAATACCTCCAGACCAGTACTGAGGTTCTGCTTACTCTAAAGTACACCCTAACCTCTCCCTTCTTCTGGGACCTCAAACACTGTAGTTGTGCAGCCTGTACTGGATGTCTGCACCCCACTGCAAGCCTTCATCTCTGCTTCTCTCCTGCACTTTAACCTCATTTCCTTAGAAAGCAAAAGGGAGCCTGCTCCTTCTCCAGAGCTCCTGCTGATGAAGTAAGAAGCTGTGCTCTTTCCTAGCTGAGCTAGGAGCACATTAGCTGTCCCATGGAAGAATCAGAGGGGTGGACCCAAGACTGAAATGCAAGCATCAGTGGTTGATCCAGAATTGACAAGGCAGGGCAACAGCAAATAGAGATACAAATGCACCTCAATAGAAATGGGCCAGATATTCCTATCAAAAGAAGCAACTAAAGACCTAACTCCAGATGCCCATGTGCATTGTGAAAACACTGATAATATGAAAAACCAAGACAGTTTGTCTCTTCCAAAAACTATGAACTCTAGCTGGACATGGTGTCACATGCCTCTAATCCCAGAACTGCAGAAGCAGAGACAGCGGAAGGAGGATCTTTGTGATATCAAGGCCAGCCTAGTCTACACAGAGAGTTCCAGGACATCTGGGAATACAGGGAGACCCTGCCTCAAAAGAAAACCAAAAAAAAGGGTAAAAGAAAACCCAAAATATTAATCTCCTAACAATGTTTCCCAATGAGGGCAACTTAAGTGACAGCGAAGATAATTAATCAAAAAGAAAAATTGTAAATATGTCCAATGAACTCAAAGAGGACAGAAATAAACTCTGAATTGAAGAAAAGGAATCACATATAATTGACTGAAATAAAGAAAACAGTTCAGGATCTGATAATAGAATTCAATAAAGAGATGGAATCACTAAACTGTAGAAAATCCAAACTAAAATAAAACCTGAAAAGTTCAGTAAGTCCAATAAAATATCAGTGGTGAAACCCCTTCAAAGAGTAGGGATCAAATGGAAGGCTGATTATTGGGACTTGAATACAAGGTAGTGAGGCCTTGGGTCATTCATCAGAGAAAATGATAAGTTTTATAGAGCCCACAAATGATACATGTAGGATCTTAGAACACTACGAAAAGACTAATTTTATAATTATGAATTCAAAAGAAGATGTCAGGTATAAAAACACAGAAAATATTTTCAATAAAATCAAAGGAGAAAATTTATCCTATCTAGGGAAAGAGATGCCCAGCCAGATACAAAGAGCATACAGAACACTAAACAGACAGAGCCTGAATGGAAATTCCTAAATTCGCATAATAGTCGAAACACTAACTGTAGACTCTACATAGGAAATTAAAAATTGCAAGATGGCCAAGTCAAGTATGAACCAGGAGTATCAGAATTACAGTTGATGATTTGGTGTAGAGTTTAAAAGCCATAAGAGCTTGAACTGATGTCGTACAATGTCTCAAAGATCACTCATGCCAGGCCAGATGACTATTCCCAGTAAAATGGTCTGACATAACTGAATGAGATTTTTCCCTGATGATGCAGGTTGAAGGAATTCAGGACTACTAAGCCAGTCCTACAGGAAACATTGGAAAAATAATTCAGACGGAAGCATAAAAAACAGAGTACAAGGAAAACATAAGCAATGTTCGGACAGTGGTTAAGCAAAGGGAACTAATAAAACAAGCACACAGTTAACAAAATGACAGGAATCAGCGTTTTTCAATAATAACTCTATCAATGACCTCAACTCCTTTAGCCAAGGAAATGTTATTAGCAGACTAGATTAGAAAACAGGATCTATTTTATACTTCCAAAAAACATGTTTTGCCAGCAAAGTTAGAAACTCTGTATTGGGGTGAAAGGATAGACAAAGATATTCCAAACGAACAGAACTGGGAAAGAAGTGGGCTCTTTTAATCTCACAGACTCTCTGATGAAATAGAATTCAAACCGAAAGTAATCTGGTGGTAAAAACATTCTTTGTGAATGATAAGGTTCTAATTGCGGCAATTGTGATATGTCTATGCCACAGTTTAGGTTTCTCTTCCACAATGATGAATATTTGGAATTGTGACTTCTGAATGCCATTCATATTCATGTCTGCTCAAAATCTTTGCAAGCAAGTATAACTGCCAGGATTTGGCACCATTTTCTTACTTTCTGCTTTCTGTTTATGGCATGCTATACTAATGTTTGTTTACTTCCATTTTAAGTAATGATGTAAAGTTTTCTCTCAGATTTAATTGAAATGTGATTTTTGTAGCCTTAACGGTAACAGATTAGTGACACAATACCAAATATTATGGAAGTAGATGTCAAATAGCTGAGTTTAGGAAAATGGGTTTAGAGCTTTGTTGTCATAAGGTGATAATTTACTTGACTAGGAGTATTAGCAATCATCATACCAAATCAGTTGGTTTAATCATTTATTAAAGAGTAAATGATTAATTCAGCTTTGATTTGCTAATGTTCAAGAACGATCTGGAATCAGCATATCACGAATGTGATCAAGTTGTTGCAGAGTTTTTGGGTGAGTGCTGGTTGTGGAGTTTGTGTGGTGAGATCAACAAAAATTGGACCTCTGGAAAGGCAGAAGACCCAAGCAGAGGAAGAATAAAAAGAGCTGGCAGGATGCACAGGGTGTGAGGAGTGGCGTTCAAGGCTAAGGAGTGGTAGAAACTGCTTGTAATTGCAGGAGCATCGAGTCAGAGAAATAAGGTTGAGAGTGGAGGGGCATGGGTAGCCAAGCAGCAGCTGCCACAGCAACTGCAAAGGCAGGAGAGCCTAGCAGGGAGCAAGCAAAAGCAAGAGAGCAAGAGATTCCTAGACTCAAAGTACTAGGTCAGGCATAGCTCCCAGCAGGATGGAGGGGGCTCGATCCCTGGGAAGCTGGGAAACCTGACTGAAAGCTCTGGGTGCCTTAGGGGCTTTTTTGGAATCCTGGCTGGGACTCTCCCCTTTCCTGATACCTTCCCCTCTCCCTCCCCCACTGGTGTTACCTGGGACACCCTGCCTTGGACCTCCACCCCAGTGCTGAAAATTCTGACCATTGGTGATTTGCAGCAACTCTTCCAGCCATGTCATACCACTGATAAAAGGAAATGTGGCAAACAGCCCTGGGAGGGGCAACTAGAAGTGTGTGGAGCAAGCCATGGCCTTTTTTTTTTTTAATTCCTTTTCTCCTGATTGGCCTCATGTCCTCAGACTCTCCTTCCAGGGTCATAAATCTAGACACTGGAAAGAAAGAGAGAAATGAAATTACCTGGGGCTGAGTTTGATAACCGTAGCAGTGCTGGAGACACAATGCTAATCCTTCACAGATCTCTCTCAAGTTCTTGAGAACATGATCTGCAGGCCATATTGGTGAGGTGGACTATTTGAATGTACTAGCGTATTTTCCTTCTTCTCTCATCAATCCAACACACTTCATAATATGACCTATAATTGATAACATGCTCACTGCATATAGAGACATTTATATGTACGTATGCCCAAACCCTGGCCTATGGGGCCCATGTAACCAAGAATAAAGGTGAATGTAGCCCATTTATTTAAACTTATTTAAAACATTATGAATGAGTTATTTTATAACTCAACTGTGCATATCTTAAGCATGATCTTTGTTGATTTCAACATTGTATTGCAATGTGAAAAAAGTTAGACACCTCCTAGATCCCACAGAAAATCTGAAAGGGAATCTGACTCTAAAAGTCACAATATGACTCTCAAAAATTCCCTTAACTTTTGAACCTGTCAACCTGTAAATATGTTACCTTGCATGACGAAGAAGAATCTAGGGCTGCAAATGGAATCAAGTCTGCCAGTCAGAGAGCTTCATAGTAGAAATACCTTTTTCAAGTATCTGAGTGATTCCAGTGTACTGAAAACAGAAGGGGGAACCAAAAGATGAGGTTAGAGTGCAGTGATGTTGATACTCTTGCTGATTTTTAAAAGTGAAGGAAGAGAACTACCATTGCATTCAGGAGCTGCAGTGGAACATGAACCCTACAGAGAGCAAGGCAGGCATGTTTATTTGAATGCATCTAAGATAAGTCAGGCTTCTGGGTGACAGACATGGAATCTGATAAGTTTGTGTTGTTTAAGCCACTATGTTTTTGGTAATTCATTGTGGCCACCATAATAAACCAACATAGTAGTTGAGAAGACAGGGGTGGAGGCAGGGTGCAGATGAAAAATCACAGAGATCGATTGGAAAACCATGTTCATCTGTCTCCAAAACCAATACTCTTGGTTGCTAAATCTGATGACGCTAGACTAGGACACAGGTTGGGTCATAATATGCTTTGTGTAATTTAATGTACCCATTAGATGGGAGAAAGAAATAAAAAATACTTCAAGAACCTGAGAACTGAGGATGGAAGATTATCCCACATCCCACATGTAGAAGGAGTTGTAGATCTCCAAACTTCTGTCTGGGATGCACGCAACAGAGGATCCAGCTCACAGCCTAATAACTAAGAACAATCATCAGGCCACACAATGAGAAAATTCACTGTTGCCTCGATTTGGCTTCTGTATGGTCTAACATATTATCGCTCAGTTATGGTTCCTTTCTGTGTTCTTTGCCTTCTTCATTTTTCTCTATTTTTGTTTTTACCCTCTGCCTTTCTTATTTTTCACTGACTCTTTGGGTTTTGGGAAAATTTCCACCTCCCCTGGGGCTGTGTAGCAAAATGTAAGAGAACATCTTTGCACAAATCTTCACAGCACAATAAAGCAAATAAACAAACATAACAACAACAAAAAGAAATTTAAAAATAAAAAGAAGAGTAGGGATACAGTGCGGCTGGCAGAGTGCTTACCTAGGATCCGGAAGGCCCTATGGTTCCATCCCCAACAATGAGTACAACCTGGCATGGTGGGAAGCACTTGTAATCCCAACACTTGGGACCTGGAGGCAGGAGGTTCACTACACAGGGCATTCACTGCCAGGGCGGGCTTCATTAGACCCTGTCTTATAAATGTGAAATAAAATGACTCATCAGTTAAGAGGACTTCCTGCTTGTCCAGAAAACCCAATTTCAATTTCTAGTACCTACATATAGAAGCACACAACCACCTGTAACTCCAGTTCCAGGGGGTCAGACATCTTCTACTGGCACCCCACACCATACACATGAAAATAAATCTTTAAACATGCAAAAAATAAAAAAACTAAATGTGCTAGATATGATGATGCCCACCTATGATCTATCTGATCACTCAGCAGAAGACTAAGGCAGGAGCATGCTGAGTTCAAGACTAACCTGAGTAATACAATGAATTCAACAAACAACGTGAAACAAATCCAACAAAACAAAGAAGACATTCTTAGGAAGTGAAACCATTTGACTCACATGCCCAGGACTGTCCAGAGGAAGGAAAATCACAACCTTCCAGGTAACATCTGGCCTCAGAGCAGATGAGGCTTTCTGAAGTCTCCAGAAAGAGGTTGGTTAACTGATGATGAAAAGGCAGCGACATAAAAATCTATAAGGGCATACGACGTTGTGCCAAGGAAGCATAAATGTTGTATTAGACCAGATATTCATATTTTTCCATGGCAAGACAGAAAGTAGAATCCATTGCTTCTTGCAAATAGCCTATGGTGTAGTAATTCAACGATCTGTTGAATGCATTTTCTATGTGTGCATAAGGATTTATAGGAGCATTGACAATATACATGTTTGGAAGATCGATCTTAACCAAAATTCTGCAATCACTGAAAGGAGTGATCTTAGGGGTCTAGGATTTCTTTCTGCTTCCATTATTTTAAATCAGCTGAATTCAGTATTTCATCATTACTTTAAAAAACATTGCTTGGCAGGACATGATTGCAGAGAATCCCTTCACATACTTAGTAACTGCTATTTCTAGCACTAAGCCACATTTATTTCTATCACCTTAGGAAAATTTTGTAATTAAATAGTAAGTGGTTGAGAATCTTTTACTTCAATTTATAAGAATGCTCAACTCCCTATTAAGATCACAGCCAAGGAAATATTACTCAGTTGCCAATAAACAAGTTCTGTGCTAGGGTTCACATATGCTCTCCTAGAAACAGCTTATGCTTGACTGAGAAGTGCAGAACTGTGTTCACCAGAGAAAATATTTTGTTATGAAGAGTTCCATTATGTTACTATTTAAGTATTATATTTATTTATTTATTATTTATTTATTTATATTCAACATGTCTGAGCTACCAGTTAAAGTCTTAAAAAAATTACTTGTTTTCTTGGGAAAGAAAAGGACTGGTTCCTCATTTTAGTTCTTAATTGAAGATATGGTTGCTGATTATGCAGAAATAGACATTATACTAATGTCTAGCTACTGTGCTGGTTAGATTTTTGTCAACTTGACCCAAACAAGTGTCAGCTGAGAAGAGGAATCCTCAGTGGAGGAATTTCCTCCATCAGAGTGGCATATGGACATATCTGTGAGGCATTTTTTTCCATTTAGAAGGGCCCAGATAACTATTCACTTCTGAATCTAGGTTCCTGACTTGAGTTCCTGCCTGACTTCCCTCAGTGATGGACTGTTACTTGGAAGCATAAGAGGCCATAAACCATTTCCTCCCCAAGCTGCTTTTAATCAGTGCTTTATCACATCAATAGAAAGCAATCTAGGACAGTGGGAAAACTGATAGGCAGAAAGCACCTTATACATTTCCTTCATATTAGTCACAAGGTGGTCTAAGCATGTGATGGCTACATTAACCACACTAACCTCCTTAGTCATGAAAAATAGTAATATTAATTAAGTGAGTTTGACCTTACAGGACTGCATGAGAAAACTCAACTAGGAAGGGGCCTAAAAGTTATTCAGCACAGTGTTTGCCATATTGATAGCACCAGGTGAGTGAATATAATCTATTTATCATTAATATGTTATCTGCCCTTCAGGTCAATGTTTACAAATGAGGACTGAGGCTTAGCAAACCCTAGTGGCATCTCTACATTTTCACAGTCTAATGAGTGTCATATTCATTTTAGTATTCTAGACAGCTTTTCTGTCCCTTTGTCCACTTCAGCAAACTAAGCTTCTCTTTTACTGAAAAACATCTGTAATAAGAAAGGGACTGTGTTAAAGTTTGCATTGCTGTAGACCCAAAGTTTGATATAGTTCTGAAAACATGAAACATCAATGATATGGTTTTACTGGTATACTAAATCATTGGGGCTGGAGAAATAACCCAACATTTCAGTGAACACTCCACTCTTGCAGAGGACTGGAGTTTGACGCCTAGGACTCATGTCAGGTAGCTTACAACTACCTATAACTCCAGCTCCAGGGGATCTGATACCCTCTTCTAGCCTCCATGGGTATCTGAACCAATGGGCTACATACCTATACACATGGACACACATGCATACACATAAATTAAAAAATTAAAAAATGTTTTAAAGTTAAATAAATTATTGAATTTTATAAGCTTGATTTTCTAGTCAGAGAAAACAATTATTGTACCACAAAATGATAGACTGGTAGACATATTAATATTTTCATTGAATGATTCAATCTTTTTGTCTTTTTAAAATTGTCCTATGTAAGTTTTTATTATACAAAGTTCTGTATTACATGGTGATATTTCATGAAAATACACACTGCATATCTTATATTGTCCATATTTCCCTTCAAGACTAACATTTTAGGTATTCCACATGCAAATTATCAGCACATTTCATACAGCATGACATTATTATTTAGCTATGGAGGAAGTATTTGTTAATTCCACACACTTGTTTGTAATTATTGGATTCCATTGTGAATTACAGCAACAGTGTTAATGGATCTGGCTGCCCCACATGTTAACGATTTCCTCTTGAACAGGGTCTGTGGAAATTTCTGCTGACACAGTACCTGAACTTAAACCTCTTATTTCTCTATTTGGAAAGCAAAGAGAATTGTCACTGGTATGTGCAAATTTGTGATGTTTAGGAAAATTGTCACTGGTATGTGAATATTATGTATTCAAATTAAATAACTGCTCACCAAAAAAAATTAATGTTGCATATTGGGAGAATTAATAGTTATAGCCTGCCCTGTTTTCTTTTGAGGTTTAATTTAATTCTCTGGCATGTATTAACTGAAGAAATTAATTTGGGTTTAATTACTATGTGTGACTGTTAATGTGCATAGTCCTGATGAGTATTTAGTTACACTGAACCCCGATTCAGCTTCTATCTTTTGTTCCTCTGGAAGGGAACATGTGAGAGAGGAAGCTATACCTCCTGGATACACTCCCAATGCGATGCTATGGGTGAAATTGCTGTGATTAGGGAAAAAGCCCTGGCTTGATAGAAGGGTGCAGCAGCCTGAGGAGTAACTGCCTATAGCAAATTCAGTGTATTCATAAACTTCAACTGCAGAAGGCAAGGGAAAAACAGTTTACACTAGAGATTTGATTTAAGAATTAAATGAATGCATATGAAAATCAATTTTTAAATGGTAAACTGCTGACTTAAATAAAAGAACACCTGGAGTAAAGTTTTTATATAACCATTTGATGAAAAATTCATTTAAAGAATCACATTGAATTAATTAGGCTTTTAAGAGACAAGGGTGCTGGGTTCACCGGCAGGTAGGGCGGTGGAGAAGCTGGTCCAGCTGGCCTCCTTCAGGGTCTGAGCAGGATGGTGAGTGTCGGTGGCCCAGACCCCTCTCCACTCCGGAGAAACACCAAGCTGAGCCGGGAGAACTGTGGAAGCAGGCTCTCGCTTTATTGCATCAGGCACAGCCTTATATAGGGTAGGGGTTGGGCTAAAAACATGGGAAGTGAAGGACCAATCATTTTTTCACCACATAGGCTGTAGCCAGGTAGAGGCCATTTTGCTATGCCTTGCTGAGTCACTCCTATGCGGAGTGTCAGAGACAGGCCGCAAAACTCGAGCCAGGCTCAGAAAGCTGCACCAGGCCACACGTCTGGGCCCATGAGGACCAACAAAGGGGGCCTGGAGAGATGATTCAATGTTTAAGACCACTGAGTGCCCTTGCAGAGGACCCAGGTTCAGTTCCCAGCACAGACATGGTAACTAGCAACAGTCTGTAACTCCAGTTCCAGGGGATCAGATGCCCTCTTCTGTCCTCCATGGGCATTTCACAGCATGGATTCACTTACATACATTCAGGCAACACATTCAAACACTAAAATAACAATAATAAATAAAATATTTTAAAAGGGACACTTATGATAGCATTTACTGATGAAAACAATGTAGGTTTATTGAGATTAAGTATAGATAACATTCTTTAAGCTACAAAGATTAACAGATATGAAAATTCCATATTACATACTAGAAGTAGAGTTCTGTTACTAGTGGTCAGGGTTTGGGTTGGATATTTCCAGGTTCTTGGTCTTGTAGTCAAATAATTGGAAATAAGGGCTCACACATATATACCATTTTATTTGGAGTGAATCAGTACTCCAAATTATAGAGAGATACAACTGTCAAAATTGACAGTTGCCACAGAAGTCCTAGGTTCACTGGAAGGATGCAGTTTACTTTAGTGACCAAGCACCCCAAGCCAGTTCAAACTAGATCGAACATTCTGTTCTTCCTCTTTGGACATGTTGGGAATACACTTGCATAGATATTGACTCAAGTTCATTAATATTAGGAACAAGTACAGCTAGAATATTCAGAGATGGAAGTATTGGTAGCCTAATGCAGGTGGCAGTTGGAGGGCATTCTGAAGTTGTTAGGTGCGCTATTTGGAGTGGGATGTGTGTGTGTGTGTGTGTGTGTGTGTGTGTGTGTGTGTGTTTTGTTATTTGCAGATGAAGGAAGTAGGTTGTCAGGTACATTATTACAAGACAGGGAGTATGCAGACTAAAACTAAAAAGGATAACAGACTAAGAGTCTCCTATGTACTTGTTTAGAAAGTGCAAGGACCGTGTTTCCATTCCAAGGAATTCCAACTAAATAACTAATCATAAAACAAGATGGTCAAATCCCCTGCATGTATGCTCATGGCAATCAGTAATTAATACCAAAAAATAATTCTATGAACCCTTATGATAAGGTTAGGCTATCTGGACTAGAACAAGACAGAACAGGTGTGACTACACTATTGAAATGTGGGGTGACTGGGCTCCTAGAATCTGAGGCCCAGTCTCCTCATCTTAACCTGGGTCAATAGCACTTCAGGGATTTTTAACTGGTTTGATTACATGATCAGCAAAATAAACTTTGTCCTTCCAGTAAACTTTTAGGTAGGGTCTTCTATTTACTCTCTCAGACCTATGTATAACTGATAAACATATAATTAAAATGCTGTATTCTGGGAAAGACATGCATAATAGCAAAAATAAATGCATTATTCAGTCCATCAATGAAAACATTACATTTGGCAATGTATGGAACCCAAACACTAACCCATGGATTTTCCTCCAAAAATACTAGCTTTATCTCCTGTAATTACATTTTTAATGAGATTCATTTTAATGGCAAGTAATCCTGAAGTATAACAAATGATGTAAGATTATCTCCATATAACAAATTAGGAATTTTGGGAAATGGATCTGGACATATTTCACATGTTCATGGCTTTGCCTTCAGCTCTGTTCCTTCACACTGGGCCTCCAGTAAGTGAGTAAAATAATAATCTTGACTGTCCAGACAGACAATGTGGTGCTGTTGGCCCAGTGAGGCAGTGACAACTCTATTCCCCCATTGTTTGGTCAATTCCTCCCTGCAGTGTCGAGGAAATAAACGTCTAGGAGGGGAGACATACAACAGGAACAATGGGACAAGCTGACCTCAAGTTAATGGAATTGTGGACTCTGAAAGAGAACACATCGCTAGGAGAGAGATGCACGCTGTATTCAGCAGTGAGGCCTTCTGCCTTCCTTTCATGCATTCTCATTTTCTCACCACAGACTGAATGTCTACCTGTCCTGACATCACAGGTCAGTTTAGACAGTGGTTAACCCTTCCATTCCTTTCGCACATGTCTGCCATGTCTGTAAACCCTTTACAGGGACAAAAATCTCTATATGTTCAGAAAACAGTAATAAATTCACACAATCATTTAGCAAATATTTACTTGTCCTCCGTGCTGCATCTAGTTCAAAATAGCTAAGAACGTAAGAGAGAAGTTAAGTGAAATTAATGTCTAAGTTTATTGAGTCATTTTATGAACTGTGATAGTTTTGTGATGAAATCTACAAATATAGCTCCTTTCCTAGATAGATACTATTAACACTTAATTATAACTGAGGAAACCAAGACTGAGAGAGTTTAAAGAACTTGCTTGGTAATATGTAGCTGGTGAGGATAGAGTTAGGATTTGAACTTAGCACCTCTGGCCATAAGCAATGTGCCCAAATCTTTGCAGACAATAGAAAGTAGCAATGATCTGTTATAAATTGCAGGGGAGCCTTGTGTGGTGAAACATGCCAGAAAACACTTTCATGTAGTTCCCATTATAACATTTCTTCGGGAGCCAGTCTCTCTTATCTTTTAAGGGCTCTGTAATACTCAGTGGGTAGACCCACCTATAGGACTATGAGAGTAAAACTGGGAAAATGAGTGTCGAGTGACCGACACTGTGTCTGATACAGGGCAGGTGCCAGCCAATGCGACTCTCCTCTACAATCATTTTTTCCTTTATAGACTTTGCTTCTTCCTGCAACATTATGAGCTGTGTTCCCTAATGATAAGAGAAGAACCATGCCTTGGAGTTATTTGAAATAACCTCAGTACTTATATCCTTCTTTAAGCCTAACCCTTTCCCTCTAGTTTCTTGTCTAGATACTGAGGTAGGCAGCTGAGACTGAGTTCCTCTCTCATTCCCATTGATTCTAAATACTTCTTGATTACATTTTTCACTTGGAAAAAAATTGATAGAAATCTAATATTTTCCCAAATCACAAGGCTTAGCTTCATATCCTTACATGTGAAATTAACCTGAATGAAGAGCTAACTAGATTACTTTGTTTATTCAGGATATTTTCTAAAAATCAGCTTCAGTCTCTGGTCTTCTGACCACTCATTACTTACAGGAATACTACATTACTTCATATTTTTTCAAACTCTCTTGTCACTGGGGGCAAAAATCTCCCTCATATTTTATCCAAGAAGATCACAAGTTGAATCTAATTTACATGACCAGCCTACACCTTAGTTTCTTCTAGACTGACCCTCTTCTTAAGGATCTTTCTGGAGGTTGTCTAGCTAAATGTTAAATTTTATTACCTTCAGCTGGTGAGCCTAGATTCATAATGATTAAGCAAAGGTATTTTCACTTTTCTGAGCATTTAAAATCATTATTCTGTTTCTCTCATGCTTTCCTTTTCTCCAGCTAACGTGCAGACTGAGCTTGTCAAGGGCAGAAGGCAGCTGCTTCAAAAGCTGAGGCCCCCTGGGCCTTCTTGAACGTGAGCTTTGCCAACTGGCAAGCAGCTTGCATTGTCTTACGAATTCTGATAAGGTCTTTGAATCCTAAAAAACTGGAAACCAAGTTCCTCTTAGGCTCTTTAAAAACTTTTAGAGAAGAGAACTTTTTATTCTTCTTAGATTTTGACACTGTACATTTTACATATGTCTACAGTTCGTCACCAGCCCAGATGCCATGGCAGGGACAGAGTATCAAGGGCTTCACCCAAGATAAGCTGAGACTGAATTTTTCAGAGTTCTGTTTTGCCTCATTCAGAAGAGATGTGAATGCTAGACTTGAGTCTACTTAAACCTAAAACCAAAATACTTCTGTCCTTCTTGCTTAACTGCTGGTGCCCACACGCCATAGGTTGGAAGACCTCTCCAATAATACAGCAAAACACCAACAACAATTCAAGTAAGGCATTTGGATATTTAGAAAAGTTAAAAGAGACTTAGTGGTAAAGGTATACTACATTCGGTACAATAATGGCATGTGTATAACTGAAGAAACCAATCACTTTCTAATTGACTTTAAGGTCTGCTTCATAAGACTGAGTCTATAGTTGATGTTGATATTAGAACTAGGTACAGATGGCTAGAAAGGTTACAAGCCATAGGAGAGAGCCTAATACTATTATTCTGCTAAGTAGCCGTAGTATTAAACCAGTTTCTAATGACTTGCTACATCCATAGATTAGTATATCTATCCACTCTCATCAGAGAAGCTTCTTTTTGCTGCAAATGATGATTAACACAGAGACCTACAGCTAGCCAGCATTCAGAGATCAAGAGTCTGCAGAGTGATTTTCCCTGAATTGGATACCTATATCAAACTTCTGCCACCAGAGGCTCAGGGATCACTGCAGAGGAGGCAGTAGGAAGATGGTAGGAACCAGAGGTGGTGACTAATCAGAAGGAAATGGAAGTTTCCAGACAGATGAACTTGTACTTGTGACAGCACACACAAATAACATGTAAACTCAAGACAGATAAAATCTCGGGATAGACTTGAGAAAGTGGACATGAAACCCCAACCCTATCTAGAAACTAATGAATTTTAAGAGATGGAAAGTTAGTTTCTTTTAAGGATGTGAGTCTTGGTAGGTTAACCAGGCTCTAGTGAACCTAAATATAATCAAAATATGTTGCATGGGATTCCCAAAATATGAAAAAGGAAAAAATGTGTACTACCTTGAGGAAGCCTTACAATTATATTTACAAAATTATATTTACTTCTGTCTTTTATGTTTACCACTGACCCTTACCAGATCACAGTGACAAGTGGGCAATTGTGTTTTCCTTTCCAATTTAATCTAAGGATTACTGCCAGTGAGTCCTCATGCAGAGTAAATTTCAAGCAACTCATAAGTAGAAATGTGACTGACCCCTTGTAACTGAGGATGTTGCCTGTCTTCTGGATGATTCCTGACTTTATCATTGCTTTCCTTATCTTACAATTATTGAGCATCTCCAATGAGGATGCTTAATAAGCCAGAAGACATGGACAATGCACAGAAATATGAGTTTATATGGGAAACTTTGGGGCTCTATGACACTGCCATGGGACTGGAAGCTAAGGGAATTTGTTCTACATACCCACAGTTCTAGATTGAACTGCTCAAGTGGGTGAGAGAGAACGTATCTGTGTCTGAAAGCTAGGGCTGTGATTGAGCCTGATCGTGGGCAGCAATCACAAACATTCTAAGAGAAGTAAACTTGCAAAGTCTAAAAATTTTACTATGTAGATTTACATAAAAAGTTTGTGACCATGCAATGAAAGTTGCTTGTTAAAGCTACAGTATTCTATAGTGGCTCATGGAGCAAATTGTTTTAGCTAGAGGGCGGTCTTCAATCCCTTCCTGCTTACGAATGCAAAGTATACACTTTTTATTCCAGTTTTCTATTCTAGTCGGTATGAATCCTGGCATATTTCTTCAGACTTAGTCTACATGACTTGGTAAAATGCAGGATTAATTTTGGGAACTGATGAAACACAGCTTCATTTGGCATTCCTGTGTTTCACGATTCATGCCTTCTTTGCCACTGGACTTCATATGGATTATTTTCTTGGCTTAAAAGAGCCTCAGGGAAATTGCAGAAAGACAACATCATCTATTTTCTCATAACAAAATATTGTTAATGTGGCACGAAAGGAGGAAAGACATGTTAATTTATCCCTAAACTGGAATCTTTGTGTAGTCAGCTTCTGCTCTGGATAAAAGATACTGGTCTAGCTGATCTCTGAAAGTTCTGCAAGAGGCCTGCATCTTGACATTAAAGGATCATGGTTGTGAAGGGGTCACTCTTCAACCAGAAAAGCACAGAGTTCTATTAAGTGTCTCCCTGAGTATTTAACAAAGTTTATCTTTTATTTCTGAAGAACTTTAATTTCTATTTGATGGATACTCTAAGTTAAATGCCTCATTATTTTTAATGTATATTTTTACTGAATTTTTATGCATTTCATACAAAATCTCTTAATCATTTTTATATACTGCTTCCCACCCACACCTTCTGTAGTCGGCCCCACCGAATTTCATTCATTCTGTCAGAATAGTTAAGGTCTATTGAGTCAAGTTAGTGTACCCCAAATGTCCCTCAGTGCAAGTTCATCCACTAGGGTCAAGTCAGCCTATCTACAGGCTCTATCTTGAAGATCAGCTCTCTCTCACACAGAAGTGATCAGCTGCCAATAATTCTTCAGCTAAGTTTGAAGTCTGTTGTCTGTTTCCACAGTTATATGCTGGATTTTTGTCTGTTTGAGTTTGCATGGATTATGTGCATGCTGATACCATCACTGTAAGTTTATACGAGCAGGAGCCTGTAAGACTCGGTTTCCTTATGATCATGTACAACTAGTCAAACTTAAAGAATAAGTGTCTGTGAGATACCCATCTCAAAGAGACATATTATCATTTTGTTTTTTATACATCATTCTATTTTCTTTATATCACTATTGTAGGAAAACTTTGCATGAAAAAAATAATTTGAAATCACTTAACTTCTTAAAGCATCTTTCCTGTCTAATCTCTGAATAACAACGGACTATTCTACAGAAAAATCTAAAACGAACAAGAGCAGTAAGTATATATATGAATCCCATTTTTACTTTTTAATAAACTGGACTTTGAGATCCTCAGGAAAAATAATGGAGGTGACTTTAAACTTTCATTCAAATTTATATCTAAGTTTGACTCTAAGGAGTGAATGAAAAGAAAACATATTTTTTTTTCTGTGCCTAGCCTTATAGATTGCCTTTCTGACTGTATCAGTTACTTGTTGTTATGATCGAACATTTGACAAGAAGCAGCTTAAGGAAAGAAGGTTTGTTTGGCTACTGAGGGGATGCTGTCCATCATGGCAGGGAAGGCATAGTGGCAGGAACTTGTCACATTACACCCATGCTCAGAAAGCAGATAGCTATGAATGTTGCTCCTCAACTATTTTCTTTTTCAGTATTTTTTATGTGTAAGAGTGTATGTCCTGCATGTATATAAGTGCACCCTTGTTGGGTAATGCCTGTGGAAGTCAGAAGAAGGCATCATATCCCTTGGAACTGGAGTTACAGGATCGTTGTTAGCTACCACGTGTGTGCTGGGAATCTAGCCTAGGCCAGTGATCTTTACCTCTGAACTATATCTTTCCAGCCCTCAGCACTTTTTATTCAGTTCAGGAGCTCATCCCTTGGAATGGTTCCACTCACAATTAGAATGGATCTTCACACTTCTGTTAATCTAGTCTAGAAACTCTTTCATAGACATTCTTGCAGATTTGTCTCCTAGATGATTCTAGAGCAGATAAAGTTAACAACATTGACTGTCATACTGACAATCACCTAGGTGTAAAAGAAGCAGAGATGACTGGCACCCTGAAGGAAATCTTTGCCACTAACGAGTTCTCTAGGGATAGGGCCCAGAACTGTGCTGTGATGGTAAATATGAGAGAAGGCGCACACGGAACCTGTGGTGAGTGAGCTCTCAGTCATGGTTGGAACTGGGTTCCAGGCTGGCAAACTGTCAAGGAGATGACAGACAGCTTCAAAGAAATGGTGGACTATAGGTAGGAGGAAGAAGGTGACAGCAACTAGATCTAGAAGAAATACACAGGTTAGTAAAGCAACGAGTGCATGAAAAAATGATGGTTTTTTTTTTTTTTGAGTGCTGCAGATCAAATTGAGAGCAAACAGCTAGGGAGGCAATATTTAAATAAAGTAACTAGAGACAGGAAAATTACATTTTTCATTCCTTAACACATTTATGTTCTGAGTGCTTTGGTGCCTGAGTAAATGGTACAATTTATATGAAGTTGTCTTCATCACTATGACAGTGACACAATGCAGGAAATAACAATGTGGACACATTTATGTCTTTATTTGTGGGCTTTGTTTTTGCCAACAGTAAATCACTCTGTGAGACTCTTAGATCTTTCTTTTCTTGTAATAAATTTATTACAGAGGGTTCTTGTTTTAGTTGTTTTGTAATTAACATATAATTTTACATATTAATGAGCTACAGTGAAGTGTTAAATTCATGTAATAATAAAAATCGGGAACATGGCTCATCAGACACCTTATTCATTAAAATAGTGTTGGTAGTGAGTACAATAGTTATCTTCTAGCTAGTTTGAAATACACAATCTACTATTGTTAGCCAAAGTATGACTGTTGTGCAAGAGAACACACGGATGGATCTTTCTTACCTACTTGTCACCTTCAGGAGCATTGCTCTTTAATTCTGATTCTCACTTTAGGACTGATCTTGTCCCATTTCTCCCATGCACATTATCATCTATTGGGGATATTTTTGATAAATATAACTAGAGAGAGTACATACTGCTATTACCAATTGAGTAGAGGCCAAGGACACTGCTAAACATCCTGTAATCACAAGTCAACTCCTCAACAAAGATAATTTCATCCAACATGTGAATGGTACAAAATTCAAGAAACATTTTAGAACTGTAACTTCTGATTTCTTCGTTAGCTTTCCGGTATACGCAGCCCAGGAAGCACAACCTGTAAAAACTTGACATAAGAAGCACAGGATAGTGTATGAGACTGGTGCAGTTGTAATTCTTTAAATTTACAAGAAAAATACAGAGTGCAGCTTCTGAACCAGGTTGTGACCTCACATAGAGTCCAGTAACTGAATATTGGGGCTGAGAAAAATTTGGTAATGGTAAAAGGTATGTGAATGTAACCCACCAAAAAAGTAGTCACCTAATCACCTAATGAATCCAACATTTTTCTAGCAGTGTTCACCTATGTTGTATCCTGTGACTTCACTGTAGCACTGGTTCTGAATGTACAACACACATAGTTTGCACTGTGTATGCTGTCACTCCACACAGAAACAAATACTGCCAAAAAAATCTTTGCTCAGATTCAAGACTATTGTATAGTTTGAATTGCAGGGCTTTTTACTGTATTTACATAGTTTTCTGCTCTTATAGAAACAATAGTTTAATTAAGGAAAAGACTTTTAATATTTTTCTGCTATAATTCTTCAGTGTCCAATTAATATAACTGTCTTATATTGTGTTAAAACATTTGATTTAAATATTTCTGCATGAGATGTTGCTTGACTTTGATTTCTTTTGCCGTGATAAAATATGGACCAAAACCAACTTTGGGAGAAAAGAATTTATTTCAGTTTAAAGTACAGTTCTTCCCAAAGGGAAGCCAGTGAATGAACTCTGGATAGGAGCTTGAAACTAGGTACTGACACAGAGACCATGGACGAATGCTGCTTGCTGACATGTTCCTGTAACCTGTGCTCAGCTTGCTTTCTTATGCAGCCTTGGACCATGTGCCCAGGAGTGGCACTACCCAGTGTAGCCTGGACCTTTCCACACCATTCAAGAAAATGCCTCTCAGACATGCCCACAGGCCAATCAGATGGAGAAAATACCCTGATTGAGGTTCTCTGTGTGAAGCTGACAAGCTATCCAGAACAATTGTCAACCTGACACAGCAACACATCACTATTAAACAAAAACCTCTCCATCACTGTACCCAAGATCTCATGTTAGTTTTGATATCACAACATAAAACATAGTGCAACTTTAAAATTTCCAAGTCCTTAAAATTTCTAATACTTTAAAAACTCAATGTTTTTTTTAAAATAACCCAAATGTCTCTTAACTGTGGGCGTCTGTAAAATAAAAGAAAGCTAAGAGCTTCTTACTCCAAGAGGAAGAACCAGAGCACAATCAGATAAAAATAAAACCAACACAAACAGTGTAAATAGTCCACTGTCCAATATCTGGCATTCACTCACAATCTTCTGGACTTCAAAAATCTTGGGAAGCTCCACTTCTCTAGCTCTTGTCATCCACAGCACATACATCTTATCTCTTAGGCTCATGCTGACTCTGCTCCACACCCTGCTACTGCCCTTGGTGGTCATCACACAGTCCTGGAATCTCAAATATCCTGAGGTTTCCACTGCAACTAATGAAGTGCCTTCACCAATGACTTTCCTGGCCCTACACAGTGCCAAGTCTCAGATTCTCTACATGGCTTCTCCAGTACTGGGATTTCCTCTGCAACTACACTGCACCTTCACTAATGGCCTCTCCTGGCCTCACATGGTGGCAAGGCCCAGATAGTTCCCTTTACCTGTTCAGTCCTGCAGTTTTCATGGCATCAAAGTGAGTACCAAGTGGGAAGTTTGTACATATTACCATGTTCTGCTTCCAGACTGAGATGTAGTCTTGGCCTCCTCTGGACCACAACTTCTATGTATTGACCTTGAGGAAATATTTTCCAGAAAATTTCACCTCAGTGATGCTGATCTCTTGTTATCTCCAGTTGATTCTTTAGCCCCAGCTAACCAGCATCTATTGTCTCAATAAAACACAAAATGTTTCAATTCCACAAATTCTTCATTCAAATGTGTCATGAGAACAGTACAATAGAATTTTTTTCCATATGAAACTTTGTAAGCCAGGACTCCAACCTCCACATTTCTCAGCATTCTGCTTCAAGTTCCCAGAGAACAGACCATTAAGGTCTAAGCTTTAACCACTTTTCCAGCCCCAAATTTCAAACACTTCCACAGTCTCCTACAAAACAACATACTCAGGTTCTTCACAATAATACCCTATGATTCTGGTAACAATTTCTATCCTACTTACTTTCTATTACTATGATAAAAAGACTCTCACCAAAACCAACTCTGGGAGGAAAGGGTTTATTGGCTCATGAATCTGGACCACGGTTCATCATTGAAGAAGGCAGGGCAGGAACTCAAGGCTGGAACCTGGAGGGAGGCGCTGAAGAGAAGACCATGGGGGTATGATGTTAAAAGTAGGCTTGCTCCTCTGACATGTGCTCCTCCTGTTTTTATGCAACCCAGAACAACCTTCCAGGGGAGACAGCACTGCCAGTGAGCTGGGCCCTCCCGTATGACTCAAAAATCAAGAAAATGTCTCTAGACATACACAGGCCAGTTTGATATAGGAATTCCCCAGATGTGTGAAAATGACAATTGAAACTATCTAACACAGTTATGGATTGGAATATCGTAAAAAATATTCAACTAATTTTGCATTGTGATTAGGACAGAATTGACAATTTTTCTGAAGTGATCATAAATATAGTTCTGGTATCTTGTACTGTTTTTATGAAGCAGTGTTCTTAGCATTGACTGACAATTATAAATTTGAACTATCAATCAGTTCTCAGAAACAATAAAAATTCATCCTTCAGCATCAAACATTTAGCCAAGATTTTATTCTTTATTTAAGAAAACCCTGCCTTCTCATTAATATACAAATTTTCACTCCTCTTTAGTCAATGCAAAATTTTTATGTATGCCAAATAATAGTTTTAACTTTCTTCATGATTTACTCTCAGAGGATGTTTGATTTGTATATCTATTTTCTATACCTATAACTCCTGGCACTGTATAAAACATTCTTGGGTCAAAACTTAATAAAGGAAAACATCCAAGAATTCCCCATGTGAATATGTACTTTAATTCTTCAAGACAGGAAATTGAACCCTGATCATCAACCATCTGTGTATTTCCTCACATCATTTATGGAATAATTGTTTTTTTTGTTGCAGAGATTCATATTTCTGATTTACCTAAGCTACATTTCATTTAAAAATGTAGCTTGGATGGCTGGGAGATAGGTCGGTGTGTGAGAATGCTTGCTGCAGAAGCATAAGGACCTGAGTTGAAATCTCCAGTACCTATGTAAAAAGGCAGGTGTGGCTATGTACACAATGATAACCCCACTAGGAGAAGCACTTATGCTTGCTCATGGCCAGTCTAGCTCCAGTTTCAGTGAGAAGCCCTATCTCAAAGGATTAAAACAGAGTGCCACTGAACAGGACTCCTGATACCCTCCATACACACTCACATGATTATACACACATCCTCATAGCACATACATACACTATAGAAGTGGTGTGTGTGTGTGTGTGTGTGTGTGTGTGTGTGTGTGTGTCTGTAGTTTGTGGAGTAAGACATCCCTTAACTCAGTAATCATCCACGCATTCTGATATTTTTCCATAATAGAAAGGAAGAAAGGAAAGGAGGAAAAGAATGAAGAAAGACAACAATTAAGAAGGTGTAAAGCCAAAAGCCATAGAATCTTTTATGTGCTTTATGGTGAATTACCCACAATTCTACCTGCAACCATGTTTTCAGTGATGATTATCACAGAAAACTATGGATAGCCAACTTGTAGAAAATAAATGGCTGCAGAGTGCGTATCTCTCAACAGGACACCTGTATCAAATTTCTACATCCTCAGGCTCAGGGATTATTGCAGAAGGGAGGATAGAAAGACTGTAAGAGCCACAGGTAGTGAATGACCATAGGGATACAGAGTTTTCCAAACATGTGAGCAATTATCATATGAACTCACAGCAATGGTGACAGTATGCACAAGGTCCATACAAGCTCAAAACAGACAAAAATACAAGCAGAGACATGGGAGAATGGGTAAGACACTCAATCTTTACATGAGGAACTACTGGCCACCAATGGCTACTGTTAAGGAGAGATTCAGTCTCCTAGAGGGTGAAGAATCTTAGTAGGTTGACCAGGGTTAAGTGGATGAAACCATACTTAAGGACATTATATACACCTTTGTATAATGTGTGTATGTGTGTGTGTGTGTGTGTGTGTGTGTGTGTGTGTGTGTGTGAATGTATATGTATATGTATGTATTAGTGTATAGGAAATTTACTGTTGGTTATTAAGAGGGGAATGCAAATATGGGATCAAATTATACTGTCTGAAAATTCATAAAAGTTAAATGAAAAAAGAATGTTATTTCTTCAGATTTCCTTTTCTCGGTGTGAAGATGTTCTTTACTTTTATCTTTCTTTGAAAAGAAATGATGCGGAAAATAAATAGAAATTTAGGAATTATATTTTTAATGACCAGAAAACAAATTGTCACTGGTGTTTTACTCATATATGAATTACTCATTTCTCATTTACTGGAGGCTACATCAGGAAAGGGTTATGCATTACTATATTAATAATAGAGGATTGAAGACAACACCCTGATGACCTTTTATATAGAATTCCTACAGGGAGTGATTACATTGGCTCGATTTTTTCTTCCTAAATTAGAGAGATTATGGGTGGGATTCTACTATGCTACAACTAATTATTTTAAGATGTTAACAGACCAAAAACAATTTTAAAAACTTTAACTTAAGCTGACACATTATTCTAATCCATAAATAAACCTAAATATGTGTTCACATCTTTTTTTCTGCTTACATCTCTGTGCATCTTAATTTCTTATAAGTACACAAGGTTAATTTTCCCCTATATGACAGACCACTTCTTAATCTGCTTTGGACAGTAGGGATGATGCCTAGCATGAGCCCATCTGAACTGAGCTCTGCTCAGGGCAGAGTCTGGGATCTGACACACAGCTTCAGAGTGCTGCTGAGTCCTGTCCCCATCCTCTGTTTAATTTGCTGATTTTGTTCCTTTTTGTCTCTTCCTAGAGAGAATTATAAGTGAATGGTTTTTAATATTTTTTTGCTTCATAGAGAATTTTATAATCACTGACAACATACCTCTTCTTTTTTCCACAAAAATTGCAAACATAGATTAGCAGAGTCTAGAAATACGGAGAAGAAAGCATTCTTGGAACTTTATGAGTCCAATTCTACTCTCCAAGGTTGAAGAGGCAATGCCACTCAAAGTCTCAGAATACTAAATGCCAGTAGAATTATAAACACACATTTTTCCTCTAATATTCTCTCAGAGCAATCTGCATTTCTTATGCCTCTGTGGCAGCATTTCTGCTATTAAAATGCTTGGGGCATACCTACCCAATGAAACTTCCATTGTTTATATGAAAATAATTTTTAACTGGGTATTCTCTTGACATTATAGGAACTTTTTGGACTTGCTTTTGGACATTTGAATTTGTAACTAATTTATAAAATTTCCTCCAGATAACTGTGAGATTTTTTTCTTGATTTATTTTGTTTCATTGGAGCCCAAATAAAGATAGAAGAGAGACAAAGTTGTAGGAATAATTGGGAAGTGCAGGAACAGGTGTTCAATGAGAATCATGACTGTGACTGGGTCCTATCAATGAATCACCATGATGCATATGGAGCAATTCTCAGGCCCCATGCAGGTCAAGGAGCAACCAGCTTGGAATATCTGATGCAGCTTTTTAGATATTTTGAGTTATTTAGGAATTGCAAGATTATTGTTTATTGAAAAATTCATATCTCTTCTACAAAGGACATAGAAGATTTTCTTAACGATACAGATGATAAGAGAAGACAGCTTGTTAAACCATTACATCACTTAGGGTTCTTTTGCTTATGCATCAATCCATTTATTTTATAGTCCGTTATTCCTTTTCAACTCCATGCTTTATCAAGATAAATGTGACACTTCTTTCCACTGTGGTAGAACTCACCAACTCACAGTTTCTTGGGATGTAGCTAAGATAAACTTGACTTTTACTACTCTTCAGGGCTTCTTGGTAACTCATAAGTCTTTCTAGAAATAAACTATCTACTTCCTAAGTGGCCAAATAGATACAAATGTTCCCTAAATGAACACCTGGATTACATTCTAATGCTCTCCGTAAGTTCAATGAGAGTGAATATCTTGGCTTGTTATTTATTTCACTGGCTAGAAACACAAACTCTGGATCTAGATAACAAATGTGTGATTGTGTATCTGAGGCTTGTTTTCTTATTTATAAAATAGAATTAAAATATGTGCCTTGTTTCATTCTTGTAAGGCTGAAATGAGGTGCTGTGTTGATTTTGTACGATGCAAATTTTCTTTATGATACAATTATTATCTTTTATTATTTTGACTTTGGCTTCAATTTGTACATTAGACTTTTCCTTCATGATGTTGTTACTGAACTTGGAGGAGTCACAGTCTGTACTACAAGAAGTATTTGGCCACCTGTCTTCATCCTTGAGAAGTGAAGTAAGATGTCAAAGTAATAGTCAAAAGCAGAAAGGGGAAATTGATTCCATTTGGCCACTTGGGAAGAGGGACAAATGGATCCAGTGATCTCTTCAAGTCCATCATTCATAGTCCTAAAGTGAGATTAAAGCTTAAATAGCGTGCCAGGCATACATATATCTAAGCATTCCTGATCTGGGTGTGGTCCTGCCCACGACCCATTTATAGCTGTGTGGGCTTCAGTCTCATCTTGCAAGATGATTGGAGAACTTGTCAGAACAGTATGAAATCTCTTTTGCAGGAGACAGGTCTCTCCCTCTGGCTAGGACCAGGATCCTGGGCTTTTACTTTCTCTACCTTTAGATTCTTAAGGAAAATTCTGATTTCCTTGGTTATAATGTTTGAAGAGTCTAATTGCAAATTGAGACACGCAAAAGCCTCTTTAGAATATCCTTTATTTCTGCCATCCCTGGTCTACTGTTTCAAGGCTCTGTGTATCTCCATACTTTCTTTGGCCTTAATGCTAATGTTGGAATATTTTTGAATCCCAGTCCATCAACCATGAACCAAACTTAGCTACTGTTGATCCTACATCATAACACATATATCCAAATCAAAGTCAGCCCCTACAAGAGTAGTTATGTACAATTAGAATATTACACATATTTTCTGAGAAAAGAAAGAAATTTATTCTTTAAAGCACATGATTGCACCAACATTTTTTTCCTAGACTAAGAGACCATGGCAGATTTAATTAGATAGATATAAGAAGAACCTCAGAAACCAAATGCACATGTATATATGTGGAGAAACTTTATTTTTTTCCACCTCATAAAATCGTCTGGCAACTTTCAAGTGTTAAAGTATGCCAAAGCCATTAAGGTTCTTATTTTCTTCAAAAGAAAACACAAACACTGAAAATAAAGATTTTGTCATGTAGGTATTACTGTTTATTTTCTAAATGAAAGTTTGATTGTGTCATGATTCCTGTCTGGCTTGGATCATCAAATGCTTCCCATCACAGTTCTTAGTTGGCCAATATCTCAGACCTTTTCTTTTCTACTAACACACTCTGTTTGTTACTTATTTCCATTAATCCTCTTAAAGGTCTATCTCAAGGCTGATTTTTAAAAAAAGGAATTATAGAGCTTAAATTTTGATCAGAGCTTTACAAACAGGTTTCGTTTCCTTTCAGTTTGGTGTTTGGTTGTTAGATTAAGAATAATAACAGATATCTGACAGTGTACTTCGATAACATCCAAATTAGCTTTTTAAACCTTAGTGTCAGCAGTGGATTCAAGTTACAATTTGAAATTAGCCCCTACTTGCGTATGATTATATCACTACTACTCTGCAGCCACTGGAATGTTTTTTTGTTCAAAAGGACTTATCATTCAGGTGCTGGGATTCATTGCCTACCCATATACAGGAAGAAAAAGCAATAGTATAGCCTCAGTCCGTGGAGACATACACACACATACACGCACACACACACACACACATATACACACACATATCTATATTATATTTGATCTTACTAGTTAAGCTAGTGTTATGTGATATTATGACATGCTAGGAAGTCAATATTTGGGGAAGGTTTCAGGGTGCTCCTGACAGCACGTCCTCCTCTTCCCCCTCATGGGCTGCAGTTTTTCATATCTCCAGTTTTCTCTGTGTCTTTCAGTGGTGTTTGAACTCATAGCATCGCTATTTCTCTGACTCAACATAGGAGGTGGTTGATGGCTGTTTACTTAGACTATTGGTAAGCATTCTTCACAAAGATCCTAGTTCTCTGCTTTCAGAACCTAGACACGTAGGATTCCTTACTCTCCTTGAAGTTACTTGTGGCCCTGTGGCTTTCTATGTCCGATAGATAAAACCTGACTTGAAGACTCTTTTAAGAATGAGTACATGTGATCTCAACCAATGCACACAGAGGCAACACTAACTGGACTTGGCATTAAATGGAGAGAGAGAGAGAGAGAGAGAGAGAGAGAGAGAGAAAGAGAGAGAGATTGGTAGAAAAAAGGAGAGGGTGAGGGTGATAGGGGAGGAGCTGGAATGGAAGGAATGGGAATGAATTGGATCCAAATGCAGCATATCATGTATGAATAATACATAGGATAATAAATTTTTTAAAAAAGAGTTTCTGTCTTCTCCTTGTTTCCTGTCCTCATCCACCAGGGTTCTGAGAAACTGCTCTTCTGCTCATCTGCATCCTAAAATGAGAACACTGATGTTAGAGAACAGAACTTCTACCTGTCAACGATACAAGCTTAGCCAGAGAAAAGTATCTGATTATGTCACTGAGATATGAGTGTAGTTTGTGTATGTAACATAATCCACCCTGTTCTTTCCAGTACAAGCCCTTAATGTCTTCTCCTTTTTAATTTTCTTACTATATTTTAATTTTTATTTCCACATTCTTATATATTATAGGAAATTAAATTCTTTCAGAAATCACAGCTAAAGTATAAGTATGTGTCTAGGTTACCAATTCAAAATGCTTCTTGAGATATTGGTGAGGATGATTGAGATACAACTGCTTCCATTATTGTTTAGTGTGAAAGTGTCTTGTTATAATTTTGGGTGTTACTGCTTTCCATTTTGAAATACCGAAAAGCCAAAGATTTGGATATAGTATACATTGTAGAAGAGGCAGAAGACTGGAGTCCAGGAACTTAGGAAAATCATGAATGAAGACTACATAGACATCAAGCTTTATGCTAATTACATGTAATAATAAATCAGGTTCATATTTTTCCAACTTCAGACCCATCTTCCTGATACCTGGACTGAAGAGATTTCATCTGATATGATATTTAGCCATGACCTCTCTGATGCAACTGGATTGAAACATATATAACCAGTGGCCTTGACACTGAGAAACTAGGCTACCCTCTGCTGTGGCTGGTAGAACAATTGATGGGTCAAGTGTAATTGGCAGTCATACCAAAGATAATACAGCACATTGGAGTGATACATGGTCAAATCTTGTGCCAGTCATAGATCAAGCATATCTACCTAGAAATATCCTTTTCTTTCTCTGAACCTCAATTCTCTTATTGGTAAAACAGTAATAATTTCTTACAGGATGTTAGTGATGTAGTACTCATATTTGGATTGAAAACAAAGAAGTTATTTTTATTCATGAATAGTGGGATCCATTCAGTCCCAGTGGATACAAATAGTATTTCCTCCTAAATTCAAGAGAACCTTGCATCTCTTGGAAGTCAACTCTTTCTATTACCTCCATGCTAGAAGGATGATGAAATGTTATTACTTATAACTCAGAGTGAATGTAGAGCCTTTATCATTTGGTCCTTTGAGCATGTTATCCCCCAAAGCATACCTCATTATTTTGCTAAAGATGTGGCACATGTATGGGGAGATAGTCCTGAATGTGAGAAAGGGAGCTAAGGTAGATTTTAAATAAAGTAATTTTTGAAACAGGGTTTCATTATGTAGCCCTGGCTGTCCTGGAACTTGGTAGACCAAGCTGATCTTTACCTCACAGAGATCCACCTGCCTCTGCCTCCCTAGTACTAGGCACCTCTACACTTGGCTTATAATATTTTAAAAGAAAGGATTCCCTATATGTCTTTTAGATAAAATTTGAATATTGTTTCCACTGCTTTATGGCATGAAAATAATTAGCCCAACATGTAATGCACTGTTTGGGCACTTACATTACAAGCTCATTCCAAGTAAAAGCAATAGAACTTCCAATCTTAAAGAGGCCCTGTGCTTAAGGAATTCACACCAGATTGAGCTAGTTCATTATTAGAGTCTCCTAATCTTGATTTAGGATCAAAATTAGCAATATTCTTTGAAATAAGCATTTTTAAAGGGTCGCTGCATAGTTTAGAACTTGAATAGCCTTCAAAAGACTACATGTTACAGGCCTGGTTTTCATGTGGTGCTTTTGGAAGGTGTGATGGAGCCAATAAATTGTCTTTAATTCATTGAAGGTGTGTCCTTCAAGGCTCACCTTAGATTCCAGCCCCTGCTCCTCTTTTTATCTCATTGATTTGTCCAAACTCATTTTTCAGGTATAAGAGAATTGGTGAATCACCAGTATTTAATAATTATTTCTTCTTCATATTTTTAATTAATTTTAATTTTAAAGATTTCTTCTTTATTCTTATATCCCCTAAAGCGTCAGGTGGGTTTCATTAAGGAAACCTAAGCCAACAAGATTTAGATTTAAAAAGACATGTATACTTAGAAAAGAACTAAAGTTACCTAATTCAAATCGAAACTGAAAAATATATCTATTTTTTCTCATTGTGACCTCTATTGTAAAGTCTTTTAACTGGGTTAAAAATAGGAAGAGGAACATAATTGTACCATAATAGAGTAAAGCAATCCCACACTCATTTTAATTAACTCTGCACTCCCATAGGAGTCATTCAGCTCCTCAGAATCATCAGAAAATCCTGTAATATTTTATTTCTGCTTCCTGGTAACATGTGGCTTGCCTTTCATATCCCATGAGACCTGGGACGTTATACACAAGGGATGTAGAATACTGTGAAAAATTAATCATTTTGAAATAGGAAACATTACTTGGAGCAGAGTCATTGTTCTGAAGATTTATTAACTATCTGTCACATTTTTATTTATGCACAGAACTACACTGGGCTTCTGCATTTCATGCTAAACATTTCTCATTGTCTACTCAAAGTTATTATTAGAGCATGGCAAGATCTAAATACATATTAAATTAGAATAATGTGATAGGGCACATTTGCCTGACACCAGTAGTTTCCCAAAGACGCATACATTATGATTCATCACAGGAATTTGTGAATGAATATGACTGTGCAGTGACTCAGGAACCTAACTGTAAAGAAATAAGGTTAATATTTAGAGCTGTGAGGTCAGGAAACTCGGTGTTTGAATACTAAATATGTAACCTAGAGTCAGATGCCTTGGGAGAGTCATGAATCTCTCCAAGCTCTGGGGTGGAGTATATTCTCCACCTTTCCATTCTGTGTGCAGAGCTGTGTGCAAAGTAACTCTAGAGTAAGACTCAGGACATTTTTTGTGCTAAGAGCCAAGTAATATTAGTGCCTTTGTGAACTATGGAACTTTTATGGATTTTTAAATGCTATTAAAAATGAATTTTTTTCAGTTCATGAGGTATTTAATACTCCAGGTATCAAGACCGATTTAACACATAGGAAAAACTTTGCTGATTCCTAAATTTAGAGATTTTCAGACTTTCTCAGGAAAAAGAGCCTTATTCACTGAGTTACTACATAGAGGAAAACTCCTCACAAACTCAGGGTATTTCATGATTTTTCTGTGAGAAATAAATCTGTTATTTGAAACCCAATAATCATGCATTTATTCTGTTAAAGTGACTGGCATTATTCTTACTAATATTTCATACATGTAAAAATATGAAAATAAAATAAAAAAGGGCATGAAAATAATTAGTTCAACATGTAATGCACTGTTTGGAGGCTTATATTACAAGCTCATTCCAAGTAAAAGCAATAGAACTTCCAAGCCTAAAGAGGCCCCGTGCTTGAGGAATTCACACTAGTTCTTTGTTAGATTCTCCTACTCTTGATTTAGGATCAAAATTAGCAATATTCTTTGAAATAAGCATTTTTCAATGGTCACTGCATAGTGTAGAACTTGAATATCTTTCAAAAGACTACATGTTACAGGCGGCTTTGCATGTGGTGCTATTGGAAGGTGTGATGGAGCCAATGAATGGTCTTTAGTTCACTGAAGGTGAGCCCTTCAAAGCACATCTTGGATTCCAGTCTGCTCCTCTTTTTCCTTTTGTATCCTGGCTACAAGGAGAGTGATTTTACTCTACCATTTACTTATTTTTTCAGAGTTATATTTTATTTATGTGTTTGTGTCTTGCCTGCAACATATGTGGGGATTCCTACAGGGGCCAGAAAAAGGCATCAGATCCCCTAATGCTGGAGCATGGGTGCTGGTCCTCTGAAAGAGCAGCAAATGCCATGTACTTTAACACTGATGTGCTGCCTCATCACAGGTCTGAGCAGTAGTCATGAGCTGGAAACTCAAAAATTGTGAGCCAAAATAAAGCCTTTCTCTTTCTGAGCTGATTTATCTTATGTATGAATTATAATGACAGAATGCAAATTAATACAGAATCCTAATCCTCCTAGATGTCCTTGTATAAAATGTGGCTGATTGGTTAGTAAAGCTCTCCTTATAACACATAACACTCTGATCTGTTTTTTTAGCTAAGATTACGTCCAACACATAATGAAGGAGATTATTACATGTTGTGATATATATCTTCTTTTGTATGTGCAGAGCACAAAACCAAATATATCTAGTTGGATATTTCAGTATGTCATATTAAAAAGAATTAATATATGAAAAATATGTGGAGTATTTTATCACTGTATGCTTCGTGCACTTTTTCATGAAACCAATAATTATTATTGAATATTTTTAAAAATCACAGTGCATCCAATATTCTATTGCCTTTTCTGATAGGAAGATTGTATCGCTTTAATTCTGTTCCCAAGTCAATTCAACTAATTGTTTCACAAATTTCAAACTGAATTGATATATATAGATATCAATTACCTTCAAATTTCAGTAACAAAAGGATGCTCTAAAAATTATTTGGATGCCTTTACATATTACATTTATTTGGGCATTTATGCATGGTTTTGATGTTTTATTTATGTGTACATGTGCATATGTGAATGCTTGTGCATTTTCAGGTATGTATGTGCCTCGATGTGCATGTGGAGGTCGGAAGACAAGCTTAGGTTTTGGTACTTTTCTTTCACCTAGTTTGAAATAAGATAACTGATTTGCTTCTGTGTAAGCCAGGTTAAATGTTCCAGGAGCTTCTGAGAATTTTCTTGATTCTACCTCTATTCTCAAAGTAGGAACATGGGATTCTGGGGACCTAACTCAGGTACTTTGGCTTACAAGGCAAGCACTTTATCCACTGATCCATATCCTCAGCTGACAGTCTTCCAAATGATGATTTTTAAAAGATCAATTTCTATGTTAAGTAACAGGATAAGGAACACTAAACAGAGCCACAACATGTGATCTTTTAGTCTGCTTGTTCCTGAGGGCATGGTTTGAGGACAGTATAGATGTCCTTGAGAGTCAGTATTATCTGTAATTTGGAGACAATATCATGCACACCACAGACACACAGTGATGACAAAACGAAATTTTTGTTTGTTAAAACTCTTTGTAAATCACCGTAATTATGGGAACAGAACTTACATAGCAAGGACACTTGGCAGTTTGTAGGATTTCTTTCCTTAATTCTGTCCCATGTCAGTAGATTTTTTTATCATGATCTGTCTCTATCACTTTCTCTCCTCTCTCTCTCTCTCTGTTGCACACACACACTCACTTGCTCACGTTTATAGAACTCATCGTGATGTTGAGTTGAGAAAAACATTTTGTCCATTGCAGTAAAAACAACTTCTCACCATATTTCCTTGTCCCCTGTGGGTGGAATGAGAAGAAATCTGGATAGAAACGTTGAAAAATGAGAACAGCTGACTGAACCTTGGCATACATTCACTGAAGTTTTATTCCTTCTGCACAAATCGGAGAACTGGATTTGCTAACAGGCAAAATTTAGAGCAAAATAAAATAGTTTCTCCAATGGCTCCAGGAGTTATCCATTTGAAACAATATATCTGTGTTGAGAGTTGCAATAAGAAATGGATAGGCCATCAATTCTGCAGTTCTTTTGAGAATTAGATGTTGACAAAACGGCTCTCTTCTCATATGCTGCTGGTACCCCATCTCTTCTACAATTTCTTCAGGCACTGATTTTATGTATGTGTACCCTAGTGGTGCTTTTGCTGAGGAAACTTGCATTTTGTGCTTGTGAAGTTAGTAAATCATGAGAACCCTACATTCTTGCTGAAAATAAATGATGAAGTAGGACGAAGTTCAGTGTGGAGCAAGATCACTAAATTAAATTTGATTTAAGCCAAGTTACTGATAGGAGCAGAAGGCAGAAAATGGCTGGCAATTTAGGGTATAGACCCCAAGAGAACAATGATTGGTTTCTTGTCTAGCTGAGAACTGGAAATTCCTCAGATCTGCCAGTAAACTTGTCCCTACTTGAGACTAGAGATGCCAGAACTATCTAATCTGAAGATGCCTCTGGTTCCATCACAGCCAGAGACTGGAGAGACCAGTAAGAGTTCGGTTTTTTTTCCTTATTTCTCTTTTTCCTGAAGTATTACACTGTTCCTGGAAGATACACTGAGGACGTGACCAGGACCACCTGACCAGGACCTGGTGAAAAGGACCTCCTTACTAAGACCACCTGACCAAGACCTTGAGGGACCTGGACACCTGGAACGAGAACTAGACTGACCAGCTCATCTTCCTGCCCCTCCTCCCTCCACTAACTCCTTATTGACTCCAGGGAATGAGACTCAGTGGTGTTCCATTCCCGGGGACCCCACCTGCTGTACAGGAGCTCTGCATTCTCTATCCTAATTTCCCTATAATAAAACACTCCTTTATAAAACTTACCCTCTGTGTTCTGTGAAATTCATTCTTTGAGTTTGTAAGACAAGAACCTGAAAATCTCTGGCTTGAGGTAGCCTTGGTGGCCATTGAGTATCTGGGACCCTAGCCTTTCAAACTAAGCACAACATTGCTAAAGAAGGCTCTGTCACTCTCAAAGACACTCCGAGATTCCTGTATCATTGTGGTCTGGATTTAGCGCTAAAGCACCCGCTCACAGACCTAAATATAAGAGTTAGATGAATGATTTGAGAGGTGGCACAGATTCTAGGCTCTTATTAAAGGACATTCACCCTCATTTACTTATGTCAGTTCTGATGATGTCTAGGTGAGTTAATTCATGGAAGGATTTCAGGGTGATCTGGCAATTTGGTGTTCCCGTGGGTCTTTGTTACAATATATTTTAGTTGTCTGAACCAGAAAGCCCACTATATATATATATATATATATATATATATATATATATATATATATTTCTTGTCTTTAGCAGCTTCCAACATGAGGGAATGGAAAAGTCTGTTGTTGTCTTGTTTTCTGACAAGATCTCAGTAGATTTAACCCTACATTGATGGTACTTTGAACATGACATGAATATGCTATTTTGGGAAATTGTGGATGATTTTAATTTATTTTATTTTTCCAAAATTATGATGTAGGCACATTTAATGAATGGAGGAAAGATGTAAGAGATGTTCTAAAATTAATAATAGCAACAAATACAAGTAAGAATCCCCTGTCTTTAGTAACCACTGACAGCACAAGATTTACCATGTCTACATTTAACTCTGAACTATGTATATAACCAATGTTTTCCCGATTTCATAATGTGCTGCACTTTTGAACTAAGAAAGATCAATTGTTCTTTTGTTTGGAAACAGTATTAAATGTGGCTCATCATTTCAGGAAATTAATTACCTGGATTTTCAATTGTGAATGCGACAGTATGGATTCATCCTGTCACTGCTGCCCTCGTCTGTTACTGCATTTAGAGCACACACCTGACTTTATTACATCTTTAGAGTAATGATGCCCTTCTGTCTAAGTTGACATGCACTGTTGTGCTTTTTTCTTCTGCGTAGTGTTGAGCATTCTTTATTTGTTTTGAGATTACATATGTAATATAGCATATATTGTCTTTGAGTGTCATTTCGGGATCCTGAATATTTTATGAAATTTATTAGCAAAGGAGACATTGCAACCAATGGGCTGAGAATCACTGGGGTTCATTCCCATGGCTTTTTACTGCTCAGATTTCAGATAGAACCGATGAGATTCCAAAGATATATCCAAAACTTGATCCAGCAGTGCAGGCGCTTTATGAACCCACCAAAATAATTTTCCTTGTCTTTGGTAATTAGAGACTGTATTTTTTATGGTGTCAGCCCAGACATCACAGAGAAACCATTTTCTCTCTTTTGCAGCCCATGACTCTTTTGTAATAAATTACTTTTTAGTAAACTTGTTCTTAATTTTAAGAGCTAGGAAGGATTACAGAAATTAAAAGAAACTTTATTACAGAATACTCATAGGAAAAACCACACCCCAATACAGGATCTGTTGTTTCAATGCCTCTGGAGAAGGAAAAATTGTCATCACACAGAATTTGCTTTCAATGTTCTATGAGAAGTTTCGGAAAGGTCAAACTAAAGTGTCTCTGTGCAAAACTTCATCCTCTCATTCAAATTTAGTTCTCATTAGCAACATAAAGCCAGATTTTACTCATCTATGTGTATTAAGAATGTCTCTCTTTGAGTTGTGAGGTTGGTCTGGAACAACCAAGTAAACGAAGTTTGAGTTCCCCAAATCACAGTTTGGGAAACAAGAGTTAATTTGGACTTACTAACACAGAAATTTTCAGGTTAGAGGGGGTGGATACTCTTAATGAGGCCAGACTGCAGACTTTTACATTCTCACCAAAATCACAGAACTTGCTGACCTCTGCCAAGATGGCGACCACTGGTTGGTCCCCTCCCCCAAATTCCCTGCTTCTCTCTTTGCCCTTCCCCCTACATACAGCTCAACTCACTAGTCGATTGGTAGGTAGCTGACTCTATTGGCTTCTTTCTTTGTCAATCAAGCTCCTTGTGCAAAGTTCCAATTTCATGCATCACCATTTTGACAGAGGACTATTCCTCAGACTCTACACAGTGGTTATATTGCTCAGCTTTCCTGCTTCTACAGAATTTAAATTAATAATCATCTGCTCCTGTGTCCCTTATTCTCATGATCCCATTGATGTCAGGCTCCTTTTCTGCTTGTTTGAATGTTTTCGCCAGTTCCAGCAGCTCCAGTGCTGAATATCTTCTAATTATTAAATTCTCATGCTCATCAAGGCCTGTGTCAGCATGCTGACACATGGATCACTCCTTTCTTTATATTACAGGTCAAATCTGAGGAGCACTTTTAGCTTTTCCTGGATCGCTCCCTTCCTCATCACTATCTGCCTTCTCTTGTGGGTTCTTCATTGAGGAAACCCATGATAGTCCTTGTATTATAGATCTACTCTGGACATTCTTTCATTTTGACCCTCTTAGTTGGAAAAAACAGCAGGCTAAAATGTCCATTTCATTTTCCAATTTATTTAGTTTATCAACAAGGTCAGAGGCTAGTACTGCAGAGGCCAGCCTTATCTCCCTTTCCCTCTCTAATTTCTCTCTGAACTCTTCAGTCTCTCTCCAGGCTACTGCATCTGCTTGGGACATATTTCTTATCACCTATAGTAGAGGTCAGACTGCTTCTAAAGTGGCCGCTGGAACTTCGACCCTTTATATGCTAATAGGGCTTCTTCAATTTTGAGCTGTGTTCAGTTTTTTTTTAGGCATACAGAACTTTTCTTCTTTCCTCTAGGTTTGAAAACATTTCAGTCTGTTCGTGATACACTCCAAGGATCTCACCTCTGGAGATGCTGTAGTTTTTTTTTTTTTTTTTTTTTTTTTTTTTAATATAACTCCTAGCACAGATCACAGTGTATCTTCAGCTCAGCAGATGGTGATGTTGTGTATCAAGCTTAGTGGTCCAAAGGCTCAGTGAGAGTTTGGAATTTTCCAGTTTTATCTCTAAGGTTACTTAAGCTCTGAAAACAGCTGGTGGAGTCTAGTTTTGTGCTTTGTTATTTTTTTTAATGTGGATTAATTTTCAATTATTTTAGTATGTTTCGATTTCTGTACTCTGTTCCTTTATGTACTCAAATTATGGAGTAGGAGTTTATTAAGTAAAACAATTTCATTGTCTTTTGGCAAAAGTTCATTGTATTCACAGCTTTCTTATTTTTTGTTTTATGGCCATTTTACCAATAGACTTACTAGATTTTGATTTGTTTGGGGAAACTCATAACAGCCAGAATTCTCTTTTACTTTCATTCATTCATTCATTCATTTATTGTGTGTACAAGTGTGTGTGTGTTTGTGTTTGCATGTATGTGCATGTGTATATGTATGTGTGCCATAGTGCATGTGAGAGGTCAGAAGACAACATATGTAAGTTTGTTCTCTTTCCACCGTGTGGGTTCCAGAGATCAAACTTCAGTCATCAGACTTGGCAGCAAAGCACCTTAACCCACCGAATCATCTCACCAATCCAAGAACTCTTAAATGTTTACTTTGAGTTAAGCATTTTTGCTTTGAGGCTAATGTTAGAATGGCTATTGTAAGATGACTCCTTGTGCTTGGCATGAGGATTCTGAGATTCTCCTGCCTGTATGTATATTTTACAACTTTCAAACTTCCCACTGTCTCTGCCACCTGATGCCTTTGTGGCTACATGTATCTTGCAGGCCATGGAACAGACTACATCATATCTGACAGTTGCATTAAGTGATCCGAAAACCATCAGAATGGAATTCTATAGCAGTACTGCTGATCATTCATTGATAACTCATTATCCTGCTCCTTGCATTGTGTGTTTAAAAGTAAGATATTAATTATGCCGTAGGGAAAAAGATTCAGGACAGATAAAATGGGATACATTTTTGGGCTTTTGAATTAAGATAAGAAATCTGATCAAAATTCATATGGCACTAGAGAAACCTTGAAAAAACATGGGGCATAAAGTGGAGGTCTAGCAATACCCTCTGTGATGACTACATTGTAACTCTCCATAATACTGATTGCTTAAAACTAATTCAAGGTAACACCCATGAAGACAGGAGGTATGAACTGTGATATTGCTAACTGGTGCACAGGATCATGCCGTTTAACTCAGTACAACAGACTGCATCTCTACCTTATTGATGTTACTTCAACAAAAATCAAAGCCAAGGTTTTACCACACACTGGATCATATAAGAACATTCTGTAATTTGGTTGAATGCTCATTTAAAAAGCTGTTGTAACTTGAGACATAGTTCAACCAGTAAAATATTTGCCTTGCAAGCACAAGGACCCAATGCTCACATAAAATAGCCAAGTGTGATGCTGTACATTTTAAATCACATCACTGTAGAGAGATGGAGACAGTAGAATACTTGGAACTTACTGGCCAGGCATCCTAGCTTTATTGCTGAGCTTCAGGCTAGTAAGACTTGTCTTAAAACAAGGTGTCATGCAATCTGTGAAAGCACAATTGAGATTGGTGTCTGGCCTCTGTATATGCACCCCACCACATGTGTATATACACACACACACACACATGCAGATACACAGACCCACACATACAAATGCACTATGCTGCAACTAGATTTTTAAAGTCAGACAGGTTAGGTAAAACTGACATTGTACCACACATGAGTGATCTTTTAACGATTTATTAGATTCCTAGAATGCCTCTATTTCCTGTTCCTGGTGGTAGGACATACATTGTAATTGTTCTTTAATAGCTCTTACAGCTTCTAAATCCTTGATGGCATTTATTCATTTGTATATACAATCTAATCTGATTCTATATTTTTAAAAATGTGTGGAGGTCAAATTATTCTTTGACACAGAACCACTTCATGATTTAAATGAATTCCACCATGAATATATTTGTAAGAAGTCATAAATTAAATTTTTTTTCATATGTAACTTGGCTTCTGATGAATTAATTCTCTTCTGATGTAATTATAAATTATGTTCCTTATAGTTAATCACCTAGACAAAGGATAAATCACCAGGAATATGTGAAAATATCTATGATTTAAAATTGTTGTTCTGGTAACTCTTTGATTGGTGGCTTGGACTATAAAAGTCAAGCTTTGCACAACACCTTCTTTACCTTTGAGCAAATCAACATAGTGTTTTGAGAAACTTTCCTTACTTGGGTCTACCATTCATTACAATAGCATTTATTGACGAGAACAGATATTACCTTTTGTATGTATTCTTTTAATGATTAGTCATGATATAGACCCAATCATTAAATGACATCAGAAGTTAGGAAGCCTTTATAAATAAGATTTTAGATTAAAAAGAACTGTCCATATTTGCAGTCCTCCAAGATTTGGAAAGTAGAATTAAAAAGTAGTTTATATGCTGCTATTTAATATTAACTGTAACTAAATTGAAACAATAGGTTGGCATATGTGCTATGCCTCTGAATTCACTGATTATACATAAGAGTACAGGATGAGAATGCTCAAGATAAAATTCCTCTTCATTTTCTTTGACATATATTCTCAGTATGTATCACTGGTTGGCCTGAAGCTCACTATGTAAACCAGACTGGCCTAAAAATCACAGAGATCTGAGTGCCTCTGCCTCTATAGTACACTTGTGGGAATGTCTCCCCCATCCTCTTCCTCCTTCTCCCCTCCCCCCTTTCCTCTCCCTCTTCCTCCCCCTCTCTTTCCTGTCTAATGCCTTTCTCATCACAGCTTATTCCCTTTTATTTCTATTATTTTATGTCTATAGAATTTTATTAGAATGGTTTACAGAATCATGTGCAAGAATTTGTACACAAGAGCTTGTCCATCACTCAATAACAGAATGCCGACAATCTCAAACTTATGCAGGTAATCACAGATGTTGAGAGGTCAAAAATGCAAAAGCCATGTCACCCAGAAATGATCATTTCATGTATTTCCCCACCTTGTCTGGCCCTTACATTGTTTCCATCCCTTCTTCCATGATATTCTCTGAACCCTGAGCCCTTTAAGTTATGAATCACTGAAATTCTGTCTTATTTTGAAATACTGTGTTATATTGAATATGTTCAAAGTCCTTGAAAAGTAGATAATAACACCATTTTGATGGGTAAGAAAATTAACATTAAACTGCTTTAAAGCCTCATATCCAAGGCCATTCAGCTGAAGGTTAGGATGATGGTTGTACACATCAGGATTTATATAAAAACTTGACAAATCCATTCATATTCTCTGAGCAATCAGCTAAGGCCTAGCTGGCAAGGCAAAGACCCCAAATTATCAATAACCGAGACCATGTCCCAGATGAGTTTATTAAATGATTCCCAAAGTGCTGAGCATACTAGAAATAAAAAAACAATTGGATCTATTATATAAAGATATGAATAGAGTTAAAATACTTCTTGAGAAAGCCAGTTGAGTATAAATGGGGCACTGAGCACATGTGCAAAGTGGAACAGACAGTTCATTCAAACATCTTTTTCTCTGTGTGTCTTTATCAGTCCTTGTGAGGACACAACAGTAAGTTGGGGAGGCAGAGCACACAGCATGCACCATTATTTGCCCTGGACAGGACCAGATGTATCTGAAATCTTTCACATGCCTAATTTCCATTCCTGTTCCTCTGTTCCTTCTCTTCTTCCTCCCTTTCACTTGTTCCTGATTTTTTTTCGGCACTGGAGATAGAATCTAAGAACTCTTTCATAGCAGGAAATTGACTGCCTTTACCTCTGAATGACAGCCCCAGCCTACTTGGGTTTCTTTATACTTTTGGTGCAAGTTCTGATGAGCATCAAAACTCACACCAAACCTAACTATTTGAATAATAGGATTATTATTTTTAATGCTACATTTTTTTGAATCATTTTGATGTCGGATGGTTCTCTGGAAGTGAATGATTTTGATGTGCACATTCACAAGAAGGAACCCCACTGGGTGAGGCTCTGCTTCTTTCCACATGTTCATTTTTATGTTTAGGGTCAAAACTCATATCAAGTTACTTCTATGTCATTCTGTTAGTCAAAGAAAATTCTCAGATCAACACATAGCAAACATGTGATGGAAAAATCATGCTCTACTCTTGACAGAAATCACTATACGGAATCTTTGAACAATTGCATTGTATTTCATAGGATGATTGCAAAGATGGTTCTTTAAGGCTACCTTGCATTTTCTTTGCCTTCAGGAACCTTCTATGTTTATGTCTACATCAGTCATTTGTTTTGATTTAAGCAACACATTATGTGTAGTTTAGAAAAAGCCTGCTAATTCCAGTGATCACTTTGAGAAGGCCACAATCTCCTGATGATTTCTAAATCCTCACATCTCACAAATATCAAAAGAATGGTAGATTCTATTCAGAGATCAACTATTGATTATGTTACAAGAGCTACATCATTGGTGTCTGAGTAGCTCTGCCATGGGATCCAAAAGTCCACATGAATCATTTTCTTTAACTCCTCTTTCCACACAAATGTCTTTTTGATTTAATAGTCGAAGACGTTTCATTCATTCATTTCCTGAGGGGTTAGAAAGTCGCTGTCCACGGTACTGAAGGAACAGTGACTAGTGCATCACTCCTCTCCTGTAAGTTAAGTTTACTCATCAATTTATTTCTCTTCTCCTTCCTCTTCTGTGCCTGACTCAGCTGTTCTCTATTTCCTGATTACCAAAGAAAATCTCTTAAAGACATGAACAGATATAAAATTCTCTTGAAATTTTTAACAGAAGATGATTGCACAATTGCAGTAGCAATCTCTTTCTGACTGTCAAAAATGCCTACTTAAATTTACAGAGCTATAGTTCAACAAATGTGGACATACTGTATTTACTAAATGTCACAGTCTCTGATGAAAAGCAGGGAAATTCTGGGTGTGGTGCTGCCTACTATTCACCTCAACACTTGGGAGACAAAGCAAAATTATTGTTAGTTTATGGTCCTGGACTATAGAGGAAAGCTCTAACTGACAACTCCACCAAATATCCAGCTTGTTTTGTTTAAGTGACTGTAAGTAACTTAATAGGTTTAAATCTTTGTAGTCACTTAATTTGGGTGGATGGTTAGGACTTAAACACTTGTGTGGGGTTTGTTTCTTTGAGTTCAAATGAACCTGATGAAATCCTAAACAAAGTCTAGGTTGCATTTTTTCCTTTCCAGTTGGTTATCACTTTTATTATGAAAGATCAGGGAATGAAATGAACATAAGTTCAAGAGAAGTTACCTATACTGTGCTCAGGCTTATTATGTTCATAAGTAGTGTTTTAAGGGAAAAATAGAGTGTGAGTGAATTCATATGAAGTGTCAGATTGGGGCCCATAAATACTGTATAGTAAGAAACATGAGGAAAGAGGTCACATGGCTTGGAATTAAGAAGAAGTCTGTTTTCACTGAGATAATTCTTTGCCTATTTGTTTACATTAGGATTAGTTCTTTCTATTAGAATAGAAGAGACAAACTTTCATTTTAATTTTTGTTACTACCATTTATTGTTTTCTTACTTTAATAGAATTAAATATCTGAAAGTGAACTTTGTACTTTATATTCAACCCTTGTTATAAATGAAAATATTAATAATTATATTCTTATTTGCTATCTGAGGAAATCAGGGTTAAGAGACTTGACAGAACTTGTAGACACTGAGATAGATCATTAATTTCAAAACAGTATACTTCTTTTTCAATGCCTTCAACCCATAGCCAAGCACAGTACTCTGGAATTATTATTTGCAGAACTTAGTATAGTTTCTTAGACCTCTTGAGGGCACATTGAAATTTGATCCCTGTGACTCTGAGCTCCAGTTTTCTCATCTGTAAAATCAAGGTAATTACTATCTTTGGAATAAACATGGAAAAATGTTTGTGGAAAAGAAAATGAGTTTTTCCAGTACCATTAACATTACCTGAAACAATGGGATGTGATTGATAGCTATTGCCTTAAATTTGATTTGGAAAATGCATTTTAGATTATTCTTAATGAGGAATTAAAATAAAACCAGAGACATGGTAACCTCAACTTCGACACTGGCACTTGTTTAAGATCTCAAATATATGTTGTAAAACTAGAGGTCAGGACTGCTAAGAGGAGTCAAACAATAATCCATCCCAGAAAATGACCATGGAGTATTTGAGGAAAAATGATCCTTAAAGGGAGTGAATCAGTTTTGTGCATGGGAATCCATAAATAATAATAGTTAATTGTGCTTTCAATTCAATTTTATGCATCTGTTCTAGAGGTGAGGTGTGAATTATACATTCAAATGTATTAATGCTTATTATCATCTATATGTTTCTATATTGGAGGGTGCTGGTATATCAAAACAGCTTCAGTTTTTCTTTTTGCCTTTTTGAGACAGGGTTTTCCTGGAACACCTGCTGGTCTGGAACTCACTGTGTACACCAGGTTGCCTCGATCAGAGATTGACCTCTGCCTCCCAGGTGCTGGGATTAAAGGCATGCATCACCAAGCCCAGGCTAGTTTCAGATTTTAAATCAATAGAAATCACATTAGTATGAAAGCTTTCATTAGCTGATTTTGGCCAATGTATTATTAGGAAGGCTGATCTTTGTAACATAAATAATTTGAATCACTGTGACTCACCCTGCAACAAATTTAGCACTCCTCATTATAAGTATTTGTTTCATTACCAGGAACATAATGATCTTTATCTGATTCATGCAATGTCCTATGAGAGATGAAAGAAGGTGCCAACTACATTTTTCCTAATGAAATGTCTTAAGAGATACAGTAGTTAAGCAGTTTGTCTAGAGTCCTGAAGTTGTTCCATGTTACTATGGGAATCCAGCTTGTGAGACCCTGAAAATATTAGTTAGGATGGAGAATGGGAGCCACAGGATGACAGCTTTTACTCATGCATAGGGAATAATTGTTTTCAATAGTTCAAAGATGCCTCAGGAAGCAATAAATTACCATTCTCTCATGATCTGATAAGGGATTTGAGGTGAGGAAATAATGTTGGCACATCAGTGTTTCAGAATTTCTAGAATTCATGCCAAAGTTGAAGCTGATAAGTAACGGATTATCCTCTTTGTCTATGATAAATCTATTTATTCTTAAATAATTTATTCTTTGAGAATATCATACAATGTGTATTTATCAAATTTAGAGCCCCTCCCCTACCTATACTCCAACCTCACAACCAGCCAACTATGTATCTTCTTTTCTTTATAAAGGTCTGATTCTAATTAGTCTTCCCTAAATGCTGATGTGGATACATTACCCAGACCTTAGTCAAACTATCCAGCATGTCACATTTGAAGAAAACTGACTCTCCCTCTTCCAGAATCTATCAGTTGCCAGTCCTACTTAGCTATTTGTCAGAATTCTTACCTACCATCCCTATCCATGCTAGGTCTTTGTCTGGCTTGAATTTACAAAGGTCTTGTGCATACTGTCACAAGCACTATGAGCACAAATGTGTAGCTGCCATGTTGTGTCTATCTTTTCACATACATACTCTTCCACAATGGTATCTGAGCCTTGGGAGGAGAGGGTGTGACAGAGTCACATTTAGTCACTCTAAAGTTTCTTATACTATGCACTTTGACAAGTTGTAGTTCTCTGTGTTAATCATCATCTACTGCAAGAAGAAACTTCTCTGGTGAGGCTTGTGAGATGCATTGATATATGAGTATAACAGTAGCTCATTATAAATCATTTTAATACTCTATACACTTAGGAGAGTAATAGTAGTAGGTTCTTCCTATGGCTCATATAGTCAAAAGTTCTTGGCCCCAATGACAGTGCCAAGTATGGACTCTGTCTTGTGAAGCAGCCTTAGATTCAGTAAGAGAATGGTTAGTTACTCCCATAATATTTGTACCACTATTGTGCTAGAGGGAATTTTCCAACGGGCCAATATTTATTGTAGATTTCAGGGTTCACAACTTGGTATTCTGATAGAATTGTTAGATGATTTCATATGAAAGCTATGCAGTAGAGGTGGCTCAGAAGTTACTACCAACTTTATTCTCCTTCTTTTCATTATGACTCAAGCATATAGTTACCAGGAATTGGTATTGTCACTAATTCCTGGTGGGTAATTAAGATAAAGAACAATAGGTAGTTTTGTTTAAGGGTTTATGTGCCCTACCTCATGTTAGGTAAAACCAGCTGTGGAACTCTGAAATAGCCTCCGTCTGTTGCAAAAATAAGCTTCATTGGTGAGTGGTGTACAGTATATTTATAGTAAATGTAAGGATCCATATTTAGCTTAAAGTAAGAAATTTCATTTGTCTAGAGATATGATAGAGATAAGGTTTTCTCTAGGATCTATGACCTCCCTCTCCAGCCATGTGAATTCGGCTATATTTACAGTACCACCATGAATTTTCTCCCATTGAGAGGACTTTAAATTCAACTAGATAACTGTTGATTATCTGTAGAAAAAAGTGCTGCTATTGCATCAATTGATGTAGTTTGTTGTGCTAGCTGTGGTATGTTATCTGGCTTTACACCTGGGTTGGGTCGTTGATTGATTTTCTCCCTTAGCAGATTCCATAGTATCCTCTATAACTATGGAAGCACACACAGAGAATATATGTCTGAGAGATGCCCAACCCTAAGCGACATGTCAACAGTGGAAGCTTGACACATAAGATTCATAGAACATAGAAGAACAAGGGGTATAGAGAACACATACATCCCTCGACTTTCACCAGTGATGCTTTCTCATACACCAGAGAGCAAGGCATACAGAAGGCCACAACTGACTAAATTTTAGAGAATAAGAGAGTATAGGGTGAATATTCCTGAATAGGAATCCTACATTTAAACTCACTCATACAAGGCTCAGGGACCATTCTGGAAGAGGGGACAGAAAGACTGTAAGAGTCAACATTGGTGCATGAACATAAGGAAACAGAGACTTTTAGTCATCTGATAACTTGATCAAATAAACTTACAATAATGCTGTCACTGTGCACAAGACCCATGCCAACTCAATTAGACAAAAGCTCATCATAGAACTGGAGAATTGGGCAGCAGGCCCCAACCCTAGCTGAGGAACTATTGTCAACTGATTCCTGCAGGGTGAGGGAAGAGTAGATATTCTTTAAGCCCTCTGGATAAGCTGACTAGACTCTACTGGTTGAACTTGTACAAAAGGACACCTAGGTACAAATGCTTGACTGAATAGGACTTAACATAAATGACAAGGAGCATGAAATTTGTACAGGGGGCCTATGGGTAATGTGGATGAGCGAGGGTTTCTAAATTTGATTAAGAACTATTATATGAAATTCACAAAGCCTCAATAAAATATATTTTTTTAATTACACAAGAGGGAGTCTGTGGCATTGTGTTTTTACTTGGCAGTCCTGTGATATCTGATGGAGCACTGAACCCCCATTATAGGATAACTTCATTTACATTGTTTTGTCATGTATATTTACATAGTTTATGAAGCTTCTATACTATTAGTTTCCAGATGCCTTTTTAAAAAGACGTTTAGTGTGAGTTCTCCCTCCATATAATCCCTCCTCTGACTCACTTTTCCTCCACATTTAACACTTCCCATTTCATTTTTCCTCTTTCCTGCATTATATCTATAGTCGCTGCACCAGTTTGCACTCCCACCAGCAGTAATAAGAATTCCCCTTTTCTGATATTCTTACTCTGTTTTCCCACAAGACTTCAGCCACCCTGCCCACCCTGCCCCTCCAGGACTGCATGGAGTCCCTCCTGGTAACCTCAGGCTCAAAGTTTGCCTATCTGAATTGAGAGCACATCTTACACTTCATTCAGACATCAATACCGGGTAGCCCCAAAACTGAACACCAAACACCACTTAGGTGGACCACATTCTCACAATTTGGGGTACAAACAATGATACAAATCCACCTCAACAAAAATAAGGTCATATGTCTGTAACAAGAAACACCACTAATGAAATAATTCTAGACACCTAGATCTCATCACAAGGCACATCCAAATGAATAACCAAGGCAATTTGTCTCTCCCAGATATTAGAAGTCCCATCACAATATTTCTGAAGAAAGCCAACCTAGATGATGAAATAGACAATGATTTCAAAATTGCAATTATGAATATATTCAAGAAAATGAAATAAAATATGAATAAAAGACTGAAGACTTCAAAAACACAAATGAATAGTTGAAATAAGTAAATCAATTCAAGATATTACATTAGAATTCAATGAAAAGAAAGAATCTCTGGAAAAACCCAAACTGAAATAAAACTCCAAATAAATAACTCAGGAAGTTAAAAAACAAAAGCTCAGAGGAAATCCTCACCAACAACTTGGATCAAGTGGAAGGGAGAATATCAGATCTGGAAGACAAGGTAGAGGAAATGCATCATTTCATCGAAGAGTCAAAGAAAATACTAAATCTAAAATAATCCAGGAAGGGAGCACACAGAAATTCAGGGACAACATGAAAAACCTGTACCTGCTAATCATAGATATAGAAAAAAGGAGAAGAAACCTTAATCAAAGGTACAGAAGGTATGTTCAATAAAATCACAGGATAGAATTCCCCAAATCTATAGAAAGGAGATAGCTATCAAGATGTCAGAGGCAAGTAGACAGATTCCGAAAATGAGTTCCACACATTAATTAATAATCAAAACATTAAATGTGGAAAGCAAAGAAAACATAATGAATGCTCCCAGAGAGAAAGACTGAGTTACATATAAAGACAGCTGATTTATTTTTCAGTGGAAACTATGACAGACAGATGTGGAACAAATGTTCTATCAAGTCATGAAAGATCACAGAAACTAGGTTAGTCGGCTGTATCCCCAAAAATATCAGTTGTAATTGAGGGAAAAAGGAAACATTATCCATAATAAAAAGAGTAAATCAATTTATTCCTACTAAGCCAACTCTATAGAGTAATACTTCAATCTGAAGGAAAGATTAAACCCACCCAAGAGGGCACAAGGCATAAGTCAATGATTTCCAATTAGTCAATCAAGAGAAGTCTAAGGAAAAAAAAACACATCACAACAATATTACAGGAGTTAATAAACATTGAATTATAACAACTCTCAATATTAATGGTTTCAATGCTCCCCCCCAAAACAGATGAAACTGATTAGATTCAAAGACGGGATCTATCTTTTCCTTCCTCCAAGAATCAGACCTGGCTATCAATGATTGATACCACCTTAAGTTAAAAGGATGAAAAAAGTTATTCTAAGCAAATTAAACTAAGAGACAAGTGGGAATTGCTATTCTAATATAAGACAAAAGTAAAAGACTTTGTTATGTGTGTATAAATATTCATATATAATACTATGAATATAATAATAATAGTATTATTATGAAACATTTCCCTCTCTCCCTGTCACCTATCACCTGTTTAATACACTAGTAATTAACACACACATTACCTTAATTAATGATTCTTTCTCTGTGCTGAAAACATCTAAAATCTGCTCTTCTTTGTTTTGGGGATAACCGGTGCCATTCATTATTCTCTAAATCTGCAATCTAGAGTACATTACTCTGTTTTTTCCTCTCATTTATGTCTCATTATTTTATATGACGTAAACATTATCTGTATACTTCTTTATTATGATTTTTCTAACTTTAAGCATTGTTCTACAGTTACTGCCTTGCAGATAGTAGGTGTTTTCAAATCAATGAACTGTCATATGTCTGTACTAGAAAGTTATGAAAGAATTGTGATTGATGTTTACAGCTTTGTCTTAAACACTCAGGTGCTCACAGATTTAGACTTGGATTAAAATATTACTCTGTCAATTAGTTCAAATTACTTCCATGTACTGAGTGCCTGTTTACTCATCCAAATCATGCTACATTTTATGATTTCTTGCAATGATCAAGTGAACAAAAATGTAGAGTCCTCTTCTAAGACTGAGTATGAGGGTTTGTAAACTTTATTAGGAAAGTAGATATGCATGGCCAGGCACAAGTAAGTCTTTAAGAGCAGTTTCTAAGTAGTTCAAAGAATACATTGTATTCACTTTTTTAAAAAAAATATTATTGCATTTTTGCATTTCATAGAATAGTTCTTAATCATATTTATACCCTCTCTCACATCCATGTTGACACATATCACCTAACCAGACCTCATGCATTCTGTCATCTATGTTAAGTCCTATCCTGTCAAGCATTTGTACCCAAATATGTTCAGTGTACGTTTACTCACTGGAGTCTAGTCAGCCTATCTAGAGAGATCTTAAAGAGGACTTGCTCTTCCTTACTATATTATTTTTACTCTTCTCTATAGTACCAAAGTTTTTAATCATAAAAGTTTATAAGACTTCTGTATTAGCTTTTATTTCTTACTGGGATTTCATTTAATATTCAAATATAACTAAATTTGGTTCCTCTTGCACTCAACTGACTATGAAATAGAAGATAAACAACCATAAGTTCTCTGGGGTAAGATTCTTTTCTATTTTAATAAATCTAAATAAGACAGCTTCCCTTCAAGAAAAAATCCAAAACTTGTATGAACTCCGTTTTGAGTCTTAAAATATAAAATGCATGATGAGGGCTAATAGGTGTAGCTCTGTCATCACGAGAAAATGGATCGTAAAATTGCAAAATATTAGCTAATATCATCACCAGAATAAAGTTTTAAGAACTCTGGAAATGAACCAACCAAAGACCTGAAGTGATCTGAAGACTGTTAATTCAACTAAAAATGTTTTCTTAACCTTTCAAAAGTAAAAGTCTTCATTTCGGTTCGCTTGCTCTGTCCTCATCATTATTCCAGATCCTAAATAGCCTTCAACTCCAACAGTCAGCAATCTTGATGAAGGCCAAGATACTAGAACTCACTAAAGATAGAAGAACTGGATTGGCAGTCTCAAAACATATGGAAAATTGTTATTTTGTGACTTGCCTAATAGTTGTCTAGAAGATTCTACTCATAAAACAATTGGTATTTTACCTGACATCAAGTTGTATCAATGCAAAGAACTCTTTCCCCAGGAGTACTTTCCAAACATAAGCAGAGATTATTGTTTAACGTTTTGTATCCTCGTAGTAGTTAATCACAATTGAGTCATGCAGTAGTCTAACATCAAAAGATTTAATAGGAAAATTTGGAGATTCAAATGCATATAAAGGCTTTCAATGGCTCTGTTGTGTTTCAGGAGTAAAATGACAATGTACACATGTTGTTGTATGTATATTCCTTGGGTCATACATAGCCTATAGAACTGATAAAATCATAAGCTCTTGGTATTACCCAACATCAAGTCATTGTGCATAGGGGAAGTAAGGGATAAGGCAGAGTTGCAAAAAATATGGAGAAGTACATTATACATCAATGACAACTTTAAATAAAGGGAGTTAAAGACAATGACATGGGAAACTTTGGGGATATAGATGTAAATAAACTGATATTAATCCAAACTAGATTCTCATCTATTTGTTCTAATCTTTAGAGTAATAACTAAGAAGATAATATTTAAATATATCAAAAAGAAAACAGAGAAATCAGACTTCATTTTAAAACTTCTATTTAGCACAATCAAAAATGGCAATAAAAAAATGAAAGATTCTAAAAAATATAAGGGTAGATTTAATTCCCACCTATGTATAAAACATGTTTAAGCTTTCCAAATAAAAGCTGAAGATAGAACAAATTTATACAGCTATAGAGACTCAAAACACACAAGGAAATATAGACTTAATTTTTAAATATATTATTCATCTGTGATAATTATAAACTTCAATTCTCTACTTTTAATAATGAAAAGAGTAATTAGATAGATAATCATTATGGATTAGCAAACTTGAACAGTATAAATAAATATGACATATGCTTACTCCAAAGCAACATACATTTTTAAAGTTATTATACCACATCCTCCAGGGTATAAGAGATGTCAGGCCAAAAGAAAAATGAAGGAAGTTAGCTGAATTGAAATCACATAAACTCTGCTTTCAGACCACAGCACAATGAAATTAAAAATGAACAGAAAAAAAATGGGGTAAGTCACCAGCATGAGAAATTTAAGCCTTCTTTCATAAAATTCAGTGGATAAAAAGAAAAATAAGTTAATAATTAGACAGAATAGCTAACAAAAATGAGCATAAACAGAACTGTGATGCAGTTAAAGTGACATGGACTGAGGGAAATTTATAGTTCATACCATTACCACATTAAAAGAGATGAACTATCTGAAATCAGGAATTCAACTTTACTCTATAAAGACCTAGCCAAAAAAATGGGAAAACTAAATAAACTCAAAGAGGGAAGCAAAAATATTCAAGATTGGAACAATAATAGTAAAATATGGAAGAGAAGAAACAAAAAAATAATTGTATGTAGAATTGGTCCTTTGACAAGAGCAAGGAACCCTATAAATTTGGAACTAGTATGAGAATAAACAAGAAAGAGGTGGTAGGAGAGGATTACCAGCTCTACAAATGAAGAGGATGCTAGAAGAGCATTATGATAAACTTAATGCAAACAGAGCGATTACCTCAATTACAATTTTACAAAGACTCAAGAAATAGAAGATATGAAGGACCCCATACAAGCAAAATGATAATGATTGTAAAATTTCACACAAAAAAGTCTATGATTGATGAGCGCTGGTACATTCTACCAAATGTTTAAAGAAAAATGAAAGCCAATTAATTTCCTGGTGCCAGTATCACACTGACCTGAAAGCCAGCCAAAAAACTTCACAAGAAGATGCATGATAGCTAACATTCTTCATGAATATAAATATGAAAGAATCTTGAATATATTAGGAAATTAATATCAAAAGGTTTATTCACTATGGTAAGTGGGAATTGTTACAAGAATACAAAGATGATATAATCTTTAAAAAGTTGTGAACCATATTCATAGCTTGAAGTTGGGGGAACATGAATATTATGTAGAGAAAAACTTTTGACAAAATCTAACATCCTTTTATATTAAAAACACTTATCCTAGGAAAGGAAAGAAATTTCTTCAGCCTACTAAAGGCACCTAACAAATTAGGACTTTGGAAAGCTTCACTGACTATTTAAGGCTAACAGACTGAAAGGTTTTCCCTTGAGATTAGGAAAATACAAGATTGTTCTAATCAATTCTATATAACATTGGTTCAGAAACACTTAAAATGAAAATTAGTCAAAGTAAAGGAAGTCCATCCAGATGGACATAAGAATCTATCCCCCTTGAGTTGCTGATGAGATGATCTTGCTTATAGAAAATAATAAGAAATTTTAATTAGTAAATATGAGCTACTAGAAATAAGTTTATGAGATTCCAAGGTGAAAATATACAAAAATTAGTTTTATTTTATAAATAAACTGTGAAATTTGAATTAAGAAAATAGTATTGATCTCACATGAGAAAGAGTAAGACATTGGGGATAATTTTTTCAGAGATTTTTTAAAAATGTATGTATATGTACCTATATGAATATATGTGCACCAACTGCATGCAGATGCCAATGAAGGTCAGAAGAGTGCCTTGGATCCCCTGGAACTGGAGTTACAGGTAGCTGTGAGAAGCCTTGAGGGTTCTGGGAAAGCAACCTGCAACCTCTGAGACAGCAGTCAGTGCTGTGAAACCACTAAATCTTCTTTCTAGCCTGAGAATAAAAATTTAAAAGTACAACATTGGTATGCTAAAATTACTCCCCCAATTTAAATTAGCATTTTGAGCAAAATTGAAATTATACTTCTGTATAATTGACTTATCAATTAAAAAAACAATATGGAATTGCAACTGCACAGGATTGTATAAGCCATGGGAAGAAAGAACAAAGCTTGTATGAGTCACCCTTGCAGATTTTTAAAATTTAATGCACACCCATAGTCATCACCAGGATAAACACATAGATCAAGGAAATAGAAGAATAAGTACAGAGATAAATCCTCACATCTATGGCTAATTGATTTTCAGAGAGGTTTGCAGAGCAGTGTAATAGGAAAGAATCATTTTTCATTGACTAGTTCAGGGACAATGAGAATGGTACATGGGAATACTTGAAAATTACCCCTGCCTCAGTAAATTCACAATTAAAATCAACTCAAGTGTATCATGGTCTTCAAATGCTCGAAAGAAAATCGAGATGTAAATCTTCCAAAACTTTGGCTTATGCAACAGTCTTTTAGCTATGACACCAAAAGCACAAACAAGTAGCAAAAGAATAAAAAGATAAACTTCATAAAATTAATAACATGTGTTTGAAAAGAAACTGTCAATGAAGTGGAGAGACAACCATCAAAATGATATATTTGCAGATAATATACACAGTAAAGATAGAGCATGCAGAACAAAGAACTACAACAATTTAAGTATTAAAAGGCAAATAGCTTTCTTTAAAATGAGCAAAACATCTTAGTAGACTTTCTTCTTAGAATTTACTGATAGCAGCACATGAGGAAGTTCCCAATATTATTAGACTTAATGAAATTGTAGATAATGTAAATATAAACTATAGTATGAGCTGTCCTTATAACCTACTATGATCAATACAGTGAAAAGCAGTAACAATTATTCTTGTTGGAGAATCAGAACCTATCTCCATTGCTTGGGGAAATGTACAATGATGCAAAATCTTTGGGGAAACAGTGGGAAGTTCCTTGACGATGCTGTTCAATGTTCAATTCAAGTACTTATTTATGTACCCAGGGTGAGATGGAGAAAATAGGACTCTAGAAATATTGTGTGTACAGAAGCATTATTTGTGCAGAAGTATTTACAATTCAAATATTCAACTGAGTAATGAGGAAATGAATGTGGATATATATGTATATATATGTGAGTGTGTGCATAAAGGAATGTGTGAATATACATAAATATATATCTATATATATCCATATATGTATATATATATATATATATATATATATATATATATATATATATATGAGTATCAAGTCATAGGAAGGTAGGAAGGTAGTACTGGGCAATGCTGCAGCATGCACAGTCCTTGAAGACACTATATTAAAGAAACACAGCCAATAAAAAGCATGATTTATACTATGTGATTTATGTAAAATGTCCAAAGTAGGCAAACGTATGATGCAAGGTGTTAGTCTGGCATCTGCCACAGGCTGGATGGCAGTTCAGAAAGTGAGAGCTTATTTGTGGGGTATCTCTTTTGGGGGATACTGAAATATTCCAAAATTAGTTTTTATTCTTATATAGTCTTGTGAATATACTGTAAACCAGTAAATCATATTCATGAGTAGAAAAGGGTGGATGTAGGTATGTGAATTGTATATCAGGGTCTTCAAAAGAGAGAGTAAGCAAAATGATGTTAATATGAAATCATATCTCAGACAAACTCTGAAATCTTTACCTAATTACTATTCCTCAGAACTATTTAATATCTATTGAATGTGAGGCTGAAGACTGGCCATAACTGAAGTCCCGCTAAGCATCCATTGCACTATATCACATGGACATTTGCCAAATTCTAGACCATTTGATTCCTCAGTATATTTTACAAAACAAGTTGGTCCTTAAAACTGGTCGATAGTCAATATTTGATATGTTTACTCAAAAAATGCAAATTTTCAGGTGTGGACAGCTTTGTCATGAGCAGTTTTTGTCTGTGACAAACCTTTATTGAGATGTACGAGCCCCTGTGCTTTAACTTGTATTTGTTATGATGAATAAATGTTCAGTTCATCTTTGAGAATCTGTAGTGACTAGCACAGATGTGCTTGCCACCATCCTGGGGCCTCTATTCAGAAGGTACTGGCTCCCTGTTATGGGATAGGAAGAACGCTGGACCCTCAGGCTGAAACAGTGACTGGGCCTTTGGCGGTTCTACTGAGAGTTGCTATTTTATCTAACAGCACAGTCCTAAAGATGGAGAAGAGAGACTTAAGGGGTGTAGATAGAAGAGGAGGATATTTGTGCTTTCCTTTCTCACTGGTAATTTACACGTTAGCTTGGGTCAGCAAATTTGCCTTAGTTGTAAAATGCTGTGTTTTCCACAGGCCTCCATTATTTTGATTGAAGTTATAGTTCATGGTATAAATAACTTTGGCTACCATTCAGTAGGAATTTGATTTAATTAGACAGATGTCCATAGGTGGAAAATACTTAAATACATAGTCATCACACACACATACACACACACACACACACACACACACACACACACATGCATGCATGCATGCACGCACACACACACTAATGGTGAAAGCTTGTGAATGACCAAGTCAGAATTCAGTGAAGACCTTTTACTTAATATCTAACTCAGGAAAAGTTATTACAGCTTAAGTAATTTCAGTTTTATTTTTTGTTTGGAGGTTATTACCTGGTGTGAATGACTCCTTGAAAATATACTAGGCTCTTATGTACTAAGTCTACCCTTCCAATCCACCATTTCTCTCTCCTTTTTGATCTCTTTATATTTATTTTATTCCTTGGAATCAAAACCTGAGTATTTGTTGGAAATTTGGCTATTTCCTTCTTTTGTCAGCTATATACTGTGCACTTTGTTCTACATAATCTCTAAAGTGTTATAAAATTGAAAACAAAAGTTCTCTATGTTTCAGCATCACCAAAAGGGAGAGAAATGAATTAGTCCTTATAACTAGGTATTATATTTGGTAATACCAAAACAGATGCAGGATGTATCTATCAGTCAGAAAGTTCTAGGTTATATGTAACAAAACATCCTGAATGAAATTAACATAGCAATAAATCTAGTTATTATATCATAATTATTAGGTCACTCAGATGTAACTAAAGCTATGTGCATGATGCAATGATTCATTAGTGATCCAGGCTGTCCAATGCTTCATTATAAGACTGATATTCTTCAGGACAGCAAAATGGCTGCCACACTGACAACAGAATTTCTATTTTTGCTTTCTGAGACATGGTAGTTATACCTCTCCATCCCTCCTGAGTTATTAACAATTTCCAGGGGCAATTCATACACAAATTAGTTAAGACTAGTGAGGCTTTATGCAGATCACCCTATCCTGAATCACTTTCTCCCTTAAAACTCTATGTGGTTAGATATCAAAGGCTTTTGTCCTGTATGGTTTGATTATTCATCTAATAAAATTATCAGTAGATACTCAATTTTCTGACTAGGTGAACTAAAAAATTCTGATGTATGTGTGTACAAGAAACCAAGCTTAATGAAATTTGGGTTCAATATCAAATTGGAATCCACAAGAATCAGAGCAAATGCATTCATGCATGGACGCACTTCTTTTGTGGCTTGAGGCAGCCTGTTCTGATAATCTGACCTATCTTGAAACCTTAAATCCCTGGTTTTGAATATCTTTTCGTCCATTACTGTCTGACATCACAACTATGGCCCAAGAAACTCAAAATTCAAATTTGTTTGTTCACTTCTATTTTAAAAAAAGAAACAAAGAAAACTTGCCAAGTATTTGACAAATGGCTGACAGACAGACTGAACAGGCTTCAATGGATGAGCTCACACCCAGGGACATCTGGGTACAGACGTCTGACTCTATAGACCTTGATATATAAGACAGACAAAATGCATGAAGTCCTGTGGGAAGAATATAGGGGACACAGATGGGGAAAGGGGCTAAATATGTTTATGAAGAATTGTGTGATATCCACAAAAATTAAATAAAAATATATTTATAAAAATAAAGATAAATTTAAATACCCACGAAAAAGAATACTTTCTACTGCATTCTGGGACATAGATAAGCATAGAAAACACTTTTGCAAATGAAAGAAGCCAGGTGTAGTAGACCACCTAGTCTGATTCCATTTGTGTGAAATGTATAGAATATGTGAATCTGTGAAAAGACACAAAAAGAATATTGATACCCAAGGCTAGGGAATAATGTAGATGGCAAATGAAGGCTAGGGCATACAAGCTATCTCTTGAGAGAGATGAAAGACTAAACTTGATCAGAGTGAGACTAGCACATACAAACCTGTGAAGATGTTAAGGCCTCCCCACCTTGAGCATTTTAAATTGAATGAATTTTATGACATGTCAATTATATCTTAATTTAAAAGATAAACACATATATTTATATTTATGATATTCATATTTATTAAAGAAATCTCTCTAAGAATATAGGAACCTTACAAGGACAGAATTTAAATTATATAAGGAATACATTCAACTACAGAAATCCATATTAAGTATATAAAGATTGCATCGTTAAGATCATATTTGGAGGTGTTTCTTTTTAAAGATATTTTTATTGATTTGAGAATGATTATATTTAGTCCCCTTTCCCCTCTCCACCCCCATCTTACAGCCTCTCTTCTCCCCTTGATATGATTTCTCTATTAGCTGTCTTTTTTGTTTCAGGCCTGAGTTGTGTTTTCCAATTCTTATAGGTATGTGCCTATCCTTTGGATTCCGGTTAACCTACCAGCTTCCACACCAGTAAGGAAAGCTCATTCTCCCTCCTCAGTATGTACCAATTGCTAATAGCCTCCACTTAGGTTGGGTCTTTGTGCCCACCTTCTCCATCCATGTTGGGCCCCTACCTGGCTTGCACAGATCTTATGCATGCTGTTTTAAGTGCCTTGGGTTCACATATGCATTACCTGATGGAGTCGGGACAGCACAGTGTCTTTGTATTTATATAGTGTTTCTGGCTATTAAAATATTCCTGTCCCCTCTTCTGCAATTATCCCTGAGCTTTGGGAGGATGGGGTGTTCTGTTTATGGTTGTATAATCTGTGGTCTCTTATTCTCTGCGTCTTCCTCAGTTGTGGATCTCTGTGCTAATCCCAGCTACTGGAAAATGAAGGTTTATTGGTAAAGGAGAAAGATGCAGTGGTTTATAGCAATAAATCATTACGAGTCTATTTAAGATTATGTCTCCTTAGCAGAATGGTAGTAGTAGGTTCTCTCCTATGGCCTGTGACCTATCTAGCCACATGATTTTGGCCCTGCTCACACTGTCAGATACAGACACCATCTTATGAACTGTGCCTTAAAATCAATTAAATTGTGATTGGACATGTCCACAATATCCATGCCTCTATTACACCAGTGGGCAAATACTCTGTGTTAGTTCTTATCGTAGCTTGCAGGGTTCAGAGATGGGTGAGGTTGAGGATTGCCTTTCTCTGCTACCACCATGCAAAGCATCTGTCTTAAGAATTCTCCTCTCACAGTGAGGCCTTGCGGTTGGTTCCCACCCTTCTGGTTCCAAATCAGCTGAGGGAACAGTGTATATGCTCCAATTAGACAAATCAGGGTTTATTGGGGTTAATTACAATAGATTTATCACCGGGAAGAGGGACAGCAATCTTGTATGGGGGGGCAGCATTTTGATCAAAAGTGCTGTGGACCTCTTTCACACCACAAAGATGGCGACCCTCTACCATACCACACCCCTCTCCTCCCAGCATTCACTGCTTTTTCCCCAGGGCCCTCTCCTTCAAGTCACTGGTTGGTTGGACAGTGGTAGAATCTATTGGCTCTACTTCTGTCAATAAAATTCTTAAAGGAATGTCTTGCCACTGAGGGTGCCTGCAGCTGCAACTGGATCCAGCATGAACCTCTGTGGGCATGTCCATGCTTCGGGCCAGAGGGAAATTCCATGTAAATTTACTGTACAGCATCTTATTGCACTGGTGTATCCAGGAGATGAAGCTTCAAGTTCAGTGCCAGCTTGCTTTCTTTTGGATTGTTCTGTATCTTCAGTAATAGAGTCTTACCATCCAGGTATGATGAGCACCCAAAGTGCAATGGCAATAGCCAGTATTGTTTGAGAGTCTATGATCTTTCTCTGCTCAGCAACTCCAAACGAGGGAGTTCATCCTGTCACTGGGCTTTTCATTTGCTAACCTGTGGTATCTACTAGGGGCACTGAATCACTGTTACAGGATAGCAATATTTAAACTATTTTAAAAGTATTACATCTGTACATATTGAAAGAAACTTCCATATTAGGTTTCTATATGACTTTCAAAAGACCTTTGTGATTTGTATGAGCTTCTCTTCTCTCACTCCTCTGCCAGGCCCTCCCATGCCCACCCCATTAAACCCTGGCTCTTTGTTACTCCTCTTTCCCATTTATATCACTCCATTCTATCCCCCCTCCCACCTTATGAACCATCCCCCAGTGGCCCATATGCAATTCTTGAACCCTATGAAATTACAATTGAAACATACCTATGTAAATATTAAAACCAAACATCCACTTATAAGAGAAAATATGCAAAGTTTCTCTTTCTGTGTCTGGGTTTCCTCACTCAGGATGATTGTCTAAAGTTTCATTAAATTACCTGCAAGTTTCATAATTTCATTTTTAACAGATGATTAATATTACATTATGTAAATATACCTTACATTTATTATCCATTTATCCGTTGATAGACACCTAGGTTGTTTCCATTTTCTGGCTATTGTGAAGAGGACTGCCATGAACACACATGAACAGATATCTCTGTAGTAGGAGACAGAGTCCTTAGATATATGCCTAAGATTTGTGAGGCTGGATCATGTGAAAGATCTAGTGCTAGCTTTTTGAGGATTTCCACAGTGATTTCCATGATGGCTGCAGCAGCTTTCACTCTAACCTTTTTCTCTCATCCTGACCAGCTTTTTTTAAAATTTAATTTTAGTAATTCTGAGTGGGGTAAAATGAAATCTCAAAGTGGTTTTTTAATTAAATGTTTTTATTAATTGCTTTTGCATTTCATGCATTGTATTTTGATAAGACATAGAGTCCCTCCCCATGTCTCCTTTCAGATCCACCCCCACATCCCTGCCCCCGCGTTTGAAGGCAGGACTTTTCTGAATGGAGAGTGATCACACACTAAAAGTTACTCAGAAAATTCACATGGAAACTTACTAGTATAGAAGCTTCTTACAGTGCATACATAAATATTATAAAAAGAGATTAAAATAAGTTGTCTAGCAGAAAGACATGGTCCCTACTAGAGACCAGGAGACTTGTAGACCCTCAAAAATACTGGCCATTCCCCCTGCTCTTGGTTACACACCGGAATGTGATGGCAAGACTGTATTGTTGAAGATTTTATGTCCATGTAGAAAAAACAAATCAAGTTGGTAAGACTTCAAAGCTTTATCTCTAGTGGCTAACCTTCATAATGCTGGAAGGAGCTATGCATGCTACTGAGAGAGGTAATTAACCATCACCCTTTGCCAGCTATGAATTCTTCATGCTCAACAACTGGCCTGGCAAGTTATGCTCTGTAGTGCAGTTGTGGCATGAATACTATGGGAGTAACGAACTACTTTCAAAGTGGCTTTTATTTGTATTTCCTTGATGGTTAAAGCTATCTATCATTAAAACATAGTGTCTCAGACATTTGTGTTTCATCATTTGTGAGCTCTCTGTTTAGATCCTTACCCCAATTTATCCCCCAATTTTCTGGGCTTTTTGAAGTTTATTTTTTTTTAATTATTTGTATATTAAGTTTTGCATATAGAGATTAAGCCTGTATCAGAAGTATAGCTGGTAATTTTTTTCCCATTCTGTAAATAGCCTCTGTATTTGAATGATGTTGTCCTTTGAGGTACAGAAGATTTTTAATTTTGTGAGATCCCATTTGTTAATTGTTGGTTTTAATATCTCCACTATCAGAGTCCCGATCAGGAAGTGTTTTCCTATGTCTACAAGTTCCAGAATGTCTCTTCTTCATCTCTCTCAGAGCTAAGATCTCAGGTCTTATTTTGAGGTCCTTGATCCATTTGGAGTTGAGTTTTGTACACAGTGAATGAAAGGAATCTAGTTTAATTCTTCTACATATAGCTAACCCTTCATCTTTCTCATTTTTATTTATGGTCATGTGAAATTTCGTTATGTTATTTTGATTTGTCAGGCAATATATATATATGTCTGTCTATTCATTTCTTTTAGATTTTCCAGTTTAGTTGAATAGGAATAAAGGTTTTTAAAGTATGCCTTTGTGGTTTTTTGAATTTCCTCAGAGTCTCTTATAATGTTTACCTTTTTATCTTTGAGCTTGTTAATCTGATTCCTCTTTCTTTGTTTTAGTTAATTTAGCAAAAAAGTTTGTCAATTTTATTAATCTTTTCAGAGTCAACTTTTTTCATTGATTCTTCTATTATTTTTTCTTTCTATTCCATTAATTTCAGCTTTGATTATATTTATATGACTTCCTATCTACTCTTCAGATATATTTTTATATCCTCAGTTCTATAACTTAGAGTATTCATATTTCTGTTTATCAGTGTGACCTCTTTTTGGTCAACCAAACTTGATTCACGGTTACTCCATGATATGAGTATTTGCCTGTGATACTATAATTTTAAAGAAATCCAGATGTCAAGAGCCAGCTGCTGCCATGGGAGATGCCACCTGAGCTTTGTGACTTGGCAAAAGAATTCACACATGTTTTCCTTTGCAATGGTAATACTGAGACATTAACATTCAGATTAACATCAAAAGGTATTATGGCCTCTATTTTATAATTTCAAGAAATAGAAAGTCATAATTAGTTAAAATATTAAATGTTATCTATTTTAAAGCAAATATATAATTTTATCCATTTAAATAAAATCTATAATATTTAAAAATACACGGAATGGTAAATAATAAATGAAACTTTAAAATTTAGTAAAGTAAGTAGTTAAAATTAAAATGTAGGGTTTTAGGGGTTCAAAAATTAAGAGGACTGGCTACTATGCCAGAGAACCAGTTTTGTTTTCCAGCACCCACATGACACCTAATAACTATCCTTATCTCCAGTTCCAGGAGCTCCAACACTCTCTTATGGCCTCCACAGGCATTGCATGCACAGGCTACACACACATACACACACATACACACACACATTCAGATAAAACACTCATACACATAAAATAAAAATTAAAAAATAAGCCATAAATAAATAAGGGTTTTAAAGAGCTAAATCACTTAAGAAAATTTTAAACTTTTGTGAAGTCAAAATTAATACTACCTGTGAGTGAGTTTATCTTCACTGGTATGTATTGCCATCAGTTCTCTAATATATCTACTGATGTTTCTTTTGTCCACATGATTTCTGGTTTTGGTTTCTCTCGGTTTTCAGTGAGGTATTCTCAAACACAACAGAGAAGAGTGAGAGTCCAGCTCCTCTCTCTTGCTCTTGTTTGTTCTTGCTCTTGCTCTTGTTCTCTATCTCTCTCTGTTTCTCTCTCTCTCTCCTCCCCTCACTCTTGTTCTCTTCCACCCTCTCACTTCCAGCATGAGAATGGTCATATTCAGAGGAATAAACAGGGAATAAACCCATGGACAGAAAACAATATGATAACAAACAACGAACTCTGCACTAGATTCTTGGAAGAATTACATGGAGTCTTTAGAAAAATTACTCTCTATAGATTTACGTTTTTGTTTGGACACGTTTAGGACATCCCAATTTGAAATATTAAAGCCATGTGTTTTTGCAATATAACATTTAAGCAGATAAAAAAATGGAGCCTAAGTCATATACAGTTAGTAGTGAGGAAACTAAGATTCAAACTTTTCTTACTTGAGAGCTGTTCTTCTCCTCATTTTGAGACCTTGGTTGATCACTGACTATCAGCACGGTTGAAACAGCTCTACTATTAATGGCACTGAGCTTGTCTTTCTGTATGATCTTCACCTCTCAAAGCCTGACTGTTTGCTTTTTATAAAAGCAGACATTTATATGAGATCATTTGGGAGGTCTCTCCTATGTCTCCTTAGAGAATTATAATACAAAATACTGATGCAAAAAGAGTTAAATTTCAGGATATATAATACTTTTCACCACTCTGGGATTAAATTGCTTTAAGGATTTAAGGAACACTTTCAAGTAATAAAGCAATTTGGGCAGTTTAAATCTAGATTTTTTTAAAGATAATAAAAATCTAGATTTTTTATCTACTGAAGATACTTTTTTGTGGGAAACTAAACATTACAGAAATTCCTAAAAGGAGATTTTATCGAAACTTCTCAGACACAGATGAGAAAGTGACATTTCAAGGGAAACCTGAGTAGTAATAATGTTTTGCTCTTTATGAGCAGAGGTAATGATTAGAGGGAGATTAGGAGTGTAAGCCACAGGGATTGCACAAAGAGAAATCTTGCAAGGTTGGCACCTGGCAGTTGTATAAGATATTTGTTCCTGGTGCACAGTTTTCTGAGTCTATGGGCTGTTCCTCTCTAGCAGTAGATCAGCTGTCATGGGAACTTAAATGAACTTGGTTGAAAAGCATATCTGATTTTCAATTTAAACATGTTCTGGGTTTTTAACTTAAAAAAGAAAGAAAATAAAGTTTCTCCTACAGAATTTCATTGCATAACTTGATTAAAAAATTTTCATTAAAAAAAATCCTAACTTTCAGGAGAAATGGAAGAAATACTAAGAAGGAAAAATGCTAGGGGGCAACAAACGTATTAACAATGATGAAGATATGTCTGGGAAGGTGGTCAAGCCGATAGAGTGCTTGCTGCACAGCATAAGAACCTGAGTTTGGATCGCTAGAACCCAAGTAAAAGCTAGGCACTTGGGTTAGCAACAGCAACTCTAGCACTAGGAATCAAGACAAGAGGATCTGAGAGCTAGTCAGTCTAGACAAGAGGGCAAGCCCCATATTCAGTGAGAGACCTTGTCTCAAAAAAATCGGGTAGTAGAGTGATTGAAGAAAGACATCACACTGTGAATCTTGGGGCTTCACAAGCAAGTGTATTGGCAAGTGTGCCCATACAAAGACCTACTTAATGTGCAGACACAAATGTCATACACACACTATGTGTATAGACACACCATATACCCCACCCACCAACATTCATCCATACATACACATTACACACACACACACACACACACACACACACACACACACACACACACACACACTTTTTAAATTAAAAAGCAGCTCACACAGGATAAAGCTCTATGGTAGAGTGCCTGCTTGACATTTGGAAGGTTCAATTTCCAGAACCGCAAAAATAAGAACTTTTGTTGTCATCGCTTGTACTTTCAAATTATATAATACTATTACAGAGTTCAGAAGAGTAATAAACAATTTCCTTTTTTTCTCTCAAATATCTCTTTGAAGACAGGTAATGAATTAATTGCAATTGTGATCAGTGTGTAAAATAGCATTGCTTTTACTGAGGTTATTTATAGCAGATGATTCAAACCCATTCTCACCAAAAGGAGGAAAAGTCCAGGAAGTGATGCTTTGATGGTTATTGGCAGGGCAAGTCCAGGAGTTCATGCTTTGAGGATTACCGGCAGGGCTGTCACTACTTTTCTTTGGTAACATGCTCATGATAGTTGCATTTGAAGAATTAAATTTTCCTTGGTAAGTGTGTTCAAAATCATGTGTTTTATTCTTTTAGCATGCGCTAATGAACCTGAGTTTAAAGTAGGATTGTTAGTGTCTTTTATTAATTAATTAGTGTTTGCATTACAATAGATGGATCCCAGGGCCTCATACATTCTAGGTATGTGCATTGCTACTGCTCTACATAACCAGCCCTGCTTTGTACGGTTTTCAGCTGTCATGCAAAACCACACTAATAAAATATTCCCTTTTAATAACTCACTCCCATGAACTTCCAGATAAGGAAAAGCATCATCTAACCCTTCTTATAGATATATGACTGGGTCTGGAGCATCTGCATCTTTTCTGTTCAAATTCTTACCCCTTAATGGCTTTTTCTCCAGCTCTTTATCCTGTAACTATGTGATAACCTGGTTGAAATTCTTTCGAAATCCATCTTTGTATAGAAACAACTTGGCAATATTTGTACAGTATCCAGAAGAAAGGTCTGTTCTGAGATGTATAAAGATGCCAAGTGTGTGGATCGCTGATTAGATGAGGCAAAAAAGGAGGTGAACATTAGAGGGATGGATTGGAGCTCGACAGTCAAAGAAAGTCATTTGACAGGGCTTCATGCTGAAGTAGAAAAAAGAAAGTGTGTGCAGATTAAGAGTTCTTGGTGAAATGGGGTCAAAGAATCCTAATTAAAGTACATCTGCAACTATGGCTATTGCATCGTATGGTGACATTCACATGTAAAATCTCATCATTTTTCCAAAATCTGGCAACTTTGATATTTCTAACATTTACTCATTTCCCAACATAAAGATTATGCATACACATAAAAGCAGTCTCAGCAAGAGGTGAATTTTAAGTGTTTCAGTTTAAATCAACTGATACTACAGAAAATACTGCAGCATATATACAGTATGTAGCCTTTAACGAAACCCCTACACCTAAGGCTCAAGGAACATAGCAGAACAGGGGTAGACGGAATACTAATACGTCCCTTAACGCTCACCATCAAAGCTTCCACATGCAACAGAGTGCGATGTGCACAGAGGGCCACAGCTGCTTAAGTTTTAGAATAAGAGACTGCAGACTATGTGTTCCTGGATAGGACTCCTTTATTAAACCTCACCCACTCCACAGCTCAGGGACCATTGCAAAAGAGGTGCAGAAACATGGTAAGAGCCAGGCTAGTGCAAGAACATAAGGAAACAGAGGCTTTCAGGCCACTGGAAACTTGCTCACATGAACTTGCAGCAATGGTGACAGCACGCACACGACCCATGTAGAGTCAATCAGACAAAAACCCAGCATAGAACTGGGGAGATGGATAGCAGCCCCAAACCCTAGCCTAGGAACTATTAGCAACTGATCACTTCTGGATGAGGAAGAGTGAATCTTCTTTAAGATCTTTAGATAGGTTTACAAGGAACACACCAAAGGACATCTAGGTACAAAAGCTTGACCAGATAGGCCTTAACATATATAATAGATTCCATAAAATCTGGTGGGGGGGGTATGGGTACGTATGGGGTGGGAGTCTGAATTTGATTACTCTATTATATGAAATATACAAAAGGTCAATAAAAATATTTTCAGGAAAATAAAATAAAGTAAAAATAAAAGTTTAGTATAAGCATGAAATGGATGTTGAATTGTGGAATTCCATTATTAGAAGAAATAGTACTAGACATGGAATTTTCTGGCTATAAATGTAATAAAATTTTATTTAGTATAATAATGCTAACATTTATATTATTGCTCTTATGTAAATTTATTATTATTGAATTATAATTATACTTAAACCTATGACATAAACATTATTAGCTTATTATACTGAAGCATAATTTAATTAAATTATATTAAGGTTAACTGAAGTTTCAAGTCTATTATTTATTTCTGGTCACAATTCTCATTCTTTTTTTTCAAATAATTTTGTAGGATTTAAAACTGAGTTGAATATTCCTTAATAAAGTTATTCTACAATAACACAGGTAAATAATCTCTGTAGAAACCTGGTGAGCAATAGAAGATTACAGGGTGGAAAAGGCTTTTATTCAGTTTAAACATGATTCAGGGTTACTTAAGTGATGACTCTTAAAACCTTGAAAAACTCTTAAAGTTTTAAGTAATTTCTATTTATAGTGAAGAAAATGTGAGCAAACTTGTTTTATGAAACTTTGGCTATGTTCACTTTATCAAGTACATCTTGTAATGCTAATTAAGTTATACTGAAGTATAGAATATTATAGTCAGTCAAAAATATAAATAATAGCATATTTCTAATAATATTTTAAAATTCCAATTTCATTCACCAAGCTTTTGTGAGAAGAATTTGTGCTATAGATCTCTGAAGATGTTTAGTTTTTCCAGTTCTATTTTTTTGTGTGTGTGTCCATATCTTAAAGTCTTTCTAAACAAGTTTGATTCTTTTGGTAACCTATAAATGGGGACTCTATGAGCAGAGAATACACTGAAAAACTCTCAGAGTTGATATATTAATATATATTGCGCCAGCAAATATCAAAATAAAATCTATAGCAGCATTATAGGCAAAACACATGAAAGAGTTTTCAAAAACATCCAGAGGTGATGGATAACCACTGGCGGAAAAATGTCCAATAAGCTGGTCAGTTACTCATATGAACCCTTCACAATAGTAATAGCATGTCCAAATACCAAAAAGCTGAATCCAGATAAAATCCCGGCATAGTCATAGAAACCCAGCATAGAAACCACTATCCTATCTGAGGAACTATTGGCAAGCTAGGGATTCTGGGAGGGGTAACACCACCACCACTCTTGTTTAAGGATGAAACTATAGGTAGGCCAAGTCCAGTGGATGGACCTATACCAAAGAGGATGTGGGGAAACAAGTTTTAGGCTACAGGCCTCTAATGTCTATTATGTGTGTATGTGCGTGTATGTGTAATAGGGTACATGAAATTGGGTAGGAGGCAGTTAGCAGATATAGATGGGTGAGGGGATCAGAATCTTATCAAAATATATTGATAGATTGTATAAAATTCTCCAAAATTCAATATATATTTTTATTTTCCAGAAGATATATGTATGAAAATAGCCACTGACATCCACAGAGATGTATAGAAGTGATGGACAGAGGGATTAGGATGGTGAAAGGGTCTGAGCACATTGAAATCATAGTCTACATGTGAATAGCTTTATATACTGAGGATTTTTGCCTTCTCCAGTAAAATGCAAACTAAGAACTGAAAGGCACACAATACATGATAGAGTTTTCAAACATACCATTGAAGTGAAGACTAGAATTATGGTTACCACAGGTTGGAAAGGGTTTGAGAGAGAAAGAAAAGGAAAAGTTTAATGAGTACAAACTTATAATGAGATAAAAATATACATCTAGGATTCTATAGTGCATATCAACAATTCACTGTATATTTTGATACAACTAGAAGGATTCTGAATACTTCAAATAAAATTTGACAGATGAATGTTTGAGATGGTAGACATTCAATTTATACTGACTTGATCAGTGTGAGTTATATATGTCCAAATCATTGCACTGTATCTAGTGTATATCTGTATTTGTATATCAACTTAAAACAGTACTTTAACTTTCCAAGGTTCCCTTCTAGGATAGGATTTCAAATTTAAGAGAAACAGCAGGAGTGGAGTCAATACTGAGCTGGAGAAAGAAGAGCACAGAAAGAATCGAGAAGTCCTGAATCAAAGCCAAGGAGGACAGAGTCAGGGAAGCTGCCAGGTGCTTTGTACACTGCACATACAGAACAGAGGAGCAAGCTCTGTGAAGTTAGACTTGTCACTCCAAGAGGTCCCTCTTTCAAAAGAATCAGGACTACACAGTCACATAAAATATTTAACAGGAAGTTATTTAGAGGGTCCCGGATTCAAAAATTATCCTGAGAGAAAAATATAAACCAGTTAACTTCCAGACAGATGATAAAATATGTCACAATGACTTTCCTATAAAAAGATCATTTGTTCAATGTGCTGCATAATATTTAGGTGAAAATGAATTAAGTAAATGATACAGAGTGTGAACAAATAATGCAAATTGGAGTTTTACTGGGGTTTTGTTTTATATAAGACATCACTGAGGTGACTGTACCCCCAGGCAATGGATGTGTGATGGCATCACACGAAGGAATAGTTATGAAAATTTTCTTTCCTTAGGCATTTGATTGGTCACAGTAACACAGGTGTAAGTTTCCAAGGTGTCTGTGAATGAATTATGCAAAATTTCTGAAAGTAATTATGAGGTATTCTATTTCTCCTATTCTCAGTGTCTGAATAAACCATCCTGGGCATTATTTCTGCAAAGTGAAGCACAGAGAGGAGACAGAACAGGGAGGCAAAATTTATACATTTGTGTTTAAAATAGAATGCTATATAAATTCAATATATGTTTTAAATTTCATATTGGAATATATGTTATATATTTTAGTTGCATAAATGGCTAGGGATATATTACATACAATACTGCATATCTTTATCTCTTTATATAAATATATATTTACATTATATATGTATGTTCAGGAAAACATTATATAATATGTATTTATACTTTATATACATACAGATATATTTTTACTGCAAACCACGGTAACAGAGAATATTAAGGGCCAAGATTTTCTTTTTGGAATGCTATTTTTCCATTATAAGAAATCAAAGGGCTGGATAAATGGCTCAGTGTTAAAGAGGACTGACTTGTAGAGGACCTGGGTTGTATTCCCAGGACCCACATAGTGGCTAACAACTTTCTGTACCTCTTGCTTGAGAGTACTTGATGCCCTCTTCTGACCTCCACGGCCATTGCATGACACGGGTGCACCAACATCCATGCAGGCAATACACTCATGCACATAAAATAAAAATATTAGATAAAATATTTAAAAAAGAAATCCAGAATTCTAAAGGAAATTACTGTGAAAGAAATATACGAAACCACTGAGACACCTAGTAAGATCATTTCAGAGAGACTTGGGAATTACTTGTTGAGTTAATTTGAACTTCAAAAGTGATACTAACACCACTTACCAATATCTACTAAATACATCTCATACAAGGATTCAAAACTGTATGTATGTGTATTTACAGGTACAATTTTATTTGGGGAGAGGATAGGCAATTAATTATCTTAAAATTTGTGCTGGAGAGATGGCTTAACAATTAAGAGAACTGACTGCTCTTGCAGAGGACCCAGGTTCGATTCCCAGCACCCACATCGCAGCTAATAGCTGCCTGTAGCTCTAGTTTCAGGGGATCTGATGCCCTTTTCTGTTCTCTGTGATTATTGCATGACACTGGTATACTTACATGCTTGCAGGCAATACACTTGTACACCTAAAAACTAATAATTTAAAAAATTTTTTCTTAAAAATTAGTGAATCAAAAAAATCATATGTAATTGTTTTGAATAGAAAACACTCCACTTATTATCCAAGTAGACAGGAATTATTCTCCTGTAAAAACATTATGATAATATATTAATGATAAAGAGCAATCACTACAATTTCCAACTAATTATTAGATCTGTGTTTTGCACAGAGACAAACAGGCATCACTGACTCAGCAGTATATTCTCTAGAATATTTTTCAATTGATAACTAATCCATTTACCAAAAATTCTACTCTTCTAAAGTATCTACTTGAGCAATGCTTACTGTCTTTCCAAAGCTTTCAACTCTTCATCTCATTTCATAATATTTTTACCCACTGAGAAGAAACCAATCATATATAAGCACTCCTACCAAATGCTTACAACTCCTAATCTGCATGCTATCTTTGAGCATGTCTACTAGGGACATGGAATCTAAAGGAGATTATAATATTATGTACACTTGTTCTTGCCATCTTTCAGTTGCATGACATTCACCCATGCTGAAACATATATTAGTACCTCAGTTTTTGGTGGACAACTTTCTTTGGTGTGGATATAGACACATATTGTTTATCTGTTCATGAATAAATAGATATTTATGTTGTGTCTACTCTTTTTGAAATTGTAACTAATAACACTATGCACATTTTTGTATAAATAACTCAGGATTTATGCTTGCAGCATTTTAGAGCATGTACTGAGAAGTTGAATTATTGGAACATATGGAATATTTCTGTTTAATTTTATGATAGACCAGTGAATTGTTTTCTAAGGTCTTGGACTATAATCAGTCTTTTCAAAGGAGTTAAAAAATGATTCCAATCAAGTCTCTTGAATCTGTGTGATTTGCAGGAAGTGCAGAAGACAAAGGGGGTGTGCTGGCCGCACAAACAAGTCCTCACCAGGGGGACATTGGTATGATGAATTTAGGTTCCTCAAGAGATAAGTTACAAGGCAAGGACAGGTAAGGAAAAAGTACCAGCGTATCAAGAGACTTTAAAAACACATGGTGCGTTTATAGGTCAGAAAGAAGAGATGGAAGTATTTAAAAGCCTCAAGATGATGGACAGAAGGACATTTACCATGCATGATATCACATTTCTGTAATCGTAGCACTTGGAAGACAGAGACAGTAGGATCAGGAGTTTAAAATCAGCCAGCCTTGTTTCTACAGTGAAATCGAAGCCCAGCTGGGCTACATGAGATGCTGTCTTTAACAAAAGCATATTTGAGTGAATGGGCATGTCCTCTATAAAACTCGGTGCCAATAAATTCCACTATCCCTTTACTTATACATATTAGTGTTATTTGAGTCACCTATATTTTCACATAGCTTCTAAGCAACCACTTTAAAATCTTTACATTTTAGAACAGTTTTAATTTCAGAGCAAAACTATTTCCTTGTGTATCCTTGTTTCCATGCGTATGTCTCCTACTCTCCTCAATATCTGTCTCCAGAGTGTATATCTGCTACAGTGGATGAAGGCTCATTGATACATCCTTCCCCAGAGCCCATGGTTTATGTAAGGGTTCACTCTGTGTTGTATGTCATGAGTGTGGACAAATTCATAATGACGTATAGACAGCATATTGATATCACTGATCGAAAATCTGTGTTCTGTCTATTTATGCCTCATGGTCACAAAGTGCTGGTGTCTACAGCCCCTGTTACTGTCTCTATAATTTTAATTTTCAGAATGTCATATATCTGCATTTATACAATATGTAGCCTTCCAGATGGCTTCTTCCTCTTAGTTATATATATTTGTTTCTTCCATGTCTTGTGTGCACTCATGTGTGAATACCTGCTTACGTTTGTGTGTATATGTACATGTGAAGGGCAGAAGTCAAACTCAGCTGTCATTTGTTAGGTGCTTTACCCTGGTTCGGAGGCCCAGTCTCTCACTGGTACTTGGGGCTCACCAATGTGCTAGACTGGTGGGTCACTGAGCCCCAGACATCTTCCCATCCTTGTCTTCACAGCACTGGAATTATAAACAGGAGCTACCATGCATGGCTTTATACATGGGATTGAACTCAGATCCTCCTGTTTGTGAGAGAAGTACTTGACCACCTGTGCCTACATCAATGTATTTTAATACCTTGACAATTAGAAAACCGGGTTTTTTTTTAACCTAGTTCTGTTTGTATTAACCCTACTCTCATAATATCAACATGAGCTAATTTATAGTAAGGAAAACTCTGTTCTCCAAAATAGTTCCTAATATCCTTAAATCACAAATAATGATGGGTTGCTACAGACTCAAGCAAATTATTATGATACCAATAACAATAACAGGCAAATCCTTGGGTGATGATTGTAATTTTTTAATGAAATTCCATTCACCTCTGGATATTTTAAAATTATTTGAGTAAATGGAAAAAGAAATTAAAATAACAAAACCAAAATTATTCTACATAGAGAAAGCTTTAGAATTGCCTGAGTTTAAAGCCTGACTCTGATGCAGGAAATATCTCTTTTCTCTGAGAAAATGACACTTGACTGGATCTTTCCTTCTCATTCAAGCTTTAAACTGCTGTTCTCTTTAAGCTGGTTTTCTCTGTGACAGCTGGAAAGAGAGCAAATTCATCTCACTTTGGCTGCTAAAGCTCATAAGCACATACCTGAGATGCACGAAGGAGCATCTTCCCAACCAAAGCCATCAGAATGCAGTGTAATGCCCTTTCCAAAGCAAGGAATGTGGTCAGCAAAGCTGGTTCTGTGAAAGGAGCCTGACTTTGCTTTGAATAGGAGCATACTATGCAAACCATCATAATGGAATATAAAATAATGTTCTTTTTCCCAGTAGTGTGATACACACTTGTAGTCACTTAGTGATAGTGGGAGAATAGATACACTAATTAGAAGTTCATATTCCAATACCTTTCTGCCTGCAGGAATACCTTGGTTTCTGCAGGATTTGGTAATTTGAAAAGAGGCCTTTCAGGACAGTAATAATGGGACTACAGGAAAAGGGACTGGGAAATTACAAAGAAGACACAGTTCTATTTTAATTGCTTCTCTCTTAGCTCATGTTTTCCTATAAATATCACTAAAATCGACTTTGGGCTAAAGTCTATTTTTTTGTTGTAACTGAACTGTCAGCACCTGTTGGTTACTTGAGATAAGTTTTCATCACTTATGACAGTGTATCCTCACCCTTTCCTGAATCCATTCTGTCTCCATTAAATCTTCCATTGTCTTCTCACTAAAGCTGGAGTGTTAACTCTCTCCAATTGAGTGTGGCCTTCTGGGAAACTGACCACCTGAAAGAAGATGAAGTGATTGTTTTCCACTCTGAGAATTTCTCAGGAGGGCTTTCTTTCTTGTCTTTGTCCTCTGAGCATTCTGCATTGTCCAGAAAAGAACCAGAGGATGGAAGAAAGAATGAGAGTAGAAACCACAGTCACTGTTGTTGTATGCTTCTGAGACTTTGGGTAGTGTGCTGCATGTTACTAACCAACAAATCATCTCTTTCCACGCTTGCAAGCCTTAGTGGAAGATGTGCCTTCTACCAGGAATGCCCCTGATGTCTTCCTCCCCTCTCCGCTTCTTAGTGGCTAGAATCTGCTATCCACAATATCTGCTCTGACATCACTTCTTCCTGCAAATGTCTCTTTATATTTTTATTATTCTTTTTCTCCCTATTAGTCTTTTTTATGATGTACTTATAAATATTTGAATTGAATTTCTATTGAATTTTTGCAATTTTCATAAATTGATGGTATTTAGCTCTCCTCTTCTATCTACACCCCCTCACTGGCCTCTGCTCAATTTAATGTAATCTTTCATATACATAATATAACCTATAGATTCTTACCTATGTACCCAAGTGTCCTTCAGTGTGGTTCTATCCACAGGTCCTACCAAGAATTCCATCCCTGTGAGACACTGTCTCTTCCTCTCCCAGGAGCCATCAATTGCCGGAAGTTCTTTAGTTTGGGTTGGCATTTCTTACCCCCTTCCCCATGTCTATGGCAGGATGTTCTCTGGTCAGAACTCGCATAGGACTTGTGTGTGCTGTCACTATTGCTGTCAGTTCCTATGAACAGGAGTCTAGAAGACTCTCCCGGCATCATCCACTCCCCCTGGCTCTTACAATCTTTCTGCCTCTTCTTTTTTTTTCATTTTCCTTTATTTATTGGTTTATTTATATTTTTATGTCTTCTTTAGTTGGTCTTAATACAGTCCATGAAAATCAATCATTTATAAGACATTTATGTTTTTATAAACCATTATACATCAGATTCTCTGCATTTTTAGAATCTCAGCATATCTATTTATATCATATTTCCTCAATCCTAATGTGGTTTTGCATTCTTATTTCTTGGCAGAGTTGGCTAAACCTTTTAGATTTAGAATACTTCAGAGAACAAATTTCAGGTGGTGTGGTAGTAGTTTTTTTCTCTTACTATATGTACTAATTTGCTTCACATTTAAATGGCAAATGTATGATCTCTCCTTTATTTTGGTCTTTTAAAAATAATTTTTGTGTATCTAATACACAACATCTTAATCATCTTTATACCCCATCCCAATGACACCCTCTAATAGCAACCCCCCACATACATACACGCACATTGGATTTCATTCATTTTATGATTTATGTTAAGGTCTATTAAGTCAAGTTAGTATCCCCTGACATCCTTCAGTGCATTTTCATCCACTAGGGTCTAGTCAGTCTATTTAGATTCACTCCCTTAAGGAAGTTTAGCTCTCCCTCTTACCACTGCTATAAATCCATATGCACAAGATCCCAAGAGCCTGTAAAATTCCGTTTCCATATAGTAATGTACTTACTCTCCTGGCTCTTCTGTCTTTCTGACTCTTCTTCCACAATGGTCCCTGAGTCCTGGGTAGATTAATTTTAATATGGGAGTCCAGGGCAAGCACCCACACTCTGCAGACTCTTACTCTATGAATTGGCCCTTTGGGTTCATTGCACTCAGTTACATGAGGAGCTTCATTCATGAGAGTTGATAGATGCAATATTATTCTCTCTAACCCTTGTTTCACTAGGTTCCATAAGCCTTAGATATAGAGGTTCCATTGTAGACAGATAACTTAAGTTTGGGCATTTCACAGACAACCTCTGTGTGTGAGCAATTCTAGAAATTTGTAAACGTCTCATTCTGTTGCAAAAGAAGGTTCTTTAATGAGTGGTGATTAGCATATTGTCTGTAAATATAAGGACCCATATTTATCACATACTAAGAAATTGTCTATGGATATAACATCCTTAGGATTCTAAGATCTATGACTACTCCAGCCACATGTATTTGACACATGTTTATAATACCACACGTGAGTTCCCTCCCTTTGAGTGGGATTTAAGTCCAATTCGGTAGCTGTTGATTAACCTCAAGATAAAAGTACCACTACTGTCCCATTATAGTTTCTTGTGCCAGGCATTGTTGTAATTATTAGGCCTTAAAACTGGGTTTGGAACATTGATTGATGTTTTGCCTTGGGAGTTTTCTAGTGTTTTACAAAACTGTGAGAGCTAGCCTTTAGGGAGTCGGTTTCCAGGTCAGTTCCAGCTCCATTGCTTCTAAGTAAGTATTGTCTCCAGCGATAACGTCTTCTCTTCAAGCTTCTGGAGGCAATCAAGGGTCAAGGCAATAGCTTATGTAATTTGGGAGTTGCTTGGACTACTCTGAGCAGCAACTCAAAGGGAATATTTCCTCTCAGGCACATTTTTTTTGTTATATGGCCTTGAGCTATACACATGGACTCATGTAGAGCTATTGTATGTACAATTTTCCCATGTGGGTTGAATGAATACATATGCTTCTGGTTTTTTTTTTTTTTACACCAGCTAGACAATATTTATCTCTCTTCTTTCTCTCCCTCTTTAACTCTATCTCCTTCCTTCCCAATTAAAGTACATCCATGTCCCTCTCTTGCCCTTATTAACAGCTGGCATTTTTGCCTCCCCTTGAGCTCCTTCTTTGCCTTCACCTCCATAGTTCCTTGTATAATCTTCCTTCTCTCCCCCTGCCATTTTGATACCCTCATTTTACCAATTTCTCCCATGTTAACACCTGTCTCTTACCATCTCTTTCTCTCAACTTCCTTCTTTCTCTTTACCTTCTTGGTTCCTTTCCATTTTCTAAACTCCTGTAGTTACATCAGTACATATACTCACATATAAGGATTTGGTGCTAGGATTAACACATTAGGGAGAAGATGTGTCACTTGTTCTTCTGAGTCTGTGTTAATTCACTTAGTGCAACAGACTCTAGCTACAATCATTTTCCTGAAAATTTCATAATTTTGTCTTTCTTTGCCCCTGAGTGGCGCTCCACTGTGTAAAGGCACCACATTTTCATTGCCCGCTTGTCATTTGAAGGGCACTTAGCTTGCTTCAATTTCTTAGCTATTCTGTAAAGAACAGAAACAAGCATGGAGGTACAAGTATCTCCGCTGCAGGGTGAGTTTGGGGGGTTTGTACAGAGGAGTAGTATAGTTGGATCACATGGTATTTTTTGTAGTTCTTTAAGAGTTTTCCACACTGTTTCTGTAGTGGTTGCATGAATTTGCAGTCTCACCAGCACTGAATGAGTGTCCTCTTTCCCCACATCCTCTCCAGATCTGGACATTGCTTGTTCTCGTGATCTTTGTTAGTTTTATTGGTGTAATGTGAAAATTTAAAATGATTTTAATTTGTATTTCCCTAATTGCTAAGCATGTTGAACAATTTTTAAGTTTTTTAAGTTATTTATTAACCATCTTTATTTCTTTTGAGTACTTTCTGTTCAGATCCATAGTCTATCTCTTAATTGGATCATTTGTTTTCTTGATTCTTTGCTTTTTGAGTTCTTTATGTATTCTAGATGTTACACCCCTGTTAGATATGTTGCTGATGAAGGTTTTCTCAAATTGTGTCGGTTTTCTCTTTGCTTTTTAGGTTGCTTCCTTTGCTGTACAAAAGCTTTTCGTTTAATGAGGTCCCACTTGTTGATTACTGACCTTAATTCCTTAGCTACTAGTGTCTAATTTAGAAAGTCCTTTCTTACATCTCTCTCTTGTAGAGTTCTGCCTGTTTTCTTCTGAAAGTTTTAGAATTTCAGATTTCACTTTGAGGTCTTTGATCAATTTGGAGTTGACTTTTGTGCAGAGTGAAAAATAAGGCTGTAGTTTCAATCATCTGCATGTGAAAATTCAGTTTTGTCAGAACTGTTTGTTGAAGATGCTATTTTTCCTCCAGTTTGTGTCCTTAGCACCTTTGTCAAATATCATGTTCCTTAAATTATGTGTACTCATGTTTGGGTCTTCAATTATGTTCCACTTATCTATGCATCTGTTTTTGTGCAGGTATCATGGTGTTTTTGTGATTAGAGTTCTTTAATATAGTTTGAGATCTGATGTGGTAATCCCATAGTGTTGCTCTTGTGCTCAGGATTGCTTTGGCTATTGACATTTTTGTGATTCTACCCACATTTTGAGATATTTTTCTCTAATTCTCTGAAGAATATCATGGGGATTTTGATTGGATTGCATTGACTTTATTACTTTTGGTAGCGTGGCCATTTTCACAATATTAATTCTTCCGATCTGTGATTGTGGCTGGTCCTTCCAGCTCCTGATATCTTCCTCAATCTCTTTTGTCAAAGTTTTAAATTTTCCATTGTAGAGATCTTTCATGTCTTTAGTCAGTTTTCTTCATTTTTTAAAGGCTATTGTGAATGGTTTCCATGTACTCATTTTCTGATTGCTTATTATTGGTATATGGAAAAGCTACTCATTTTATAGATTTATTTGTAACTGCAATTTTTCTGAAAGTATTAATCATTACTAACAGTTTTCTGGTGGAATTTTTGTGATCTCTTAGGTATAACATATCATCTTCAAATAGGGATAACTTGACGTCTTCTTTTCTGATTGGTTCTCCTTTAAATTCATTCTTTTGTCTTATTGCTCTCTCAAGAGTTTCAAGCACTGTATTGAAAAGGAGTGGGGATATGGGACAACTTTGTCAGTTCCTTTTTTTATTAGAAATGTTTCCAGTTTTTCTCCATATATAATGATGTTGACTGTGGGCTTGTTTTCTATAATTAGATATCTATCTAACATGTATTTATATCTTTAATTATGTTGAAATGTGTTCCCACCGATGAATTTTGTCAGTGACCATTTCTGCAACTATTGAGATGACCATATGATTTTTGTCTTTAAGTCGGTTTATATATTTTGTTACATTTATTGACTTATGTATATTGAACTATTCCTGCATCTCTGGAATAAAGCCAACTTGATTGTGTTGAATGATATTTTTGATGTTTGTCTATATGTGGTTTATCAGTATTTTGTTGAGAATCTATGCATCTATGTTCATTAAGTATATGGGCCTATAGTTTTATTTTTTCTGTGTCTTTAATTTTTTTTGTTGTATGTTCTTTACATTTGTTAAATTATTTTTATCATTTTGCTGTTTGTTCTCTTAAATTTTGTGTCCCAGGTTATCTCTAGGGGGTTCTCACTGAAGAGAACACAGTATTTTATTTTTTCTTCTTCTTATTTTTCATTGTGGTTTTAGCATGTAGACTTCTTTTGTTGTTTGTAATTCTGGTATAAAACTTAAGCCCTACTTTGCTGAGATGAATTCTGATTCTGTTTGTATTATAGATGTACCTTGGTTGTCTACTGATTGGGTATCAAAAACTGATTGGCCTAGTGTGCTGGATAGCTTTAGTGTCAACTTGACACACTTGTGTTAAAGGAACCTCAGTTGGGGAATTTCCTCCATTGGACTGGTCTATGGTCAGTCTATGGGGTATTTTCTTGATTGTTAAATGATGTGGCAGGGCCAAGCCCACTGTGGAAGGTTGTTGTGGCAGACCCTGGCCACCCCGAACAGGTTGAGCAGGCTGAGCATGGACCAGGGGAGCAAGCCAGTAACAGTTTTCCTCCATGGCCTACCCTCAGATCCTGCCTCCAGGTTCCTACCCTGAATTCCTTCTTTTGGCTTCCTAAATAATGAACTGTGACCTGGGAACTAGAAGTTAAAAAAACCCTTTCCTCCCCCAGTTGATATTGGTAGGATTATTTTCGTCACAGTGATTTAAAACAAACTAGAACATATAGGCTTCACTTATCTTTTCTGATTCAGTATTAGAAAGAGCAGATGACTCCATTCAGGCTACTACAGAGCTCTTCAAGAGGGAGAAGTGACTCTGGCTAGTAAGAGCACTTCCAAAGCCTCCCATGGGTAATGCTAAGGTCCAAGGAGAGGCAATGTGAGATGGAAGTGTTGATCCCTATTGTTCAGCAGGGAAATCTAAGCCCTGGAGCAATGGGAGGGGCTGTAGATTGTCCCAGAGCAGGATGTAGGGACAGCCTGATTTGGGAAGCTTACCCATGTGAAGCTTTTAGTCAGGCATTCTCAGGCAGTCACTCAAGATCTGGGCCCCTTCTTTCTGCCTCTTCTTCCACAGATCTCTATGAGTCTTGGAAGGTAGAAATTTATTTAGAATATAGTAAGAAATTACATTGGTCTAGGGAGATGGCAAAAAGAGGTTTTACTCTAGGAGCTATGTCATTTATTTCGCTATGTTTACAATAGAACACATGAGTTCCCTCCCATTAAGCAGGGCTTAATTATAATTAGACAGCTGTTCATTAACCCCAACATGAAAGTTACTCTATTGTACCAATAAAAAGTTTCCTGGGCCAGTCATTTTTGTTTATTGGACTTTACAGATGGATTAATTTTCTCCCCTGGCAACTTGCATAGTAGACTCTGATACCATGAGAGCTCCTACTTCAGTGAGAAGGCTTCCAGGTCAGTTCTGAGAGACAATCAAGGGCTGTGGCAATAGTCTATGTTATTTTTGATTACTCTGTCCAAGGACTTGAAGGGAGGTTTCTCCGGTTTGGCTCTGTCTTTTTTGCTATATACATTTTATGTTAGAATGCCTCACTGAATCACTTAGAATATGTAAAGCATCTGAAGACAAACTAATATGATTTCTGGAGTAAAGAGAGATTATTATAAGATAACAAATGAGGGCGATAAAAATGATATCACATTCTTGATTAATGTCTTCATAAATTTCTTTACTATTTAAGTTTATTTGATTATAGAATTTGTTATACACATGCATTCATGTATTTTTTGTATGTATATTTTCCAGTAGGACTTTGAACTAATACATTACCCTCTGGTTTTTTATACCATCTAAACTTTATTTATCTCTCTTCTTTCATTTATTTCTTGTTCATTTTCTCTATTTGGGGCCATAGGCAGTCTTTCTCAGTCAAGTGCTAAGTTCTTTGGTAATATTCCAGTAGGTTATATAAAAATCATCGATTTCTGGGCTCTAAAGATGCCCAGGTACTTGTCTAAAGTTCCCCATCCCTTGCTTTGACAATCATGTAGATCACACTCAGTTTTATGTTTCCCTGCTAAGTTGACCTTGATTATCATTCTTTCCAATGGGCAGAACTAAAAAATTTTGTAAAGATATAAGCCCTATAAATTTAAAATCAATCTTCATATATTACATATATTATTAATTCAATAAAGTATATATCTTGTCCTACATAGAAAAATTGTGAAATTGCAAATGAAATAGTTTTATGTTAAAATGCCTCCCTCAGTCACTTAGAATATGTAAAGCATCTGAAGACAAGTTGATGTGATTTCTGAAGTAAAGAGATTATTATGAGATAATGAATGAGAGTGATAAAATCCTCCTCTGAATGGTGTCACATTCTTGACTAACGTCTTCCTAAATTTCTCTACTATTTAAGTTTATTTGATTATAGAATTTTATTTCCTTAAATTCAGTTCATACTCTAATCCAGGGTGACTGTTATTTCTAAAGATTTTTCCATCTTACAATATCTACAGCTTTTCTTTAAAGACACTATGCATTTCAACTGACTGTTTCATGATTTAAAAAAAATTATTGAGCTTTTGTAAATTTCATACAACAGTTCTTAATTTTTAAAAATTTTATGTGTCTGAGTGTTATGCCTTCATGTATGTAAATGCACCAGTGTCATGCAGCGCCTGCAGAGGATGGAACAGACTGTCATATCCTCTGGTACTGAAGTTATAGACAGTAGTTTGCTATGCTGTGTGTGCTGGGAATTGAACCAGGATCTTCTGCAAGAGCAGCTAGTGCTCTTAACAGCTGAACCATCTCTCTCCATCTCCTTTTTTATGGTATTTAAGTTTATGTATCCATTAAACCCTTAATTTCGATGTAATTATATAATTTCCTTGTTAGTTACAATTCTCACAATACCTAATATAACACTTCAATATATATGTGTTGAATAAATGAACAAAGGAAGATAGAATTAATTATTTATTCCCATGACAGATTTACAAGTCATTCTGAAAAATTCTGACTGAGCACAAAATTAATTTCATAATTAATGAAATTTACTGTGTTTCTTTGTATCTTCCTATAAATACTATAATTGGAGGTGGCTCCCTTATGACACAGGGACAATAACCCAGAAAACACAGAAGAAAAACTTAACTATGAAACAGTCATTTTCAATCTGTTTTTAAACTATCATGTCATTCATTGAATTATGTAGAGAAAAAGTAATTGATTCAGTCACACAGTGTGTTCTCCCATAAATTTATTTTGTAGAGTGTTACCTAAAACTACTAAGTTATTTTTAAAAATTAATTAAAGGATGTACCTCTCTTAGGGTCATGTGAATATCTCCAAAAATGTAGACTGGGACATTTGCAAAAGAGATGTTCATAATTGTTAGTAAATCACAAAATCACCTGGAAGTACACTTACAGGATATAACACATGCCTTCAAATCAAATATTTAAATATATAATCAGTAGTTTAAAATACTTGCATGTTAGCAATTCTTTAAATGTATGTATATATGTATGCAAGAATATATAAATTGAATGTTGTTGGACTAAATAACATTTTTATTCAAAAGTCATGGAATACTGACTATTCTTTAGACATTAGTTACACCTAAATGGGCAATATTTTCACACTATCAATTCTTTCTTTTGAGTTTCTATCAAATATAATTTCCTGAAGTTTCAAGAATATCAGAACATGCTGTTGTTCAGTGTGCTTCTTTGAGATTTTGATAGACCATAGCCATGGATTTTTCACCGGGTTGGATCCATTTCTTAAGATGGATGAAAGCTGAGTGAAATGTTCCTTAATTATGACAGCCCTTGTTATAATTGAAAAGTGATCATTGGATCAGACAACTCAAACCTCAGATTCATTCCCTGCATAGTTGTCTTTTGATTCTAGGGAATGGATCACAAATGAGTCAGGCAGCAAGAATTTTGGGGCTTCTCTTTGATATTCGCCTGAAGAAGCAGCATACTCTCTCTTACACCAGTTGCTAGAAATAATCCTATTTTGCCTCTGTGTCACAGCATGGTAGCACAGAGCACCAGGCATGTCTATGTGTCTTCATTCCCGTTGAGCCACTCAGGTTGTGGAATGCTGTTTAGCTGATTTTTAAATACTGACTTGTTTCCCTGAAGTATCAGTATCTGTCTAACAAAGTTGTTTTGCACTATCAGGTAGATAGCTTTCCATGCCTCCACTTCTCTGCATCTCATTCTTTTCTTCATTTAGTTGAAGTTTAGTGTGCCTCTTCCATATTATTTATATGCCTTGGATTACTCTCAGTCTATAATGTAAAGTCTATACCTTACTCAATAAACACTTATAATTCTAGTTTACAGTCAGAGGTATCATGATAAATCAATATTAGTTCACTAATGTTATAACCCAGTTATTGAACAAGTCCCCTCATAACCATTTGCATAAATTATAACATACCTAAGAATAAGAAATATTGATTCTTATACATCCTACATTAATCATACCTACCCAAAGATTTTTCTAGCCATTAGATGCACATGCCTGGAAATATTTCCAGTTCATTCTTGTCATAGGGGATTGCAATCTGACTATTAATGTTACTTGAAAACCAAGGAAACACAGTTGTTTTTATTTTTTTCAATTTCGACTTAGAGGCCAGTTTAACCTTAAACATCACTTGTCAACTTTACTCATTTATTTAGTCTCCGATGATGGCTAAATCAAAAGGTGACTTTTGTGCTCTGAACAGATGTTCTTCAGTTACCTGTAGGTACAGATGTGTCTTACGTCATTGTGGTTAAAGCAGAATTCCATATAGCTAATCCAATTTTACCATTCAATTATATAAGTTGATTTCTTACAGCAATAAAAAATGTTAGCCCCAGCCACCAAGAATGAGGAAGAAACTTGCCAGAGAGAATTGGATTTATTGGAGAAGTAAAACCTACTGCAACATTTGGTTTTGAGCCAATTCTCAGTTTTCAAACTGATTGTCCAATTTTTTTTCAATCCCACTGCAGGTTCCTAAGAAATAACCCTTTTTCGGTTGCCACACAGTATTTCCTGATTTTCTAACTACTGCAGTCAATATTAGCTTGAGAAGAGAACATGTGCCTGTAACAATTTTCTTTCCCAGAGTCTGTGGCCCCCAAACAAAGTCTGTGATTTTGTTGAGCTGAGGACTAGATGACTCAGGCTTGTATGAAGAAAAGAAATGATGAAATGATGAATTTTACAAGATTTAGAATATTAGGAAATTATAATTTATTATACTCCTTGTATTGGTAGTCAGTGTAAGGTGCAAGAATGAATAATAGTTTTCAAATCTCCGTAAACCTGGATCCAAATATAAGCTTTGTGATTAAAGGATTCATAGTTGTAAGAGGCAAACTGCTACTGTTTAGACTTACTAGTTTAGGAGTAAAACAAGTATTATTATAATGTCCAACTTGAGAAGCTCTGTGAGGACTGGAAATAGCATGACATTTTTGAGAACAAAAGGCTCACTTTAAATTATGTGTCGTTCCTCAAGAACAAATGCTGTTTTCCCTTTCATATTTGAATTTTTGTGAATTTCATACAATATATTTTGATCATATTTAGACCATCTCCCCTGTGTGTACCCATCACATAATCCTCCCCACACCACTGGATTTCATGTACTCTGTTATATATATTAAGGCACATTGGAGTCAAATTTTTGTCCCCAAATGTCTTTCAGTGTGTGTCCATCCACTGGAGCCTGATCAACCTATTTAGTATTATACCTTTAAAGAAAACCTATTCTCCTTCTCCCAATAGTTATCAATAACCAATAGATTCTCAGCTAAGGTTGGGGCTTCTTTCCCATTTCCTCACTTTTATGTCAGCTTTCTTCTAGTGTCAGCTTTCATGGGTCTTGTGCATGTTGTTACCATTGCTGTAAGTTCATATGAGCAATTTCCCAGCTCTCTGAAATACTCTGCTTTCTGGTGGTCATCAAGCACCTCTGGCTATTACAATCTTTCTGCCTCCTCTTCCCCAATGGTCCTTTGAGTCTTGGGTGGCTGAGTTTAGATATAGGTGTCCTGTTCTCGGATACATTCTTTGCAGTCTCTTATTTTCTGTACTTTGGCCCTGTTGTGGATTTCTGGTTTAGTCATCATCTGTTGCATGAGGAAGATTTGCTGGTGAGAGTAGAGAAATGTAATTCTGGAATTTAGTCCTCTATCACAGGTATAGCTGGCGATGATTCTTTTCCACTCTATGAGATTCCTCTTTAATTGGTTCATGGTTTCTTTTGATGTACAGAAGCTTTTTAGTTTAATGATATCCCACTTGTGAACTGCTGAACTTATTTCCTAAGAGACTGATGTATGATATAGAAAGTCCTCTCCTGCACCTATTTCACATATGGTACTGCCTATATTTTCTTCTAACAGCTTCAGTATTTCATGTTTAAATTGACTTCTATCATCCATTTGAAATTGACTTCTGTTCAGGGTCAATAACCATAGGTGTAATTTCATTCTTCTGCATGTGGAGAGCCAGTTTTTGTAGCACTGTTTATTGAAGATGTATTTCTTCCCAATCGTATTCTTGGCACATTTGCCTAATATCAGGCTGCCAAAATTGTGTGCAGGTATATTTGGGTTTTCTATTTTGTTACATTGATCTACCTATCTGTTTTGGCAAGCAACAGCCAGAAGCCTGAGAGTTTTCTTGCTTTGTGACAGAATCCAAGCCCTTGAACTTGGTTTTGCTATTGGTAAAATCTGCTGCAACAGTTTTTCTCTGGAGTATTTTATTGCTAAATAATTCAACAATTTTTTGATGATATGCTATTTAGTTTTCAAATATGACAAGTTAAACAGATTTATTTAAATAATTTTCAGAACATTTACTATGGTAACATTTGAAAGGGAAGGCATGTGCAGTGTTTATCATTAATTTTTTGTGACTACATGTATGAGTATAGACCACTGCATCTAGTCATATGCACATATTCTTTATCTTCCCTCTCAATTTTATGAATTAATTGATATGCACACATTACAGTGGGAAATTTATACACATAGGAGTGTTGTGAATGTCCAAGTTCAGATGAATCATAGTTAAATTTGAAACTCAGGAAGTTTGACTCAAATCTCCAGCAGTTAAATATTATATATTGTGCTTTTGAGTTTCTGTTATCAGAAGAACTGTTTGGCAGAAACTCTCTAGAAAGGAGTCTGCAGATAAAGCGTGTTAGGAAGCACTTTGTGAAAGTAATTTAATAAGTTTGGGTCATTACTGTCAGCTATTATGATAATTAGAACTTATGAATGTGTTCTATTGAGAAAAGTCTCAAGATGGTTGTTCCACCTTTTGTGAACTTCAGTAAAACTAAGACTTTGACAAATATGAGAAGCAATAACTGGTATAATTTCCTAACAGGACGTGAGACCCAGTGCATTCAAGAAGACTCTGGTGGTTACCTAGGGGCAAATATTGACTTTATCCTGATAAAAACAAAATATAATCCCAGCGTCTTCCCAAATGGGGGCCAGTTCAGTTTTATTTCTCTGTGCTGGTCAGCTTTTGTCAATGTGATATAAATTAGAGTCACCTAGGAAGAAAGAACCTCATTGAGGAGTTTCTTCCATCTGACTGGAATGTGAACATGGCCTGTGGGACATTTCTTTAATTCATATTTCCTAGTCCACTATGGGAAGGCCTTCCCTAGACAAATGGGTCTGGGCTTCATAATAAAAGTAACTGAACAAATCAGGGAAGCAAGCCAGTAAGCCACGTTCCGTTTTGGTCTCTGCTTTAGTTCCTGTCCTTTCTTCCCTTGATGATTGTCTGTTATATGGGAGAGTAAGCCAGAAAAGCCTTTTTCCTCTCCAAGTTGGTTCTGATCTGTGATTTATGACAGCAATAGAGAAGCAAACTAGAATAGAAATCAATACTGAGTGTGATATATTGCTGTGGTAGACATGACTACATGTACTGAAGAAGAATTGTGGAAGCATTTGCAATTTTGGGATGAGAAAGCCATTTCATGATCAAAATGTAATGAGGTGTTGTGGGACCTCCAATGATAACACTTTTCAGATAAATGCGGATGATAGAAGACTAGCTTGTGAGTTTCAGAGAGAAGTTTGGGATCCCTTCAAAGACTCTATCATGGCCATTTGTGTGATTATTTTAAACTAAAAATTTATGAAAGTGAAGCTTTCTGTGCTTTACTTGGGCATTTGAAGTTGGTGTTGAAAAAGCAGCTGTGATTTATAAGAGATTGGTTTCATCAAGGTGACATCTTTTGGGAAGAATTTCCACAGGGTCAACATGCAGAAACTGTGGTACCAACACTGCATGTTGAGTTGGTTGCCAAACTTGGTAGCCAAATATGTGAAAGTCTCCCAAATGGTAGTGATTTTGAGGGCATAAAGGAGTCATAGAGAGAAGCTCAAGCTTGGCACTGTGAAAGGCCAGAAAAGGACATTTTCAAGTAGTAACCTCAGCTGCAGGGAAAATCTCAAGTATTTCTTGATGGCTAACTGGGGCAGGAGGGCCCACTCCACAGTGATCAATGACTTACTTAGGAAGGTGGGCCTGGGATATGAAAGAGAAATAGCTAAGCAATGCACTGTAGGAAGCCAATAAGTAGCATTCCTCCCTGGTATCTGCTGTAGTACCTGCATTGACTTCACCTAATGTGAAGGAACTATGTTATGGAACTAAGCCAAGAAAGGCCTTTCCTCCTTTTCGAGTTGGTTTTGATCAGGATTTTACCAGAGGAATACAGAAGCAAAATAGAACATTTTCTAAAGGCTTTCTCAGGTAGGGTTTCTAAAGTTTCACCTGATTCTATTCTAACCCATCTTCTAATAAATATGCACTCATATCATATTAGCAATGCAAAAAATATACCAGTGGACATATCAACACTAGATGGTATAAAATAGGACAATATTTCATGAAATAAAGGCATCAAGAACCTCTCCATCTATATGATCACTGCTCTTTTCACAATAGCTGAGAAATGGAAACAAACCTAAATGTCCTTCACCTGACATATGGATTATGAAAATGTGATACATTTACACAATGGAGTTGTATTCAGCAGTAAGGAAACATGATATGAAAATTGCAGGTAAATGGATAGAGCTAGAAACTGTTTTTTTAATTTTAATTTTATGTATATGAGTGTAATGCCTGCACATGTGTAAGTGTTGCAATGCCTTGTCCTGCAATGCTTGGGAAGTCAGAAGAAGCCATCGGATTCCCCTGGAACTGGAGTTACAGACAGTTGTTAGCTGCCATGTGGGTGCTGGTATTTGAACCTGGGTGTTCTGCAAGAGCAGTCAGTGCTTTTAACCTCTGAGCCATCTCCTCAGTCCCCTAGAAACTTTTATACTAAGCGAAATAACATAGACTCAGAAAGAGAAATGACACATGTTCTCCTTCATTTGCAGATTGTAGCACCAATCCCTTATATGTAAATATATATACTGATGTAACAAAAGGAGACAGAGAAATGGAAACGAAGCACAGAGATAAAGGTTCTAAAAAGAACCCAAGAGAGGGGACTAGTAGGAAACAATGTTACTGAGCAGGGAATGGGGTAAATGGAGGTAGTCAACCTGGAAGGGAGGAGAAACCTGCATACAAGGAGCCATGACTGTAAAGGGGAAAAATAACTCAAGAGAGGGTGGATAATGAAAGACAGGTATTATCAAGGGGAAAATGTGGTAAATGGGGAGAGAGGTTAGACAAACAGGGAGAGAGGGATAGGGACAGAGAAAGAGAAGAGAAGAGAAAAGAGAAGAGAAAAGAATGGAAGAGAAAGTGGCATAAAAAGTCAGAGAGAAATATACTAGCTCAAAACCCCCATGCAAAATACACATACAATATCTGAACATGAGTGCAAGTCTATACCTGAAGGCTATGCAAGAAGGAACATAGTGCTGGACAATGAAATTGTTTGTTAAGGTAGTCGGAGAGCCTCCCAAAATAACACAGGCTATTGACACAGCCCTTGGTTACCACCCAGAACTTGAAGGTAAGACAGTATTGCTGAAGACAACATAGTTTGGACACAGGACTTGGAGGAATGGAGCTGAAACTGACCTGGGAGTCTTCTCCCTGAAGACTAGCTCTCTTAGTTCTAGAGGATGCTATGCAAGCTGCCAATGGAGAAAAAAATCAATGGGAAAACCTGATGCTAAAATCTAATAACCACAATGCCTGCCACAGCAAACTACCTCTATTATTGCGGTAGTGGAATTTTTATCTAGGGAGCTCTCCATTTGGACTTAAAAGCCTCCTCAATGGGAGGCAACTCATGGGTGGGATTGTAAACATGAACTTGCAAGTGTGGGGACAGCATGCACAAGGCCCATGCTGACTCAATTAGATAAAAACTCAGCAGAGTACAGAGGAAATGGGCAGCAGGTCACAACCCTAGGCGCATGATTATTGTCTAGTGATTACTGCAGGGAGAGGGAGAGAAGAGCCTTTTTAAGTGACTCCATTTCTTAGACTAGATATGACAGAATACATGAAATCCAGTGGAGAGTCTATAGGGGTATGGATGGGCAAGGGGTATAAATTTAATTTAAATTTATGACATGAAATTCAGAAAATTTCAATACAGATATTTTTAAAGAGTAAATAAAATTTGCAAATTGCAGTTTATTTGTTCTATTTATTATCTGTCATCTGTCCTCTCAGCCATTGGCTGTATAAAACTATTCTCTTTGTGCCTTTTATCACAAGAGGTGATACATCAAAAGCACCTAGAACATATTGCTTCTTCTTGGTGAGAGAGTCGTGCCTTCCACATGTCTGAACCGGGATCCCTTGGCTTTGTTACACGACTCTCCATAGGGACTACATCCCTTAACTGCTTCATGCAGGTGCGAGCTGTACTGAGTACGAAGCCAGTTCCTTCACTTAAGTGGAGGAGAGCTTTAAGACCAGGAAATCCCTGGTCTGCTTAACAATTTTTCTATCTTGATCATTTCCAATTTGGATATATTAATGTATCTTCTGTAAGTATTTGTGCGCAGGTTTTCTGTGCACAAAGTCTTCCATTTGTCTATAGTAAATACCCAGGATTTCAATAGTTTTGTTTTATCACATGCATGTCTAGTTTGTTAAGAAATTTCCAAACTTGTTTTCACAGCATTGGTATCATCTTACCATCCCAGTAGTGATGTCTGAGGGTCAGTTTGTTTGCCGTTTATTTTCTGTATATGACTTTTACAATCCGTGAATATAGTATGTGGCTCTATTTATTTAGTTTACATTAGATAACTTTCATTGATATTTTATGGTTTCACCATGTAAGCCCATACAACTTTTAAGTTTCTCCACATTTGTTGTATATTATGCAAATTTGGTGAACATGCTGTTGATTCTGGATGGCTTTGGAAAGATATAATATTTACGATTTTTTATGTATTTAAATTTATTGTTTTTTACAGTTTCATACAGGAGCAGAGTATTTACATTACCCCACCCTGCCCTTCCCCTCCTTCGCACTCCCCCCACATCCTTTCATTGCTCCTCAGATTGATGACCTGTTTATGACTGATCACACACACACACAAACACACACACACACATACACACACACACACACACACATGCACACTGAGTCTATTTAGTGATGCTCACATGTATGTGTGTTTATGACTAACCACTTGGGACTGGATAACCCAACAGGATATTTTTGTATCAATTATCATATCATCATATTTTCTTTCTTCCTTTCTTATTTGAATGTGTGTGTATGTGTGTTGACTTACTATATTATGTAGGACATTGATCATTATGTTAAAAAGGAGTTGTGAAAGATGACATGCTTCTCTTGCTCACAAAGTTGAAAGTCATTCAGTCTTTCATCGTTAAGTGTAATGTTAAATGAAGATTTTGTGTATGTGCTTCGTCAAGTTGAGAATAATACTCTTTCTCACTGTTCTCCTAGGAATTTCAGTCACAAATGTGTATAGAATGTGGTTAAATGATTTTTGCAATAATTGATATAGCCATGTGATTGATTTTTTTCCTTGTGGATACAATGGATTTCACTGATTAATTTCCTTCCTCATTTGAATAAGCTCTACCTGATCATGATATGGAACTAAGGTTTTAGTTAGTTCCCTAAGCTTTCCCTGTTTAGCTAAGGATGAACCCAAAATTATGATCCTTCCGCTTCAACTTGCTGAATGTTGTGATTTGAAGAATACAAAGTCATGTCCAGAAATAATTATTTTTATATTACAGAATAATATTTGCTAATATTTTGCTAAAGATGTCTATTTCAATCTCTTAGAGTATATTCAAACACGTTGTTTAGATATTAATTTGTTGCAATCCTTACCTGTCAGTAATTCATCAGGACAGTCTTTGCTGAGTAAAATAATTTTTGTACATATATCCCTTCCTTGTTTTCTGGAAGAGATTGTATTTATTTGGTGTTAGTTTTTCTCTCAATATTCGATCGAATTGCTGAGGAAAACAGCTAAGTTTGAATGTTTTTACTTGGGAAAATTTTATGTTAAATGTTCATTTTTATTGGTAGTTGTTAGGACCACATTAACAGTTGTTTTCTTTGAATTAGCTAAAATTCCTTAAGTTACATAGTCTGTGATCTTCACAGAATCTAACAGTTCCCCGGAAATTGCTAAGTTTGCCAGTATAGTCTTTTCAGTCTTTTCTGATTTTCTTTAATGTGCTGCAACTTACATCTGTCACTTGTTTATTGTTTGTTTGTGTTCTCTCTTTTGTATCTTTTTAGTCCTGCCTTCTTGTGATTTATTTACATTTTATTTAATGATTCTGTTATGGCCTCTCTGTGATGTTTGTGAGTATCTCTCTTTTCCAGAGTGTTTTTTTCACAGGCCTGCTCATAACATGCTAGTTGACTGGCTTAGCCTGTTAGCCTTACCAAAAGAGGGTAAATTTTTATCACTCTTTATTGCTTCCTTTCCAAGTACTAACAACTGTGTGGGCTTCTCTTTCTTCCTGGCAGTGAGTGAAAGTCTGACTCTATCAGGTTCTCTTTACCAGCATCCTAGCAATCAAGAGAAGACTGGCTATGTATTTTCCCATTGTTGTGATAAAATATCCCAACAAAAGCAACTTAGGATAGGAAAGATATACTTGGTTTGGACTTTGAAGAACAGCCCATCATGATGGGGAAGACAAGTAGATAGGAGAGGGATGAGGCTCGCCTCCACCTTTCCACTTAAGCAGTCTATGATCCGGTCCAGGGAAAGGTGTCACCCACACAGTTGTCTCATGTTCCGGATAAAGATTACCCCCCAGAGGTATGCCCACAATGTTGTAGCCCAGATGATTCTAGGTTGTCAAGTTGACAATTAATTCTAACCAACCATCACAGGTACCTAGCTACTGTTAGGAAGGATGAAGATCCCAGCTTCCTAGTTGAACTTAGCTGAGATTTGAACTGACATATGCCTCCAAAGAATAGAAGTCTAGGTTCCCTACTTTATCTGTGAATCCATAGCTATGAGGGTCACAGATTTTCTGAGGTGTTTGACTGGAGTAGTATATTTATTGTCTGAAAACCTCAGCATGATAGATAGATTGCTCCCTTCCAGATACTTTGTTATAACAAGAAGGCTTTTACTGTAGATTTCTTATCTGTGCTGGCTGGTATTTCCAGGTTGCACTAGTCAGAGATGATTGGGGTGAAATGAAAAAACAAAACAAAACAAAACAAAACAAGGAGATCACCTCTATGTTTTTCTGTCACTGAGTAGTTCCCTCTCTTCATTTCAGCACCATGGAGAATCTCTACTTTTGTTTTTTAAGTAAAAGACAGGGGTTTTAGTTGAATACATTGGAAAATGGGAAAAATTATACATGTTCTACATTTCCAGAAATAAATTACTGCCTGATATTTATTTTCTTCAGATAACTAAAATATATTAATAATGTTTTTTCTACTTTTTAAAACAGTATACTAAATAAATTTAGCTTTGTCATTTTAAATGTATGCATTTATAAGTGGTGTTCAGAAAAACGACTCTGGTTAGTTTGATAACCAATGTTTATAAGTTACACAACACTCTCAATTTGCCCCTGTATCTCTAAGGTGCTGCACAAATTCAGCTTGTATTTATTTTTCTCCTTCTTACATTACAGAGTTGTTTGAGGATGGTATGCATTTTAACACCAAGATACGTTCTGAGATTCTTTACTGTCTTCCCTCTTTGCCCTTTTCCTTTCTATAAGCATGTGCTATACATTATAAAATCAACTAAGTACCAGAAATGCACAAACAACTAACGAAAATACATTTTTGCTTTCATAGAGCTTAAGTTCAAGGGATATACACAGGCAAAGAGCACAAAAAAGATTTGGGGTTGATTAGCGTTTATCCGTTGTTCCTTAAATACCTGCAAATATAACGCATGCTACAAGTCACAAATGTTACAGGGTTTGCTTTGTGATAAAACCAAAACATTATACAAATTAATTCAGTGCAGCTACAGAAATGCATAAAAGTACAAAACAGGCTGATGAAAAATTACTAATAATGGAATATTGGTGTCGTAGTATTGATTGATCTCTCAATATTCTCTCCATGCATTATCCTCATCATTCTCCTAATGCCCTATGAGACAAGCCATTATTATCCTCTTTTATATACAAAGTTGTTAAAATTGAATAATAACTGACATTCCAAAAATGGGGAGTATCTTACTACCTTAAAAGTGAAACCTTGTATGCTTCCTGGGGTATGGGAAAAAGTTACCAGTTTTTTTTGGGGGGGGGCTGGATTTCTATGTGATTTGTTTTATATTTAGCATTTATCTGCTAAACTTTTGTACATCTGCATGCAACTTTGTAGGCTATAACTGAAACTGGTCCATCAGGCATCAGTCTCTTCAGTTCCCAAGTCTGTCTCTGCTGCAGGTTTTTAAAGTTTTCCATTTTCTTTCTTCTCCAAACCTTTCAAAAACTACGATTGCCCCCGCCAGCTATTTTACTGAGTTCCCTATATAGTGTGCATTACATGCAAAGCTTGCCTTTCACTAATGGCTGAATGATTTCCTTTGTAAAATGATTTGAAACTTTCTATAGGAACGATGTGCATCCTATATCAAATGTATCCTAGGGCTACAGAAATGGCCCACAGGCTAAGAGCATTGGCTGCTCTTGCAGAGGACCTGGTTTGGTTCCCAGCACCCACATGGAGGCTAACAACCACCCATAACCTCAGTTCCAGAGGCTCCAATTCCATCTTCTTGCCTCTGTAGGAATTCACAACACTAGTGCAATTATATACATGCAGGCAAAATACTCATTTTATGTTCCCAAACCCATATTATTGAGCTCCACCCTATATCTGCTGACCCTCCCTCTAACATCTCAGTCTTTATGTTACCTTTTCCTAACAATCTTATACAGCACACTGGTATTTAAATATACCACGTGTTCTTTATCTCTAGTCTTTGTTTCTAGAGTTTACTTTGGGTTTCATTTTTTATTTTTCTGGTTAAACCTTCAGCCTTTTAAGGGCATCTTGATTCTTTAAGGTAATTTTTGTCATTTATTATGTTATCATGTTTAAGGTCCTGTTTTAAGTTCTTGGAGAAGAATTTGAGATCATGAACTTTCTATTTTCAATTCTAAACACATTGCTTGCCACACAGTGGTTGCTAATGTTAATGTTTAAAAAAAGCAGGATGATTTTCAGTGTCAGCTGCAATTGTTTCCCCAGATATGTTCATCTGTCTTCTTTACTGAGTTCTCTTCTTCAATTCAGGCCGATATGCATTTTAATCACTAGACAGAATTCAAAATTACTGTGTAGTCTTTAAGGAACATGTTCACTTCATCTTTTTGTTAGAAAATAATTAAGGGGCTAAAAAGATGACTCAGCAGTTAAGAGCACCTGCTGCTCTCGCAGAGGACCTGGGTGGCTTACAGTGGTCTGTAACTCCAGTTCTGGGGCATCCAACGCCTTCTTCTTGGATTCTAAAGGTACTTGTTAGTGTTTCAGGTAGTACACATACATACATGAAATCAAATCATGCAGACATGTAAAATAAAAACAAGTAAATCTAAAATGAGAAGTATAATGTTCCTCCAATAAAATGTATTTGATGTTGTTGACTTATCCTTGAATATTTCTCATGAAGTATGCATGTTTTATTGAATTAACCTCAGAAGAATGGGTGAAGTGATAATAGTAAGTTATAAATTCAGCACTTGCGCAGTAAATGCTTTTGTAATATTTAACCTGTCCTTATGCAGTACCCATTGAAAAATGCAAATATTTCCATATTTAGCTAACTGAAGCTACAGAAGATTTCCTATCTTCCTGCACCTGTTGATTGCTTCCCATCAACAGATGTTATATATTTTTGTGGAATTAAGTTTTAAAATGAGTTACTCCAGTCATCACATATTTACATATTTTGTTTGTCCAAGGGGAAAAGCAATATCCATGACTTCTAATTGCACATGACAAATATGTTTAAAATTATAGATTTTCCCACTATGAAAATTAAAGTTTAAAATATTATGATACTATCCTACTACTGTAGCCTAAATATTTTCTCTGACATATATAACATCATAGTAACTCACATATATGACACTTAACTCATAGTGAAGTATAAATGATTTTCAGTAAAAATGTGTACTTGAAAGAGAAAATTTCCCGGACCATTCAAAATCCTTAATTGTATTCATTTTTCAAATGTTCCAAATTCATTCTTAGTAGAGTGGTCCACAATGAATGAATTGTTCAAGATATGTCTCTAAATTGAGACTGAACCTCATTTGATTTTAATAAATAATTATACATATTTTAAAAGTTAAATAAAAAATTGTGAATTTGAAGGTTCCCCAGGTCCTGTTGGACAATATTATTTAATATCTTTCAGATTTCTAGTCTGCCAATTACACTGTCATGTCAGGATATTCTCCTGTTCCATCCATAGAGTTACAAGAAGAATCATGTAAATCATGTAGTATGATGTTTTTTGTGACATATTTAATGAGAAGTATAGAAGTATTTTACAGTCTCACACAACACAGTTAAAATGGTCCCTTGATGCTTTAAAACTAAGTTATGTAGCAAACAACTCCATCTCTACTGAAGATCTACCTTTCTTCACACAAGTTGGATATGAGAACTTTCCTTTTCTCATGTCTTTCCACTAATTTGTGTCTATCTCTTTAGTAATAATGGGCTTGTGTTTTTCAAGGTTGGTAGTGATTTCCTCAGTCTATAGGTATATAAATATAAAATTTGTTAGAAGGTCACCTAGCTTATCTTGTTATGACTAAACCCTTTGTACTTTCTCAGTCCTGGTTACAAATGAAGACACTATGTATTGAATGAAGTAATTGATGGGTGAATAGAAGAAAGATTATATCACCAACACTGTGAACTCAAGAAAGATTTGGTATTTTAAAAATGTGAATACATAAGTCACCAAATAATGGAGAGTATTTGTTGACAAAAGTAAATTGGGGGTAATAAGGCTGCTATTAGACAAACTAATACTTTAACCCAAGAGGAAGAATTAAGAAAGAGTAGAAAAACGCAGATCTTGACCTCACAGTTTTGTCTAGTAAATATTTCCATAAAAGACCAGAACTATTGGTTTACTGTGAACAGAGAATACTTGGAGAAGAATTACTATCACTATCTAGAAAAATGGAGTAAGACACCATGAGGAAATTCTGAGTTCTTCCCCACAACCCGTGGAGAACTATAAGGTGAAGCTCTTTAATCTCAACATAAACCTTGTAATAATTGTGACTCGTTATCTACAATTTGTAAGTTATCTATCACTCAAGGAATTCTCATAGCCATTGAAAAATCACCTGCTTCAGTGCTTTGTAGGGAACTGACAGTGATCAGTTGGTTTCCAAATCTTTTCCTGCTTAGATAAAACTTAACATAGTTAAAGTGTCAGATAAAGCCAGTCACTAATTGCACAGCTCTATTCTGCCAATGTACAAATTCAGCAAATCTCAGAGCTTTGTAAAATGTTCTTAGGGTTTCAAACATGTAGAAACTTACATTGCTAAGTTGTTAATACACATAAGCCATTATGTTGATGCTTAAGTATAATTCCAGAGATAAAACCACTGACAACCATGCATTATGTACATAGCTAAATAACTGAGCCCCTACGAAAAGCTGTCTTACAAATACAATTTCTTTTAAAAAATATTTTATTTACTCTTTTTATTTAATGTTTAGGAATATATTGCCTGAATATGTTTAAGTGCACACATGTTGTAGCTTGCCTGAAGAGGTCAGAAGAGGGCATCACATTTCCTGGAGTTATGGACAGCTGTTAGCCTCCGTGTAGATGCTGGGAATCAAACTTGGGTTCTCTGCAAAAGCAACCAGTGCTCTTACCTGCTGAGCCATCTCTCCAGTCCAAAATATGATTTCTTGACTGAATTCATTTTGAAATATTTTCCATCTTTCCTTGGTTCTTATTTTTATCTTCTGGAAACTTTTGAAATTTTATGTGTTCACTTTATGAATTCTCCTCTAGGAGAAATAAGATCTCAACACAATCTGAAAGGGTGACATCAAAGGGAGCTCTCTGAATCACTGGCAGCGAGCTCCGTGTATTTGTGTGTGTGTGTGTGTGTGTGTGTGTGTGTGTGTGTACATATACTGCATATGTATTACATATTTAATTTTCTCAACATTTCATATGACAGGTAATCCAGGATTTTAAATAGTTGGTTCCTGGTAAATATTCATTGCTTGGGGATTGTGAATGCTCTTTTGTTAAGTGAGTCACAGTTTTAAATATTACCAAGAGATTTTATAGATGTTTGCTTTAGCCATATAATGCATTTAAAATGATGTTGATTGCACTGAACTGATTCATAAGGTTGCCTATCATCTCTAGAAAACCAAACTTGCTTCGTAAGTGTGGAAAGACAGACTAGGGAGCCATGGTGCTCTGATTGCTTGTAGGGGGCACTTTCCTTGTGCAAAGAAAGGGTACCTGCTGGCCTCTGAGAAGGTGAATTGGCAACAAACCAGTTAAAGGCTTGAATATTTCATATGATAAACTCACAGAAACAAGCTTTGCGGATCTGGTCAAGATGGCTGTTAGACTGTGATTAGGCTGAGTCATTCTGAGTGTCCTATCAGCCATCTGAACAGATTGTGTTGCCTCTAGTTTCATTGCTTTCTACATGTAACAAAATTAATTCATGCATAGTATATACACTCACTGCCAATACTATTCAAGCATTTAGTTACATAAATTATGGCCCAAAGCATCAAACTCTAAATAGGAAACTCAACCTCTTTTAGAATTTAATAAACACAATTTCTCTCCTTTAGGGTTTAATACAAATAATTGCTCTATGCAATTAAACCCATTATATCTGAGCAATATTCCAACAACTGCTGCTAATGCACAGTTCAATTCAGCTGATTAAAACAATGTATTAACAGCCTCAAAGCTTAGTTATGATGCTTAGGAAACATTTCTAATGCAATGACACATATTTTTTCTTCTCAGGAGTAAAAACTGTACTCTGGCAGATTCTGTAGCATTACCCAAATAGAAGCGAAACCCTGGCACTTCCTTTAAGCTTTGCTTCTGACTATTTGACCTGACACGAACCATTTAATCTCAGAGTATCTTTCTTCCTTTCTTTTCAAGGAGTCAAATGTAACATATAGACCCCAAGATACCATTAACTCAAAAGCTGTGATTGTGACTTACATTACTCAAAATGATGCCCTTTTAGCTCTAAAGCTATGATTCTGACTTACATCACTCACAAGTGATCAGATAGCACTCTGACAGGGGTTCAGAGTAGAATGGGCAAGTACGGGAGCATTCAGTGCAATGGGCCTCTAGGAGAATATCAGTAACCTGAAGCTAGCATTCCTTTATAACAGTGAGGATCAGAAGGCTCTGGAGCCTCACTCCCATCTAGGAGCACTTTATTCCATTATTTTTAACAGTGGCATAAGTATAGGACATCAGCATAGGGTTTTCAGTGCTGACAAGGCTGCATAGGGATTTGTAGATCTGAACTGAGGAAAATGACTGACTGGTACATTTAATTTATTACTTTTATTGACTTCCGCAGCACAGTACAGTTGTACTCAGAAGGGCCATACTACCTAATAAAATAGGACTTTAGAATTGATGTAGCAAGTAAAATGCCAAATAAGAATTCCATTGTTATTAAAATGTAGCAACACTATTGATTTAAAATAAATATATTAGCCAGTTTGCTGCACATTTAGGACTGGACTTAGACTTTGAAGGCACCATTTGGGTTATGGGTTTACATGACAAATGAAAGGCTTCTTACCAGGAGGAGTAATGCAGTTTTATGTGACAGAATTACCATGGAAACAGAAATAAATCCTGCAGCTAACTAGGTTGTGAATATCCTATCTTCTGAGTTCAGCCTTCAGAGTTCCATGGATGAAATTCGCAGGAAACTTACCATGAGTTTCTTTTTAAATGAAAAAGTATACACTTCGTATAGCTCACTTCTCATCATTGCTTAATGTCTTCGGCACAGTCGCTCTGATGGTGGTTGTCTGGGACAAAGAGCATCATGCAGCCCCTCTTCTCATACATCTTCTTCCATGTCTTTACATACAGACACATATGCACACAGAGCCACATGCGCACCTCTCACAGCTTTGCGGTGCTTTATAGGCCCAAGTGCTATGTAATCACCCATTTTTCAACAGGAGATCTCTTTTAAGCATGTCATTGAGTGGTTTGGGGGTACACATATGGCTTCTAAAAGGTCATAATGATGCATAAGCATTTGTTTACAGATGACATAGACCAGTAGTACATTTTCTTGTAATTTGCAGTTCAGTGCATCCTGATCCAGAGACACACATGACAGTGTGTATATGCACTTAACCACTGAGCCATTTAACCAGCCCTACACTTGGACTTTTAAATTCACTTCATTTAATAAAGCTAATAGGCATCTAGAGTTAGTTATCTCTTCCACATTACCTCCTCTGCCCTGCCCTCCCATTTCCCAACCATTGAACCCTTCCTACTCCATCATTTTCCTTTGCTCCTTCAATTGCTGTATTTATCTTCCCTTCGATGAAGCCTCCCCACCATGGCCATTTGTTCATTTCCTGACATCTATGGATTTTCCATTTGAAACAAGAACGCCTAAGGATTCAAAGCTAGCTTCCAGTTTTGAGAAAGAGCATGCAATGTTTGTCTTTCTGGGTCTGGTAACCCAGACCTCATTCAGGATGACTGTCTCTAGTTCTCTCCATTTACCTGGAAATTTCATAATTGATTTTTTTCTTAATAGCTGATTAATATTCCATTTTGCAAATGTGCCATATTCTCATCATTCATTCATCTGTTAATGCACATCCAGGTTGTTTCTATTTCCTGGCTAGTGACTCAAACAACAATGAACATGGGTGAGCAAGAACCACTATAGTATGATGTAGAGTCCTTTGGGTATATGCCCAAGAGCAATATGACTGCATCATGTGGTAGGTCTATTTCTAGATGCTTACAGAATCTCTTATTTCCATAGTGACACATGAGTTTGCACTCGCCCAGCAGTGAACAAGAGTATTCCTTTCCCCACATCCGTGCCAGCATTTGGTGTTATTCTTTGAATCTTAGCCATTCTTACTGGGGTAAGATGAAATCACAAAGTGGTTTTAGCTCATACTTCCTTTACAGCTAAAGATGTTGAGCATTTAAAAAAAAAACATTTCTCAACCATTTGTGCTGCATCCTTTGAGAACTTCCTGTTGAGTTGCTTGTCCCAATTTCTACCACTATAGAACTTTCTTAAATTATATAATAGTATTATAGGAATTACCCTACAAAAGGGGTCATTGGCCCTAGCAGACAGGTTAGCAAAGAAAAAGCCCAGTGTAAGGAATGTACTCCCTGTTTTGAAGCTGTCTATAAGGGGTTCCATAGACCCTTAAACAGTTCTGCAGTATTGTTCCTGCTCTTGAATACCCACCAGAACTTTATGGCAAGTCCCAATTGCTGAAGGTACTACATACATGAGATGTAGAACCAATGAGAAATCAAGCTGGTACTGAACTTAAATTTTTATCTCTACTGACTAAGTTTTTATAGTGATGGAAAGTGCTATGCATAGTACTGGAAGAGAAAAATAATCATAAACATTTCCCAGCTGTGAATCTTATGATCTACAATTGGTTTGGCAAGATGTGCTCACTAGTGAAATAGTGGCATTAATGTTATGGGAGTAACCAGCTGATTTCTGATTAGATTTAAGATCTGTTTCAGTATATTAAAGCCTATATCTGACTCTGATATCAGGTCTAGGAATCTGTGGCTAAGCAGGCCACATACTGTAGGGGAGAATCTACTATTATTTTGCCAAAAGGGCATAGTATTTACTGACCCCTAATAATTTATTGTTATATGCATAGATTAATCATCTTTCAACTCTCCCCAGAGAAGCTTCTTCATGAATCAAATGTGATCAACATAGAGTCACACAACTGGCCAAAGAGCAGAGAATAATAGACTTCAGAGTGCTTATCCCTAAATAGGACAACTATATTAAACCTTTGCCTCCCAAGGATCAGAGATCCTTGCAGAAGAGGTGGTGGAAAGATTGTAAGAGCCAGAGGGGATGGATGACCATAAGGAAGCAGAATTTTTCAGACAGCTTGGCAGTTACTCATATGAACTCACTGCAGTGGTGACAGCATGTACAAATTCAAGCCAAAGAAAATCCCAGCATAGACATGAATAAGTGGGTAAGAAGTTCCAGACATACCTGAAGAACTATTGGCAACTGATAACTGCTGCGACAGGGAGAGTCCGTTTTCATTATGGGTGTGATGCTAGGGAGGTTAGCCTTGCTCCAGTGGATAGATCCGCACAGGAAGGGACCATTAAAATGGGTGCAAATAGGTTTGGAGGTCTAAATATGTTTAAAATATATTGTATGATATTCATAAAAATCCAATTAAAAAATTTAAAGAATGGAAATATAAGGCTGGACTTTCTCCTTTCTAGATTTGTGAATACTCTTAAATTGGCATGTATTCAGTAAGTTTCTCCTAGCCCTGAGAGAGAGCTTAAATGACACCAGCCTTTCAATGGCACCCATTGTAATCTATTTTTAGAACTAATTTTTATATTTTTAAAATACGTTAGCTCAATAAAAGTAATATAAAAGCTGGTCTTTTGACTGCTAAGTGTTTTTAGTCCTAATGTACTTGATATGAAGTGCTTGTTTGTACTCCTAGAAACAAGCACCACCAAACTGCTCTGTCTATTACTTTGACAATGGTGACTAAATTAAATAAGCTGCAGCAATAATCAGTGAATATTTTTTGTATTGCACAATTATACTGAACCAAACAAGTAGGTAAGGAAGTAGAATCATTCTTCTAATAACTTGTGTAATTGTAGAAAGTAAAACAGAATATTGAGATAATTTACAGACAGAGACTGACTTGGATCGACCTGCCTCTTTACCCACCTGGTTTATCAAAATGTGGGTCTGGTCATAGTATTTATGGATCTTAATTCTGTTCCCGGTAGAAATTGTGTGTGAAAATAATTTTTTCCCATTGTCAATAGTTACTCTTTGTACATAAGGTAAAATCTACATCCGACACTTGAACCACCAGAAAAACTGATATTCTAGAATCTTCCAGCCACGTATACTTTATTTTCATTATCTATGTTAAGTGTAAGGATAAGAAAGGATGAGGAAATGTGGCAACCAGCCTCTGTTTTCTAATTTGCTTTTAAAGACAGGGCATGACATTGATTATAGAAGTATTACCATTATATGTGGATTAAATCTCATAGTAATTTTAAAAAGGTGAAAATTGGATTTTCTGTTCTCTCTATATATTACGATTCATAGACTTTTATCCAGACTTGCACTAGAGTTTATTTATGACTGCATTTATTAGATATCTATAAATAATGTTTGACTTGACAGTGTTGAGTTAATCTACTGCTAAGTATATTGGGCAGTATTTTTTAAATTGATGTCAATATAGCATTTCTGATTAGTCATTTAGAATAAATTAGTTGACATGTATAAAGTCTAAAGTTTGCAAGTACTGAGAAAACTGAGGTAGAAAAATACCTGTCCTGTCACAAACTCAGTTAGGGAAGAAACCGTAAAGGTTTTCATTATGTGATTATCAGCTGTACCCCTACATCAAGTGTGAGGAGGTATCTTATGCGAGACATTACATATTCATGATTAAAAAGTGAAAATTTAGATAAAAGAATTGATAGAAAATAAGAGTGAAACAAATTGAGAGAGTTAGGATTCATGGGATAAACTGATTAAGCTCTTAAACATCTTTAATAAACAGGACATTTGATGTTGCTGAGTAGAAATTCTTACTAAAAGAGCACCTATATCCTTCATAGACGAGATATACTTTTCAAATATGTTGCAATACCAGGAACAGCAAGTTATTTCCAGCTTTATGAGAAATAAAATATATTTAAGAATTTGTTTTCTTGTTGAGAAAACCATAGTAGATATTTTTGTAAGAAACTAATAGAAGAAGTGTGATTTTCCAACTTCAGTAACAGATTCTGCCTGAACTCAGTAGAAAGAATGTATTTCCTCCCTAGTTTCTACTTAGGAGATGAATATTACTTATACCTGTCTCTGGAGACTGAGGTATGACCCCAAGTACGTAGAGATATGAGGTCATACTCAGCAAGAAAATCCCTTCAATTTGTATCCATAAATAAATCAGAGTAGCAGGCAAAGTGTCTGTCCAGGGCATATCAAAGGAAATGAGACTGACATTTGTAGTTCCTTCTGCTTCATATGACGGGAAGGGGAACCAGCCTCAGAAGGCAGCTGTGCAGAATTGCAGGTAAAGGGAAGGGGTGTGGCATGATGAAATAAAGAAGGGAGTGGGGGGAGGGCAAAGGTTTTGATTTCAAATGTTGGCTCCATCAATGAGTATTGAGAAAATATTCCATATGAGCATCAGATTCTTTGTACATAAAAAGATAATGACATCATCTGAGAGTTGATGGGTGTACTCATGTGTCCATATATACACATATATACTTTTTCATATAAATGTATGCATATAATCACTGTAGCAGTACAATGGTTCATAATTGTCATCCATCTTTCTTCTTTGAATCACAGTTTGTTCCTTTGTCAAAAAATCATACTTACGATCCTTCCCTCAAGAACTGATATGAATTTCTAATACAAATTTCAGATACTAATAATATATGCCTGCTTATGTCGTTGTCTTCAATCAGTGTTTCACGTCTTTATGTTTAGTATACTAATTTAGAATGGTATAAGAAATAGTTCACAACAATTCTGAACTAATAAAACACCTACACAATGGAGGCAAAGTTCCCCTGAGAGTTAAACAAAAGGACTGCCAGGAACTTTATTCCGCTTCATAGTCTAGATCATGTCCTCTTCAGTTCCTGGTTCATCTGGTTTTTTTGTATGTGACCTTAAAGAACAGTCTGTAAGACGTTCAGATATTTATTTCCTAGTATAGTTCAGAGCTTTATGGCTGACAGTCTTCTTTTTCATTAAGTCAACCCACTTATTCAGACTTCAGAAATCCTTGCCTTGAAAGACTCTATGATTAAATACTTTCTTAAGCCAGGGATTTTCACCTGCCTTCTGGCTACTCAGATGTGTTCTTTTACCTTGGTGCATATTACTTGGCTTCATAGGGTCTCTGGGCTCTTTTAGTATGAATCAGCTTTCAGTTTTATATTTCTCTCTTTTTACCTCTAAAATCTGGACTCTTTTTCCACGGTTCAAAACCCTTTTGATGCTGGGCATGATGGCACATGCGTTTAATCCCAGAGTCAGGTAGATCTCTGAGAGTAAAGGCCAGCCTGGTCTACATAATGAGTTCCAGGTCAGGTAGGGCTACACAGGGAGATTCTGTTTAAAGAAAACCAAACCAAACCAGAAAAAAAATAACAAAACTCTACTGATAAAGAAATCCTTGGTGTATTAAACTTTCTGTATAGGTGAAGTATTGAATAACTACAAGGAAAAGGTAGGTGCTTTCCAGAGAGCAGAACAGCGGTACATATGAACTCTCATCAATGGTGACTGCTTGTCCAAGCTTAAATGAGACAAAGCTCCAGAATTCAGAGAGGAGGAGTGTATGAATTCCATCTCACAACTAATGAGATATTGACTTGTGATAGAGGCTGGGTGAGGGAAATTCAGTTTTCTTTAAGGGTGTGTCCCTCGGTAGGTCGACCACATGCCATGTCTAGTTCTACACTCAAGAGTATTTGGGCAACACAAATTAGGCCTAATGGGGAAAAACATGAAGATTGATGGATAGGGAGTTGGAGGTAGGACTGGGAAGGGCTGGAAGAGTTGCTAATATGATCAAAATAAATTATATGACTCTGAAAGAATTCTTTGTTAAAGAAAGATTATCACACTGGCATAGTATCTACTGTGTCTTCAAAACAGGATTTTGGGAAACAATAGAGTTTTAAATATGCCATGAGTAGAAGGCACATCTTTCAAAGAAGAGAAAATTGTGCATTTGGACTGAGTTTATTGTTATAATAACTTCATATTTTTGGGGCATAGCAAGTTAAGGTTCTTAAGGTGACAACTGATCAGCAAGGTGACTAGTTAATTCATTTCAAAGTCTGGCTTTGCAAAAGTATATTTCCTAGAGCAAAAGTATTTGTCTAGTGAGTTTTGTGTCTGAAATTTAACAGCAGCCACATTTATGTTCTTCACAAAAGTACAAGTCTCTCTCACTTTTTTCTTTCACAACTTTCTTTTCAAACGAGCTTGTGGGAAAATAGTCAACATGTTTATATTATAGGTGATCCATCTAAGAGAATCTAAGTGTCAAGTAAAAACAGGGATCAAGCTTAAATTATACCTCAGGTAGCATGTTTGTGGAAAATGGAACTTTCTGTATAGGGTGAAGGCAGTTGAAACTAGATCCCCTGGGAAAAGTGAGATTGTAAGAGGAGAAACTGAAAAGGATTTCAGTGAGGCTGTTGTGACTAACTAAATAGTTTCCTGGTAACAGAGAAAATGCAGCCCAGGGCCAGCTAACCTATCTATTTTTCTCCACATATTTCTAGTCATCTTCAGGGTTTTTTGCCTGATGGTGACTGGCTTGCAGAGTTTCAGTCTTGTACAAGTTAAGCATGACTTCCCTTTCAGGAATAAAATTAGTATCTACCAGGAATTGTGGCTTTGAGAATGTATGATAATGTAACATGCATGGCTCACTGGTCTACCAGTTCTCACTAGCACGTCAAGAGCTTTTGTGTTAAGTAGTAGTAATTCTTACATGGCTCACCTCTGATTTCAGTGTTGATGAGACACTTCTAAGATCACTAGACATTCCATTTCCACTGAATTTTGGCAAAGAAACCCATGTAATGATAATAGGGAAATTCAAACACTGGAACAAGTCTCAATGTTCAGCTATAGTAAAGCAGTACAGACTTCTGAACATAGCTGCTGCCTCCAGGTGAACACATATATTTGAATTTTTATTTGGTAAACATACAATGCCAAGAGATAATTCAAGGATTACATTTTAATAGTCGTGTATGGTAATAAACATCTCTACTCCCAGTACTTGAGAGGCTGAGGCAGGAGAATTGCAGTGAGTCTTAAGAGGTCAATTTGGTCTATATCATGAGTTATAAAGTACATGTACTACAAAGTAGACCTGATTCAAAAACTAAAACAATCACAAAATAATCAATATTCTGTGCTTATAATAAATCCTGATACTGAGTAGAAAATTCACTACTGTTTTAGCCAAATACCCACATTTAAAATTCATATTTTTCATGACTCATATTTGTCTCTAATTTAATAATAAGTAAAGTTATAAAGTAATTTTATCCTAACATATAATGTGTCACTTAGACTTCAATGGAACATTTGTTGTATTCTGTCAGAAAATGTTTAAGATTTATGAGACTTGTGTTTGGAGTTAGGAGAATCCCACTGATTTTAACTAATTAACATTTAATGGAAGAGATCCATAGAAAGGATGTGATGGCAGATGGCCCCCTGACCCTGCCTATGGTCTGAACCACATGATCTCTCAGCCTCTAGTGCTCACAGCATCATTTCCCGGGAGCTTTGGAAAAGCGCTGCTATCCGTATCTAAAACATGGAGGAGCTTATTTACCTATGTTGGTAGACAGATTCAACACTGCCATACTTTAAACTCTTTGGGTGACTCCAGTCTGAAGGAAAAGAAACAAGGAACTACCACTTAAAGTATTCTTAATTTCATCTGTGATGAAGATTTTTCACATTTAGGACTAATAATAATCAAAATTATAACAAAGTGGTTAAAACATTTACTGAGCCATCTCAGTGTTAGTACTGAGGGCCCTCCCATCACCGTCTCAGCTCATCCTCTCAGCAATTCTAAAGGGTAGTGATTATCTGTATTTACTAACTTAAAAACAGTGAGATTCAGAAGGGTTAAGTGACTTATACAAAGCCACCCAGATCATAAATGGTGGTACTTGGATTTTATCCAGGTTCATCTTAAATTCCAATAAAATAGTACTGTCTAAAACCACACACACACACAAACACACACACACAAAACACACTCACACACACACATAAGACAGTGCTTATCACAGAGAAGGAAATGCTGACAGATAAAAACAGAATCTTAATCTTACTGAAAAGAAATTAATTTGTATCTCTTGAGAAACCTTGTGCTTGAGAAAAGTTCTATTACCCATCAACCAATACCCTGAAGGCTCACTGGAGTATGTGTGTCTACTAGAGCATGGATTTAGATGGTGACCATGATAAATAATGAGCGTTGATGGCATGACAGCAAATATTAATCAGTGTTGTCTCCAATGTCTCCTAAGAGACTGTGTTTCTAGTTTCCTAGGTACTTAAATTTCAGAAAGGAGGGGAGATCAACATTACAGAAAGACAACGCAACCAATATGTCTTTGTCTTCATATAACGGCTAAACAGGCGCACATCAAATCTTGTCTGATGTTCCTGAAAATAATGTTACCCCCAGTTGGCAGAGCAGCTTTCCACGCAGTTAGAACAGATCTCTGAATCTCCACTGCTCACAATGTTATTCCCTTTGTCCACACCTTTGTCTGTATTTATTCTTCTCCTTTGATTTCTGTCTTCTCTTCTACCCCAATTTCCTTGAAATTTCTACTTTTACGTTGATTCGGTTTATACTCTTTTAGCTCTCTGTACCTGAGGCATAGCCTAAAGGAGAATAGTGTATATATGGATGAGTGCTTTCCTTGTGTCAGCCAACACTATCTGTAAACCTGAATTCAAGGTTATCCCTCATTTTGAAGACACTATTATAACCTCTGACCATTATCATGAAGTAGGCACAAAATTGAATTTTTCCTTTTAATGGCCAGTGAATCAGGAGAGAAGGCAGTAAAGGATTTTTTTTTTCTTTTCTGTTTCTGTCTTTGTGTATCATTAAAACAAGGGCAGTAATTCTGACAAGGACCTAAAAAGTAGGTGTGATAAATTTTCAGAGAAAATCCCCTGTTATGAGGTTAAATCCTGGGATTTCCAAGTAAGATACAAGTTATGATTGTTTGACTATAGTTCCAATAGGCTAGGCTTGCTGAGTTCAGAGAGGTGTGACTGATTTATATGAAGATGATATTGGTTGGCCTTCTTCTTAACAAAGATGAGATGGGAGGGTGTGTAAAACTAGCCCAGCACATGCTGTTATTTCTGATCAGCTTGGTTTCAACCATGAAGTTTTACCAGAAAAGTCAATAACATCTTTCTTTATATATCTGTACCTTCTGCCAGCTTTGAATATTGGTAACTCTGGAAAATCTTTGAATAATAAAGAGAAAGAAACTGATTGAAAATGTGTTATCAGTTATCATCTGAACCTTCAAAGGACTCCTGGGAGATCTTTAGCCACAAGAAATTCGCTGCTATGTAGTCAGTCATTTTCTTTCAGAAGCAGCTATGGGAGACTGTAAAGGAATTATGCTGAAAATCTTGAGTCTGCCTGCTTCACCAGCTGGGGGTCTTCAGCACACACTTAGCTCTCTGGGTATCTGAGTTGAGGGGACTGGTCACAATCTGCTTGCTTTCAGTAGACTATTTACAAAGGAATATCATTTGTTTGTTTTTCTGTTTTGGATTCTTAATAAAACTGAACATGTAATAAATTTGTTCATGAAAAATAATATTAATACTATTGTATTAGATAGAATAATATTAACCTAGTCAGCTAATCTAAGAAAGCCCTTCATTAAAACAAAAGACCAAACACAATTGTCCTTTTCTATCTTAGAGAATTCAATCTGGAGTGGCTTGGTCCTCTTGGATCCAAACTTTTAGGATATTTGTATCTTTTTGATAAAATGTAAGATTTGACTATAACCTCTGAAAACCCTGTTACACACTTAAAGTAACCTTGGGATTCCTTATAAAATATAATATAGTGTAATACCTTGTTATGCTTTATTTTACAGTATAGTATTTAGGGAATAAATATGTCTGTAAGACATTTCAGTAAAGAAACACTTTTCCCCAAGTATTTTCCATCTGTGGTCCAGGGACTTCAGGAATGCGGGGGTTTTCAGTGCTTGGGGTCCTTTGTGTTCAAGGCAAGCTCTTAGGCTCTAGGAAATATTTATTCACCTTTTCTGCCTTTTCTCTTTCAGGTTCTGTTTGGTAGTCGGGAAAAACTGGCTCAGAAGACAGGAACTTCTGGTTTTATTCAACTTTGCCTTTGATTTATCTAGTACTTTTGGGTCTCTTGCTGCATTTATGGGACTCTGCATATTTACAGGTAACGGTAAAATGTTACAGTCTTTCTGTGACTTATTTCTGCTTTACAGGTTGAATGGAAACTTACTTGTTTGTGGGTTGAAACTTGGAAGCCTGACACAGTTCAATGCCGGAAACACCCCTTAGTCACTCTACCTTCCTAAAACTCTTAGCGGGAAATGCCAACATGGTCTGGGTGGAACATTTTGATGAAGGGACTTTTTTTGCATAAACATAGTGGTAATTTCATTTAACCTTGGGGGAAGGGCTAAAAATTGCCTTATTTCCTAGAAAGTCAACAGTACAATGGTCTTCAAATATCTGAAAGAAAAATGAATGTTTTTAAAATTATTTTTATTTCATGTGTATGATTGCATTGCCTGCATGCATTTAACTGTGAGTACTTGCCATGTTTCCCAAGACAAACAATATTAACGTGTAGCATCTCCACTAACACTGGATATACCGTATGAGGAGATTTTTTCTTAGAGGATTTTCACATAAATGTCTCACCCTGGTCTTTGTAGCACAAATAGCCACAATATTTCCATTTTAATTCCAAACACTTCATAAAAAAACAGTAACTATAACTCAGTAGAAAGGGGTTGTGTTTTTCTGATTTTTCAGCACATAGCTAAATTCAGTGTTTTTCCAAATCAGGTTTCTAGGTACCCTGCATTACAAATTCCAGACCTGAATATTAAAAATTCACATTTTTGGTCCTGAACCCGGATTCCTAATCTAAGCATCCGAGGGAAGAGATAATAAAACAGCAATTTAAACTGATCATGGTGGCCTTTGCCTATGGTCTCAATATTTGGAATGGGATGTTGAGGGCAGAGGATTGCTAGGCCCTGGAGTTTGAATGCAGCCTAGGGGATATATCAGGGCCTTGTCTTAAAAGTCAAACAATCATCCTCCGCAAACAAGCAGTCAATCAAACAAATAAACTGGAAAGAACATTCTAAACAACTCCCAGGTATTTCATAGGATAAGTGTGTTAATGGAAATGCAGAGATAAGAAACAAAGATTGTGTATGCTCATGCAAAGACTCGTAAGGAGAAAATGGACAGGAAGTCTTGAGATGCTGTGCTCCTTTTTCCCTCTCAAAGAATGCATCAGTCATCTTCTAGTCTCGGTTAGCTGATTCTTACTTGGATTCTTATTATTCTAATGTGAACTTATTCACCAACCTTTTCCTATTTCAAAACTAAGAGGTCAGAAGAGGAATAAAAAAATGCCTTATTAAAATTTTCAGCTAATAAAGCAAAGAAAAATCCAAACCACTGCTCTATGATTCTAAACCCCACTTCATATAATGCAAGAACACTTCATAATTCAATATGAGTCTTATGTTTAGAGAGTGTCAGACATCCAAAATTGTGTTTTATTGTAGAATTTTAAGGAATTATTTTTTTATATATCCCCCTAACTGGAATAAAATATTTTCAGCGTAGTGCAAGTGAGATTCATGTTGGGAAAGCAGGATGATCTGGAGAACCTGATCCAGCAGCAGAAGAATCCATGGCAGGTCTGGATTGCAGGCATAAATGATGTAAGACCTTCTGAAATTATCTTTGCCAAAATCTGATAGAAATGATAAATCCATAGGTTCTTATGACTTCTGGCCTTGTGAAGTAGAAAAAGAAATTAAGAGTAGGCACTTTTAACCTTTAGGTAAAAAATAAATAAAATTAAAAAAAAATAAATAAAAAGATGGGGCAGAAGAGATGGATCGGATCAGTGGTTAAGAACATGTTAGGTGCTCTTCCAGAGGACTTGGGTTCAATTTCAGCACCCACATGGTGGTAGTATCTGTCCTTTTCTCCAGTTTCTGTTTCTGGTGAATCAAGGGTCTCTTCTGGCCTCTTTAGACATTGCATGACACCTGTGTACTTACTTGCATGCAGGCAAAACATTCACATACACTGGATGGTTTATATCACTTTAAAGTCAGTGATTAATCAACTTCATCTTATATGACTGGTTTTAGGAGATCAGAGATTGGAATCAAATGTTGGTTTGAGTTTCCTTAACTTTATTCCAGGAGTTTTTCTCCCTGAGCTTTGTGGGAGGACATGTCAGCAAGTTAGATTACATCCTCTTTCTTGACACACTTAAGGAAAATATGTTTCTTATTCTTTTTATTTTAGGGAAATCTAGATCTAACGTGTTACATGGATGAAGATATGCAGATAATTGACCTGGTTGGGGTGAAATATCTATTTCACTGGCCAGAGGGCAAGCAAGTGCATCCTCGAGGTACCACCATCATGGAAAAAGAAGGAAAGAATAAACGATGCGATTTAGGCACGGCACATAGTACCATTGACCATGGCAGGTGTGACTCACAGTAAGTACTTGACCCTTACATGCTCACTACCGTCTCTATCTTTACATTTATCCCCATTATTGTACTAAAATAATAATAAACAGCTGCTATATCTACCATTATCAGAATTCTGTTAAACTGTCTATTATAGTAGTACAATATCTTAATTTAGAAAGTGGAAGGGAAAGTTTCAGGTCTTAGTTTATTAATGTATTTGTGCTATTCATGAAATGATGCTATCAATTAGATATGTTATTAAAACTGAAGTCAAGTTCGCCTTAGTTTACAAGACAAGATGGGGATGAAGGTCAATATGCTTACCGTTAGCCAGCTTCTTCATTTTCTTCTAACCCAGGAGGAGATTTGTGTAATCAATTTCTATAAAATGAACTAGTAAGTCAGACATATGATGTATGTCAGGTTGGGGAAGAAATACAAGACAATAAAAATGCTTTCAAAGCATCCCCATTTCTGAAACATGTATTTGTAGGTTTGCCACCATCTTAGTATGAATTCAGTTGACTTCTTCCATTTTCTAGCTGAGAAAACTTTAGGGTTAAGTGGCTTATCTCCACCCATTCATTCATCCACCAACAATGTATTGAGCTCATCTAAAATAGTGAGCAGTCAAGTTGGAGTCCAGCAGGGAGTTTCTACATAGATTATCCCTACTAAGACATGGAAATCTGAAGGCAAAAATGTGGGTCCTAAAACGTAGACCTAGACCTCTTTATTTTCCAGATCATACTGCTTCAAAGAATTAAACTGAAGACATGAGATGTTAATGAGAATCCTTATATTCTCTGGAGAACCTAGCTGGTTTATAGTGCTGTAACAGCCTAAAATAGGAAAATCTAGCCAAAACCTCTCTAAGGAATTAGTTTCAGCTGAATCCTTTGCATGTTTCTTTCACGAAGTAACTAATACAGAAAAGGTGGTGCTGTACAGCATGGATTCTCTTACTGCAAGATGGAGAACATTTCAAGTCATATACAAAGAAAACCACATGACGGCAGGCAGCCAAAGGGCCTTGATTCCCACAAAGCTGTCTCAGCTATTCTATCATTTTGTGTCTGTAAAAATAGCATATGATGCAAAAGAAGTGTGGGGACATTCTCAAAATGAAATGCAGAAAAGAATTCGTGAAATGTCACTCTTGCTTTTGTGCTTTTTTTTGAATATTAATAATATCTAAAGCCACTTACCTGATACTGTTCCAAGAATCCCATATAAAGTAGGGGACTTATTTCTAAAGGAATTCTATGCCCTGGATGCTGTTTCACCCTCTGACTTGATGCCACTTTGCAGAGAAGGAAAGAGGTTTTTTAAATTATCCAGTCCCCAGGATATGCATGTGATGGGGCTGGAGACTGAAGGCAGGTCACTTGAACATGAGCTCATAAACCATCCCTCAGTTTACTGCTCCTTTCCTATGAAGAAGTGGAGTGTTTCTTCTATAGTGTCTGCTTATACAGACTTGGTTGCATGCAATAAAGTTAAAGGTTTTTATGGAATATGTTAAAATGTCTGCCATTAATAGAGAAGGTCAGATATAGGATATTAGAGCCTTTAAGTAAGCTCGGAATTTGCAATATATTACTTATATATTATATATTTATACATATATAAATATGGGATAACGACTGGGTCTTTCTTCATTGACTTATCCTTGTCAACTTAAGGAAATCCAAACATAAGCGCATGGATATCCTAATACCTAGACATACACTTCTCTATATATAATAGCACACTTCTGTGTTTGTGTGTGTGTGTGTGTGAGTGTGTGTGTGTAAGGCTATGCATATTTTCTGGGTTAGTGCAGAGGATTCTCAGAAAATTTTGTATGGATTTTACTTGTGAAAAAGTTGGGTGATCACATAAAGCTATTTAGTGTTCTTGTTATTTATTTAAAAATCATTTAATGGGAGCTACTATATACATGTAAATCATAACCATGACAAGGACACAGGTGACTGTGTCTAATGGCTTCTCTTAAAGAACTATATTTTGTGATATTTAGAAAAGTCAGACTTGGAAAGAAAGAGTAGAATGATGATGGCAACTGTGGGGAGAAGAATCCAAGGAGACGGCGTTCTGTGATTTTTATGTTTCATTTATACAAAATAAGTAAGTTCTAGAGATCTGGTAGACAACATGGTACATAATGATAAATAAAATGGTGTTCACGCTTTAAGATGCTGTTGGGTCACCTCCTATAAACGTTATCTTTCTGGAAGCAAAACAAAGGAAAACACCAAAGAATACAAAGAAATATTTAGAGATGATGAATATGTTTAGTTCTTTGACAGTGGTGCTGGTACACAGGTGTGGAGCCAAAGGTGTGAACTATGCCTGAATTCATCAGGAGGTGCTCATTAAACAGGGGGAAGTTTATATATCAATTACGCCTTAATGAATCTTGGAAAATGTACAGACAACTATCAATGTATTTAAAGGAGCTCATAATGAGAGTGTGGTAAGTGTTGTGTTCATGTCCCTTTAAGGTAAATAGAGGTATATATTGTAGTATGTGTGTAAACTGTCCCTTGGCATATTAGAAAACTCATTTTTTTGTCAGTACCTTGAAATCTGAATAGGTTGTGTGATGCTTAGTGTTAATTACCAGTGTGACAGAATCTGGAATCACCTGGAGATGGCCTCTAGACATGCCTGTGTCCTCTACATATGCCTGTGGGTATTCTACTGATTGCATTAATTGAGTTGGGAAGACCTACCCCCTGTGAGTAATGCTATTCTCTGGTGGGGGGATCCTAGATGGTATAACCCAGAGAAAGTGGCTTGGGAAGCTGCGTGGATTCATCTCCCTCTGCTTCTTGACTGTATATTGATATTTTGGTATTTCATATAGATGTGTCTTTATCTGAAATGGTTATTAAATATATACGACATCTGCACAGGCAAACATATTCTCTGCCCTAGGATTCAGAAAATCTGAGTGGTCTACCTATATTCTATTCTTATCTTGATTAGTGATGTTTAACACACCAGTTCAAGATCACTTCTCTTATAAGGTCTAAAATTTTTAAGACAATATGGTAGCTTTTCATCACTGTGACAAACTTTTCATCATTGGCAAACTGAAAGAAGGACAGATTCATTTTTTTCTTTTTGTCATGTTTCAGAATGTTCTACCCATATTAGATATCCCACTCTTTCTGGACCCAGACAACACATCCTGACAGACATCCATGATAGCTAGGAAGGAGAATGAGGGAAAGGTAGGACCTAGAGACAAAACATACTCTTCAAAGGCAGACCTGGAGGAACTGTCTCCTGCTGCATTTAGCTATGAGCTCATAAATGAATTAATGTGTTGATGATGGCTGTAGGCTTATGATCCAATCATCTCTCCATGCTGCCTACCATTTAGAAATCAAGTCTTCAACATATGAGCCTTTTGTGATGACCTTTGATAGCTATTTCATAACTCAGTGTGTATGAGACCCTTTATGGCCTGGCAAACCTAGTTATATAAAAATTCTACATTTTACAGAAATTTCTCCTGTACTTCTATATTTTAATGTTTTTTTATAGCTTGTTTATGTGACTTTCCTCAAACACTCTTTCCCATCTGCTTCCTTAATTTATAACAGCAACACGAATCTCTCCTTAATTGTAACTTGGATGCTTCCAAATGTTTTGATTCTGTATAGTCTTTAACCTACAGCTGTAGCCTTTAAAGTTCCTGGGTTAATATGGAACACAGAGATTGTTCCCTTAGGAAACATCACTGGAATGGGAAAGCTTCCGTGCCTTATGAGAGGACGGGTGATACAATGTCTCATGCTGGGTCCAAAGAAACCCTTAACAAAGAGATTATAAATAACTTTTTGCCCATTTCACTTCCATTACCATGACAACCTTCCTCCCATCATGAGAATCTGATTTTTTAACAAAAGAGACAAAGGTGAATTTTGGTAATTGCTTCTCTGTTATTTTTGATGGTCAGTGAAGTCATACAAACCAATCTGAATGTTCTTTTAACTCTTTGTGACCACCACCACACCACAAATTCCACTAACCCTTTACTGCCGGGGTAGGTTGTTTGTTTACTTTTTGTTTTTCACTTTGTTTTGTCTTATTTTGAGCTTGCTTAAGCCACTGAGATTTTGTATCTTTACAACATTGTCTGGTCTGGGCTGACTGATAGATCAGAATCCCTAGGGACTAATTTCACAAATTTTCACTTTTGAAACCTCTCAGCAAGTTTGCAGATATGAGAGACAATTGAGTTTTTCTGACATAGAAATGGCTTGCTCAGGGAAAATACCCACGTCCTCCTGGCTGAGGGAATCATAAAACTTGGTTCTTCCAATCATGAGCTCATTGTTCAGCTCTGTAGCAAATGTCATAATAGAGAAGGCTTCTTCCCACAACAGAGAACTAGAATTTTATATATATAAACTAGTGCTTGCTGCTGCTGTACATGAAGGGAAGGTGCATTTGAGAAGAGTACCAGATCTTCATTTTGATCTTAGCATCATTTAGAAGGTTTAACACATATAACAGTGCCCAGGTCTATATCACCAAAGATTCTGATATATTTGGCAAGTGTTCAGCATATCTAAAGAAATGAAATAGAACAAAAACCTAAAACAACATGTGTACAATGCTTATAATGTAGCATTTATCCTTTCTTTATTAGGAAACTGTGAGAAATAGCAATTATTGTAAAGTCTGCGAACTGCTTGGGATAGAAAAATTGCCAAATGTTCGAGGTTTTCCTTCATTATGTTTTTAGTAGCTTTCTCAGTTCTTAGTGTTAAAATAAGTAATCCTTGAGAGAGAGGGATTAGTTGTGAACTTCATGCGGCTTCATTTCAGGTTTCATTTCATCAAACTGCATAAACAGGAAGGCTTTTGAGAGCTGGGATGATGGCTTACTCATTACAACACACCCAGAGCCTCAGTTGGGCCTAAATGATGCTTTGTAGTTATGGCTCAGAAAACTGGGTAAAATCAAAGTTCAGGGTTATCTCACATCACTAAGCAGTACCTCAAAGTAATATCAGGATAGAAACAGGATTGAACTAATTGTTTCTATTAGAAAGAAATGAATATGAGTCAGAGGGAGGAAATGCTAAGTATTTAAATCTAAGTTCTTACACATTGCAAAAGATAAGAGCCAGTCTTATTTAATAACTTTAGAAAGAGGTCTTTTGAACATCTCTATAAAGGGCAGAGGGTGACACAGTGTCTGTTAGAACAAATCACCTTAGGAGAAAAAGGTAGCCTATCCCAAAACTAAATAAAAGTAAAATTCAAAATAAAAGGGAATCTTTTTAAGCTTTTTTTTTCTTATGCTAAAATGAATAAAGAAAATTGGAACACTAATTTTGGAAATGTAAACAGTATTCTGCCTGAAGACTGAAACAACAGGTAAAGGAAACAGTTCATATAGAAAAACACTCAACTGCACAGAACAAGGTATATTATTTCATGTATGAGAAATTAAAGGAAACATTTTCTGACCCATCAGTGATGATCAGTGATGGTTTGGAAAGGAGAGGGGAGGATAGGAGGGCAGGGGTCAGACATGGGAGGAGGAAGAAGAGAGGAAGAGGAGGGAAGCAAAGAGGGATAACATTCATGTAACAAACATAAAAACCTCAGATTCAACCTCTGAAAATCATTAATCTTTGTGTTTAAATTCAGTAGAATAGTGGTGAATTGGACTCACAATTTTAAAATGAGAAGCCTCATTCTTTAGACAGGTAATATCAATCTTCATACTATGTTGACAAGTTTTTGTGGCTTAAATGTTAAAGAAAACTGAAAAGTTTTGGTGTGATCTTAAATTTTCAAAAATATATTACTTTATGTGATAAAGACTTAACATTTAATATGTTTTTATAATCACATAATTTTTGTCAATGCATTGAACTATCAAATAATTTAAGAGGTTATTTTAGTTTATTTTTGATTTAGGCTTTTTAAACTGACAATATTGAAGGAACATCTTAAGATATTATCAACAAAATTTACAGTAGTGGCTATTAACTGAAAAATATTTATCAAAATTTTCAATTACTTGGCAAGTAGAGGGGAAGGTGAGCCAGCTTAGGTGAATTCTGAATTGTCTCACCAGACAATTAATTCAGAGAGAGAGATATTGATTGTGTGCCCATGCCATGGTGCATATATAGAGGTCAGAGGACAACTTGGGGAAGTTTGGTCTCTCAGTCTACCATGTGTGTCTGCGGAATTAAACTCAGGCTATCAGTCTTGGTGACATGTACTTTAGCTGCTAAGCCATCTTATCTGCCCCAGACATTAAAATTTTTATTAGGAACAAAGTTTGAAATGGGTTCTGAACATTCATTAAGTCCTTTATAGCTAGATGGCAGTGCTAGAGGTTTATGAATGTCTGTCTTTAAACCAATATTGTCAAATATCTACAATATATATAGCCAGACGGTTCATAACTGTGTCACTGTAGGGCAAGAGCAGCTAACACAAATGAATGTTCTTGTTTCAATAAGATTTTATTTACAAAAACAATTGACTAATGTGATTTGACTATTGACATGTATTATGAACCACTGTGTTCCCAACACCTAATGGAGTATCTTTTTTCAGACATAGAATCCTGGAAGAAGAGATGACTTTAAAACCAGAAAAGTCGCAAGGCATCATGTTCTGGGACATTAATCTCCTTAGTGGGTTTCACAGAACAGGAGACAGAGTTTTGTTGGTTCTTGTTTCTCTTCCAGTGAAAAACGGAAATCATCTTTTCTGCCTTACAGTTGTGACAAACTTAAAATGTAAATGATAAGGAAATATTGTAGGTTTCAGGGTGACATAAATATAGTTTCCTTTATAGTCAAGATAGCTATGGGGTTCTTTAAAGGGGAATGGAGAGATGATTGAACTAGTGTAGCCAACTTTCAAACATAAAAAAAGAAGAAAACATCTCTTTCTGATCTGACTTTCATTCATAAATGACTTGACCCTTGTGAGAAGCAGATCTTTTGAAAAAAGAAATCAGCCAAACAATTTCTCCATGCAGATAATCAAGTGGCTTAATACAGCTACAAAGCATCAATGACAAAGAGCTGCAATTTCCCAAAAAGGAAATAGTATGTAGCAATTAGAAATATCAATGAGTGAATAATATTATGAACTCAGAATTATAAATATTAGCTAACAAAAAGTGGGCCATGATTAATCCTTAAAAAGCTCACTTTTATGTATGTTTCCATTCAATGAGCATTTTAAGTTGGTTAAACTTGAGGAGGTATCACTTTATGCATGATTAATCATTTGTTAACGTTCAATGCTTATTTCTTCAGTGTTACAGCTTTCTGAAAATTTGAAATGTATCTCCTCTATTTTTATTCTCTCTTCTAAAAATTCCCCTGAAAGAGCAAATATGAGAAGCTAGAAAGCTCAGAATCAATTTTAAGTGACCCCAGGGCTGATAAATGAGCCCGTGTTCTAAATTTAATCTAACAGTACAAAGATCTCCCCAACTTTTCTCTATAGCTGTAGTCAGTGTGTCTGGTTTTATGTATGCATCTGACTACTGTTCCAAAGTAACGTGATGAATGATAGTCGGAAGAAGAGGAGAGCTATGTCTATAAATGGAAGGACTCCTTAGACAGAGAACTTGAGAATCAAGCTCTAGAAAGGCACAAAAGGAAGCAAGGCAGGAGAGAACATGTGGACCAAAGTGTAACAGCTGTGATTTTCTATGGGAAACTCTAAGAGCAAACTGTTCTGTTTGTTGTTTATCATGGAACCTAATAAACCTCTTAGTCTATAATCCACATAAATGATACAAGTTTAATAGCTGCTTTAAAAAATAGTGTCATTAAGCTGAAATTTATTTAAGCCTTTGTGATATAGTACATCTTGTATATATTATACTATCTGGGTATTCATTTTATTCATGAAAATCATTAGCAAAATCATTAACTTTCTGTCACTGTGATAAAGGACCTGAGATAAACAACTTTCAAAAAGGAAAGATTGATTTTATTTCACAGTTTCAGAGATTTCAGATCTTGGTCAGTTGACTATGCTGTTTTTGACTCTGTGGTGATTCCACACATGATAACAGAAATGTGTGATAGAAGAAGCTATTATGGCAGTCATGAATTCACTTGAATTTTCTTTAATAGATATAGGACTATTCATTTCCCCTTCTGTGAGTTTTGGTAGATTCCTTCAGAGATCCATTTTATCTAATTATCAAAATTGTGAGAATTAAGATGCTGAAATATTGATTTATTATGTATTTGATGGCCACAATAGTACGAATGTTGCCTCTTTCATGTTTCTATATTAGTCATTTCTGTCTCCTGAGTATTTATTTAGCCTGAGTAGAGATTAATCAGTTTAATTATCTCATTTAAGAACAGACTTTCAGATTTATTATTTTTCTTTACGTTTTAATATTTTTGTTGATTTCTGCTTTCTTTCTTTTTGTGTTTTTGATACAAAGTTTCATATAACATCAGCTGGCCTGAAACTTGCTATGTAGTCCAGGCTGGTCTGCATCTCACAGAGATGTTTCTGTCTCCCAAGTCCTGGCATTAAAGATGTACTACAGGCCCAACTTTTTTTTTTTTCCATTATCTTGGGCTTATGTTTTTTTCTTTCTAATTTCCCAAACTAGAATCGTAGGTTACTGATTTCAGATCTTACATCTTTTATAATATTCACTGCTTTTGCTATGTTTCGTGTAATTTAATTAAAAATATGGATTGAGAGAATTTCTACTTTGAGATGATTTATTGTAATATGAGAGCTTACTTATGCGATTTCGAATATTTGAATACAGTAAAGATTATTGCCTTGCACCAGATTTGATAAATGTTCCATGTCAATAATAAGGAATGTATATTCTGCTGTTCTTGTATGAAATAGAATATAAATGTCAATAATATCTGGTTGATTGATGATGTTGTTGAAATAACTGTCTATTGACCGATTTTCTGCCTACTGGATCTGTCAATTACTGATAAGGAGTGTTGATGTCTATGAGTATTTTTCTTATGGTTTTTCATATTTTGGCTCTCATATTTTATTTTGATTTATTCATTTTTATTTTATGTGCATTAATATTTTTGTCTACATGTATGTAAGTGCACCCACACATGTAATGCCTGCAGAGGTCAGAGGAGGTTGTCAGATCCACTGGAACTGGAATTACAGATGATTGTTAGCTGCCATGTGGGTGCTGGAACTGAACCTGAGTCCTCTACAAGAACAGCCAGTGCTCTTATCTGCTGAGTCATCTTTCCATCTGCTGTCTCAAAAATTTTAAGTGTTCAATGAGCATATACAGTCATGAGTCAGCTTCCTTCCTCAGAACATTTCAAATTCAGTTAATAATAGCAGTAGAATATTTATAACGTAAGATTTGCCATTTGGCCATTTTCATATTTAGAGTTCAACATCAATAGATATAGACATATTATTCATATTCTTATATGGAATCATTACCACTGATGATAATTAAATTTTTTTGTTGTTGTTGAAAACTAGGTCTATCTCAGTTAAACTATAATTCTTCATTTTTCTTTACAAACACCAATTCATTTTGTGTCTGCATTTTTTGGCTGTTCTCATACTGTAGATAATATAAATTAGTTTGTCCTTTTGTCTTTTTGTTAGATTTGGATAGCTTTCAAAGTTCCACGATGTTGTAGTCTGTTACAGAATGCCCTTCTATTTTTAGATGGCGAGTATTCTGTTGCATATTTGAATTATGCCCATCTTTTGGCTATTGTGAATAGCAACATGGGTGTGCACGCATCTGTCATATAATTTGCTCTCTTCTTTCTTTTCTATTTTCTTTTCAGCTTTTAGCTGGGGTTAAACCCAAGACATCATACATACTAAGCAAATGCTATGTTACTATACTAAACTCCTATTCATTCATATCATAGACTTTTATATTCTGAACTTTAATCTAGACAGGGAGGCATTTGAGATTGGTCTTTCCATTCAATTTGGTTAGCAATTTAAAAACACAGGAGTTGCATTACATTATTTTAACAGGCCTGAGTGATGTGAAAAGAGCAAGCTAACCTTTTTAGCCAGATAAAATAAGTGTAACCTGTTTAACCATTCAGTATAATTATTATCATGCAATATGTTATTCTTGCATTTCTAAATGGGAAAATGTAACATTCTTGAGACAAAATAATGCTTGTAAAATCTTTCCATGTTTAATATCACCACAGGTGTCACTCTGGATAAAGTGACTAGGATAGGTCCCATTGGTTTCTTTGCATGCATTCTTGATCCTGTATACCCAGTCATACTTTTAAGTTGATTAGGAAATACCTTAGTGTCACATGTCCAGAACCAAGTGAAAAATCTGGCATATAAAGTAGTCAAACAGTCATTTACAATGACAAAGTCACTTTTCCTACTTACAGATTGGGAAATGAGTGATTATGCCTTCTGTTGTTTTTATTATACATTTTATATAATTTATTTTCTCTAAGATGATTATATACCTCAAAAATAGTGATTAGAGTCTTCAATTGTTGTGACTTAAATTGTGTATTCTCAGAGTAACTTTGCTAAAGCTGTACTCCTCAGTTTGAAGGTTTATGAAGCTGAGAGACTCATGGAGTCATGGGGGTTACTAATGATGGGAGTAGTTTCTTCTGTTTTGTGAAACTTTTTCCATGGCTTATAATTGTTTTGAAATCTGGTGGCTTAGCTTGGGTGTGGAATGTCTCCCAATGGCTCATGTGTTCATTTGAGAGGCTTGATTGCCAGCTTGGGGGCAGCAGTGCCTTGTGCAAGTTATGTCCTTGGGGGCATGTTACATCTTTCTCTTTTTGCTTCCCAAGCTTCATGCAGAGCGCAGGTTTCATCTATCTATGCTTCTGCCATGATATGCTCTGCTATCACAAGCTCAAAGCAACAACGTCAAGTAATTATGTCTCTAAACTGGTGTTCCAAAATAAACCGTCTGTCCTGTAATTGTTTATATAGTGTATATTTGTCATAGTAATGGAAAATTGACTGATATATGGTTATGATGCATAGGAAAAAGGTTTTTTATGTAAGGATTAATATCATGCCAATAGTCTAGGTATATTACTCCTTAATATAACTTTAAATGTTAAAGTTTTCTTTATTGTGTATCTTTATTCATCTTCTTTGCTTCCTCTGTGGTTCTGGGAGACTCCTTTGAGCTTGATCCTAACCTTGCTGAATTTTTTTAGCTGTAATCCTGTTACCATTCAGAAACCTTGTTGATTTCACAGTAAGGTGCAGTGTTTTGTATATGCCTAACTCTCCACTCACCTTCAGTGGGCTTGGCCCCTTCGTGGGTTCTGATGCGCATCTTGACCACTTATGTTCCAGGGTATTAGTGATCAACTTTTTTACATTAAGACAGGATGTTGTTATCTTCAAAGTTCATCCTTGAGAACAGTTGAGCCGTAACAAATAACACCCTCCCCCCAAAAAAATTGTTTAATGTTTATCTAAGGTTTTGACATGGTGGTTGGCAGCATCTGTACCTATCCTGGGGACATGTGGCCCTTTTCTTTCCTTTATATCATGTCAGCTTCAGTTAAACTCATGTTGGTTTAGATCTGGTCATTTATTTTCCCCTGGGGAAAAGAAGCTAGTTAGAGAGAATGGACTATTTTAGGTGTGTTTTTAAATGTTAACTTTGCCAGTGCCCCTTCCAAAAACAGGAAGTTTTCTTCTATTCATCATCCAAAGAACCCCAGTGAGATTCAGAGGATCCCCTAAGACTGTCCCATGCAGGAGATTGTTCTCTTAACTGGTTCATGCTTGCATCCAGCTGTTAGTCACTTCTCCTTGGAATCTTTCTGCCAGAGTTGAGATACAGTCTTGGATCCTCCTGAATTTGTTTCTGCATATTCTCCTGTGTCTCATTTGTGAAGTGAAGGTTGCCCTGTGATTTCAGTTCTCTAGGGAATCTCTGTGTTCAGTTTCTGTCTTGGGTTAATGGGAGAGATAACATATAAGCTCAAGCTGGACCAGAAACCAGAAGTCAGATATTATAATAATTTACCATGATTCTTCTTTCCTCTCTAACAGTGCTCAGCTTCCCTCCATTCATTGCCAGGTGCCATTTACTTTGCTCTAGGACCTTTCAGCATACTTTTCTCTTCTGATTAGTATGTACTTCCATAAAAACTTAATCTACTCTGAACTCTCTATGGTGATACTAGTATACTGTACACTATAGTAATGCAATATGATTCTCTTTATTTGTAATCATTTATCTTTATTTTATATACACTCACAGTATGTATATATACATATTTGCATATGCATATACATGGATCTATATATGTATAGATATCTGCATCTCCATGTGTTCATGACTATATGTCATCATATGCCAATTATTTGATCCATTCTCATAACTACTCTCTTGAATCTCATCACAGAATTCTCATCGTATCTGATTTTAATTACCAATGTACATATAACAGATTATTTATCTGATAATGGTCACTAGATAATTTTTCAAATGACTCTTTTTCTTTGATTTTCTGTAATTTGAAAACTGTAAATGTTTGTATTTCAAAATATTCAGTTTTTAATATTTTTATCTATAATTACTCGCTTTCAGGGCAAGAGAGTTTAATATATGCCCATTTTACTGTTCCTCACATAGCTCGCCAATCAAATCTAACAGACTTAGGATCAATGGACTCACAAATAATTCTATCACCTGAGTTTGGAGTGCTCAGTAACTAGATTAATTTTTTCTGACATGAGTATATGTGCAGTGGGACCTCTTCTCAAAGGTTAATGGAGTTTTGCTTCTTTACTGAATCATCAATAATTTGGGGTATATTTAATTTGTAGATTTAATGTCTTCAGATTCCTTTCCTATTTTCATGTAAGCATGCCTGTTATTCTTCCTGTGTGTAGATATATTTTTACCTCTGGGCCTTACCTGAAAGTTGTAAATATTCCCTTCTCTGCACTTGGCAAGTCTTAAATGGTAATGATTTGGAGATTTATTGAGAAGGAAAAGGATTAACATTAATCAGGATTAAGATAGGTAGTTGAGTAACCCAGGCTCTTCCCTTAATTAGCATGATATGAAGAAATGGTTCTGAAGTGGAGCTGTGAGGGTGTAGCTAAGTTTAGGAAGTGTGCCTCCTCACTACTGTGGGAAAGAGACTTTTCAGCAAAATTTAGTAATGGATTTGCCTCCAACATGTTGTTCTCATGGACTGGGTCTTAAAATGTACTTGCTTTAAAAGCAGACGATGCCTGGCATCACACATGTGTCAGATACTTTGTGATATCATTATTAACATGTTGTGGGAGGTGGGCAGCTATTTATTTGGGAAGACAGAAGTAGAGTCAGTGATGAACTATGAACTCAAGGAGATTTTAAATATTTTATTTATTATTTTCATATTTATTTCATGATGTCAGTTCCTCTGTACCTGGAATTATGTTTGTTAGTTGTCCTAGCTTGCTTTCAATTGTTGTGACAAAACACTCTGACCAAAACCAACTTTGGGAAGAAAGGGTTTTCATTTGACTTACATTTTCTGGTCACAGTTCATAACTGAGGGAGCCCAAGGTAGGAACTCAGGGTAGGAACCTGGAGGCAGGAGCTTCAGCCAGGAGCATAGGCCATGGAAGAATGCTGCTTACTAACCTGCTCCCCTAGTCCATGACCAGCCTGCTTTCTTACATAATACAGAACAACTTGTCAGGAAGTGGCATTGCCAAGAGTAAGCTGGGCCCTCCCACATCATTCAACAATCAAGAAAATACCCCTCCATATGGCCACAGGCCAGTCCAATGGAGGCAGTTCCCTAGTTGTGGCTCCCTCAACCAGGTGTGTCAAGTTGACACATAGAGCTACTCAGCACAGTTGCCATTTGGGTGCTGAGAACTAAACTCGGGTCCTTTGGCAAGAGCAGCCAGTGATCTTAACCACTGAGTCATCTCACCAACCCCTCAAAGAGGTTTTAAATTTTCCTCTCTCTATTTTCCCTAGCATGCCAATCAGAAGAATTTATAAACATTAAATTACAACTAAATTCTATAATTTTAAGATCTCATTTTATAAAACACTTAAGATATTATATTGTAAGTAGCTTTGCCTATTACAAAATGTGCAAATATAAAATATAGAAGAATGTTCTCCTGCTAGGTGATCACATGTCACTCTAAATTATACCGGCAGAACATGCAATCGGAAAGCAACTCGTATGTAGTTTAGAGCATGATATACGGTGGTGTGCTTTCGGTGTGAAATCAGCGAGTTCATTAGGAAAATAAAAGAACAGAAAGTAAGAGCATAGAGGCACGGAATAGATAACAGAATCTCATGAAATGAGGCATTCACAGCCTCCGACAGAGACAATGGGAGCAGCCTAATTGAGAGAACAACCACAGGTAAAACCATCGAATCCAGACTTACAAACATCTGGCAGAAATCTACTAGGGCGGAAGCCGCGGTGCTGGAGATCCTGATTGAGAGTCTCTGCATTAAGGAACTTCTGTTTCTTTTCTCCCACTGCAGGCATTTTTAAACAACAGTAACCTCATTGGAAATGATTTTCCATCTAAGCTGCTCTCTGGGACACAGTGGTTTTAGTACACTTAGATCTTCTTGGTTTTGCCTCTCCCCTTTATAGAAAGCCAGGGGCCAGTCCTTCTGGCATGGACATGTGGAGGATACTTTGACACAAGCATATTTGAGTCTGAAATTGAGGAGGAGTCTACCCAAATGAACTTCCAGAGTTCATTTGTAACAATTTAATCAGCATATGGCAATTTATCACTATAATGTATACTACACAAGTCTAAACATTTTACCTGTAGCTATTTTACAACTTGATGAGCTGCTCATCTTCTGTTCCTGTTGGTTATTCATATTTACGCCAATGAAAGTGTTAGAGGCAGTTAAACACTCATCGTCATGATGAGGTTTTAATAGCCTGTGGGAGTAGATCAGAGGTCTTTAGCCTCTCATTGCTAATCACTATGTGGGCAGACTACAACTGGCCAAAGGCTGAGGACAGTCCCCATCCTTTGAGGAAAGTGGATGTTGTAGCCAAGGCTCAGTATCTGGTGCTTCGGACTTTGAAGGGAAAACTGAAGCTGGCGACCCTTCACAGGGCAGCACAGATTTTCTGGGCAATATTATTAACCACAATGACTTTGCTCTTGCCTGAACATCTCCAAACATTTTCAAATGGAAAGTTTTAGTTTTTATTAAAAGTATTTGGTTCTAAGTTTCTGATTCTGTGTATTCAACCCACAGTCAGAACATGATCAGAGAGAAGACAAGGCAAAGGAGACATAAGAACAGAGTCTTTGTGTTATGCCCCTTCATGTTCTCAACCTCTGAAGAGTCAAATCCTAAAATTGGCAAGTCTTCCAACTCTTTGTTCTCATTTATTTTTTGCTCTTCCATTTTTTATGCTTATGAATTTAAAGCACATGTTCAAACAAAGGCAAAATGGGTATAAATGATGATAAATTCAGATGACTACTACTAATTTCATGTGAAAGGTAACCTTTTCTGGGTGAAGCATAGTTGTTAATACTGAGGTTTGTAATAGAGGAATTTGGGTCTTTTGATAATAAATTTGTTCTTCTGTCTTTTCTTGAACAATAAAAGGCTTGTCTTCTTGGCGCATTGTATAAAATGTTATTTACAACTATGAGGCTTTTATTAGGACTCATGCTTAACCAAAATTCTGCCATTAAAAAAAGTAACCAAATGCTGTATTTAACAAACATACTTATTTACGTACAGAAATAACATAGTCCTGCTTAATCAAAGATTTGCAGCATTATTAAAATGTAAATTAGATTAAGACTGAGTTCAATGGATGAATGAATTGCAGACAGACAAATTTTCATCTATGCATCCTGCTGTGTATGATCAGGTAAAAGTTGGTACAAATTAGGTAGCAACCAAGTGAGACTCTTACTACGTGAATATAGTTCTAACTAGTCTGAAGCTAGTTATTGGACACTCAGTAAGGTCATACAGCTATGGTCTTTCAGTTTTCATGTTCCTTTCTTTGTGTTTGAATTAGGATGACCCCCAAATCACTGTGAGAACCTGGGTGAAGCTAGACAAAATTATAGTGACCTTCTGTTTCAAGTCTTGGTAAACATTCTTCATAAAGTCACATAGTAAGTTTTTTGGCATTGAATCCTATGATGACCTCTATAAATGCTGGTCAGCTTTACCATGAAGGCACAAAAACAGACATATGTAGTATATACAAATATGAGTTTGATCAGACTCTGTTTGAAGCTTAATGGCAAATGTGGCCATCAGTAAAATAGTACTATGGGCTGTAGTGTGAAGACCTCTGATCTAGATATAAACTTATAAAACATGTCTGTCCTTAGGAACATCTATTGACATTGCATTTATATGTGATTATATCAGTCATATGCAGTATATTGAAAATGTCCAAGAACTGTATATGGCTACAGGTACCAAACTGGAGCAATTAAGGTGTAGATTCCCCTGTGGATGTAAGTTTCTACCTGAACTATTTATTTCATCATAGCCCTATTGTTTGTCTGCATAGAAAATTTTACACTTCTGTGGCTACCTACATTTATCATTGATCTAGCCACAGAAAATATCAGAACACTTATCTAGCAGAGTTCATTGCTTCCTAAAATACATTCAAAGCCCTTCTAGAGTTATATCAACTCTAATTTAGGAAATGGTTTTTGTTTGTTTCTGTTTTTGAGACAGGGTCTCCCAGTGGCCTCAGCTGGCCTAGAACTAGCTATGTAGAATAGGCTGACCTTGATCTCATAAAAATCCTCCTACCTCTGCCTCCCAAATGCTAGAATTAAAGGCATGAACTACCACACCTGGCTGATTTAGAAATATTTTAAATAGTAAAGTAAACTAAAAATCTTGGTGGTGTCAAACTCATGATCCTGTATCTGTCATCGTCTTATACGGGAAGAAGCATACCTACCCAATCTTACAAAATGCGGTTTTGAAATACTGTGCACTCTTTGAGGCAAATGAACAATGACATGGAGAAAATCAAGAGTATATGGCAGCAGAAATAAATTAAGGGAAGTTAAATTAATGTGACGCCTCGCATAGCCTGAGTAGAACGTTGAGAATTTAGGTCTTGATTTTCCATTTTTTCCACGTGTGTTGGCCATAAACTTTCAATTCCATTGTTTTCTTATCTTGAAAAGAAAGAGAGTAGAAAGAGAGAAAGAAGGAAAGAATGAAAAAGAAAGGACAAAAAAAGAAAGATTCATGCTCCAAGGGGGTTGTGACCATCAGTAAGATAATTAAGGCTGCTCAGCCAGCACAATGCTCAGTTCATCATCACTCTCCAGGAACAGCTGCCCTGTTTTCCAGGCTGAAGAAGGGGAAACCCCGTAATAAGGGGCACTGAGAGTTCCTGACACAGAGCATGTCATGTCTAACGGCATGAACAGGGTAAATGTGAGGAAGAAGGACAAGCTAAACACATGAAAGCATAATTAAGAAGCAAAGATCAGGAATGTTTTGAGAAAACTGATTAAAAAAAATGCAGGCTCATGGAAAGAAGGTTTGAAAATAAATGAAAATGTGAATCTTTTTTAATAGAGAATATGCAAGGTCTGGTCAAGTGAGATGAAAGTTCTGCAGATACCTTGGTGTGTTTTAAGTGCTATCCAAATATAATGAGTCACTACTGATATTCTCAGGAACCCTGGGGACCCTCAAGAAATCAGGCAGCAGATTCTGGCATTATGAGAACTCATTCTTCCATCCTCTTCCATTACTTGGGGTGTGAATACACAGAGGATTATAGGAGGAAGCCAGAAAGAACAATGGTGCCACCTCTAGCTTCCTGCTAGCCACCCACTGGAACCTGACCTAGTTTTCCCAAGACAGAGGTTTCTGGGACTTGGGACTTTTGACATTATACCTAGACACTACTGAGTTCACTCCATTCTCCCCAGTATACATCAAGAATGCATTAGTGAGGTCTGAGACTGTGAGCGTTAGTGACATGAGTCTGATGTTAGAATTATGCATTGGATTAATTCTTTTTACAAACATACCATCCTAGGTATCAAAATTAGAAGAAGCCCTAGAAATCTATCTTGTAATATAAAACTTAGAACACAAGGTACTGGCATGTTTTTTTAAACAAAATCTCACATATGAATCCTTCATGGGAAAAGGTAGAAGTAGGCACACTCATCTGTTCTTAGTTTCTTTCCTTATTCTCACCCAACAGAATGCGTTTTCAGATGTCATTGAGATTTCCAAGATCACTAGTAGGAGAGACTTCATCTACTCTGACCCTATAATGTCACAAAGTAAGGCTCCAAGATATCACTCCACGCTTATCAGAGGCATGAAATCAGAGTGATACTTCAAGGATCGCACACGGCAATAAGATCCCTAGAGTTCTGCTTGAGTTTTGAATTATGATCTGGATTTTAAAAATCTGGATGCTAGTTAGGAGTTTTGCAGCCATCTGAATCCCTGTTGCCTGATATGTAGTCCAAGTTTATTTTTTTCCACAATTGCAGACCTATACTGAGTTTTACTGATTAAAATCCTTTGCTTTTTCCCTCTTTCTGGACGACTCCAATGCTTTGGTAGGAGTTGCTTTCATGTTCTGGACTTTTCAGTAGCTGGGAGGCTTTTCTCTAATGGAAGGACTCCCAGTCTCTTTCCTTGGCCAATTCTATAATTTACTTTTATTTTATTTTATAACTTTTATTTATTTATTTATGTTTTTTGAGACAAGGTCTCTCTGAGACCATGCAAGCCTAGAACTTGCTATATATACCATGCTGGCCTAGATCTCACAGAGATCTGCCTCTACCCCCAAATGTTGGGATTAAAAACATGCACTACCACACACAGCTAGCCATAAAATTTTTATATCACAACTGGAGCTGAAGGGAAGTCTTTGAAACTTGGAAAAATTGGGCCACAATTGATTTGAAAGAGTACATCATCATGAAATAATTCCCTTCATTATGTATGGGGACACAGAAGGAGATGTGCAATTATTCCTCATAAAATTTTCATACGAAAAATACCATATACAGAACGAATGCTGCCTAACAGCATAATGCACTGCATTTATTTCTGTGGTTGCATTGCCCCTTTGTCATTGTATTTAGAAAACATGCTTCAGATATAGTGAGTAGATACTATGAGTTATATTTCCTCTGAAATGATCCATTGAGTTTTGGAGTCTCACTAATGTTTTGTCCTGTTATGAAGAAATCTATGTATGTATGTATGTATGTATGTACGTGTGTATGTGTGTATCTATCATCTATTTATCTACTTATCTACCATATATCAGCTGTCATTTTATCTGTCACCCATGCATATATCAATCTATATTCTATAATATCTAGGTATCCATCACTGATATATCTCTGTTATCTGTCTTTAATTTATCTATAATGTCTCTCTGTAACTTGTTTGTGATCTATGTATCTCTTGTCTATCTGCCTGCCTATATATTCGTATTTTCATTTATTTTTATTTTTTATGTGTATAGTGTTTTGCCTGAAAACATGTAAGTGTACCATGTCAGTTAATTGCCTACTGAAGCCAGAAGATGTTGGCTATCCTGGAACTGGAATTAAGGATAGATGTCAGCTGTGATGTGGGTCCTAGAACTGAACCCTGGTCTTCTGGAAGAGAAATAAGTGCTCCTAACCACTGAGACATCTCTCCAACCTCACCTCTTATTTTATCTGAGGAACTTATGTCTGACATGAGGATGATAACTAATGCTTTTTATTACCATCTGTTACCCTTTGTGGTCAGTTTTTCTGAAACCCATCAGTCTTTGGAATCTGCATTGCTATGTATATCCGAAAGATTGCAAACATCTCTGAATTCCCCTTCCCACTCATCTCACTAAAAGCAAGTTCCAAAATAATGAATATTTACATAAAGGGGTTAGTTGTCTTTTTCTCTCACACAAAGATCCCCTCAGTTGAAACACAGAATTCATTTCAGTGAGGCCATTCACCACTGCAAGACAAAAGGTAAAAATATCCAATTCACAAAATCTGATATAAATTTGACTTTTTGCTCAGCTTAAATGGGAGAGAGGTTCTTAATTAAGTAAAAGTCATCTCCTATGGATGAGGACATCGAGGAAGATTTAAAACTGAGGAAAGTCTTCAGAGTTAATTCTCCTCAGTGAAAGGCCGCTCATGCTTTTTCCCTCAGTGGACTTTCTAATAACACTTTGTGGTTTTTCTTTTTTTATTAATTTAATTTTGGGGAATTTCATATAATATATTTTGATCATTTAGATCCCCTCCCCTATCTGCTTCCCCTGACTACCCTGTGTTTCTCTCTCTCTCTCCCTCTCTTTCTCCCTCTCTCTCTCTGGTTTCAGAGAGTTGCCAAGGCCACTCAGCACATAACACCAGTGTCCCTGAATAAAGACCCTGACAGGCCATTGTGTGTAGCTACGAAGTTGAAGCCTGGTTGGAACTGGAGACCCCAAGACATTGAAGATACTAGATCTGTGAGACATTTGCCAAGGAGAGCTACAGAGAGAGGGAGTGGTATCAGCCCAAGAGAGAGATGTGTACTGCATGTAGCAAAGCTGGAGGGGCTGAGCAGTCTAAGCCCTTTTAAAGTGTTAGATTCAGAGAGCAGTACAAAGAGCAAACAGGGAAGAAGACCTGTGGGAGCCCTTCAAAAAATCAAGACTGTTTATTCAGCACAACGAGAGGCAGCAAACTTCCTATAGGAAGGGTGCTCTATAGAGAGGGAGTGGTATATCTGGGATTGTATAGGGACTTCGGAATGAGGTAATTGTTGAAGCTGTAGGAGGCTATGTGCAGTTCAGGGCATTCTTGAGAAATTTATGGTTTTCTCTTCCTGGGACTGCTTGCTCAGGGCAAGCTTATCTTGAGAAACAGGCTTAATTGATAACAGTGGGGCAGAAGTGAGACATGTCTCAGGGAGCTTCTAGTTCCAATGAGGAAGTCAAGTCCCAGACTTCAAATCCAAGGCATCTTATTGCCCTCTTTCACCTCTGCAGGCATTGCATGACATGGCTGTACTTACATACATGCAAACAAAAACACTCATACACATACAATAAAAATAAGTAAATAAAAAATTTAAAGAGACAGCAAATGTAAATCTTCATTTATTGGTAGTGTTTAAAATGAAGTATATGTCTATCAATTTTTGAGAACTCATGGCATCCTTCCTCTTATTTCCCCAAATTGTCCAAGCAGGTCAAATATTGCACCACCATGCAAATTTTCTATATTATATTAGAAAATTTACTGTTAGCTCTGATGTACCCATATACTTTTTATTAAAAAATGTGTTTTGTTTCCTATTTTGGCAGTATTGTTTTCAGCTTTCTGTATTGAAACACAGGTAAATATATCTGTTAGCACACATTGTTTTAGAATCACTGTGCACATTGAACATGGAGGTGTGTTTCATTCCTATAAACCAGGGACCTGATAGTTTTCAGACTACCAGATATGTCATTTTCATAACATCTGTCTTCCCTTAGAGGACAAGAGGTTCTTCGTAATAAAAGGTGTATTGATTCAGATTACTTGTATTCTAACAATGAGCAATTATGGAGTTATCAATAAACAGGATAGAATTAGTAAGTGAAGGTAAACATTCATTCAATATTCTGGAAAGGTTTAGCAAACCTACGGTGCAATAATAAAAATGGGATGTCTCGTTTAGAATGATAAGATGGCTGGCATTTTGTTCTACCCTGATACACTGCTTTTGGAGTCTGCCTGTTAAGGACAATTATGGAAGTGCTTTTCCTCAGGGACATATATATGCTAAAAGGACATGCAAACAAAGATCGAATCTTCCTAAACTGTGTTTTCAGTGAAGATCATGTGGTTTCCTAGCAAACAAAACATCAGCATCCGTTTACTCAGAGTAAGACCCCTGTCTAAGTCTTCAATGTAATAACCACATAAGCTCGGTTCGTGGACCTCATCAAAATATTCTTCTACTATGTATTCAGAGAAATCAAGTCAGGCATTGCTCAGCAGGAAGAAAGTGGTGAATGATGAGAATGACAAAAAAGAGAGGACAGAGAATAGAGGACTAAGAGCTCTCAGAACTGCTTAGGTGTCAGAATGTGGATTTACTTGAATCCTGAGAAGAACAGGTTTTTTAACCACATTAACTGATGACTACATGAGTTCTACTATTCATTTTCTATCTTTCACCTATCTATATATCTATTATCTCTCATTTTTCTATCTATATCTATCTATATCATCTAACTATCATCTATCATCTATATATCTATCATTTATCTATCACCTATCTTTCATTTTCCATCTATCATTTTTCTCTCTTTCTATCTCTTCTCTCTCTTTCCTCTTTTGACTCTCTAATACTCTTTTACATTTCCAGTCTTCCTCACTTCCTCCTCCCCCTTTTAAAATAAATATGACTGCATTTCTGACACTAGGAAACAAACAAGATTTGGTAATATGAAAAGTATTTAATTGTAGAAAAAGTCTAAAGAAAGTATCTGATATTCTACTTCTGAAACAAGTCATGGTACATGATCCCAAGGCTTCTTCTATGATGTTGATAATGATAAGAATGGTAGTTCATCAAATTATACAATTTTTTTTCAGGAAAGAGTATTTCTTTTTGACAAATGTAAAGTTACTGGGCAAAATATTTTGTATGAGCTAACACTGAAATGCCAAACAGCCAAACAAATCAGCTTGGACATGGTGAATACATGGCAAGATCGTGATGCTTGTAAAGTATGAACCACACCTGCCATTCAGAACCATGGCGCAGTGACACAAGCCTGTAACCCCAGCACCTGGGAGGTGGAGGACCGAATAGTGCAAGGCCAGCCAGGGATTCACAAGAGATCATCTCAAAGAAAAGCAGTACATTTGTGCAGAGTTGTTCACCTCTTTTTATAGTCATGCATAAGCATTTTTAGAACTCCTGGCATAATTTATCTCTTAAGAGTCTCATCCTTGGATAATAAGGTTTATAGTTCTGCTGACTGAAGTTTTTAACTAAGAGACATGAATGTTTCCTTAATTTGTCTTCTTCATCCTAAATTACCTTGGAAACCTTAATATCTCTGAGATCACATATTACATATCAGCCAAAATTACACTCTGCAAAGGAAAACTCATCAGAAGTGTTAAGATTTGGGGTGTGGTAGCACAGTCCTGTAATTTCCAAACTTGGGAGGCTAAAGCAGGAAGATGGTGAATTGCTTGGATATATAAGGAAAGCCCTCAAATACAGAACAAAACAAAATGAAAAAGTTATGATGGACGTGTCCTGCGTGTGTGTGTGTGTGTGTGTGTGTGTGTGTGTGTGTGTGTGTGTGTATGACCTACTGCTAGTTTTTCAATACTCTATACTGTCATCTCTTAATATTTAAGGTACACAGAAAGAAATTGTTGGTGACCAGTATCCCCCAAGAAAAGTGTAAAATGAGTTCTCAAAATTTAGTCCCTCCTCATCTTCCTCCTCCTGTTCCTCCTCCCTCTCCCTTCACCCATCCTTCCCTTCCTTCCTCCCTCCTTCCCTAACTTCCTTCTTTTCTCCCTTCTCTTTCCTTCTTCCTTCCCTCCTTAAATCAGCGTCTTTCTACTTAGCCCTGGCTGAACTTGGATTCATAATTCTTTTGCATCTGCCTTCTAGATGTGGGCATCACAGCTGTGTACCATCACCACACCTCTCTGCTCGTCTCCAGTGAAGGAAGCTTTCTTATACTTGACTTACACATGACAATTTATAATTGTCAGAAATATCATTGTCATGTGTCAGTAGCCAAAAGAATGTGCCAAAGTCATGCTTCCTTCTCCATCAAGAGACAGAACAAACACTGAGAAAACTGTACTGTGGACTGAGAAATGTGCCTTAGAATTTGCATCCGTCTCATGTTGTTTTTAAATGTTCCAGGCTTATTTTTCCCCTCTTGATTATGATATAATTTATAAAATGTTTGTTTATTTAGGGTGTATGTTTTGAGAATCTGAAGTATGTATACACTGTGACATTATCACCACAATCAAGCTAATTATATCTATCATCTCATATCTTAATGTGTGATTTTACAAAAACATCTTAAATGTCCAATGCTCAATTCTCATTTCAAATAGTAGTTATGATGTCCCCTAAGCTACTGAGTAACTGAGATGTTCTGATGATAATATTTCAAATTAATCAGAAATGTAGAATTTAAAACATGACAGAAAAATCAATATATCAATTGCAATTAATAAATTTACCCGTCTTTTCCTCTACTACTTCTTGATAATGAACAAATTATTGAGCTAGTTATGTTAATGGCAGTTATATGTTGAGGTTGAGAGGACCATGTATGTACTATTGTAAATTACCCCACATTATCTGATGTCTGTGTAAGACAAATAACCTTGCCAGTTTCTCCACTGCCCAGGTGTACCTCATTTTATTTAACCAAAGGACATTTTGATGGATTCCAAGGGTCTTTTGAAATTATGACTAAAATGGTGCTATGTTCTTATCCTTATGTTTTTTTTTTATGTTTTAGGATACTTCATGTAAATATCAAAGATTGTGAATTCATATGGCAAGAGTACAGGTGGTCCTAGAAATCCCAAAGTGTCGATGTCATTGCATTCTTGGGGGCCTAGAATTGGAATTACTATTATTTTGCATTTGTGCCTGCATTTGATGTCCCTGTTTTAGAATTTTATAATTATAAGAGACATGTAATTTCACCTCATTCTTTTGAGTTTTCAATGAATAGACTTTGTGCATAAATGCCATCTATATATGCTATTTCATAAGTCTCTTCTGATCCATGGTTTTTAATATAGTAATTATGAATCTTTAATGTATGTCCTGTTTTGTTTTTTTCTTGGCTTTATATATAGTTAAGTTGAATTTTAAAACTAAATGCTGATCCAGAAATTTGGAGACCTATGAAGACCATGATTAGAATCTCAGTTACTTCCAGTCCTCAAATTTTATGGTTCTAAGATATTTGGTTATGAGAGAGAAGCAAGCTGTCTTGATGTCTGCTTCTGTCTCAGCCAGATCTGATAGAGCATCTACCTTCTTAAAAACAAAGGAGATGGACACTAGCCTTGCACATGTTCTAGCTCAGAGCAGTCTCCAAGGCTGCATTCTCCGTAGGTTTTTACTTCAGCTTCTCTTCAAGTTCCTGTTGTCTTTGTCTATGGCACCCAGGAGAATTATTCTTATAAATGAAATAGAAAGTTCTTCTTGCTAGAAGTAGATAAAGAGAGTACATGTTTATCTCTATAGTATGTAAGTACCCTAGACGTTGGGAATTAAATATATCCTTGTTCAAACAAGAAGTTAGATTTTGTTTCCACCCTCCCTATCCAGTCCAAAAATTACATTGTAATAGGCTTTATAAAAATTAATTGTTGGGCATAATGCAAGGTGGGCCTAGCCAGGCCACCTGCTAGGAGGAACAGAGGAATGGCTCCTGTGAGCGTGGCATTCTGCTTTGGCTAGTCCTGAGACCAGCTTCTGCCCAGCACCTGGAAAGAACCTGCCTACCTGGGGAGAAACTTACTATTGGCTGTAATCAGGACCCCACCCCATAAGGTCATTGGCCATCCAGACCTATAAGAGCTTGTGCACCTGTTCAATAAACGAGTTGGCAGTGCCACGTGCTTGGGCTGCTTCCTGTCCAGCTCCCAGAGTCTGTGTCTTAATTCTGTGTCCACTCAGCCCCTCCCCCAAGGCAGAGTTCCCCTTGGTCCCCTCGGGCTGGCCCCAAGTGCTGAGACCCCCGATAAGTAATGATTGCACAGATCAGTTCATTACTGATTCATTTAGGGTGCATTTTAATCAAGCATGTTGTTCTTTGATTTTAACAATGAAAACACAAAATCCAACTAAAAAGAGAAAGATATCATTCAGTTTCTACCACAACTAAAATTATGAAGTTGGATAGCAATTAATAAACAGCCCTGAGATAAATCGTGCTGTGTTACATCTATAAACTTTTTCTAAAATAACTCTTTAGTAGCTCACAGTGAAAGAATTCCTGTTGAATTATGAAACCTTAAATGTGCTGATGGAGGAAATTTACTTTGAGATTTCAGCATGTCTTTAATTATGTAACCTAGATTTTGAATATCATTGAAGTATATTTTTAAAAATAAATGCTGATCCAGAACTTTGGAGCCCTATGAAGACCATGATCTTAGACTCTGTTACTTACAGTGCTCACATTTTATGATTCTACAATGTTGGGGTGGTCAGTTGTCTTGACATATGCTTGTATATAAATTATGAAACCTCAAGCATGCTGATGGGGAAAATGTCCTGAGTAATTTCAACATGTCTTTAGTTATATAACCTGTGTTTTCCTTCTAAACATTTTGATTGATAACAACTTTCTTTCAGGACCCTATCTTAGTCTTTCTAGGAAAATCTCCAGTTAATTTGACCATGTAATTTATTAAAAATAGGAACTTTCAGAGTTGAGTGACTGCTTTTAGAAAGAACTAAATGAGGATTTTGAACCTACCCTATACATGTTTATAAAGTGTGGTGTCATAGTAATTTCTAGATACATAATAAATTGTAAAAAAAAAAAAATCAGTGCAGTTCCGACTGCATTACTCCAAATCCTTCTGTCTTCTTACATCAATTTGCTTGATATATAACACAGATGAAAGCATGTTTGGATTCCAGTCAAGGGGCTATGGGGTGGGACTGCTGGTGAGAAAGGGTTATAAAGATGATTAAGACTGTTTGAGATGATCTGTATGAAATATACGATGATTCAATTTTAAAATGATCAGAATTGATATATGCTAGAAGACAGCTGAAATTCTCAGTTCTCTCTCCTGTTTTCTTTCAAAGATATTTTTCCTTGTTATTTATCACGTCTATGTTGCTCAATAGAAGTGTCCCTGTCTTGTTTTGTGCATATTCTAATATGATTATAATCTAATTGAAGACAAAGAACAGGAATGAGAATAAAACAAGCATAAAGCTCACTTCCATTGATAGATGGGACCACTTTGACATCTTTCCTGATTCGTGGCCAGCTTCTCTCCTCACCTTTTATAACATCTGCCACTCGCTCCCATAACAGGAACTCAGCATCTATTCAATTGGATACTACAGAACATTGCCTCTCTAATAAATGAACACAGACCAATGAGATTTGCTTGCTAACCAGCTTCTAATCCTTTTCTCCTTTACTCACAGTTCACTGTTGTTCATGTTTTCCAACCATTTTAAAGTTAAAATTCAGAAAAGCAAGTCATGATGCAGTATCTATGACAGGTATTCCCCAAGCTGAAGTTTATCAGGACAGACACAATGACACTGCCCTGTTTCTGAATATGATGGTTGTAGTGATGGAATTCTTCTAAAAATGTGCAACCCCAACTGTCTGTCACACTGATGGTCAGAAGGTAATGTACCATGGTTATCCAGTCATCCATTTCTGAAGCACCATGTTCCCTGCCAATAAAAGGTATAGTGGCCTCTGAGTTTGGGAATCAGTTAAAAGTTCCTTACTTATAAGAACCAAAGAACCATGTTTCATGGCTGATGACAATGTGTAAAACTAGACATAACCATGGAGAGAGAGCTTGGAAGGTGATGAGGTGAATAAGGTCAGCACATACACACAAACACATACATAAAACTGTGGAAGAAAGGTTATATGGGAGTATTTTCTTCCTAAATATACTACATTAAAATGAATATATACCTGGTAGATTCATAATATATTTCTAATTATTTGGGGGAATGCATTTTGTCATAATAATGAAAACATCTCTTTTAAATTCAGAATGCAACCAGGTCAGGATCCTGGTACAATATGAAAATTCTAGTCCTTTTGTTCATAAAAGCAAGTATAAAAGACACTGAAGCTGCTTCTTTTCTATTTTATCTTGCATCTTGTCATGGCTATTCACTACTTAAAAATATTTCTAAGTAAAGAAGAATTAAATTTAAGTGATAAGCATGACTTTTACTGTTCTTTATATTGTATAATGTCAATTTTTAATGCAAATGTGACACATAGGTCTTTGAAGTTTTGAAAACACTCAATCTTACATTTTGATTCATAAATGCACATAGATTTCATAATGAAAGAGTAGACTAGAAACACAAATCCATCTTCAAGATTCCTAGCTCTCATGATGGGTTCCTAGTCCCCTGACAGTATCTGAGGTTTGGGAATGAGTAAGGATGGAATGAAAATCAGAGTCTCCATGTTGCCTCCCTTTACTTCTAGATGATCATTTTTGCATATGTGGTTGCCTAATACAAGGAAGCTAAGTAAGAAAATATATGGCACAATTTCTTAGCTATCCATGTTGCTTGTAATACTGTTATCTTTGCTCTACCTTTAAAAAGCATGTTTTATGGAGTAGAGTGTAGGAGTTTGTGCTGCTCTTTCACAGTAACACAGTTCAGTTCCCAGGACCCTGGTTTCCATGGCTCACAATCACCTTTAACTCCTGCTCCAGGGACTCAAGCATCTTTTTTCTGATGTCCTCTGGTACTTGCTTGCACATGTACACACACAGAGACACACAGGAACATACCCATAAAAATAAAGGACAAAACGAGAATGAAGGCTAATGCTAAAGAAATTCTAAAGAGATTCTTATAGTTTAGAATTCACAGTACTTTCTCCTAATAAGTTAAAAAACACACTTGAATTTGCCTACCTCTTAATCTCATCTCCTTAAAACCTCATCTATGCCTTGAAGGTAAGACTTTGCTGAAGACAGGACATACGTCAGATACAGGACTTGGAGCAAGGGAGCTGGAACCGACCTTGAAGTCTTCCCCCTGAAGACTTGCAGCTCTCACAGTTCTAGAGGATGTTATGCTAGCTGTTAAGGGAAAAAATCAATCAATAGTCCAACCTAGCTCACAAGCCTGATAACCACAAGGACTAGCGCAGCAAACTATCTCAATTGGTGCAGTAGTGGCACTTTTATCTAGGGGGAAATCAACAGATACCTAATTGGACTTAAACCCCTTCAATGGGAGGGAACTCATGAGTGGCCCTGCAAATATAGCCAAATACACATGACTGGAGAGGTCACAGATCCTAGAGAAAACCCTGTGTCTGTCATATCCCTAGACAAATGTAATTTCCAACTATACAATAAATCTGGATCCTTATATTTACAGACAAGTATACTGTTTACTACTTATCCCAAAAGCTTCTTTTTGCAACAGATGGAGTCTATTACACAGTTCCACAACTGGTCACACATAGAGAAAATATATCTGAGAGATGCACAGTCCTAAGTGATATAGAACTTCTACACCTACGATTCAAGGAACATAGTGGATCATGGGGTAGAGAGATTACTAATACATCCCTCAACTCTCACCAGTCAAGCTTCCTAATTCAACAGAGTGTGATGTACACAGAAGGCCATAACTGACTTAGTTTTAGAGAATAAGAGACTATGGAGTGCATGTTCCTGGCTAGAACTCCTACATCAAACCTCAATCACCAGGGCTCAGAGATCATTGCTGAAGAGGTGGTGGAAAGATTGTAAGAGCCAGGGTTGGTGCATGGACATAAGGAAAGAGGCTTTCAGGTCACTGGGAACTTGCTCATATGAACTTGCAACAAAGTTTACAACATGCACAAAATCCATGTTGACTCAATCAGACAAATATCTTAGCATAGAATGAAGGAAATGGACAACAGGCCCCAACCCTAGCTAAGGAACTATTGGCAACTGCTTGCTGCTTGGTGTGGGAGAACAGATATTCTTTAAGGAAGAGACTATAGATGGCTGCCTAGACTCCAGTGTATGAACTTGCACCAAAGGATATCTGGGGATGAATGTTTAACTGGAAAGTACTTTACGTATCTGACAGAATGCATGAAGTCTGAGGTACGGCCACGGATAGAGGACAGTCTAAATTTGATTAATGTACAATACTCCATAAAAATATTTAAAAACATATTTTTAAAAATGCTCATCTATGATAGCACCACTGGAATTCTCTGGAGCATCAGTACTACTATATGCACATACTGTGACCCAGCAGACCAGTGCACTATGCGTCAGTTTTCCATCAAACCTCACAAACAAAACCCAAATGCAGAGTGACAATTTAAAGATGACAGCTAGGGAGTTTTAAATGAAGAGTGGGGACCCTCTGAGCTTGACTGCTCACTTCGAACACCTGTAAAGTTCTCCATGCCTGCATTTTGTCCTTGTTTTACATCTCTGTTCAAACTTAAAGGTAAATATGAGAAAAGGTAACAGAAGGCAACCTGACTAGGACTGGGTCTCATGTCAGGATATTTGAATAATTTTTAAGGCCACTCTGACACATAATTTCATATTCAACCATATTGTATTTTAATAAAGCCTGTATTTTATCCTAGACAGGAACAAAGAGATAAACAAAAGATAACTTGGAAACACATACTGCATAAGCAGATGTTCCTTAAGTGGAAAGCTTAAGGATATGATCACAGAAAAGACATCAGGAAGGTTTTAAGTTATAAATTTAAATTCAGATGGTATATAAATAATTGTATTTTCCCTCTTCTTTGGCATTACTAGTTAGTTAAAAATAATAGTCATGCACCATAAATCACAAATCACAAGGCTCCTTCTAACCTAGCTGTGGTTGATGTTTTCCAGAGATTTCACATCAGGACAGTTAGGGAGAGGATATTAGAGTTGTACGTGTGACACTTGCTTGTTCTGGGTGTCATTCAGTCAATGGTTCTGATACTAATCCAGAAGTGCTTTTCTATCTTTCACACATCATTAGCTTATATTTTCCCTGCCTGTCAAGCAGGGTAAAGATTTATGATTCAAGACTGTTCGAGCCAATGCTTCACACCTGAGAATTATATATGTGTTTTCACCTACTATATATGACCATTGAATTGTACTCAGGGAAATACACATCTCAATAAGTCTTAATACCACAGTTATGTAGCACTGAGTATGTGAACTGTCTTTAAAGGTACAAGATGACAGTACTAAATTCAAATGGCATACGACATAATCAGTCCAGTAAATTTCAGAGACTGCTGTTCTTTGGAGCTATACTCATGCATTTGAGAGAATTTATTTTCCCTATGAAATCAATGTTAGTGAAATGGAGGTGACTAGATGGATAATACATTAGGTCTAACATTTCAAACACTCATCAATTTCTGCATATTCATGCCAAGGGAAGCTGGTTCTCTTAGCTTACTAAAAACAATAAGCTAATCTGAATAACTTTGCTTCAACTTAAAAATTAAAACTCAGAATAGGGAAATCTTTTTTCTGTACGAAATATTTATTAAATGCAGTAAAAATTCCTTAGTTTGAGGAATTTGTTGAATGCTCAAGGGACCTAGTCCCTGTTTATTCCAAATGCATGTTTCGCTATGATGCAATTGATTATTAGACCACAGCCCTTTGAGGACCTCTATGGAAGTGTCTGGAAGATTTCTATAACAATTTGGTCTTTGAATGCCTTTCCCCACTATTTTTGGGGAAAACTTTGTTCTGGAAAATGGTGAGAAGAATGTTTGCCTCTGGGACTGCATTCAGGGATGTTACACAACATGGAAGGGACACTTTCTGGAGTCTTGACTCATGTTGAACATCCTCATAAGTTACTATTGCATTGGCATATGGATTATCCATTATATAGAAAGTCGATACATAATTTTTCTCTTTCCTTCTGTAGAAATTTCCTAGCAAAGCAAAAACTATAATCAAATATCAAATTCATATTTTTTATTATGTATAGTAAACTTCATTGACCTCTGAAATTTTATTTGAAATTTGATAGTAAAATGGGCTAATGTAATAATGGATGTATGGCGCTAGGTGGCAACTAGGCAAGAGTTTATCATTAAAATTCTTTGCACTGTGCTGAATGGTTTAAAGTTTATCACAATAGAATATTTGACAAAGTAGGCAGATGACAAATAGACTAACAGAAAGGTAGACAGATAGGTGAATAATAGATAGATGATGATAGAAAACTGACAGATAAAATTGTTGCTATGGGAGTCACATGATGATGGTTTAATGACATAAACAAAATAATAATTCTATATACAACAGGATGATATAAACTGATTAGCCTAGCCCAGCTATCACCCATTTCAGAAGCAAATTAATTTTTCCACCAGTGTCAATGTTAGTCCATTCCTGTTCTCAGAATATTTTTATGGTCTTTAGTAGTAGCTCTCCATCTCCACACCCAGAAGATATAAAGACAATACACTTGGTTGTTTACATTTTCAAGCTGCAGGGTACACAGGTCTGCTTGCTATGATGGAGCAATGAACTGAGTCAGCCTGTGACTGCTGGTTTCCGTTTATTTCTGTTACCTCACTGAGTCAGGCAGAGGAAAAGAAAGAATTTCTTTTTTTTTTTTTTTTGAGTTGTGTAAGTTCTTTCACAAAAGACCTAGTCCATGATTCTTCATCTTTCTATCACTTTCAGTCTTTGTTCTAAGTAGTTTGAGGTCTGAGATGGAAGTTTAGCAATTTCTAGCTCCATAATGACTCTTTTCTACCTTTGTTCATTCATAGTAATAAGTTCTGTCATTCAACAAATCACATCTTCCACCTGGAGCAAGCATAACATGGGAAAAACAGATCCATTTGTGACCCTGGGATGCCTTTCAGTAGCACAAATTCTGAAATGTGTGTCTCCATATATTCCCTGCATCTGAGAGCCAGAACAGCCTTTTCCTGGCTCACAGCAATATTTTAGATTCCTCATGAGATATTTGTTCCACATGTAAAAGTCTTAACTTCACTAATGATAGACTTTTTACTGAGGTATACTTTAACATACAGAAACACTTTAGGGGACTAAGGAAGAGAAAGTCCAGCTTTCCCCTTTCATTCATAGGTCTTTATGACTTCTGTATTCTCTTATGTTTGAGGAATAGTTTTCTAATTTAATAGAAAAGGCAACATAATGTATCCCTAATGTTGTTGATGGACACAATATGTGTCCACACTGGCTCCTCCTCTCATCTAAGTTCCCCAGTGAACTGGAAACTGCAAACAGAGACAGATGGAAAATCTGATACGTTGTCCTACTTATGCCCTCAAGAGAGTTTTAGCGAAGCAAAGTTTCATTGTTTTTCCTTTATTTTTTCAATTGTGTCAATCTTCGGAACCTTTGTCATTTAACTAGAACATCTGGCCAGTCTATGCTAAGCTCCTTGGGACCAGGGGTAGAAAAAAGTGATTCCTTAGCAGTGAATTGACCACTTTAGTGAGTCTAAAATGCAAATTACTAAACCAAGGAAGATTATTCTTATGGCTAATGTGAGTTTTCTCTAGGGTTTGAATCTGCTTGTAACCCATCACACCTTCTTTCTTTCCCATATCTTTCTTTCAAGGCTAGAATGCTTTGCTTAACATTGTATTCTGAAAACATAAGTTACTTAGTTTCACAGATTTACAGATGGTGAGGAATTTTATCTTGAATATAAGCCATATCTTATTTTCATGATATTATTGGTAAGACTGAAAGATCTTAAACTTCAGAGAATTAAAGTTAAAACTTTGGGTCTTGTTGGATTTGTGCATTGTGTGTGAGAAGAGCATGGATTTTGGAAATCCAGGGGAAGATTCCTATAAACTAAATATATTTTTACTCAAAAAAATTCTTAATTTTGTGATAAAATTCTCAGTGATTGTATTTACTGGTGGAACCTTTGAAAACTATTTGGACTTGGGTAGTGTGTGTGGGTAAAGGCACCAGACCCATCTCTCTACACTATGTCAGTGCACAATAAGACAAGAATTTGCAAACCAGGAAAAGACCTCCACAGTGACTGAATCTCATGAACTCTGGTATTGGCTTTCTCAGCCTTCAGAACTATGAAATATATTTATTCTTTTGGTTTAAATGCCAGTCTGTGGTACTTATTTATGTAAAACCAAAATAACTTAGACAGGCAAGGTAGACATTTACTTGACAGAACAATCATATGAATGTATGAATATTTAACACATATCTCAATTTATTTTGAAGTAGGTGACTTTGGTGGCTCTATTTTGAGAAATACAAACTGTATTCCAATTCTGACTTTGTAGACTCATAAGAATTCATACAATCCTAAAACACTATTGGAAGCAGAAAGAGCTAAACCTGAATTCTGACCTTTTCTTTTATTAAATAGGAGAAAGGGAAGGTTGTTATTCCATCTGTGTTTCATCTTTAGCAGCTTTACCAAGAGAAGGAGGCTGAGAGCTGCCTCAAGTGTTTTTAGGATGCTTGAATGGTATTAAGCATGTGTATTATAATGTTAATGTGTGAACTATGATATTGTTGTTTAGGGGACATAGAAATTGTTTAATCAGAGATGTTAGTATTCTGAGTTTTGAAGCTCTACACATTCAGTGTCTAACCTGACTGAATTTCTGGGGGGTTAGAGATTGTTATTAGACAAAGCATATAAAAAAGTGGAAAGAAAATACTGGTTATTTTGGTTCATGTTGTGGACACTCATCACCACAATTGTCCCTAAGTGAGGCATAAAAGATACAGAGCAGTCAGCAAGTGTGCTAAGTTCTCCTATCTTGTGGGTAGTGTTTGTTTTATCCCACACCTATGTGACCACCAGACTAGTTCAAATAATAAGAAATGTTTCTTTTTCCTGATAAGTTAGTGACTTTGGGGAGAGATTATTCTAAGAGAGGAAGCTAGGTGAGCTTGAGGAAATGTTATAGTACAGGGGAACTGAGAACTCCCTGGGTAGAAAGAGAAGATAGTCAAAGATTCTAGGTCAGTTTCCATTTACAGCATCTGTGCTACACCATTTCTCAGGAAGGTGATATCACTTTGTCCAGTCATGGTCAGAGAGAGTTTACATACGAGTACAGTCCAACCCCAACATGGAAGCTTGACAGTTTCTCAATTTGTCGTTTGTGTCTTTGACACAGCATTGCTCTGTCTCATTCAAATTTCATGAGGCTAAATCTAGGAACTTGTGTGGAATGGGGTGTCATGGTAAATATATTTTCTTTAGAGCCATTCTTGATCCATCTTGTTATGGTCAGGGGCCAAAGAGAAGTGAAATAATAGGGAGTTATGATTGATTTGGGATGCAAAAAGTAAAAGTATCACATTTATAGACTTTCCTCCAGATTCCCAGCAGGTCATATTCCGTAATTATTCTCAATAGTAATCCCACATTCTCATGCCGGTTCTTTCCTGGTAGGGATTACAGTGGGGGAAATACCTGATTGGCAAAACTTACCATTTATATTATGTGAGTCGAATTATTCAATGAGCTCATATTAGACAAGAGGTCATGTTGATATCAGAAGAAAACTGACTAGTCATACTTTGTCTTTCCATTCAGATTTTCACATCTAAACCTTGAAGACTGTGCACATGAATTAACAGAAGTCAAAATGTGTGGGTTCCTGGATACTAAGCATCTGCCTAATTTATGCTTGGTTCCTCTGTTCTTAAGATTATGAAAATACATGGGGTAGTCCATTTGCTTGGATATTAGAAAGAATTCATCTTTAAAATCTAAACAAATATAGAATATATATATGAAGGTGAATATAAAATTATCCTGACATGATAGTCCAGGCTGCTTACAGAGATTAGTGTATTTTGAGCACCTGCATTTTTGCCAGACAAATACCTTTTTATTTATTTATTATTTATTTATTTATTCATTTTATCTTGTCTTGTCTCATTTCGTTTTCCTAGTTCACTGAGGTGGTATTCTTATGTCTGTTTTCATATTAAAAAACTGAAACTTAAGAGACTAAAGGAACTTTTAAAAGCACTGTTGCAGAATAAATGACAATCCTTGACCCCAAACTCAGATTTTTGTCTCAAATCTGAGACCAGTGAAGTCTTCACTATTGAGTTGTAGCAAATATTTATCTCAGCAGTTAATATGTTAGTAGTTAATATGCTTCAGTGAATATGTTCAATAACCAGTGACTCAAGCAAGAAATAACACAAGAACTCTCATTGATGGAACACATGTGTGAAACTGATCTTTTTAATTCCCATAATCTCTCCTGATTCTTTATTTGAGGTTTAGGAGAGAGAGAGAGAGAGAGAGAGAGAGAGAGAGAGAGAGAGAGAGAGAGAGAGAGAGAAGAGAGAGAGGAGAGTGCACTTTATGTACGGTGTGGTATGTAGGTATGTGTGTTTGTTGTTTGTGTGGTGTGTGGGTATGTGTGATATGTGTGTTTGTGTGTAATACAGAGAAATGACACCTTTATACCCTGCTTAAAGTATCAACTGTATTTTTACTCTTTTTTGTGTGTATGTGTGTGTATATAGTATGTGTGCATGTGTACAGGTAAAGGACAACCTTGGGTGTCAGCTTTCACGTTCTCCTTGTTTGATACATGGTCTCTTTGTTGTTGTCTGTCATGCATTCTAGGCTAGCCAGTTCTCAGTTTCTGGGGATTTTCCTGACTTGGTCTCTTATCTTGCCATAGGAAACTGGGACTATAGATGGCCACTATCACATCTGGTTTTATGTGGGTTCTGGGGATTTGAATTCATCCTCATGCTTGCCTGCCAAGTCCTTTACTTACTCAACCTTCTCCCCAGCCCCTGAACCACATTTTCTATGGCAGGTAAAACAGATAGTGATTGCTGTAGAATTTTCTACTTTCTAAAAGCTGTCATATACAGAGGTTTCTGCTTCTTAATCAGTGTACTATCTATGCAAAATGAATCTCTGATATTCTCAGGGTGAAAGACTTCAGAGTTACAATAAATTTATTCCTAGAAATAAGATCTAGTGTTTTTTGCATTTTTTCTAAGATAATTCTTTTTACCTTTTTGTTTTAAATTTTATCTCAAATCCTTGAAAGTAAAAGACAAGTAGTTAGCTTCCTTTATAGGGTTATACACTATAATTTTCTAAATTACACATATGAGATCAAGACAAATTCTCAGTTGTCTCATGCAGGTAGTTTTGTCTGGGTTATCTGTGGGCAACAAAACATTTCATTGCACTGTGCAGTAAGAAATGGGGATTCCTTAGATTTTTGTGAAGGATTCCATTAAGCACTTAGAACCACCCCAGGAAGTCTCATGGTTATGCAAATTTTATATATTCATTTCAGGTGACAGGCAGCTAGGTGGTGATAGAGAAACTCTCAAAGCCAGGTCTTCCATTTCCAAGTCTGATCTTCCTCCTTCCCCTTGCTCCTCTCTACCTAGCAAAAGAAAGAGTGGTGTATATTGTATTTTGTGATAAAAGCTGCAAGTGATGTATGAGTTTAAGCTAAGCTTAAAGTTGATAAGTTGGCTGATAGAAGAGTTTTCAGTGACCCATCCACTGTGGTCTCTTGGCTCTTCCCCATCTTTGACATTCACCCATGTCTTAGGTGTCTGATCCTGGATTTAAGGGCCTGCTGGTCACGCCCGTCTTCTGTCATGCTTAGTTGATTTATTGAAAGCTTTAGTTTCCAATTCATCCATACTCATAATTGTTAACACTGAGATAGTATATGATAAAATGACTGTTACTTTACAAGACATTTTACGTTTTATCAAAAGATATCCAGACACAGTGATGTCATACAGACATAAATCAATGTGGTTTCCTCCTTCTTTCCCTCTCTTCCTGCCTTCCTCCCTTTGTCTCTTCATTCTTCTTTCTTTCTTTCTTTCTTTCTTTCTTTCTTTCTTTCTTTCTTTCTTTTCTTTCTCCTTCCTTCCTTCCTTCCTCCTTTCTTTCTTTCTTTCTTTCTTTCTTTCTTTCTTTCTTTCTTTCTTTCTCTCTCCTTCCTTCCATTTTTCTCTTCCTCTCCCATTCCTTTCATCCACACTTTTTCTCTTTGCCCCTCCCTTTTTCCTCCCTTTCTTTCCTCCCATTCATTCATAAATGAATGAATTTTGCAAAAAATGACTAAACATCTTAAATGTGCAATACACCTGTAAGGTGAAAGGGGAAAATAACACCTAGGTTGTGATGGAGTGTAGTCCTTCTCCCAACCATAAAACATTGAGTGTCTTATTACAAAATCCTTGTGTGAACTTTCACTGAGATGTGATAACACAAGGATCCAAAATAATGAATGAACTCGTGTTTTAATATGTATGAAATAGTGTGATATAAATAGTTTCAATTAGATTTCCATATAAGTTGTAGTAGACTTAGTGTTATAGAGCAAATACCTATTTAGCTGGGATAGACTATAAATTCTCTAGTTTATCTGTTGAAAGACCCACATTTCCAGTTTCACTGGTCAATCACCTGATCACAGGACCACCCTTAGGAAGGGGGGTTCTACTTACACTATACTAAATAGGTGGGCGGAATACAGAGTGTGTTAATGAGGCAGTGAACTTTTCCTGCTGGGAATCCCACCTCCTAGGGCAGTTCTTCTGGACCCGGCCACAGACATGTAGCTCTCTGTAAGTCTGAATTCTTCAGAAAAGCGTAATCTTTCCTTCTCTTCTTCATATCCCTTTTCTAAACATGCTTTCTTTAAGGCTTTGGGCTGCCCTAGCATCTTGCATTTCTCTATTTTTTCTCTAAAGTTCTTTCTCCCAGCCATGTGGCTGCCAGTCCGACACGTGTCTGACCCCATGCAGGCTCTAAACCTGCATGACTTTTTGGCTTCTCTTCTTCTCCCTCTATTCTGTTCCTCCAGGCAGCTGCTGAGATCCCCAACTTGCGTGTCTTGAGGATTTTTCTTCAAATTCCAATAAAATTGTCTTAAAGCTTCCGATTGGGTCCATTCTTAAATTCTTTTATGAATGAGACTAAGAACCCTCTTGCGGATGCTCTCATTTCACCCCGTTTCATTAGGAGATATATTGTGTGTATACCTGTGTGTGGGCTTGCTTACATGCATATACATACACACACATGCATGTATGCATGTGTACACATACTTAGAAAAACTTTATTTCCTTGAAATAATGTGACTGTTGTCGTAGCAGTTTGCCCTTGTGTATTAGTTCTGCTATATAAAAGGGATTTATTAGTTCAGCTCACAAGATAAGGTCTTGGAACTCCAGTAGTGGCTGTACCAGACTGGAGGCCGAGAACCCAGTAGCTGTTCAGTCTACAAGGCTGGATGACTCAGCAGTCCCAATTTAATGGTGAAGGCATGTAGGACTCTGGAGAGTTGTTGGTCTTCTGTGTATGCTGAAAATCAAAGAAGTTGGTTCTAATATTTGGTAAAAGAATGCCACAGCAACAGAATAAATAGACTCATTATCAGTAGTGAAGGCAAGTAGACAAAAAGCAAATATTTCCTTCTTCCATGTCCTTTTATTATCTGGGCTGCCACCAAAAAGCCCTGCATGTATTTTAAGGTGTGTTTTTCCCTTTTAAATAATCTGAACCAGAGATTCCCTTATAGGAATGCCCAGTTTATGTTTTAGTTGGTTCCAGATATAGTCAAGTTGGAAAGTAAGATTAGCCATCACAAGTCTACCTCTTATCAACTTGACACCCAGACATATTTCCTTATGTCATGCTTAATTTGCAAATAATAGCAATAACAAGGTCATAATTATGCTTAACATGATATAACTATCCATGTACAACTGCAAATGCATGGCGTATACTATAATAGTAAAGTCCCTTGAGGAATGCTTAGACTTAGGATTTCTCACTCATTTTTAAGATAGGTACAAAACATTACCTTGGAGTCATTTGGAATGTTTTTTGTTTGTTTGTTTGTTTGTTTGTTTGTTTGTTTTCTGGGAAGATCCTTTGTGAATTACAGGAAAACTTATGACCAGACGTATTGGTCCTTAACTGTGAGAAATAAAAATATCTGATTAACTTCTAAAGTTGAATCCTTTCAGAAAAGAGATTCATGGACTAAAGGGTCTACAAAGTGCAGAATAAAAACATCGGCTCTGCGCCGACTCTTCCATGCCCTCGTGATGTGAGTGTGAATTGAAAGAACTAGTTGACTTGAGGTAAAAGTTGGAGAGGTCTATAATGGAGACTTAGTCTGACTTTGCCATTCAGGAAGTAAGACTGATGTCCTTAAGAGAATGTGAGAAGATTTTTGTGGGGTTTTACAGTGAACTGTCCTCCTCCATGGGCCTGGAAAGAGTTCATAGGTGGCATCAGCACCATATGGTGGCAAAACTCAAGAATGTGTAAGCCTGAAGAGACAGCAAGAAACCAGATTTCTCCCAGTTGAGATACAGAGGACTAACTCACTCACATAAAGTCAACAAGAAATATGCATCTTAAGAAGAGAATAAAATCCTATAAAGATTCAGTGAATTCCTCATGTAGTAAAGTTCATTATATGGAAAATTATGATTACTAAGATTAACAGCATAATGTCACTGGACTTCTGCAAAACCAATTTGTAGACTAGAACAGTTAAAACAATTTAGATAGAATTGGGTTAAGTTCACCATTTATGTCTCCATGTGAATTGTCTGGATAATGCTTACCAGTAACTGCTTCCATGGAAAGAAATCACTGGCCTGGGAGGATGTGAAGTAGGTGATAACATTTTATAACTTGGTATTTTATAAGGAAAAAATTAAATTTCTTTTTACACAAATTGGTCCTCTGAAAGGTTGGCATGTATCATGTAGTTAAGGTCTAAAAGGGGGCCTAAGGAGCTGGGAACACCTAATCAACCAATTACGATCTATAGCAATTACTTTTAAATGTAAATTCATATATAAGCGGCTCTGACTAGAGATATTCATCTTTGCCATTAGCCCTCATAATATCCAGTAATGAGGAGAAATACGCTGAGCATATTTCCCTTTCTGACAGGCATTACTTGATTGCCTCATTTCTCTCTTTCATCCGTTTAGGACTTTCTGTTTCAAGATGGATGAAAAGGTTCATTGCCAAAAGGTTTAAAGAGAGAGTTGGACATGTAATATGCAGGAAGGAATTCAGGGCAGTCATTATTCATAATAAACATACAGTGCCAATGCTCACCAAAGCTGGTTTTGTTGGATTCATAGAGAATAAATTTTATACAAAGAAAAAAAACAAAGACAATATCTTCTTCAGAGAAAAGTTATGGGACCAGGCTCCAATCCTGGAATTAGTTATGCTTCCTATGCAAGTGTATTGGAAGGCATTTCTGGTGGATCCTTTGTGGGGGTTCCTGAATAGAAGAAGGCTTTTAAAAATATATGTCTAGAAATGACTTACCCTTGATTTAGGAGTCTTTAAGTAGATAGCATGTCCTTAATCTGGTCCTGATTTTAGTGGGCATGGCAACCATTTTTCTGGTCTCAGTATTTGAGTCCCCAAATTGTCATTCATTGAAATGGTACACCTAAAAGTGATGATGTGAGGATGGATGTCTGCTTAATAGGGGTTTAAACCATAAGGTTCATATCTGAAGAATGGTATGAGCACCCTTGTGAAAGAGGCCTGGGAATACATTCTCTCCTGTGTATCATGGAGATTACAGTAAGAATTTAGCAGTCTGAAATTCAGAGATGGGAACTGCCAGAACATGACTATCTTATATCCTGATCCTGGACATTCCAGCTTCTGGAACTAAGACAAATTAATATCTTTTGTTTATACGCTGCATGATAAAGTTTGCTTTATTATAGTACTTAAAAAATGCTGACTTTGTTCATGCATTCATTCATGCCTATTATCCTGTTATCTCTAGACCACCAAAGGAAGATTACAGTGATGGCTCCTTGCTCTCATTCTTAAAAAACATCCCTTCCTGGGTAGATTTGTTTTCTTGAAAATTAGTGGTTATCAAGTGGTTGAACTAGACCACATTGTTATTAAAAATGGAGGAAAATTTGGGGCTGGAGAGATGGTTCAATGACTAAGAACACTAGCTGATGTTGAAGAGGACCTGGGTTTGATTCCCAGCACCCACATGATGGCTAACAACCATTTGTAACTCTAGTTCCAGGGGTATCCAATGCCTTCTTCTGACTCCATGGGCATTGCACCACATGGGTGCAGTCACATGTGTTGGAACAAACTCGTCCTGTGGCTCTAGCACCAATAAGGCAGAATAAAATGGAGACTAGTCCTCCAACTTGTGAGGGATTAGTTTATATGCAGTGACTTACAAAGTTCTGATCAAATATTTGCCACTATGGCGGCCCCCTGCCCCATGCACTAGGCTCCCAGGCTCACCAGAGTGGCCCTCTGGCATGCACTGGGTCTGGGCGCAGTGCCCCCTTCACTCCAGTTCCAGTCTGTCCACAGGCTGGCCGAGTTCCATTTATGTGCTGCCGCTGTGTCGAGAAGGTAACTGTCTGGGTCGCCTGCTCCCCAAGCGCATGGAGCCAGGGCATTTTCCCTTCTCCCTGGTCAGGATGGGTTGCATTATGGGTGGGAGCCTTCTCTTCCCCTCCACTCCCTGCAGCTGGCCGCCATTTTTTCCCTCTCCCAGCTGTCTGCCTTCCTGCCCCCTTATTGATCAGAGGGTGGGACTTGCTGCTGAGTGAACCAATAGCAAAAATTCAGAGAGAAATACAAGCTACATTTACTTTACTACATACATGCAGGCAATACACTCATACACATAAAATAAAAATAAAGCAATGCAAAAAAACCTAACAAAACATCTTTTCTCTTTTATTGAGTTGGAAAAAGGAGTTAAAGCTATGAATACAAAGAGTAGAGAAGAACTTTTTCAATAAATTAAAAATAAAAACAGGTAAGAAACTTCCAATATGTAAAGAAATATTAGGAAGAAAAACAATTTGCTTTTATATAAATCTTATTTTCATAACATTAAAGTTCCATGTTAAGTATTAATATTTATTCCTTTCAATTTACCTCTTGTTTTCTGGACTGCCTTATGTATCATGGTTCTAAGATTGAACCAAGACAATGGTCTGAAGCGTATATTTAGCAATTTTTCCATGTATTAATTACATACAGTGGTCTATAAACCACATGCTATAGGCCAAATCCTGTTGTTTTTCTCTTAGGTAAATAAAGCTTTATTGAAACCACTGTGATTATTCCCTTCCTGTGGCCTACTGCTGCTTTCATTCTGCAAGGAGACGTGCATACTTGTCATAGTTAGTGCTTCACCTGTTGTGATACTTCGCGTGTTGTGATACTGTGCCTGTGCCATAGGGTTAAAAGATGTCACCAGTGTGGAGAATGAGATGCAGTCTTGTGAAGCACTGTTTGCTGAGCCAGACTACTGCCATTTTCATGAGACCAGCTGTGCCTTCTTTCAAAAATCCATCTTGACGGGGCCTGTGGACTGTTGAGATTCCTTCAGAGAGGAGGTAGGGGAGGTCCTTGGGCTCTCACATGATATTCCAGCCACTCCTCCCAGACATCTCTACACACATTTGTCCTAATTGCACTTTGCATGGGGTCTAAGGGATGTGCTAGAATAAATAAATTAGGGAAGACTAGGGGAAGGGAATATCATATATGGTGTTATCCCAACTGGGTGAAAACTTTCCAATACTACTGCTTTACAGTCAGCCATGATCTTGTCAATACCCACTCATCTGTGCTCTGTAATCAATCCTAATACAAACATTGATTCCTTAAGAGTAACTGTCGTGAGATCTTACTTTGGTTTGTCATTAGGACATTAGGAAGATGGAGTAGTCTGAATCTTACTCAGAAGAAAATTATATACTTCCATAATTTCTAACTGTTGCCTACTATATTCACATACATTCTCTTCTTGATGCTTGCCTTTGACATATGTCAGTGTAAGGAGGAATGAAAGACAGATACACAAATTCCTTCCTCACAGAAAAGAATCTCATGTAATTTATATAAATGAATACATGACAATATTATAAAAATAATGAATGTCAAAATATGTTTACCAAGGCTGATATATTTAAGTACTTGTAATTAGCAATGGAATTATTTTAACACAAATGTTTAATGCATGATGACTGTGCAAATTTACATAATAGCTATATTTTGTGAGAAGTAGTTAAGAATACGTTACAGTGGCATAGTCAGATAATGGAGCATGTGGTTAAGACAAGTATATTATTCCATCTTGCAAGTATATCATTCTTACAAATGTTTCCATAATTTAGAGATATAATATCAGAACTGGACATTTGAAAATGTTCATGAGCTGGCGATATTATTAGAAATGTAAATTCAAATCTTTTCCTGAATACGAGGTTCAAGCTCTGTTCAGTTCTCCTGTGACCTGTTAGATGAGTTTACTTGGATCAATTCAGTCTGCATAAAGTAAATACGATATAAGATCACACAGGCAACTAAACCCATAAGGAACCCCAAAGCACAAAAGGACAATCCAGTAATAGGGAGGGTACAGATTCAGTTCCAAATTCCCCCGTGATATACCTATGGATCTTTGGAATATATGACCCAGGCAGATGTGATGTTTGATTGCTGCAAGTCCACTCTTCATGGGTGCTATGCATGACTCTGGAAGCAAATAGATATTACTTAAGGCTCAATTAATTATTATTTCTAGAATTGGAACTTAAATGAGTAGTTTGTGGGGGATAAATCTTGTCAGACTATCTGTATAAACACAAAAGTCAAATTGAGATAGTGTGACTGACCTCCGTAGACTATGACAAAGTAGGCTGGAAGATAAAACCAGATTAAGAAAGACTTGGTCCATAGTCTATTTGTGAACTAACTCAGGGTGTATTTGGATTTTGTATGTGAGCAAATATCTCTTCTTTGTAAAATAAAGATAATAACCATGAACCCTATCTCATATGGTTTTGTATAAATTGAATTTGATTCTTAGTCTGAAGCACTAAACTTGTGTGTCAGCTAGCTTTCCCCTCAGTGTGGCCAAACAACCTAAGAAAAGAGAGGAAAGATTTATTCGGCTCTGGTTTCAGAGCTGGTGTTTGGGTACTTGGCCCTGTATCATGGAGGTAGGAATCTGAGAAGACTCCTCACTCTATGGTGGACAGGAAATAGAGAGAAAGGAGAGTGTTAGAGACCAGGTATAATCTTCAAAGGCCCCACCTCTCAAGGTTACACAACCTGTCAATACAGTGTTGCCAGCTAGAGACAACTGTGTTGCACATAAGTCTGTGATGGGTATTTCCTATTCAAACCATTGTGCTGCTCATGGCATTAAAGTAGGTTGTGTCACGTAAATAATGATGTATTAATATTTTGTTTTTAGTTTTTTCATTTAAGAATATGATCTTGCCTGAGACACAGATAGGTATTGTAGTAATAGGTTGTAACTTGGTATAAATTTGGAGTTTATTTGATGAGTGACATCATTTAACCAGTACTTCTTAAGACCTTTAGTCTATTCATAAACTTAATGGTGTAAAAGACTCAGCTAAAATCTTTAAAAAATATTCTATTTTTGTTATTTGCTCTGTCGTATAATGTTTACTCTCACAGAAATCCCCATCTTTGCATTTCTATTCAATTATGAAAAGCATCAGAATTTAAAATTGTTCAGAGCTGAAGATCTTACAAAGTTCTTATTTCTAATGTTGCATACACATCTGTATTGAGGGCGAATGCCATTTCTCCATATTGTAAAACATCCATTATGGTAATAACTTCATGATACAGGTGGTAAAAATCAGATTGTACCTGCTCACATCTTCGGCATACAGCCAAGTCGCAGCTTTGTGTAAAAAGCTGGCTCCTCCGGCGTGGGGCTCTGTTGATGCTTTCAAATCTCTTCCATCCCTTCTGCTAGCTATGTGATGCTTGGAGCTAGAATCTCAGAGGACCAGGCTGAAAGCAATGGGAAAACGCCTTGCCCTAATGAAGCCTACAGGGTCCTTATAAGAAAATACAGGGCTGCCTTCTGCTCTGTTTCCTCAGACAGCAAATTCATAGTAGAGAGCAATTTCTAAGATGTGGCACCACAGAAAAGCAGGATGCATGGAATTTTCCATGAACTCGTGTAGCCAGCATTTGCATGGGGAATTGCTTGTCTTAGCACAACTATTCAAATGAAGTATGAAAGCCCCCAAAGGGCCCAGATTCCAACTTTGTCTTCTGACTAAAAATATTGCTATGAGCTAAACCTCTCATAGGTGTTACAGTTTACTGCCAGGAAAGCTGGTCAGTGTTTGTAGGGGTTGGACAAAAGTTTTGACAGTCGACTACAGGGAGATAATGCTTAGGAGAACCTGTAAAAATAGTACATGAAATGGGAAAATAGGAAGAAATAGAAAGCTGGAGATGGTATAGGTGTTATACACACTGATACACTAAAAATCAGACAAGATAAACTTGGACCTGGTTTGAAAAAAATTTTAAAATAAGAAGAAATTAATATTTCTCCGCCTCAGTACTATTGGAAGTTTACATCAAATAAGAGCTTGACTTGAGCTTGAAAGATTCCTAGTAGCATCCCTGGCTCCTCCTCACAGGATGACAGTAGTGACCCAGGATATTTTGTACTGGTAGGACAACTAAATATATCTTCAGGAATTGTCATGTTTTCCTGATAGGAGGGAATAATCCTCCTTATATTGTTGGATATGTCTGAAAAAAGATATTTAAAAAATTTTTATTTTTTTTTTTTTATGTGTATGAGTGAGTGCTATGCTTGCATGTGTGTAAGTGCACCTGTGTTGTGCAGTGCCTGTGGACAACAGAAGAGGGCTTTATGGAATTGGAGTTATGAATGGTTGGTAGCCACCATGTAGGTGCTGTAGGTTCTGGGATTTTGAACCTGGGTCTTCTGCAAGAATAGCCAGTGCTCTTAACTCCTGAGCCAGATCTCCAGCCCCTGAAAAAAAATGAAGAAGGACTTTTTCAAAGTAGCCAGCTTCTGCGAATGTAGTTCGTGTGTAGTTCGTACCTACAAACTACTAAGAATTAACAAATTCTTAGTTAAATCATGTAAATTTCTGAGATGTACTCTCCTTATTGTTCAAGAAGGTTAATATATGTCTCACCTTTGTAACTCAGAAAATATACTTCATGGACAATCTTTCATTCTACATAGCTAAGAAGCTTCCCCTCTCTCTCTCTCTCTCTCTCTCTCTCTCTCTCTCTCTCTCCCCCACTCCTCCTTCTCTCTTTCCCTCTTCTACTTCTTCCTTCTCCCTTCCTTTACCTCTGTCCCTTCCTCTCCTTCTCGCCTATCCCTCTTGAAGATTGCTCATTTTGGAGCTCCAGTATTTAGCAATTTCCCTTTTCTTTCACTAAGATCTTTTGCCCTGCAATGTTCACTCATTACTTCCTGCCATGACTCACAATACAGTCAGAAGGATAGACTCCATATTCTGTAGCACAGCATATGACCATAGCTCACCAAATTTTCTTTATATTTAACAGAAAATTAGAAGACAAAAGCTTGAGAGTTTACAACACACATGATGTTTAAGGAACTGGAAACAGTAATTACTCTAAATTAATCATTACATATGAGATACATGTATTGAACTATCCTATAAATATAAATGATTGTGTCAGAAAAAATTTGCTCAACATTCTTATCAAAAATTTGATAGTTGGAAAAATTACATAAAACTCCTCTTTAGGGTTTATTTAGGTTTTGCTTTTATAATGTTTCTCAAAACCTTCAACTTCCAAAATTTTATGTTCTACTTAATATTAGGCAATTCCGTAGACTACTGTGTTTCAGAGTAGGACTCATTATCTCCCCAGGAAGAAATATGGAGATGGCTGATATTAAATTAATAGTAATAATAGTAGAAATAATAATTGTATAGTTATTTCATTCACTGAACGACAACCTTTCATGTATTGATTCTTTCCTTGAAATGTTTTTTTTTTTCCTTTTTGACAGCAGGTTCCCCTTGTCCTCACTCTCCGCTTTATAAGTTAACAAGCTGAAGCTTAGAAAGATTATAAAATTCTTCCAAAGATTTACCTAAAGTAGCTGAGTCCAGTTATACAACCAGTTCTTGTAAGTGCTGAGGCTTAGCCTGCAAGTCACTCTGCTGTCTTATTCTGCCTGCTCAGCACTCTGAATCAGGGGCTGTGAGCAAAGTTGGACCCAGAGGGCACTATAAAATTTGAAACAAGAGCTTCCTTGAGAAAGTCTAACTCAGGAGAGAAACCTCAAAACAGCACAGGACCATTGTTCAGACTGGCTAGGATTAGTTTTCAGAAGCAAGCGTGAAAGCAGTTTATGTTTTCCTGGAATTTTCTTTTGGGAAATGGTTTTGTTCTCTCTTCATCTTTAGTAAAAGCAGTTTTTAAATGGAAAAAATAATCAAGGTAGTATCTGTTGAGATCATGAATAAAGTGATTTTGTTTGATGGGTTTCTGTAATTAAGTTCATGAGTCACCTAAATGATATTCATATGACTTATCACCCCAAACAAGCAAGGAAGGAACAAAGTCTCCTTGAACTCAACCTTTCTGAGGTGTGCAGACATGCCCACACATGCACACATGCGTATACTCCTGCACACATCGTAGGGAGTCACTATATAATCACATTTATTTACTAATTTGTGTGTCTTTGTATGTATGTGCATGTGCGTGAGCATGTACACATGCATAAATTTGTAGACTAGAGGACAATTTCGGGGAATCAGTTTTCTCCTTCCATCATGTGGATTCCAGGGATCAAACTCAGGTGCCTGGATTTGGTGACAGATACCTTTACCCACTGAACCATCAACATGGGCCATGTTTCTGTAATTTGATCTTCAAAGCAATGCTTCCCAATCCTTTCAAAAGATCTTTATTATTGTTTTTTAATACATTTCAATCTGTCAAAGACATATTGTTTTAAAATCTTGTAAAAAATGAAATAATAGGACAATGATATTAAAAATGATACACAAAATAGAAGCCCACACTTTTTATCATGTCAAGGGACATGAAATTACACTGTCAAATTGCGATTTAAGTTTCACAACATGCTCATTTTCTTTCCCTAACTTGTCACGAAGCAGCAGTGCTCCATGGCCCACATTTGACTGTCATACCTCCTGGGATGATTTTGTCTTAAGAATAAGCATATGAACGCCTTTGTGTATGAAAGTAGGTTATAAAAATAGCTTGGTTTTAAATGTATGCTCATTTCTTGGTCTTATGAAAGAGGAAATAAAAATTTGGAAAGAGATGAGGGTCCAACTTGCAGGAAGGTAACACCAGAGAATTCAGCAGAGAGCCAACCATCAGACCAGTTAGTGCTGCCCTGAGCCTTGGTCAGAGAAACCTCTGTTTCCATTGAACAATGGTGAATGCAGAGACTTATAATTAGTCAAAGTGCTCAACAACAATGTTTGAGTGCTCAGGCCACACAGGGACATCTGTTATCACTCCCTCCAAGACTGAAGGACATGTCAGAAGAGAAGAGGGGTAATACAGATGTTGTGGAGGAGTGATGTGAATAGTTGTCTTCTGGACAGGACATTGCTGTGACACTAGTGAATTCATGGCAGCTGTGGTTCGCTGCCCCAAATCTGCCGAAATGGGAACCATCAGCATTGCATTAGGGAGGAGGGAGTGGGGGGGTTCATCAGGTCACATCCATTCACCTAGGAGTTATTGGTTGGTAGCTAATGGTTCTGGGGGAGGGGAAGTCATTTTTTAATGGTAAAGCCAATGGTAAATTTCCCATGCTCCAAGACATTAACCCCCACCCATGTTTATGCAAAGATCATAACTAACCTTAGTGAATCCCAACAAAGAAAACCTCATCAATTAAAAAGTAAAACATGAAAATGGGGACTTTTTGCAAATAAGAAAGGGTGCATTGGAAGGGGAATGAGAGAGTACAAGGGAAAGTGAAAATTATATAGACGTATATAAAGAACGAAAAGGAATGAAGGGGCAGACTCTGACTAGGGTGTGAATTGTCCCCTTTTCTTCTGTAAGATGGTTGCTGTTCCTTTTATTTTAATTTTCTGCTATTCCTTTTTGTTTTCCCTCAATTCTAGTCTCTCTTTGTTTCACAAACCATCTTAAGTACAAGGTCTTTAGGATATAGCAAACACTATTAAGAGAAATACAAAAATAATGTCCACTTGGACTCATAGATTTATTGTTATGACTTCTTGAGCATCTTAGAATGTGCATTCATATTTAAATGTGACTAGAAACACACATATTTTGATACCGTTTTCATGATTTTTTGAGGAAGCACATTATTTTTGCATTAATGTTTATTCATTCATTTATTTGGTTTTTATTTAGAGACAAGTTCTTCCAATGTAGCTCTGGATGGTCTCCAACTTAGGATACATTCACAGCATTCATCCTGCCTCAGACTCTTGAATTTTAGAGTTGCTAGTGTGTACCACCATCCCATCCCCTTGCATAAGTCCTTGCATTCCTCTCAGATAGATGCTACCCTGAAGTCAAAATGTTTCCTTTTTATCTTACATTTAATTTCTCCAGAGCATATGCGCTTATTATTCAAATTGGTAGTATATAATATATAACATAAAACTTTCCTTTGTAAGAATTTTGGTAATATATATTTAAGACTATTTAAGGCATCCATGTTGACACATATAGATTGTGTTCTTTTTAAGATATCTATCTATCTATCTATCTATCTATCTATCATCTATCTACCCATATATACATGGGTTTAGGATATGGGTTTAGGCACATGAGTACCATTTCCCATGAAGTTGGATTCAACTGGAGCTGGAATTGAAGTGAGTGACTATGTATGGAACCTAGACAGATCTATACAGGAACTAGAAGAAGGAGGAGGGTTTCCCAGTCATGGGAAGGAACTACCAACAATCTAGATGAGAGCCAATAGTCAGGCCAATTAGTGTTGCTCTCAGCCTTGGTCTGAAGAACTTCTCTTTTCAGTGATGATTTAATGTAGAGACTCACAACTGGTTGAAGTGCTGAGAATGCATAGATGCACATGAATATGGCTCCCATAGTAATAGTAGTAGAAATAATAACTGAATATTGATTTCATTTTCTGAGAAGACTAATTTTCATCTATGAATTCATTCTCTTCACCTAGCTACTCTCCAGATTTCCATTGTGTGGAAAAGTCATAATTTGCTTAATCTTTCCTCTTAAATGAAAGTTAGCATACTCTTTCTGCATTCAGCTTTTGTAATTGCCATTGTAAGCAATATCTTCATGTATGTCTCCTTATATGCTTTCAGAAAAAAAAGTTATCTGACAAAGAGAGCAAAAAACAAAAGATTCTGGTTTCATCCAGTTACATGCAAATTTCATGTTTCATTTTTGAAGCTGAGTAGACGTTTATTGTGTAAATGTACATTTTCATTATTTATTCATCAGTTGACATTTAGATTGCTTGCATTTATTACCTATTATGAAAAGAACAACAACAAACATGGTTGTGCAAATATCTCTGCAATAGGATGAGTACATTGGTTATATGCCTAAGGGTGGTAAAGCTGGATCATATGGGTGATTTATTTTTTTAAGTTCTCCATACTGATTTCCGCAGTGATTGCACCAGTTTGCAATCCCATCAACAGTGAATGAGGGAACTCAAAACAGATATACTAAGTGAAGTAATGGAGACTCAGAAAACAAGTGACATACGTTGTTCTCTCTCATTTATGGATCTTAGCTCCACATCCCTAGATAGGTCTATATATCTGGATGTAGCTACAGGAGCCAGAAATATGTAAATGAAACATGTGTACAAAGAGGAAGAAATTGCTCAAGAGAGTGGAATAGCAGGAGACAGGTGTTATTAAGGGGGAATTGGGGGAGAAGGGGAGATAATTTAATTTGGGAGGGAATAAAGGTTATACAGGAGGAGTGAAAGGAAAGATAAATTAATGCTTAGATCATATGAAAAACTAGAGTTAAATGTATTCATTCAAGGTAATACTGAAAAAGTACACATACAGGGCACATGTGAGTGCATGTATATACCTGAAGGTTTTATAACAAAAAACACAATGTTGGGCAGGAGAAACCTCCCTTCAAATACTTGGTCAGGGTAGTCCAAGAGACTCCCAGAATGACACTGGCAATTGTCACAGTCCTTGATTTCCTCACAGAACTTGAAGGTAAGTTCCTATTGCTGAATAAAGGTCACACTTCGGGGACAGGACTTGGAGCAATCTCCCTGGTACTGACCTGGAATCCTCCTCCTTGAATAATAGTTCTCTTGGCATCAGAGGATATTATACAAACTGTTAAGAAAGAATTGTCCTACTGAGTTGTAACATCTAATAAATGACAGAGACTGGCCCAAAGAAGTTTCACTATTGGTGCAACAGTGGCACTTTTATCTTCAGGGTATTCAATAACTGACTAATTGTAATCAAAGTCCACTCAGTGGGAAGCAACTTATGTGTGATCCTGTAAAGATAGCCAAATATATGTGACTGAAGAGGCATGGCGGCAGAGGTGGCAGGAGGAGATCTGAGCAGATCAAATCGATCAAGTCTTCAAGCAGGCACAGAAGGCAGAGCAGGATTAGAACTCTGGCAAGACTGAAGAACTTTCAAAGCCCACCCAGAGTGACATGCTTCCTCCAGATCGGTCATACTAAAATCTCCTAAAATAGCCACCAGCAACTAGGGGCAAAAATTCAAATACTTGGAGCCTAGTGTGAAATTTTCAGTCAAACCGCCAGCAGTGCACAGAGGCCGTGACGATCATAAAATGAAAAATGTGTTTTATAGGTGTAAGGTCAGGGTTCGAGAGATGCAGCAGACAAAAGGGACCAGAGGCTCCGCTGGCAGCTAACAGGAACTGGCTTTATTGAGAGAAGACCAGATGGGACTAGCTCCTCCGTACCCATGAGTGGAGAAATGCTAGCTCCCTTACCCCCATCTCAGGGCTGGGGCTCCGGGGGCTGGCGTGCCAGGCTCCAGATCGGGATGGAGGATCTCCCTCCGGGAGAGTGAGAGAGGCAAACTCCCCTGGGGAGCGAGCTCAGCTCCATCCAAATCTAAGTCCTCAAAGCCTTAAAAGCCCTCAGCCCCCTCCTGGCTTCTAGGGGAGGGGGGTTGCCATGACATCTGATTGATGTTTAAGGCAAGCTTCTGGCCAGGAAGTAGCCCTTTTTTACAGCTGTTTGTGAATTCCTTGCATCCAGAACCTTGTCTGCCAAGGAAGCCCAGTGTCCTCTGTGAATTTGGAATCTGGAGTCTAATCTGAGCTATTTGCAAGGCTTAGATCTCTGAGAAGTTGTAAAAATCGGTCTTTACTCTGGCCCCAGGTTTCCTTCTATCTTCCTGAGCTTGAAACTGTTGAGGGTTTCATTCACACCTTACAATAGGGACCTTCAACCCACCCCCATAATCCTTACCAGTCTCCATATTATTGAAAAGTCCAGAGTCCAAAGACTCTTCTGAGACTCAAGACATTCTCTTAACTGTAAGCCCTGTAAAATCAACAGACAAATTACATACTTCCAACAAACATCGGTACTGAATACACAATTTCATTCCAGAAGGGAGGGATGGAGAGGGGCACACTGAGGAAATACTAAACCAGAACAAGACGGAACACCTTCAGGGCAGACACCAAATTCAGGAGCGTCCGACATCTGGGAATTCATTTCCAAAGGGTTTAGATGGCTCAGCCCATCCAGCTTTGCTACATGTGTAATGTAGCTTATATTCCTCTCTGAATTTTTGCTATGGGTTCATTTAGGAGCAAGTCCCGCCCTCTGACCAGTAAGGGGGCAGGAAGGTGGGCAGCCAGGGGGCAGGAAAAATGGGGCCAGTGGAAGCCAGCAGGGGCGCAGAGAAGGCTCCCTGGCACATGGAGAAAGGCAAGTGCCTGGATCTATGCGTGTGAGGAGCCAGCTACCTTCTTGACACAGCTGGCAGCTCATAAATGGAACTTAGCCCACCAGTGGTCTGAATGGAAATGGAGTGACCTGGGGGTGCTGAACACCCGGACCCATTGCAAGCAGGAGGGATGCTGTGGTGATCCTGGGAACCTGGAGGGAGGGGGAGGCTTAATAGCAAATATCCAAATGAGAACTTTGTAAGTTATAGCAAATAAATTAATCCCTCACAAATTCGAGGACTAGTCTCTGTTTTATTCTGCCAGATTGGTGGGGACCAAACCCCACCCATCAAGGAGCAGGATGAATTTGTTACAACAATATGCAATGTACATCTCTCTCGTGGGCTGGTACCACTCTCTCTGTATGTAGCTCTTCTTGGCAGATGCCTCAGGGCTGTAATATCTCCAGTATCTTGGATTCTCTACTGCCAACCAGGCTTAACCTTCACAGTTTCAGGCAATGACCTGTCAGGGCTTCATTATGCAGGAACCCTTCTGCTACAAGCTGCCTGGCCTTAGTAGCTCTCAGGAACCCTGGAGTAAGAACGAATGACCCCCCTCACTCTTAAATCTTTCATGCCTCTAAAGCAAGCACTACTTGAATGACACTGCCAAGTTTGACTGAATGTCAAAGATGGACCCTGGCCTGCTTCATCTGCATTGGTAACTTTTCTATGTTGTGGTTTTCTAGGAGTGAAAAACCCTTCTGGCATTTTCCTTTCACAAGTTGGGGGCTTAGCTGTGTGTGGTCTTGCATTGAAATTACTCTTACTATTGTTCCAGTGAAAATCTGTAAGCCTCATTTTAATGGCTTTGATCTCCTTATCAAAGAGATCCTTTCCAGCAATGCCTTAGCTCCAAGATTATTAAACTTCATAGTCCTCTGTTTTTCTCCAAATTGCACATTCTGAATTTCTTTCTGTTCCATTGGTTCTTTTTCACTGTAGATCTGCATAATATTAAACAATACCATCATTTCTACAATAGACTCCCTTGAAATTCTCCAACAGTGAAATTAGTTCATTACCTTTCAACCAAGCCTCAGGCAACCTCTTAGGCTGTGGGCAAAGTTCAGTTAGATTCTATGCCAAAATATCCCAGTTGCAGCTAAAATCCTTATTTCCCTCTGGAACTACTTTTCTCTCAGCATTACATTCTTCCAGACTCCTATTAGAATGGCCTGTTAATCTTACTTACAGCATTAAACCAATTTTCTTCCAGAGTCTTCCACATTCTTCCAAAACCCGTGTTATCAGGTTCCTCACTCTCCTTGTACCAACTTTTGTATGAGTTACTTTTCTGTTGCTGTGAAAATTAGTTGTGACCAAGACTGTGAGGTTTTTGGCTTAAAATTCAAAGGGTTAGAGTCCATGGAGCGGGAGGTATGATGGAAGATGTGGCCAGAGCAGAAAGCTGAGCATGATATCTTTAGAAGACACAGGAGGCAGAGTGTAACTGAAATATGGCAAGGCTTAAGACCTCTCAAAGCCCACCCCAATGACAGGCTTCCACCAGCAAGGTCATACCTCCTATAATTTCACAAAATAGCTCTAACAGCTGGTGGCAAAAGTTCAAAAACTTGGAGTCTATGAGGGACATTCTGATTCAAACAACCACACAAAGAAACCACAATTCTATTAAAATATTTGTTAAATAACAGCATTTATTCATGTTTTTGTCAATTACAATTCTTTTCTCTTAAAATGATGTTTATGGCTTCAGTTAAAAATATTTCAGGGTTTTTCCAAGTATTCACAGTGCCAGATGCTTCTTGGTGTTGCCAGGGTTGGCCATCTTGTGCTTCTTAAAAATATTCAAGCTAGAAAATTCTATGCAATGTTAATATTAAAGCAATTTCAGGTTGCTTTTCTAAAAGTGGATAACAATAACTTAGATAGAATATGTTCATGGATACATGAATAAATGAATGAGCTTGTATTCATCACTTTTTCACTAAGTACCAGAAACTTCTGTATGACTTGCCTAAACTGATTTTTATGACTGTTGTCAGAAAGACCTATCACTATTTTCATTGTCTGAGATGTATTCCAAGTCTGATTCTAATGAGCTAGATTTCCTGTTTTGGTTCCACACAAGAAAGCAAACTTATGAATAAAAAAAAAATACAAAAAGCTAGAAATTCAACTGAAAATGAGTTAGGAAAGAGGCACATATTTTATTTGGCAAAAGAAAAAGGATACTTTGACATTTGTGGCAATGCACAACACTAAAAATCAAAATTTAAAAGAGATTTATTTCCTGAAAATTATCCAAAAAATAAATATTTCAGAGACTGGTTTTAAAACATTATAAGACAAAAATTTGCTCTAATCCTTATGAGTTGATTAACAGAAATAAATTTTGGATGAATCTATAGAATGGTTGGTTAGTGTTTACTAATAAATTCGGATGACATAATCTTTGAGGAAGTGGTCATTTTATCTGCTGTGTTTTTCACAAATTGAATATCTCATTGCTTCCAGTGCAGTGTCTATGCGGTATACTCTTGAGGTTTCTTCTTCATGAGACTGTAGTGTGCTATGTTTTTTTTCCCATTCTTCTCTTAGCAGTTGTACTTTTTAACCATATGTCCCCTTTCCTGCCAAAGGTAAGGCATATTATTTTTTTAAATTTTTATTGAAGTTTTGTGATTTTCATACAATACAGTTTGATATTATTTAGATCCATTCCCCTGTTCTCATTTCCAAATGTTCTTCAGCGTGAGTCTATTCACTGAGCCAACAAAGAATCTAGACCCTGTAACACATTGTCTCTCCCATTCCTGGCTGTAACTGCCAAAACTTCTTAGTTTTGGTTATTTCTTACCCATGCCCCCATGTCTATGCAGGGGTTTTGCCTGATTTGAGCTTGCATTGAACTTGTGTGTTGTTACCACAGTTGCAAGTTCATGTGAGTAATTGATCAGCTGTTTGGAAAACTGTTTCCTTGTGGTCATCCACAACCTCTCCTGCCCCTCAGGCTTTTGCAAACTTTCTACACTCCTGTTCTGCAAATGATCCCTGAGCCTTGGGAATCAGAGGTTTGAAATAGGTGTCCTATCTAGGGATAAGCACTCTGCAGTCTGAATGACTGATGTCTATGTTTGGGTTTAGTAGTTTCAGTGTTTGAGGCTTCACATTGATGTCTTTGAATTACTTGTAGTTGACTTTTGTGCAGGGTGAGAGGTATGGATTTAATTGCATTCTTCCACAAATGGAGATCTAATTTTGCCAGCTCTAATTATTAAAGATACTCTTTCCTCTGGTATGTCTTCTTGACACTTTTGTCAAAAATCAAGTAGCTATAATTGCATACACTCAGGTTTGAATCTTCTATATTGTTTCATTAATCAACCAAGTCTGTTTTGTGCCAATACCATAGTATTTTTATGACTATGTCTCTGTAATATAAACTGAGGTCTGATACAGTAATTGCCCTGGCATTATTCAGTGTACTTAGGATTGCTTTGTCTATCCAGGCTCTCTTGTGTTTGCATTTGAATTTTAGGGCAGATTTTTCTATTTATGTGATGAATGTCATGGGATCTTGTTTGGGATTGCATTGAATCTATAAATTGCTTTTGGTAGGGTGGTCATTTTTACTATACTGATTCTACTAATCCATGAGCACAGGAGGTCTTTCCATAGCCTTGTGTTTACCTCAGTCTCTTTCTCCAAAGTTTTAAAGTTTTCATTGAATATGGCTTTAATGTATTTGTTTAGGTTTATCCCTAGATTTGTTTTTGAGGCTATTGTGAATCAAATTTTTCCTGAACTCTTTATCTCACTGTCTGTTATTTGTATGTAGAAAGGCTACAAATGCCACTTTGCTGGAGGTGTTGATCATTTCTAGAACTTTTCTGGTTCCATTTTGGAGATCTCTTATTTATAATATCATATCATCTGCAAATAGGAATAATTAGAACTGACAGCACACCTTTAATTTCCTTCTCTTTTCTAATTGCTCTAGCTAGAGTTTCAAGCATTATATTGAAAGGGAGTAGAGGTGAACAGCCTTGTCTGGTTCCTGATTTTAACGGGAATTTGTCACATTTTTCTCTGTTTAGCATGCCAGATTTTGTGTATAGATTTAATTATGTTGAGGTATATTCTATACAGTTCAATCCCTTCTAGGACTTTTATAATGCATTTTGAATGATGTTTAAGGCTTTATCTGCACCTATGAAATAACCATTTGATTTTGTCTTTAAGTTCTTTTTATGATTTATTATGTTTATTGACTTACCTAAATTGTACCATTCTTGCATCTCTGGAATAAAGCTGTTTGATCATGGTGGAAGATCTTTTTGTTTGTGTCTTTTCTAGGTTTAGATATTAGAGTAATACAGGTTTCATAGAAGGAGTTTGGGAGTTCTCCCCTTGTTTCTATGTTTTTTTTAATAATTTAAGAAGTATTGTACATCTTGTAGAAGATTGTAGAACTTCATTTAAGGTCTGATAAAAATTATGCTGTGACTCTGTCTGGGCCTAGGCTTTTATTAGTTGTGAGGCTTTGTATTAATGTTTCAATTTCCTTATTTGTTATGGGTCTGTTTAAGCTTTTCATCTCTTTTTGTTTTAACTTTGTGATTTCCATCACTTTAGAAATTTGACCAATTCTTCTAGATTTTCAAATTTAATGGAATATAGATTTTTAAACTATTCTCTTATGATGGCCTAGATCCATTTGGTGTCTGTTGTGATGTTAATCCTTTTGTCTCTAATTTTATTGATGTGAATTTGCTCTTTTTCATTTAACTGGGCTGAATGTTAATCTATCTTGTTGATCTTTTCAAAGAAAAAGGTCTTGGATACATTGATTTTTTTATTATCTTCTTTACTTCTATTTCATTAATTTCTGTTCTGGTTTTTGTTGGTTCTGCTTGTCTGCTGCATTTGATTTTGGTTTGTTTTTGATTTTCCAGATTCTTCAGTTGTATTATTAAGACTAATATTAATTTGTGCTCTTTCTGATTTTTTAATGTAGGTACTTAAATCTATAAACCTCCTTATTAGAATTGCTTTTAATGTGTCCCAGAGATTTTGCTGTGTGGTACTATCCTTGTCATTTAGTTTCATGAATATATATATTTTATCTTTTTAAATTTCTTCTTGGTCCCATTCATCATTCAGGAGTGTATTGTTTACTCTCCATGAGTTTGTGTAGTTCCTAGAGCTTCTTTTGCTATTGATTTTAAGGTTTATTGTGCTATGGTATTATAAAATACATGGAACTATTTCAAATTTTTGTTAATTGCTGAGATTTGTTTTGTACCTCAGTATATGTGGTTATTATTACAGAAGCTTCCATTGGGCATGAAGTAGAATGTGTATTATTTGGTACTATATGTGCTTGTCATTGATGTGGTTACTTGATTATGAAGCTGGTGAGGAACCATCAATAGATGTTCTCCCTTAGCAGCTTGCGTAGTGTTCTTCAGAGCTATGAGAGATCAGAGCTTCGGGGGATGTGGCTTTCAGGTTAGTTCCAGCACCATTGCTACAAATCTGGTCTCCAGATTATGTCATGTTTTCAATATAGGGTCTTACCTTCAAGGTCTGGAAAGCAATCAAGGTCTGTAACAATACCTGTGTAATTTTGGGGGTGTCTCGGACTACCCTGGCCAACAACTCAAAGGAAGTTTTCTCCCGCCTGGCACTGTTTCTTGTTATGTAGTCTTCAGCTATGTACATGGACTCATGTAAAGATATTGTATGTGGAATTTGCCATTAGATTGTTAGACTAATACAATTCCCTTTGTGCTTTGCACAAGCTAGAAGTTATTTTGTCCTGGCCAGCAGGACAGCAGTGAGCTTGAGACTCTTTAGGAACCTGAGAGACAAAATAGACCTCATCAAATCCAAAAATACTGAAAGAACTATGCACATTTCTTTAGACCCTACTGCAATAAAAACTTAAAATTAACATTGAAAGAAGCTTTATTAATTTAACAAACTTACAACACACTCTTGAATGTTAGTCTTTTAACCTTATTCTGCGTGTTCAGAGAACCTGCCTGTTTAAAGGCAGACACGAAAGATTCTGTTTGTCCCCTGGTAAGCAACAATGTGAACCTGATTGCACTTTTGGAAAGTCCGTGGTGACCTCTAGTGAAAACAACAAAGTGACTGGATTACACTTTCAGGGTTTCCTGCGGCAATCTTTACTTAAAACAACAAAGTGACCGGCCACACTTTTGGAGTATTGCGCGGTGGCTTCTACTGAAAACAAAATAAATGCTTACCTCGTCGCTCTGAATTCGAATTCGGATCTGTGTCACGGGTGTGTGTTCCCGTGATAATCTCTCTCGAAGTCTGTGCTTTCCCAGTCTGGGCGCGATGACTTCAGTGCAGGGTACCCTGTCCTTTGTGATGAGCGACGTCCCAGGCTATCTTGAGGGTCTCAGATCACGTTGGGCGCCATTTGTCCTGGCCGGCTGGACAGCAGTGAGTTTGAGACTCTTTAGGAACCTGAAATGAGTAGGGACAGACAGATGGAACATGCAGGACAGTTAAGACAGACAGACACACAGAACAGACACACAGAACAGACACATAGGACAGACACACAGGACAGACACATAGGACAGACACATAGGACAGACGACCTGGGAAACGTGTCTCTCCAGGCCGCACACCTTTATTGTTCCAGGGGGTATTTATAGAAAGCTTTGCGGAGGCAGGAATACAGATGCACCCACACAGGAATGTGGTAATTAACACAGACAAAAGCCCACCATAAGGTTATGTGCATATCAGGAAGGAGGTACTAAGAGGGGAGGCAGGGGCTTTGAACAAGGAGAGTGCTGAACCTTAGTGCAGTCAGAGCTTCCTTTTTAGCTCAGCTCAGGTGAGATAAAAAAGGTGAGCCATTTTGTCAGGCCCCAGGACATTCCTGTGAAGCTTAGTTACAAGGATTAAAGACTGAGTTTACCTACAGGTGGTCACAGGGGGTGGAATTCTCCTAGAGCTGGTTTCTCTGAGATGAACTCAAACTATAAGCTGGCTGTTTTCTCTGGCTCATGGTTTACAACATTATTTAATCTCCCCTCCCTCTCTCTCTCCCTACCTAACCCTTTCTCCAGGCTTTCCCCATTAAAAGTGTCCCCATTTTCCTCATTTCCTCCACATTTGATAATATCAGTGTTCTATGGCCCAACTTCCATTTTTACCCATAGTCCTTTGTATAACTCTCCCTCCTTCCTACAACTTCAATACTTCAATTTTAACTATTTCTTCCATGGTAACATCTGTCTCTTACTATTCTTCTCTCTCAGGTTCTTTTTAACCTTTACCTCCCCCATTCCTTTCCATTTTCCTGTTTCTTGCAGAAAAGATGCATTGGGATACATGTTCACATATAAGAATTTGGTGCTAGGATCCACAAATGATGGAGAACATGTGTTGCTTGTTTTTCCAAGTCTGTTACTTCACTTAGCATAACATCTTCTAGTTCCATACGTTTAACTGCAAATTTCATGATTTTGTCTTTCTTATCTCAGAACTTCATTATAATTGTATCATATTGTCCCTTGGAAGCTGAGAGATACCTAGGTTGCTTCCATCCCTTATATTTGTGAAAGGAGCAGCAACAAACATGGATTTATAAGTGTCTCTGCAATAGGACGATTCCTTTGGGTATTTGCCAAGGAGTGGCATAACCAGGTTGATTGGTAGGTTCAATTTCTTTTAGAGTTCTCCACACTGCTTTCAGATAGCCAAAGCAGCCCTACACATAAAAAGCAATGCTGGTGGGATTACACTACCAGATTTCAAACTACATTACAGAGTTATAGTCATAAAACCAGCAAGGTACTGGCACAAAAATAGATCTGTAGATCAATGGAATATAACTGAAGAACCAAACATGAATACATGCAATTTCAGTCACTTGATATGTGACAAAGGGGTCAAGAACCTACCTTGATAGAAAGGCAGAATCTTCAGCAAATGGTGCTGACAAAACTTGATCTCCACCTATAGAAGAATGAAACTAGACCCTTATCAAAACTCTTAGAAGAAAACATTGGCAGTCACCTACAAGATAAATAGGTGTAGGAAAGGAAGGACTTTCTAAAACAGACATCAGTTGCTCAAGAATTAAGGTCAACAATCAACTACTGAGACCCCCATTAAACTAAAAACCTTCTGTACAGCAAAGGAAACAACCAAGGAAGTGAAGAGAGTGGAAGAAAATCTTAACTATCTACATAGACGACAGAGATTTAACATCCAAAATGTATAAAGAACTCAAAAAGCAAAGCATAAAGAAAACAAGTAACCCAATTAAAAGATGGGCTAAGGATCTGAGCAGAGAGTTCTCATAAGAATAAATAAAGATGGCTTAGAAACATCTTAAAAAGTGTAAAAACATCATTCTATGGGGAGAAAGGAAAGAAGGTGCTCAAGAGACGTTGGGGCTATAAGAGAGTGGAATTATCAAGGGAGAAATGGGGACACTTTAAATGAGGAAGGCACTGAGAGAGGGTTACAGAGAAAGAGAGAGAAAGAGATGGAGAGAGAAAGAGAATAAATAATGCCTAGCTAGTCTAAAACACCAGAGGGAATCAAAATAGTCTAACAACCCAATGACAAATTCCACATAAAATATCTCTACATGAGTCCATGTGTATAGCTTAAGGCTACATAATGAGAAACATTGCCAGGCAGGATAAATCTTCCTTTGAGTTGTTGGCCACAGTAGTCCAAGAGACTCCCAAATTGCACAGGCTATTGCCACAGTCCTTCATTGTCTCCGAAAACTTGAAGGTAAGATCCTATTGCTGAAAACAGGATATACTTCAGATATCTGATTTGGAGCAATGGTACTGGAACTGACCTGGAAATCACTTACCCTGAAGGAGATCTCTCATAGCTCTGGAAAGTACTTTACAATCTACTAAGAGAGAACATCAATCAATGGCCCAACACCAGCTTCATGACCAAATAACCACATCAGTGTTTGGCATAGCACTCAACACTAGTACAGTAGTGGCACTTTTATCTAGGCACCGATCAACTGATACTTAATTGGTCTTAGAGTCCACTCAATGGGAGGAAACTCATGTTTGGTACTGTAATCATAGCCAAATACAAATAGTTGAAGATGTCATAGATCTTAGAGAAATTCCCAAGGCTGTCACATCTCTAAACTAATAAAACTTCACACTAAGTACAAAGTATGTATGTATTTGTATGTAGGTTTCTATCTATCTTCAAGAATTCAATCACCACTCATCAAAGAAACTTCTTTTGCACCAGATACTACTACAGAGTATCACAACTGGTAACACACATTGTCCATGAATTGCCCATGCCTAAGTGACACATATACAATGCAACTGCTACAGCCAAGGGTCTTGCAACAAGGAACAAGGGATAGAAAGGACATTAATGAATCTCTCAGCCCTCATTAATGAAGCTCCCTCATGTAAGAAAGGATCAGTAACACAAATGTTCACATGTGGCCAAAGCATGGAGATTAGAAATCTACAAAGTATGGGTCCCTGGGCAGGACTCTTACATTATGTTTCACTCACCCAAGACTCAGTGGCCATTGGAGAAGAGGGGGCAGAAAGATTGTAAGAGATAGTGAAGAGGCATGTGACCACGTGGAAATAGAATCCTACAAGCTGCTGGGACCTTGATCATATGAGCATACAGCAATGGTTTAGTCATGCTCAAGACCCATGTAAACTCAAACAGACAAAAACCCAGTATGGAACTGGTGAAATGGGCAGCAGACCCAAATCTTTGCTGAAGTTATATTGGTGACTGATTACTGTTGGTTAAGAATGAGCTAATGTTCCTAAAGCGAGGGACTCTGGATAGGCTGACTGGACCTTGGTGTATGAATCTGCACTGAGGTCATTTGAGAACACTAACTTGACACAATAGACCTTAACATGGATGAAAAAAATTATGTGGATTCCAGTTAGGAGGCTGGGGGTTAGGGGAGTGGTCTGGAAAGGGGTATAAAGATGATTAAATCATTTGAAATATTCTGTATGAATTACCCAACGATTGAATAAAAAAGAATTATTGAAATACTGGCAGTGATATTCTGAGGTGACTAGAAGGAGAAAAAGTTCAAAAGTTCCAAATTCCTATTGTTCCATAAGGATTTCATAATAATTTCTTCAATATAAATCACTATTTTATGGATTAGTCTTTATAGAATTAATGTTTTCATGAATTATTTCATTTTTAGAAGCATTAAAATTTACCTAGTCTTTTCTGACTGGGAAAGATACCCCAGAAATTTACCAAATATTTAATTCTGCATCCTAAAATTCAAATGTAAGATCTTTATTTTTCAAAATAAAAATTTAACTTTTGATAACATGCATTCCTGCCTTTCCTGGTTCCTACTTTTAAAGGAAGCCTATCCATCTCTAAATGCAGAACTTGCAATGCAGTAAGAAACAAACCAACAACCTGAGTATGGGCCTGGAGGGATGACTTAGCAGTTAAGAGCAATGGCTCCTCTTGAATAGGACACAAGTTCAATTCCCAGCACCCACATGACTGCTAGCTATTATCCTCAACTCCAGTTCTAAGAGATTTGGCATCCTCTTCTGACCCCCATGGGCAGTGCACTGCACAGGTGGCCCTACCTGCATGCAGGCAATATACTCATACACATAAAATTAAATGATAAATACAATATTAAAAAAAATCAGTAGGACTCAGAAAGGAAAGTGAGAAAAATAGATGAACAATCTATATGTAGTGCAGCATCATTAGTAATTAGGGAAATGCAAATTAAATCCACTTTAAGATTTTATCTTATCCGAGTCAGACTGGCTAAGATCAAGAGAACAAATGATACCAAATGCTGGAGAGGATGTGGGGAAAGAGAAACACTCACTCACTGCTGGTGGGATTATAAACTTTTGCAACCCCTTGGAAGGCAGTGTGGAGAACTCTTAAAGAGCAGTCCATCTCTTAAACTTTTTTATCCAGTCTTGATATCCTGTTTTCCATTCCAGGCTTTCTGTTGGTGATGCTTTCCCCTTTGTTTCAAATTGCCTTATTGAATTTACATTTCCGTCTTCATTTCAGTCTGTGTTTTCTTCAATGTTTCTCTTTTGTGAATCCACCTTTTAAAGTCTGTATTCTCTTTTTCATTTCATTCACTGTATAGTTTTATTTTCTGGAGCTTAAGTCAGGAGTTTATCCCTATCCTCTTTAAGTTCAGTGAGTTGTTTGTATGTTCTTTAAATTAGTTGTCTTCCTTGATCATGTTTAAGATTGTTCTTTTAAATTCTGTGTCCTGAGATTCGACAAGGTAGTTCTCATTGAAGAATATTTCTATGGAACTGATTGGGCTTGGTTTATAGATAATATTTTGGGTTTTATTATTATTTGTATTTTTATTGTTCTCTGGGCTTCTTTTCTTGCTTTTGTAGCTTGATATGAAACTCAAGTTTGCCCTTGTTGAGTTGAAGTTTGATTCTGTTTATCTTGTTGATGTGGTTTGGTTGCTCTCTGATCCAGTATGAATAGTTACTTGATCTGGATTCAGGTTCTCTCTTTTGAATTTTTTATTGGAGGGACTAGATGGATCCAGGTAGGCTATTCAGGAACTCTACATGATTTTAAGAGAACCTAAGCCAAAAAGGTGTGAGCCCTGGAGCCAAAGAACTCGGCTTGGTCTCAAAGTAGGGGAAGTGGGCACAACAGGATCTGCTTATCTCTTCCAGGTAGTCAGGCACTCCCTGGCAGCCTCAGCAGTACAAGGATAATACCCAAAGGGAGTCAGTGGGACCAAGATGGGCTAGTTCTTGCTAGCTAGCCAAGAAAGTCTGGGCCCTGGAACAACTGGACTGGAGATGGTCACAAAGCAGTGGAACTAGTCCAGCAGTATCTGCCTAACTCATGCCACATGGCTCTCTGGAGGCATCCATCTGATGGGCCCAAGGCCCATGGAGAGCTGATGAGAACAGTATGGGTTGATTTTACTGGGTTGCAAATAAGTCTTGGATTCTGGAGCAGTAGGAGAGAATGGAAATGAGCCAAAAGCAGGGTCGAGGACTGGCAGAATTTGAATAAGTCACTGGCTACTCCAGTGCTCTCACATAGCCACAGCAGAGCAGAGCAAGGGCCTAAAAGGCTCAATGGGAACAGGATGACCTGGTTCTTACTAGGTAGCAGAGAAAGCTTGCTCTCTAGATCAGAAGGAGAGACTGGACTGATGATCATAAGGCAGGGGGATGCATAGGGTAGTAACTCAGCTTGTAATTCTTTTCTGATGGTATTTTAGGTAGGATTTGCCAATTTGGTTTTTTAAAATGTACCTTGTTATTGTTTGGGAGCTGAGTGCATCATTATTTCTCCATAGTCTTGCAATGAAATGTGCAGAGTTTTCTCCTGCTAATCCCATTTTAGAATAATAAGCGGTCAGAAACTTGGCAACTCTGTCTTTGATATAAAAAATACATTGCTGTTTCCTAAGATGATCCTAAGATGTTTCAGTGGAATATGATATTATCCATTCCTAATTTATACAGAATTTTATACATTCATTTACTAAATAATAGAGCATTAGAATTTTAAAGAATGGTTTCATGTTATTTTTCTTTCCAGTTGTATTTATGCAAATTCCTGACAAGCACCCAATATCATCTCACCTCGCTTAATCTTAATTTTCACTCTTTCTTATATTTTTAAATCAATCTTTGAGTTCCACACTTTGGTATTATTTGGAAGAATTAGTTTCTCTTGAATTTTGATTTTAATTATTGTGCATGTTCACAAATGTCAATGATTTTTCCATGGTGAGTAAAGTAGGACTCTCTTTTCTAACTCCTTTCCTACTGAATTCATACTTTATGTACTCTTCTTTCAAAGAGAGCATTTTGAGAGGAATCACCTGGTTTGGTTATGGTGCTTCCAGGCCTGGGTTGACTTCTGTTTCAATGTGCACAGAAGCTAATGGTCACAGCCCAATGAAATAAAGTCTCCCCAAAACATTGCAGAAGTAGAACTTGACTATTTTTATGGCGAATGACTGAGAAAAAGAGAGGTGTTTGTATCTGACTAAGAAAAAATGGAAAGCTTGCAGGGCCATCTCACTGTCCTTAGCTGTGTTCAAACAGGACCTGTCTAAATAGTGAATCTATTTTGTTATGGGTGATGAAAATTGCTGGGAAGCAATGTTGAAAGTTTGGCTTGTCCTTGATAGCTGCCTAGAAATGCATGTCAATTTGTTCTGCTTTAACATAAGAGGAACACAGCAAGTAAAGTGAAACTGGCAATAGCCAATGAGGATATTCCAGGAAAACACTTGGGTACCAGAAAAGTGTGTGTGTGTGTGTGTGTGTGTGTGTGTGTGTGTAAATGTATATATGCATACATGTGGAGGCCAGAGGTCAAAGTTACTCCATTCCATCACTCTCCACTGACTTTTTGACATACTCACTGAAAACAGAACTCACCTTTTGACTAGACTGCAAGCTCTAGATGTATTATTTCTGTTTCTGCCTTCCCAGTCCCGGGATTATACACGTATACTGTTGCATCTGGCTTTTACCCAGTATAAGCATTTGTGAATTGTAAAATTGATCAGAATCAAATGATCAAAAAGTCAATGATTTTTCCATGGTGAGTAAAGTAGGAATCTCTTTTCTAACTCATGTCCTGCTGAATTCATACATTATGTACTTTTCTTTCAAAGAGCTTAGCACTTATTTGAAACTCCACCCTGTAAGGTTCTGGGTTTGAGTGACGCAGCAGACAAGAGAGAGACCTGCTCAGGACAAGTGCGAACAGCTAACTCTCTGGGAGAGAGTGAGTGGTTAGCAGGAAGCTTATATATTCAAGAAGTTGAAAACTTCTGATCAATTCAAGAAGTCCCCTTTTTGCAGGTATTGCAAATTCTGGTTGTTTGGCTGGAGTTGCCAAGGTGTCTGATGGGACTAAAACAAAAATTTAGGACAATTTTGTTAGAATTTAAAGAAAAATATCAGGGCAGGCAAGCGGGGATCTCAGCAGCTGACTTGAGGAGAAGGGGAGAAGGGAAAAAAGCATGAGGCCATGTTGGTTTAGCGCAGGATTGGATACCAGACACATGGCAGACTAGCAGCCACTTGGTGGGGATGAGGAAACTTTAGAGAAAAAGGAAAGAAACCCAGAAGGTTGGGGCAGCCCAAAGCATTAGGGAAAGCATACTTAGAGAAGAGACATGACAAAGAGAAGGAGAGAGGTTGCACTTTTCTAAAGAATACAAAAAAGTGAGCAGGACTTACAGAGAACCACATGTCTGTGACCCAGACCCACAAGAACTGTGCTAGGAGGCAGCAATTACAGGCAGGAAAAGTTTCATTAATGCATCATTATACTAGGTATTCTTCCCGTCTCTTTAGCATGGCTTAAGGTGAACCTGTCTTCCAACCGGTCTTCCTATGACCAGGTGACTGACCAGTGAAACTGGAAAGATGGGCCTTGCTTTGGCCAGTTAATATTAGGGGGCATTTTTGCTTCCTTAACACCTTCACCAGGTAGATATTTCCTCCAGGGAAAACTGGAAGACTGGAAGCTTAAGCCTGGTTTATCTTAACAGCAGCACACCATACTCTATAAATGTACTGTCATATGTAGTCTCGAAAACAATAGAGGCCCACACAGTGGTTTGTGTGTCTCTAAGTTAACATGCATTTACTTTATTTACATCTGTGGCTCTTTCCAATACCTGGAAAGACTATGTTAAAATAATAAGAACACAATTATTTTTTAAAGAAAATAAAGCTCTATTAGATCAAAGATCACATATCATTAACTGCTGTAGTTCCTTTAGAGTATGTGTTTCCCAGAAGAAGCAGTACTTATCTCTACAGAGTAAATTAAATGTATTGAGGCTAATTACTTCAGAGAGATTGAACAGCGTAGAATATAGTAGGAGATGACCTTATGTTAAGGGTTCCAGTTTGTTTACTAATGCTTTCTATGTTACACTTTTAAGGGAATGGTAAATAATTGATTTGGAAATATCTGTGCCAATATTCATTTCCAAATATGCAGAGTCCTGGAAAATCACATAGGGAAAAGGAACATTGTTGGAATTAAAGGGAGATGAATGGTTGGAATAAAAAGGGAAGGAATCATTGACATTAAAGGAGAAAGAGAAGAAATCTATTACCACAGAGAGAAACCTGCAGAAGTTTCATTTATAAAATGTGAGGATAAATTCACTTCTTAGGAAAAAGGCTTTATTTAATATTGAAAGGGACAACTAAGATATTAAAAATATACTCATACATGCACAGGAAGAAAGTACTTACAAAAGCACTACTTAGGAAGATAGAATGTCAAAAGTGGGAAGGATGCTGACATGTCCCTGGGTAGAACCTTTTCTTTAGTAAATTAGCTAAATGAGGTTCTGAGAGAGATGAACACAAACATATACATGAGATCATAAGAAACTGAAACCTCTTCTGGTTTACTTCTACAAAGTTGGGAGTCATTCTTGTTTACTTTCTCTGATTCATGGCTATTTTAATCCATTGTTTAATCTGGTTCAAAGCATATTCCTTGCTCCCTTTCCTCTCTTCTGTTACCTAAATTTATCCAACATCTGGGACCTCCCTCCCTCTAAGATCTGACCACATCATCTGCCCTTTACTTTCTTAAACCTGCTGGCTTGCTTCTCAGTACAGGGCGTTGGCATAAGGTATCTCCTTCACTTCATTATTCATTGTCCATGCCTCCACTGGTTTATCCTTATGGTTCAGTTTGAATGTTTCATCTTCAGAGACATTTACATTCTGTATTGGGCTTCCTGGTTAATCCTGTCAATGTCTGCTTATTATTTTCACTGAATTTGTTATATCTTATTGCCCATGTTTTCCAGTATGCTTTCTATAATACAATAATACAATAATAATACAATAATAATCAGGCTGGCAATATAATTTATTAAATAAACACACACACACACACACTTTTAAAAGGGAATGTGGAGATTATTAATAATTCAACCTGGGCATCAGGCCTAAACTAAAACAAACTGGTCATGTGGACAGACTAGTTGTAATGTTATTCTGATGTGGAAGCAATTTCATCCATATGTAATTCTTCCTACAGAAACAGAATAATTGCAGTATAGTTTAAAGCTTCAACAGGAAGGAAAAGAAACTCTAAACTGTCTGTTGCACAGAAACATTTTCAGATCTATTTTAAAGCTGAAGAACATAGGGCTGAAGAGATTAAGGAAAAATAGAGATATTAAAAAAGTAATGCCTGCCCCAAGTATGCATCCCCCAGAGCTATAGACCCAGCCTTATGTAGCTACCTTCTAAAAAGGCTGCTTCTATTTTTTCTGCTCTCTTAACAGTAACCCTACCTACTCAGAACTCCAATTTGTCTGCTTTTATTCCCTGTCTGGAAACTATTTTTCTAAGATTGTATTTACTGTGAATTTAAACAATTCCCCAAAGTAGCTTTTTCAAGACATCCAAATTATCAAACAGATACAAACTATTACTTTAGTCACTTTCCACTTCTCAAACCATATAGGCTGTGAATGGCTGCTCTGATGCAAACTCTGAGGAGGGAGCATCACTCAGCTTGGGAAGCTTTCTCACCACCTGTGGGTAGTGGCAACCCATCTATAGAAGGCAGGGTTGGACTGAAGAGGGGAAAGTTGTACTGATGCACTTAATATTATTTAGTATACATTTTATACTGTCTTATAAATATACTTTAGGATACAGTTATCTTGTAATTACTTGAAAAAATTGTATTGTATTACAAATTACATTATTTGTATTACAAATACAAATACAAAAAAAATTGTATTAAAGAATTTAGTACAATGTGTTTCAGTTCTATTCAAACCTCCTCCTCCATCTTGCCCCTCAGCTTTCCACCCACATCCCACACTCCTCTCATCCCCCCACCCTGGCTTGACTTCCTCTATCAGCAAATGAATAAACCCATTCATCTTTACAACACATCTGAACTAGGTGCCAGAGAAATAATATTTCATTAGAATGTCAGTGATCTGTAATTCTCACATACATGCGGGCCAAAGCAATGGTCTACTCCCTTCCCTTTGTACATGGTTCTGGGTCAGAATATGCCCAAGTTCCTTGGAATGGAATTTTCAAACTTGTTTTCTCTTTCTCTTTTTGATTGTCCAGTAAGGAAAAGTCAGACTTTTCCTGCCTCAAGTATCAAGAACTCTTGAATTTCCTCATCAAAGTCAGGTATTAGCAGTTTGAGTACATGCAAGTTATACTTTGGCAGTTTCAGGGCTTCACTCAGCAAAATCATTGCATTATAGCCCAAGGTATTATCCAACAGAATGATTCCTCACAAGGTTTTACTTTAGGTAAAAGAGAAGCTAGGTCCTCACAGCAGGCAGCAGTTACTTATAGACTTCCATTCCAACCTAAGATTCTGTGAGTGGCAGTTGGAATATTTCACAACTTCACACAACAGTTTTTTTTTTCAAGTGTATGAGTGTATTGCTTGCATGTGTGTAAGTGCATCTGTGTCATTCAATGCCCATGGAGGTTAGTAGAAGGCATTGGATTCCCTGGAACTGGAGTTAGCCATCACGCTGTCATGTGGGTGCTGGGAATTGAACTTGGGTTCTCTGTAAGAGTAGTCAATGCCTTTAACCTCTGAGCCATCTCTCCAGGTCCCCTCAATAAGTATTTTAATACTGAAGGAACTGATTTCATCATGTTAATTTATTGGTTGCTAAAGCATTTTTTTTGCTACAACTCATTATTATAAAATATATTTTGTCCATTTATCATATATAAATGTATGAATGCTTAGGTGATATATTCATATATGTGTACATAAAAGTAAATAATGCATATAGAGGAATATAAATAGAAATAATTTCATTTAGTAATGTCCTCTTGTTAATATGATGATCTCAAGGGAAGAGAAGATACATTGTGTTTAAAGTCACCGAGAGTACCTTTATGAGTATGAGCTGTTCTAGAACTCATTTGATGAATTTTAATTGGGACTTTGTGCCTTTTCATTCAGCTCATAAGAACTGAAGAAATCTCAGAGGGTCAGAGTAGAGACAGGAAATAATAGACATACCAGCTGGAACGTGGGAGAGCCTCATGTCTAGGGGAGAGGTTAAGAAAAGAATGTTCCAACCAAGATGCCAAGAGATATTTTCTTTGAAAGATGGAAGGAAGTGAAGGCAATGTGGCTTCACGAGGAATCCATTGTAGAGAGAAGGAGACATGGCAGCTTGGAGTATTCATTCATTAAACACTTACTGAGCACATGACCTCCACCACAGAAAGCTATCTCTTCTGTTTCTTGTTTAATCACTGAAAGTACCCAGCTTATTATAAAGTCTCTCTCTTGCGCCTATCCACATGTCTTCATCTCTCTCATACACATGCTTTAATCTTCCTTTTTTTTTCCCTCTGAATGAAAGAAAAGAACTGACTGCCAGTTTGAATTTGACAGCAGGCTAGATACTTGGGAAGTAAGAATGAATAAGAAATGTCGCTGCCTTTAAGGTCTTCTCGATCAAGTGGAAAATGAAAATGTCAAGGAGGGTGTACAGGTTATTAAGCTACAGTCCCTCAGCTCTGCCTTCTGCCTTATGATGTCTGGGCTGGAAGTCTAAAAACCATGTTTATGCCTTTCCTTCTAGTTCCCTATTGGAGCTGTTAGAGGTTACCATTAGAGAAAAAGAAGAACCTCTCTCTCTCTCTCTCTCTCTCTCTCTCTCTCTCTCTCTCCTCTTTCTTTCTTGGCTTCTTGTTAACTTTGAGCAATTTTCAAGTCTGTTTCCTGAAACTTGTCCTTGTGAACCTTGATTTTCTATCTCAGTTCCTTCTGGCCTTGCTTCTCTACTGCAGCAGAAAGAAACATGTTGTATATCATGTATCATATACATACATATGCATGTTTAAGACTCTGCCTCATTTTGGAGCTTGGCATTAGCCAATTGCCCACCCTAACCATCTGGGCTTCTGGTTAATGGGCACATCCTGTAAGAGAAGAGAAACCTGACCAATCTGAAGGATGCTCCAACGCAGTGTTAACCTAAGCTCCATAGATCTGTGCCATCAGCTTTTCCCTTATAAAGCTGCCAACCTCCAGCTTTCTGCGTAGTTGCTGCCTAGACCTTTGAGATCTACAGTGATTTTTAGTTTTTCTTTTGGGTTTCAGTTATCTAGTACACAACTTCATCCTTGGTTATAATTCTTCACATTAAATTTTATTTGCTAAAATATAATCAGAGTGCTTCTGTGTCTAAATTGGGTGACAAGTTGTTCCAGAAAACAGACAATCACAGAGAGTTCAAAAAGAGGTTCTCAAAAGAAATAAGAGGCAATATAGTTCCAAAGTCTGATGAAAAATTTATACAAAGGAAAAGGGCAATGAGTTTTAATTTCTCTGTGTGGTACTTAATGTGTCTATATCTCTAAAAACATAGTATTAACATCCAATGCTGTAGATGCTCTACTGAATAGCAGTCTAATCCTATGACAATCAAAGTGGCAGGACTGTGTCATTAGCAATAAAGTAATACAATTCAGATGATTTTTGACTAATGACTACATGCTACAATTCTTCTGCCTAAGTAGAATCTAATTATTTGGCTTAATTAGAACATAACAATTGTTCCATTTATGTAATATTATTTATAACACTGATGCTTTCCAATGTCATTCTTTCTAGAATCATTATTTTAGAATAAGAATTAATTATTTACATAATTATACTATGTGTACAACATGAAATGATCTGAAACAGGCAGTGATTAGTGATTTGTCTCCACAGGGTAGATCGTAATTTATCCTTCTGTCTAAATATTCAGTCCTCAAAAGTTGTTCTTTCAGTTATTAACTCTTGAGAGCTTCTCTTTCTGTTCAGTCATACATAAAGGCAGTGTATTCCATTAAAATTTTGTATTGTTTTCCCATAGATTTCTCTTTTATCTTTTGGAGTAGCTTATATCATTTTCACAAAGAAAATAGTGGCATTTTATGGCTAGAATGTATAAGAAAGCACTGAGGAATAGTTTCTGTAATGAGAAAATTCTGTTGTGTCTTACTTCTTTGTTTTCCTTGCCTCTCCAAATGGCAACTGAAGCCAGGACCATGTACCAAATGAGCAAACACTCTATCATGTAGCTATAGTCCCAATCCACTGGGTCTAATCTTGGCTATTCATTCATTCATCTGACTTTGGGACAGCACTTAATTTATGATTCTCAAAGAGGTTGTTTATTATAATAGTAATATTAGAATTACCTCATGGTTTTCTTGAATGATTTATTAAAAATGTGCATCTGAATCCAATGAACAAAACCTTAAACAGAATAGCTATCCTTTGTTATGAAATATTAGTATATTATTAGACAGTAAAATTGGAGTATTTTGTTATAATAGCCAAGATTAGCCAATAACAAAAGGTAATAACTAAAGCCACAACATTTCATATATTTGTCCAGCTTTTCCTTGTTTTCAGTGTGGTCTGTGTTACTCAGGGATTGTTAAATGAGATGAAGATTGCAGCAGGAATAAATGGAGACCGAAAGATAATGTGTACGTTACTTCAACCTAAGTTGGTTTTGGGTTTTTTGATAAGATAAATACATCAAATCCTTAGCTAGGCTTATCACACATACACTCAAGAAAAGCTTCTGTCAAGCAGTTCTTGATATACATGTAACCAAAAGGGATTCATGATGGAAAACATTGAACACTGGTAATATATTCATTTCCTAGTGTTGTTATTTTAAAGTACCACTCAGTAGATGGTACAAAACAATAAAAATGCATTTCCCTATAGCTGTGTAGGCCAGAAGTAAAACATCACATTTTTGGCAGGACCAGGGTCCATCTGCAGTCTATGGGACAGAATCCTCATACATCTCCTAGCATCTGGTATTTGCTGACAGTCTGGAACCCTTTGCCTCATGGACGTGTTACTTTGGTTTCTGACTATATTGTGACATGGCCATACCCCTGTGTGTGGCCTTTCCTCTTCTCGTGAGTATGTTACTTGTACTGGATTAAAAGCTCACGCTATTCCAGTATAACTCCACTTTAACCATGTGAATAATCACCAGGCGAGGCCACATCTCAGGTAGCTGGGATCTAAGGGATCTACAATTTAAGCATATTTTTCTTATCAAAATCATTTCAGTTGTAATACACAGTTTCTTTTAGTCATCCTTGTTTGATATTAAAAGAGCCGCTAAGCTTTCTAGCTTCATGATTTTAGTCTTTAATCCTAGCATTGGGTAGGCAGAGACAGGTTGATCTTTGTGAGATCACGACCAGACTGGGATGAACTACATAGCAAGTTCCATACCACACCACCACGAACAACAAGTATTTTTTTATGACTCCTATCTAACTTTTGGCTCTTTTGCATGTTGTTTAGGGGCTTATTTTGTATTAAAATAGTAATTTGCTATGTGCTTTAGTTCACTTGTAAATAGTATTATATTGAGTCACAACATGTTAGGATCTTATATTTTAATTCCTTAACTTTCCCATCTTTTGAGCTACTGTGCTTCATATGTTTTAAATTTGCATATCATGTGCCTCAAAATAAGAAGTTATGATTTTGTCTACAGTAGTTCTTTGACTTTGAAGAAATGAAATGAGGTTCTATATTATATTTAATTCCTATCCATCATTTTTTATGCCTATCTGTTTTCTCTGTGTCATTTTAAGATGCTCTGGTCTTTACCTGGAAAGAAATTTTTTTAGTGTTTATTGCATGCAAGTTTCTTGGTGGTAGATGCTTTAATTAAAAGTTTTTGTTTAATTCCACTTCTCATACAATTTATATAACTTTAGTGAATACAATCTCCTGTGTGATATTTTCATGCTATAAACATATTTCTAATAGTTATTTTGAGTTTGGGTTTTGTGTAATAATTAAAAATTATGGTAAATATGAGATCCATTTTAATTTACTTGTTTTATTTTTCAGTGGGTTACATTTTTGACTTCTTCACATGTCTATAAACTGTTAATTGTGTACTGGATATTTAAAGTGCTGTGCATGGTCATTATTTGTGTGATGTGTGTGAGGGGGTGTTTGTGTGTTTCATTTCAGAACTTTAAGTTGTTTGAGTTAAGCATTTTTTAAATTTTGTAAATCCATATAATTAAGTATATATGTGAGAAAGAGAGAGGGGAGGGGGAGGGAGAGAGGAGAGAGAGAGAAAGAGAGAGAGAGAGAGAGAGAGAGAGAGAGAGAGAGAGAGAGAGAGAGAGACTGGAAAAGTTGCTCAGCAGTTCAGAGACTGGTTGCTCTTGCAGAGGACCCGGGTTTCATTCCCAGCACCCACATGGCAGCTGACCACTGTCCATAACTCCAGATCCAGGGAATCCAAAGTCCTTTTTTGTCTGACCTCTGCAAGGATTGCACAACATGTGTGTACTTACTTTCTGACAAAACACTCACACATATAAAAGTAATAAATAAAGTATTTAAAAATAATATAGCTTGGCAGAAAAACCTTCATTTTGTTCCTGCAGTGGTTGGTAAAGTTGAAATCTACCCTGTTTTTGTTGGTGGTGTTGTTTGTTTTTTAGACTTTTTGGTTTGCTGTTTTCTGTTGAACATTTTCGAATGCACTTCAAGGCTGTCCCAAGAACTGACATTAAACTTTTGACATACGAGATTCCTTCTTATCACGACTTCCTTCTGTCAATTTTCAGGCACTTTGGCAGACAGACTCCCATTTGGTGATACCCAAAGCTAATTCACATTATGTATTATTGTAGCATATTAAAGAATGCTAAATGATGTGATAATAGTTCATTGTATCACAGAAATAAGCTTGTAATGCAGGATGTTAGGGTAAGCTGAATTCATTTAATTAACTACAAAGGATCATGTTGTTTATAATTGCATGCTTTATTATTCAGTTTTGCTGAATTTCACTATGAATGCAGAGAACTCCCTGGGGAAAAGCCATACGAAAATGGTTCTTTTGCAAGGTTCTCATTCAAGGGCTGACCACCTCATAGTTTCTGTCCAGTTTTATTTGTTCTTCAGTAGTTTCAGAGTTTACATTTTATTTAAAGTTTGTCATTGACATCTTCTATGTCCACTAACATAGGTATCTAGCATAGCATAGCATAAGCAGACTCAAATTATAGTTAAGATTTGCCTCCATGTCTCCAGTGGGAGCAAGGTGCTTCATAATTACATTGTCAACCAATGTATGTTGAATCAATTGACATGTGTGTTTAACTGCTGGAGGTGTAGTGTGATGCCCTTTCAGTGTCAAGGCCCCTTGTGAGTCATTACAGATATGGTATGTGATGATAGGTTTCCTTATGCCTTTGGAATTCTGAATAGTCCCACCTCAGAGAATTTCTCCTACTCAGGATTTTCAGTTATTTTTATCAGCCTGCAGACCATTCTGTTGTCTGTGAAGCAAACAGACACTCCATATTTCCAGCAACCCTCAGAGTTAAAAGAATCTGCTTTTGCAAGCTTATGGAGTTTTTCAAGATGAAGAGGATTAGCTTTGGTTTATCTTAATTTTTTTCCACTATCAGAGGTTTTAAAAGTTTAAAAACTAACTTTTCTGTCAATAGACCAGGTGTAGTTCAATAGAAAGACTTCATGCCATTGAATGAGTTGACATTTCAGTGAGAGTTAGGATTTTGAGTTGTATTTAAACTCATTATTTAGACATTCATTTTCTGTTTCTTTCTTTCACTGACACACCTAAACTCTTCTGTAGCCTGTCTCCTATATTATATAGACTTGTGAATAATCCTAATTTATGTCACTTGTTCTGGAAGTACTTGCTTACTTCTATATCTGGCCAGTCTGTCCCATACTAGATTAAAATCTCCAGTGAAAAAGAGTACGTATTAAACTGTTTGCTTTGGGGTTGTTATTCTGTTACATTCATTAGGTACAAGACATTTTTGATTATGACTTTTAAGATGTGAATACATAGTTGATACAAAACTAATACTTTCCTATCATCTTTCTGCCCTAGAACATATATATTCAGCCAATGGATTAATGTTCCTCACTCAACAAAAATCTATTTTTATAGGCACAGGAAATTCAGAGATGCAAGATAACTAATGTAGCTCAGTGATGAAATGAGTAATTTCTGGCTTTGAGACTCTCATGTTCAAAGAATGGCCAGACATCTAGGAAAGCCATGTGAAATCAAGTAAACTGGTTATTTTTGTTACATATCTATTTAGGTCCATTTAGCCTCTCTCTCTCTCTCTCTCTCTCTCTCTCTCTGTGTGTGTGTGTATGTGTGTGTGTGTGTTTATCTGTCTGTCTGTTTGTGTATTTGAGTATGTATGATTACTTGTGTGGTGAGCATACCACAGCACATGTGTGGAGATCAGAGGACAAGTTGTATGTGTCAGGTCCTTGATAAAACTTAGGTCCTTAGGCATGGCAGCAAGCATCCATATCCACTGAGTCATTTTACTGAATCATGTAAACTTGATTTTAAGATATCTGTGGACCTCAACTATGTCCAGCTGTATATAGTATTTCTGGGAGGAAATGCTGTGGTGCAACTTAAATATATCTGAATATCTTCAGTCTAAAACAGCTTATGTTTTGGTCAGCAAATTTATTGAACACCTATTTCCATTATGGATTTCCTTCATATCTGTGTTACTCTCTGAGGTGGGCCTGAATCATACGACATGGAGCAGGGGTGGAAGTTATCATTATGGTATTTGGACCTACATTATTGTTCTTGGTTGGAGAAGTCAGATGAGGCTCATGCAGCTTGTGACATGATGCTGGGTCTACCTTCTCCTTTTTATACTTGTTGTGTAAAACACATTAATTAATTTCATTAATTTCCTTTGATGTGGAGTTTAAGATACCTGGATGAAAGTAAGATTATGTGATAAACTTCGAGAGAACATACAGAACAAAAGTTGCTTTGAAGCAGTCCGTGCAGCTATTATTTCTTCCCCTTTAACATTTATTTACTGATTTTCTACTATCAGCCCCACACTTTTCTTTGATCTTTAGGAAGCATATTATTCCTACTGTTAGGTCAGATGCACCAAAGGAAGGGGTGGTATTTGTCTACCCTGAGATTCATGGTGGAGCATGATATGGGTGTGTTTGGCCAACATGTGCTCTGCTCTTCTTGGTTCTGGGGTGAGTTGTGACAGAAAGCCATTCCTAGGATTATCTCCTCTTCATGAATTCTAGAATGCCTTGGAATTAGAAGCTTTTCTGTAACAGCTATATATAATATATAATATAATATAATATAATATTATATATATGTATATAGAGAGAGAGAGAAAGAGAGAGAGAGAGAGAGAGCGCTAAAATCAAACCTAGGACCCAAAGAAATGAGTAAGCTCAGGTCCTCATGGCACTACTGAAGCTCTTAGACCCAGCCATGCCTAAACAAAACTGGAAATCCCAGAAATTAAATGTATGGCTTAAAGATTATGAGTTAATTTCTCCATGAATTTTTGATTGAAAGAGTCTCCTGTAAATCTTTTGTACTATACCAACCCTATTCTTGGTCTTAAAATTCCTATTTTATTAGTTACTACAGAGTTCTTTCCCTTTTATGGATTTTTAGATTAGTCATGCACAAAAGTAGTTGGCCTGAGGATTCTTTGATCAAAATTAAATTCAGGGACTGGAGAGAGAGCTCCACTGTTAAGAGCACACTGGTTGCTTTTGCAGAGGACTGGGGTTCAGTTCCCAGCATTCACAAGACAGTTCACCACCAACTATAAGTTGCATTCCAGAGGATCTGACTCCCTCTTCTGGTATTCACAGGCATTGGGCACACAGGTGCACTTACGTACATTTTGGCAGAACACTCAAACATGTCCAATTAAAATGAATCAATAAAAAAATAATTTTGTGAAATGTAAACACTTCCCGGGAGAATCCCCCAGAAACAGTTGGAAAGATATTGAGAGAGAAGTAATAACTAATGTGGACATAAGTACTCTCATAGTTACATGACTTTATTTTCATTTGGTGACAATTTCTTGGAATGTTAGCATGGGGTGTGATCAGCAAAATGCACAGTTGAAAAGTCATTATGAATAGTGAGGATGGCACTGACAAACAGAACAAGGACATCAGAGAACATGACATGTGATTCATAAAGTATCGCTGGACATGGCTGAGAACAGTGAACTTATGTGTTTGAGAGAAAGGAGATAACGTGAATATTCAAAACAACCTTGCTGTCTTCTCGAAGAAATACGTCATCCTCTGTGGTCTAGCATGAAAGAACTATACTTATACTAAACTTCTCCCTCAAACTTCTCTTCAGCCAGAATCTTCTGCCTCCATGTTAATCTTGTGTATTGCTTTCTCCCAGTTTGTGATCAAAACCGTTCTCCGAAGTTGGATTTCTCCTTCTGCAGTCACAACCGCCCCCAATTCTGTATGACGCTAATGATATACTAATTTGCATCATACTTGGTGTAAAGTATGCTTGTCCTCTCTTACTACAATACTCTCTTGGCTCCCTGAGAGCAGAGAGTGAACCTTATTTTCCTCATTTCTATCTCTAAAAGGACCTGGTATTTCTTAGTTTGTAGCTTTCAGCGAGCAAATGTTTGATGGTCGATAGGGTCAAAGCATATCAGCTTGTGCTTGCCTTTCATGCCATGTCTATAGGGAATCTCGCCATCCACATGATACCTGGTCTTCTTAAATGTATGTGGAAAGATTAACTTTGATCATCTTCTAGAAAGATATCCTTGCTTTCACTGTACCATCAGATCCTGGAAAGGCCTTAGAGGCTCCCTGCATCTGCTGCAGTGCTTTCAGAGATTGCTTCTCAGAAAAAAAGCTTTCATAAGCAGGAGCTATGGCATCTGTCAGTGACTGTTCTGAGCTTGTGGCTTCCAGGGATTGGTTGCTTTCTTTGTGTTTTTATTTTTTACACACCTATGAAGTCATTCCTTTCTTTGATCAGCCTTGAAATTGACTTAGCTATGTGACTAACCTGCTCCCAATCCCCAGAGCATCTTAGCCCCCAGAAGCAGTATGTCAGCCTATGCCTGACCATGCAAGGAACTGGTAGTGAGAAGGAGAGTTGCTTCTGGCTGCTCCAGAGTCATCATAATAGAGAGCTGGGGCCACACTTTAGTGGCTTCTGGGAGTTAAAGACTATTCTAGGAACCATGTCTTTCTTTTTGTGACCTTATCCCTTTATATCTGAGTAATACAAAAACATTTGCCATCTTAATGGCAGGAAGAATCAAATAGGAATGAATTGATGTCTTGAGGAATACCAATACTATAGAAGACTGCTTCCTAATTATGTACTTTGAATAAGTCTTATAGCATATAAAATGCTTATGTGCTTCGTTTGTCTCCAAAACATACTCATAAATTGAAGAATTTATCAGAATCTCTTGATTATATAAAACCTTCATAAAGAAGTATCAGTTTATGGTTGCCTTCAAATTATAAAGTTCCTGTATTCCAATCAGATCATAATTATATCTTTATCATCTGTTGGTTGAAAAACTATGAAAAAGAAACTAGGAATTTGTTACAATATTAAATTTGTGTTTTGCTTAATAGAAAGTTAAGACTATTTCATTATGAGACTCAACAACACTAATTTATGAACAATATTTTCTGAATTTAAATTAAGAAACTGTTATCACTGCATAAACCAAAGATCCTCAACACACAGATTATGTGCACAGCCCAGGCTATGGCACATAATCCATTTATGTCTATTATCTTGTTGTGTTAGTCAGTGACTTGAGTAGGATCTCATATTGAAAAGGGGAGCCAGAAAGAGATTCAAAAATCAGTCTCAGATTTTATAACAGCCTGGTTTCCACAGAATTCACAGGACACTAATGTTCCCTTCTGAGGGCAGCACCCTCAATGCATATGAACCTTCCACTAGGTCTCACACCATGAAGATTCCATCAGCTCCTACTTCACCACATTTAGAAAAGTCTTCCAACAAATGAAACTTTATGGTACACATTCATATCATATGAAAGTCATAGTAGTATTTAATACTTACCTTTATGTTTATGTCGAATAGAATTTAAGCTCCATTAAAAAGGTGAATTTAGAGTGTCTTATCACACAGCCCCAGGGTACATGACATCACAAAATCCATAGAAGGTGCATATTAGATGTTTGCTGAAGAATCAAGTTGAAATAAATTCAATCACTGAACTAATTAACTGAGTTAACATGTTAATCAAGTAAACTGTCAGGCTATGTCTCCTGTCCACACACCATATCTGATACCTTCACCTCAGTGATTAGCTGAAATGACCTTAAGTCATTGACCCTCCTTCCTGTGGTAGTGAGGACTGTACTTATATGATTGGTTTGAAGACATCCTTGAAAATCTCAAGCAAATATATGATTGATAATCTATTTAACCTTGGAGAAAATCTGGAACATTTTATAGCTTATAAAGCCATTGGATTGAAACTTGCAAATGGAAACTGGATGTCTGCAAACTAGTCTGTGAATGAAGACAATCCAGTAGAACATATTTAGTGTAATCGTAGATTTTTCTCAATTTCACAAGAAGGAAAATCTGCAAGGCAGCCAATTTTCTGCTTCAGGTCCCATAACAAAAGCTTTCAGGATTGATAGTTTATACTTTATTAAACAGAATATAAATTAATAAGTACATACAATCTTGGGACTAATTGCATTTACTAGCATTACAGGGTCAGAAAAAAGAGACTATTTCTATGATAAAGCTCCAGATTCCTCTCTCCCCTAGAGCATTTTTGAATGCCTGGTTACTCTTGCTGTCCTTAAAGAATGTTAATGCTTTTTTAATTCAAGAAATATGAATGAAAAGATTGGTCTAAGTCAAGGACTGCCCCAGGTGTGAGGATACTAAACCAAGAATAAATGCATTGCATATTATGGAGTTTCATGAAGTTTACATCCTAGTTAGTGGATGGAGATAATTAAAAACAAGACTGCAACAGTTAAACATCAAGGAGAAAAATGAAGCTAATATGACAGCTAGAAAGTGTTGTGCTCTCTCTCTCTCTCTACATATATATATACATGTGTATATATATATACATATATATATGTATATATATATATATAAACCTAAATGTTTAATTCTGAAAGAAACCAAACTGGATCAGATGCAGCAAGCATCAGAGTGGTTAGAGGTGTGTTACAGATATACTATATCCAAATCCTATGCAGTGCTTTTGGCCACTGTAGATATCTAAGTTAAGAAGGAACAAGAGATAAAAATGTTTGGACAAAAGTCAAGAGAGAGGAGGAGTGGCCATTTTCTGGCACAGGGACATCATTGTTAGGATGATGATTTGACAAGAGATGGATGTCAGGAGTTCAGCTTTGCACATATAACTTTTTAAGAAACCTGCACAAGGCTGCATGAGTCTGGAACTCAGAAGAAAGTCATCATCTAGGGCTAGTACTGATAGTTTTGAGAGCTATGGGCTGGATAAAATGAACAAGAGAGAGATCAAATAGATCTGGATCTGAGGCACATTAAAGTTCAGTTGACCAGGAAAGGAAGAAAAGCAGCCAGGAAAGGAGGAAAATCTAGTATTATAGCGTCTAGTGTCCTAGAAGTTTGCTGAAGGGAGAATTTGCTGATAGCGGGATTCATTCTGTTGAGTATTGCTAATAAAGTTGCTACGGAAAGAAAAAATAGCCTGAAAAGTGAACACTAAAATTCACAGAGCTGAAGTCCTTAGTGACACCATGAGACACTCATGTGAGTGCTGGAAATAAAAAGTTTGATTGAAATGAATTCAGGAGAGGATATAGAATAGAAGACAGCATGACCATGTACACGTGGTCTTGCGTGTGTGGTGTATATATATGTTTGTGTGGGTGTGTGCACAGATATAGTGATTGTGCATGCATGTGTGTACAGGTTTGTGAATGCTAAAGTTAGACATCAGATGTCTTTCCTTGGTAGTTCTCCACTATTTTGTTTTGAGACAGGCTTTCTCACTGAACCTGAACTTCATTTGATTTGGCTGGACCAGATTTGAGCAATGAGTTTCAAGTATCCTCCTAGCTCCATCCCAGCTCCTGACCAAGCGCTGGCTTTGCCGACTTGGGCTGCCATGCCTGAATCTTTATGTGGGTTCTTGAGATGTAAATTCAGATCTTCATGTTTGTGCATTAGACATTACAGACTGAGTCATACTTTCAGTCCATAACAACAACTTTAAGAAAATTTTCTATAAAGGAGAATGGGAAAGATGACCATAAAATCTAAAGAAGAAATGTCAAAGATGGGAGAATGTAAGCTGCCCAACCTCTAACCTAGTGCTACATGCATTGCAGGATAACTATGAATATGGTCCAACACACTTGTGAATGAGTGTCAACCAGAACAGTTCTGGACATGAATGTTTATCTGCACCAACAAGAGAAATTCAGTTGAAACTAAACTTGGTTATGTTCACATAGACAGGAGGTTCAGTATTGGCAAGTTCAGGATTTTCTATGAATACTGCTCCTTTTTTTTTTTTTTTTTTCAAAATAACATATGAAGCACGAGTGTCCTCTGAAATGAGGTCTGGTGAATTATTGTTGAAACTTGAATAAAAAAGGAGAAAAGGAGGGAGAGAGATAGAGGGATAAATGAGAAGGAAGATGAAGACCAAGGAGGAAGAGGAGATAGATAGTGTAGAATTGTTTGTGAGGTAGATAAGAGCAAATGGATGAGAAAAAAGAGTGATATACTCTTTCAGTGAAGCACCAGATGCAAATGTGTTAGGCTTTGTGGACAACTGTGCACTTGGTGAAAGCATTTGGATGACCTGAGGCTAAATTTTGCATTGGTTTGAATGTGCCACCATGAATTAATAGATTGAGATCCTTATAGTGAGATGATGGTGTTATGAGGTGGGGCACTTGGGAGGTGGATGAGACTTAAAGTAGAGTCTTTATGGTTGGAGTGTGTGCCTTTGTAAATGATTGAGGGCCCAGCAAGAAGGCACTATCTATTAGCACCAAAGGAACCCTCACCAAACACAGAATCTGCCCTGATCTTGGACTTACTAGCTTCCAGAAAAAAAAAATTATTTACAAATAACTTAGTACATGGTATTTTGTTATAGTGGTTAGAAATGGACTAAGTGGAAATAAAAAAAAATCTCATCCTAGTTAGCTTTGAATTTTGAGTTGTCACAACCGAAAATCACCTGAGAAGGTGAGTTTCACTGGAGGAATTTAGAAGACCAGATTTGTCTGTGGTCATGTCTGTGGGGGATTGTCTTCATTGTTAGTTGATATGGGAGGACCCTGCCCAATGTGAGAAGTACCATTTTCTCGACAGGTGATCCCTAGAAATAAAAAGATCTAGATAAACAATAGTCTTCAAGTGCCTGTCTTTTATTCCCGTCCTGAATCCCCTCAATGACAATGTGACCTAGAAGTCCAAGCCAAATAAATCCGTTCCTCCCCATAAGGTGCTTTTCATTGTTCCACTTAGCATACAAATAGAGTTGAAGCAAGAACAGATCATTTAATATAGCATATGTTTTACTTTATTAATTTTCTATGTATTAAATGGAAAATTTGGTTTAGCCAGGTAGGGATGAGGGTCTAAAAATGGAATGAATTAGAAAGGAATTCAGCATTTACACAAAGGAACTATTATAATAGTTAACCACAGAATGTAACTAACATCATTTAGGGAGGGAAAAGGATATTAGGAAGGCAAAAAGAGTAAGACAAAGGCAGGATCAAGGGTTTGTAGGGTTAAATTTGTATTGGGGAAATGCATTACCTCCACCAGGAGGGTGGAGACTGTGTATGAAGAAGACAGGAAGAGTGGAGTAAAGAAGACCAAGGAGGAAGAGGAGATAGATAGTGTAGATTTCAGAAAAATCATTCATGGACCTCTTTAATTCATGAAGAAATAAAAAAAAAACAAGTTATACAAAGAAACCATAAATATCCAAGCAATTCTCTGTAGAATAGTCAAGAAATGGATCTAGATGGAAACTGCCAATGAAAGGATGCACAAGAGGGAATTCACAGGAAAAACTGGAAATGAAAATGAGGATTTCTATGTGATCCCTAGTGACTGACAAAAAGACACTTAGTCAAAATTAAGCTGTTCTGGGAGGGGTGTAGAAGAGTGCTTATTAGGGGGAAGGGAAGATGGTAGTCCATTATGATGGTCCTGATAAATTACAGGATCATATGCTTCAGGCCCTTGCAATGTTGAGCTCCAATTCTCCTCTTCAGAGCTGTGTCTTAGATTGAGTTACAATTATAGGAATTAGGTGTTTCATTTTTAAAAAGAGATAGTGATACTAAGGAGCCCTCTCTTCACCTTAGAGAAATCTGGGCTCATTTCTTGCTCTTTCTAGTTGCCCTGTGAATATGATAGTGCTGTCTCTTTGTACATCATGGCTTTAACTGCTTTTTGACAGTTGGCCATCTTTAAGTTGAAAGTTACTGAAGTTCTGAAATGACTAGAGAGCTCTGAAAGCCATGTATTTCAAGACTGAATTCTGTGTTCAGCTTTTCCTCTTGCACCTTTATGTTCAAAGACTTTGCAGAATTTGCCCTGTTTTTGTTTCACTCTGAAAACAAAGAAAAGCACTGGTCTCTGTTCTTAGAGTCTTCAAAGGTGAGACTATTTTCTTGAAATAGAATAATAATTCTTACTAGGACAAAATATTTCAAGAAGTAGAATGAGCACAGAGTAGCGTAGTAAGTCTGACATTCTTAGAGACAGTGCAACTGTGCCTTTTGCTGTCCAACCAGAATACTTTCAAGTCTGAAAAGAGTAGCTGATAATAATTTCAGGAACACAAATGGGGACTGGAGAGATGGCTTATTGGTCAAAAGCACTGACTCTTTATGCAGAGGACCCAGGTTCAATTTCCATAATCCACATGGAGGCTAAAAACTGTCTGTAACTCAAGTTCAAGGGGAATATGATGCCCTCTTCTGATCTTCATGGGCAGTGCACAACACAGATGCACTTATATACATGCAGACACTACACCCATACACATAAAGTCATAAATAAAATATTTTTAAAAGAAGCAACTCTGATATCAGTGTGCTGTTAATCTGATTTTTAAACATGTCCTAAAATTAAGTGTCAAATGATATTTTATCTTTTAATTAATTAATTTTTTAACATCCAGTGCTCTTAACCACTGAGCCATCTCTCCAGCTGGATAGTTTATTTCTTGTACATAATATCTAAATTTGAATTTGATGGTTGCATGGTGATCCTGAATCTGTGAACTGATGCATTTGTGACAATATTACAGTTAGAGGAAGACAGAGAATGAGTGGGAGAAAAATGACAGCTTTTAAACAATTTGACTGAAAATATACTCGTGTCATAGAGCAAAGTACAGTAATATGACCATACCTAGCTGCAAGGGAGTCCATTCTCAGAAAAGAGACCAAGGGCTTGATAGAATTCAGAAACAAAGACCCTAGGGAGCCATTCACAGTATTTGTCAACAAGATGTTAACAGTCTAATAAATGTGCAGGGGAAGTAATGCTAGCTTTAGGAAACCTTTGAGTTTTCTGAACTTGTTAGTTACCAGTTAATTTCTGTTGCTTCTTTCATTTCTCCCTCTAGTTCACTTAGTTAGATGCCACATACTCAGTGAAGACTTCCCTGATTGCTCTATTTAAATTAATATTCTACCTCAAATTCTTCTCAGACTTTATATTTCTTCATTAAACTATCATTATTTCATCCATTATGTATTTTATTCAATATTGTATTTATCTCCTGGATAAACACCATTAATGTAATGGCCGTGTTTTATTTTTGCTTAGTGTTGAACCTTTATTGTCCACATAAATACTAGTATTGACACGATGATCAATATGTTTTGAGAATTTATCAATGTACCAATGAAAAGAGGCATGTTAGTTGTGACCCTGCTTTTATACAGAATAATATGGTTATTTTCTTGCCTGTGTAAAAATTTCCTGAATTAATGGAAGATGAAGATTCTCTTGCTTTCTTCTTTTTGCACTTACAGGATTATACTTTTCTCCTTGAATTCAAACCTTGTCTTATGATTTCTTTAAGTGAGACTGAGGTTGATGGTTGCCTTTACAGAGATAAATATTGACTTTTTTTAAAAAGTGCACTCCTATCACAGTTCTATGTTATTTTTCAGTCTTTGGTTACTTGGTTTATGTCAGTAGTGGCTGAGTTGATTATATAGGTCCTAGAACAAGAATAGCAAGGGCACAGAGACATGCCTCGCTATCCAAAGTATGTACAATAAAAACAAGAAATGGTTCACTGAGAGGTGAGGTTGTTTAATACCAGAAAAAAACCCACCTTGCCTCAAGGGACGTAATTATCTAGCTGAGAAACACTGAGATTAATCCCTTAAAGATTTATCAGGATCAAAAAGAAACATTTTCTTTATTGTCATTTTAGGTATGAATTAAGTTACCCATGCAACACTGTTGCATCGGAGTGCCATACACACATGTCCTTGCCCATAGAATCTCTCCATTCCGATGGTTTGTATAGCTCCAAAGATTAGAAGATCTAAGACTTGACAATGATTCAGAATTCTTCTGGTTCATCTCTCGCATTTTATAATCGGAGGCACGGAGGGGCAGAAGTGTGGCAATCCAGAGTTTTTGAGCCAGCTAACAGTAGAATCGAAAGAAAAAGATGTCAGAGATGGCTCCCTCGTTAGTTTACCTATTTAATTCTTTCTGAAGTGAAAACAAAAGAGGTAAGTCCAAGGGGCCGGCTCTAACGGTTGCTGTTTTCACCCCTGTGCCTCAGACTGGTTTCATCAAAGAGACTGACAGATACTTCCATCACCAAAAATGAACAAAAATGCCTTTTTCAATGTTTTGAAGACCTCAACAGTATACTTGACTTTAAAATTTGAGTTTAAATGTACTGCGTATTAGTTGTTAGATGAAGGTATCCACTATGGGCTTTCTAATCAAGGAGAAATTAGTCAAAGCTTATGTTACCTGATTTAAAACGCATCAACACTACATTCACAAACACACGTGTAATAACAGCTCTTAGGAGATTTTGGAGTAAAAGCAAAGCTGTGTTCTCTGTGTCTCTGTGTTTTGGAGCAGAATGTAAACTGTCTGACTTTGTGTTAGTTTTTTCTACCACAGGTTTTCAAACACTCACCATTTAAACCTTTGGATGGTATAAACTAATCAATAACATAGTGCTTTGAGCCAAAAAGTTCATGCAGGGAGCCAGCATGGACCCTTTAAGGAAAACTGCAATTCTGTGGCTCAAAACTAGCACTACAGCTTGCAAAGATGATGCTAAACTTAATCTTTGTGGGAGAGAAAATCATGTATGTGGTGTGTGGCAGGGACATGTCTCTGTCCTCAGTAGCATCTAAGACTCTACAATAAAAGGCAAATTGAGCATTGAGAGAACAAAGAAAATTTCTACATCAAGTCCCTTGAAAATCATTTTCATCCAAGAATACTGTAAGAATAGTTCCATGCAAAATTGATTAGAGGTGGTTTTAGATGAAGTCCCTCTGCTTATGATGAGAAACAGGTTCCAAAGTAAAAGGACCAGTTCGTTAGTATTTGTCAGCTGATTTAACCTGGAGACAATTGGGAAAAGGGAATTTCACTTGAGAAGTTTCCTCCATCAGACTGGTTTTTGTCCATGTCTGTTATGCATTCCTTCACTGCTTATTGATGTGGACAGGCACAGCACACTGTGGATGGTGTCATACCGGCTGGGGCTGTATAAGAAAGATAGCTGAGCAAGCCAGGAGAAGCAAGCCAGAAAGCACTGTTCCTCCATGGCCTGCTCCAGTTCCTGCCTGCAGGACCTTCTTTTTGAGTTCCTTCTCTGGTTTCCCTTGATAATGGGCTGTAAACTGCAAGTGGAAATAACCTTTTGCCCCTTGAGTTGGCTTTCCTCAGTACTTTATGACAACAACAGAGACACCAAGCTAGAACAACCTTATTCTTTAGAAGAGAAAGCAATTATATTTCCTTTTATAAAGAAGCTCAGGTCAGAAAAATAGAAGAAATTGAGCTGAGTGGGAAACAACAGATGACTGGATTTGAGAGATGTCAAATGGAAAGACTTTCAGTCCTGCGAATGGCAGGAAAGAAGAAGGATGTTCAAGGTAATATTTAAGATCACAAAGAGACTGATTAAATTGTCTGGAATTAAAATTGTCCAGATTAAAATTGTCTAGAATTGTTCACATCATATAAGATTTGATTTTCACACCAGACTACCTATAGTTTCTGCTTACTATAATGAAAATGAACACTTCTATATTTTTTAACAAAAATGTAAAATGTTTCTGAGATAAAAAAGAAACAAAAATGTGTCATGGAAATGAATTTTAATTTAAATCACAAATACCATGAACGTAGAGTTTCTTGTATTGGTTTCATATTATAAACTGAAAGTTAAAATATGCAAGTTAAAATATACATACACACAGACATCTTTCATTTAACCTGTCAAATAATTATTTGAAGAAAATATTCAGATGTTAAAATGGTATATCAAATTTAATTCCGTATTCCATGAATTAAAGTCAGTTGTTTGTAATGATGACCTACAACTAAGACAAGACTCTAGTTCACAGAACATTTTATTGTAATTTATAAAGGAAAAGTCACCACACAAGTTGAAAATAGCAGACACAGGTCTTTCTATTTCCTAAACTTCTATTATTTCAATTCAACTTCAATAGGCACAGTGACTACTGCCCAACATTTATCTGAATAAAGAACATTTTTATTCATTTTCCTCATGATTTTAAATCTATGCCTATGCCTTTCTTCTTCTGAAGCCTCAGCTACCACCTATCTTTGCAAAAAGACATTATTAAGTCATCACAAAGTGTCTTGATCTTTTATACCTTAGGGGAATTGAATATTTTATTCACTCACTGAAGTGCAGAAACTGAACACATCTGCTTTTATTGAATACTAATGCTGTTCCATTGTTCAAACTTTGTAATAAACTAGGAATCTAGAAGCCACAGAGTCACATGACTTGTGTCATGTTTAAAATATATTAGATCACATTCCTGTATTCCCACATCATAGCCTATGACACCAATGAATGGGAAGGGTCATTGTGAATATCGTTAATGCTAGAGATTAAATTTGCTATTTTGGAAGATTATTCTTAGTAAAGATATTTCTAAAAAATCCCAGGGTTTGATAGTAATATAAGATATAATTTTAATAAAAAAGATAAACATTCTGTTTATGGAGGATGATGGCAAGAGGAGGAAACACATTGGACAAGATCAGATCGATATCTCCGATTTTGACGCTCAGAGGGAGCATTTGTGCCTGTGTCAGCACCTATAAAACAATAACCACCATAAAGACACTCACTTCTTTCAATATGTTCTGAAGCAACCCAGAATCCTTTTGTGATTATTTGTTTTTTTTATTGTTGATTTATTTGTGATAAGAATATTTCATAAGAACTTAAATTTAACACACTACATGAAAAAAACCTCCCCAGTTTCCTATATCATCAATTCCTGACAAGTCCTATTGTATTATGTGAATTTTACTATTTGATGTACTTCATAATTGGTATGGTCTTGTATTTGTTATCCCATTTCTGTCTAATTTTATTTAATACAATGTTCTTTAGGTTTATTTGTGTTGTTACATATGGCAGTCTCTTCTCAGGTTGCATAATATTCCATTGTGTGTATATAACACATTTTCATGATTCATTTATTTGTTGGTTGTCATGAGTTCTTGCTCTTATAATAGTAGGAAACAGAAGTGTATAATCTTTGAAATCCTGATTTCAGTACTTTTGGATATAGTATTCACCCAGTAGTGAGATTGTTAAATCATATGATCCTTCAATGTTCATTAGTTAGAGGAAACTCCACCCTGGTTTCAGTAGCAAGGTACCATTTTACATATCCACCAAAAGGGCACAAGAAATTTAATTTCTCCAATTCTCGTCATCATTCACCTTTAGTTTTGGTCACACCCATTCTACTAGGAGAAAGGTGGTGGCTCATACTCTTACAATTCATTTCTCCTACATTTGATGTCATTTAATCTACTTTTTTTCAAATACCTCTTGACCATTTGTGTGTCTTATTTTGATAAATGTTCAAGTACTTTGCATATTTTTATTGAGTTATTTGGTTTTTGTTAGTCAGTAGCATAAGCCTCTAATATATTTTGGAAATTAATCTCATAACAGATACATGATTTATAGGTACCTGGTGTTTGTGTTGTATTACACTCTGCTGAGTTTTCCTGCTTACGTGCAAACTAAGCTGCATACGTGCTTAGTTTGACCTGTTCCCTTTCATCAATTATTGCTTTAATTACTTATGATTTGGGTGTCAAACCCATCATGATATTGCCAAGACTGATATCATGATTTTTCTCTATTATATTTGCAATTTCAGGTCTTCATAAAACCTTTAATCTACCTTGAGCTGATTCTTGTGTGTGATGCAAAGATCCATTTCATACTTTCGTATTTACTTCCCAAGTTTATCCAACTTTTGATGAGGTGGCTCTTCCCATTGAACTCTTGGCTAGATCAGAAGCAGTCGGCTTGCTCTGGCTTGCTTCCCAGCCCTCCATTCCATTCCACTGGCCAATGCCTATCTTTATGTTGCTACTATGTTGTTTACTAGCTGCAGCTGCATAATCTATTGGGAAATGGCCATATTCTCTGTCTCAAGATTTACTTGCTTATTACAGTTTTTTCATGGTTCTATACAAATTTTAGAACAGACTTTTCCTGTTTTTTAAAAAATATACTATTGACTTTTGTTGGGGCTAACACTGGATTTGTGGATACCTGTCATTAGTTTGGACACTTTAATTGCAATTAAGTTTTCCACTTATTAGTTTCTCTTTTAAGTTCTTTTATAAATGCTTTGTGGTTTTAGTACACAAGTCTTTCATTTCTTTGATTTTTAGTCCTATTTTTTGAATTGTTTTAGATGCTTTTAAAAATGAACTTGCTCTTATAATTACTCTTCCCATTGCTAGTGAACAGAAGAATGTGTCTTTCTTCCAATAGTTTTATCTGATCTTATCAATTATACCTTGATTACATTTTACTTAAGTGAAAATATTTCCTCTCTCATGAAAAAGAGGTAAAATTATTTATTAAGGTATTTGTAGTTTCCTTTCTCTCTCTTGATAGACTGGTAATTAGTTGCTAGACAAAAATACAGACAGACAGACACACACACACACACACAGAGGCACTCAAACATACACTTTTAGGATGTAGAGAGTATTATCATTATAACTGACTCCCCTTATTTATTCTGTATCTTCAGTATGAACATCTTTGTCATGATCCCAAAAAGACAGTCTAACAAAATACGAATGTACAATTTAATGCCATGCTGTAATACAGTCTTCTAAAATATCATTTATTCAAGTAAAGAAAGTTAAAGGTAATATTTTATTTTTTAAAAAAAATAGTGGTTGTGTATGAACATGGAATCCAACAAACTCCTGTGACCCTTTCCATACGAACCTACAACAATCGGTTCTACATGCTCAAGATCCATGCAAACTCAAGGAGTCAAAAACCTAGCATGGCCCTAGGGAAATGCGTAGGAGACCTCAAACTGTGCTTAAGAAATATTGGCAACTGATTACTATTGAGCATGGTTGAGCTGCTCTTCCTAAAGCAAGGGACTCTGAGTAGGCTGACTAGGCCTCAGTGGGTGAAACTTCACTGAGGTCACTTGGGGACACTGTCTTAACACACATGAAAGAATGCATGGATTCCTGTTTGGGGACTAATGAGGGGATGACAGTGGGAAGAGGAATACAAAGATGATTAAGATTGATTGAGATGTTCTGTATGAAACACACAATGATTCAATAAAAAATATTAAAAAACTACAACAACAATTAAAAAAATGGTGGTAGTTATTGAATTTATGTAGCATTTATTCAATTCATCAGTATAAAGCCAATATCAAATTTCAAGGATATTATCACCTTTCCTTTCCATCTCATTTATCTTGTACTGTGTCAAACATCAGCAAAAGAAAGGTTCCTTTCTCATCAGATATGCGAAAATGCTCATTTTGTAACTCTGCAACCTTAATATAAATTTAACTATATTTTGCGATTAGAAGATATTATAGCACATAATTAGTATATGGGACAACAAGAATATATAGTCGACTACATTATATATAGAAGAAATGTTTAGTTCCTTGAATAATAAGCAGCCATAGAAAAATGTAACTTGTTTCCCCAAATAGTACAACTTCACAGTTGCTTTAAACTCACTTGCCTCTGCTAAGCTTTTATTCTGTCTTCAGCTTTTCACTTGAAAAATTTATGTCTAAATAGTCAACATTATTGGTACATTTTGAAATATTTTTGTTATACTATGTGTAAAGTATAGATTGTTTAGCAACTTTGAAGCAAAGAATAAAGTGTTCCTATAAAGATTGTTATAATATGGCATATATCAATGGGCTATAGTGGTTGAAATCTTTAGAGAAGCCATTACCCAGTTGCCATACATATATGTGTCTTTTATGAACACTGATCTGACCATTGAGTAATGCAGAATGGATTACACCAAAGATCTTTTTTTTAATTTGGTATCATTCTTTTTCTATATAGTTCCTCAGCATATGCTGTCAAAAATTGTTTTTTTCTTTTAGCATTTTTCTAGTTAATTACTCAGACCAATACAGTTTTTTGACAAATATCCACATGGCCCAAAAAAGTTCATTCCCAAATTTTGTAAGTTTCCAGAACTCTGTGTAACTTTATTTTCCATATTTCATGTAATAAGTATTTTATTATTTTAAGCACATTCAGCACCTCTCAAGTCCAGTTCACAGCTGTATTTCTGGGATATTACGAGTGTCCTAATGTTGTTTCCTTTTCATTTGCCCAGTATTATTGATACTAAATGTAACTGACAAGACTTTCCATTTTTAAACATTTTATCATGGTCACTGTTGTGCATCACGAGTAGACTAGATGAATCTCTGGCTTTTTATGTAATTTTGTATAGCAGATTCTGTTACCCTGAACATTCTTCCCAATCCCAAATATATTGCTGCATTTTGAATTTATAAGTTGACTAGAAGTAGGGTTTTCTAGGATTCATTTTCATTCTTCACTTTTTAGCCTCTTTCACATTTGTTTATGCGATTTCTATAACAACCAAATTCACAATTCCTTTCTGTGCAAGTTTCCTACTGAATCATTTATTTGTTGTTTCCCAGGTTTCATAGTGATGCTTTTCATAAAGTGAGACGACACCCCTTCCTTTGAAAATGAAAGAGCTCCAAAGCGCATTCTCTTTCCCACACGAAGGCTTCTAAACAGAGGAGAGAGAGTTTTGTTTCATCAGTGAGGCCCTTCATTTGAAGCTGTATTGACAATTCCAGATGTACACTGACAGTTACCTATGTTTGTTTTTTCCTTTTCTCCCCATCCTGTTACCTTTTAAAACTACAGATTGGTCTGTAGCAAAAACAATAATAGGGGCGTTTAGAAAACTAATTTACTGCACTTGATAATGGGTAGACATGTAAGATTTTTGTCAGGTAAAACGGGATGCCTTTGTTTACTTAAAGAAAGTATTTTATTTTTATTAAAGAGAAACTATTAAGCATGTTTTCTTTATTCTTTTTCCTTTTTCCCAAACATGCTTTGCAATTGTTTGTTTCTCTGTGCATGTGTTCCTTGTTAGCAGTTTCAAGAAGCACCCTTGCCTCTTCAGCCCTGTGGTGCCGTCCCGTGGCAGCTCTGACCATCGCATGTGAGACACTTGGACCGCCTCATTTTCCTCATTTCAGTTATTTCAGTAGGACGGCTTGTTCCAGAAACTGTTTTTAAAGCTGGTTTCTTATATAATGAGGACATTGTACAAAATCACTGTCTCCAAGAAATAACATTTTCTTAAACCGAGCACAAACGCACCTTCACACATATCTTTGATGTTTTCAAGCAGCTCTTTCAAGGGGAACTAATGAGACAAATCTCTGTGTTTTACCTTTTGCCTGTTTCTGAGGTTTTCATGTTATCACTTTAAGAAAATATTTTTCATTTTCATTTTCATCTTGTGTTCCTATATTTCTGCACCTACTTCTAACAAGCTGATTCTGTTTTTCCCATGTCTGTTGCAAGCCTTCAAAAGTAGCACAGTCTTCGACATGGGAAACCTCTTAGCAACACTAGGGTTGTTCAGTTGATTCTCTGAAGATCCCACCAAAAATATTTTCTTCTCTTTCTAATTTGTTAACTAATCTTCATTCCTTAGTGCAGAGTAGTGACTGTGAACCACAAAACAGGTTCCATTGTTTTGAAGACATATATTCATTTGAAAAGGAAAGATGCTGACTGGTTTAAGGGAATTTTTCTCACAGAAATCAAGGAAGATTTGATTTTGTCTTTTCTTACCTCAGTCCTATTACACCCTTTGGATAAGTCAGTTTATTATAAGTAAGCATGCTCAAATACTCAGAGAGGCTTTGCACAAAGATTTCACAAATCCCTCCCTGATCCAAGACATTAAATCTTTTTGGTGAGTTCTCAGTCCCTCTATCAAACAATTACACATATAATAGAAAATTAGATTTTTTTTCCAATCTTTCACCGTAGGGAAAAATATTCTTTTATATAGAGATCATATTAAATGCAAAAATTTTATATTTAAACTACACATGTATTATTTCTCTAAGTATAATATGCTTATCAACATATGGGAACATTTATTTTATTTATAAAAAACATATTTAATATTCATATTAATACATATAACAAGTTTATATTTAATTATAAATATGGTATGTTTGGAAATTATAGAAATGCTATAATTTGTTTACAAACTATTAATTTCATATATTTATAATGTAATATTTTAATTTTTATCATGTTATTCTCTTGAAATCTATAGCATATATACTAAATGTGTTTTATATTATACATGTATAATACACATACATGGATTTGAACCCCAGTAACAAAGTAAGTATTAAAACACGTCTCTGGTCTCTAATCCAGATCTACAAAACTGTAACTCTAATAAATCCTGATTATATTTTAAATGATTTTATCAAGATGAGTGGCAGTGGTTCTGCCTTAGTCTCACAATTTGGTCTGATAGACAGGGCCTTACGTGATGGAGGCTGCAAACTTCTCTTTTGGAAGTCCCCTTCTTATACCAGCTTGCCTACTTCCATTTGTCACTATCTGAATTCTTTACAATCTCTTAAATACACCTGAGTTATCACCTCTGCCCTGAAACAAAATTACAGAATACATATTAGTGGTAAACCTAGGACCTTTCACAATTGTTGTCCTGGGTATGTGCTAACTGAGGGATTTGCTCATATCTTTTTCATTCAGCTGTTTTCGTGATGATCTTTGTTCAGATCTATGATAGGTCCCATTTTAAAGAGGACACCAAGACTTATAGTAGTTATTCATGTAGGTCTACAGGGCTATGATGGACAAAACTCAACAAAAGGCCTACCAGACTCTGGAGTTTGCTCTTGATGCCTCATTGAGGAATATTATGAGACTGCATCTCAAATTTAGTGGAATGGGATAAATTCATATTGCTGCACCATCAACTAGGACTCACTAACTAACAAAGATTGTACTATGGAGTAAATACTGTTCTATTTGAAAGCAACATATCCTTCAGACATCTGGAAAGAAAATTATTTTAGTTTTGGTTATAAATATGCTCACAGTTCAGTGACCTACTGTGAGAGTTCTAGCAGAGGAAACACTCTCCAGTTTTGATGTTTTGTATCAGATGCTGCTATCGCTGTTATGCTGTTATGATTGTTTTATTTTTAAAGATTTATTTTTTAATGTGTGCATATGTGTCTGTGTGTGTATGCCACAGATGTGCAGATAGTCACAGAGGCCAGAAGAGGGTATCTTATCCTCTGGAACTTGAGTGACAGGCAGTTGTCAGCTACCCAACATGGGTTCTAGGAACCAAATTTGGGTCTTCTGGAAGAGCAGCAAGTGCTCTTCATTTCTGAGCCATCTCTCCAGCCCCAAGACTATATCCTTTCTCATTCAGCAAGCCCTGCATCTAAATTTTATTTGTATTACCTAATGAATATATTTTAGTTCTATCAAGTCATTCATTTAAGTCTACAAATTTCAAGTTTTTCTTCAGTACAATGAGATAAATAACATTATTTCAAAGATTGTTTTGTAATTGTATTTTTCATGTAGGGAAAAAATAGGTAAAAGTGAACAATTTCCCATAATTACACAAAAGTGAAGAAAAAAGAGACTGTTATAGCACCTTCTGCTGTCATTTAACTCACACAATTATCAACTCATCGATGATCTTGCATCTCCTCATAATCAGGACTGTGCAAGGATCAGAGTAACAATTTTCTTAAAGTTGTGTAAAATCTGTTACATGGCACTCAATTCAAGTACAATTTCTTTTATTTTATGGAAATGAACACCGAGCCATATCACATGACCCCATTTAAAAACTCCTTTTATTTTCCTAGTCAGAAATCTTTAATTTGAAAGCAGAAGGGAGATCAAACAGATGGTAAATATCTGTTAAACTGTTATCTGCTTTTCCTTCTTTTTATTTATTTTATTATGTGTAGGACTGTTTTGCCTGCATGTATGTAAATGCAACATGTATGTACAATCCCTGCAGATGTCAGAAGAGGCTATTAAATCCTCTGAAACTAGAGTTAGGATAGTTGTTACTTGCTATGTGGAGATCGAACGCAGGTTCTTACAAGAGCAAGCAGTGCCCTTAACCACTGAGCTGTCTCTCCAGTCACATACGGACTTAATTTTTTTCTTTTTGGTCTTTTTGAGACAGAGTCACGCTGTACCTCCAACTAACCTGGAACTCACCATGTAGACCAACACCTGATCTCAGAGAGATTTGCCTGCCTCTGCCTCCCATGTGGTAGGATTCAAGGTGTGCCTGGCTTCCTATGACAGATTTTGTTATTATTTCTTTGTTCACATTGTCTTTCGTTTCCTCATTTCCTCAGTAGAAATCACGTTTAATTTTGCAGTCACTCTTCACTTTCTCCTCTTTTCTCAGAAATGAGTTCTGAGAGCCTGACCCGAGAACACTGCCCCTTCTATTTTAAACAAATTGTCCCCTTTCTGTCTGAAATATACTCCCCTTGCTCATTACACAATAGATATTATGAAGAATCAAGTGTAGGAAGAAAACTGCTTAAAGACTGGAAGCCACAGTCTCTTGCTGATGTATATAACGGATGTCCAAAGAGCCTACCAAGACACACAGGATGAGGACAAGACAGGACTAAAAGGGAAAAAGCAACTTGAATATACATAACCTTTTTCCTACATTAGCATTTTGCCCCAGCTCCTAACACTTGGACCTTGGGCATCTTCACTCTGGTGTCTCCAGTGATAGGACAGTTGTGTTCATGTCTTTTCTGCTCACATTTTCTATACAAGGACACTTGTTACACTTCTTTAAGTTGTTTATGTAAAAAAACACAAACCCCAAGGAATCTTAGCAACATTTTAAAATAGGCTTTCCTGATTAATGTCTGGTTACTCTTCATCTTCCAGTTTTACTCTCAATTGTGAAGCTGAGCATACACTGGGACTTAAATATGTTTAAGTTATTTACTTCCTGATTGCTAAATCAAAAGAAACCTGGCATTCAAGTTAGAGGTGATGGATCACATTATTTTTGGAGACAGATACTTCTGGCTTCAACAGAAGCCCTGCTGAATGGTATCAGCACAACTTACCTAACATCCCTTAAAAATTTATTTTCCTCTTTTATAAATGGGAATAATAGGATATTCTTCCGATAAAATGTTGTGAGGCTTGCATGAATTTTATTGGCAATAGGTCAATCACTACCTTGGTTTATAGGAGTCATGATACTAAAGCACCACATCTTTCTTTTCTCGTGTACATGTACGTGTACCCTCTCTGCATACATGTCTCCCTCAGAGAATAAACAATTCTCCGGTAAAGAAAGTGATCTCTATTGTTCTCCTGCCCCACTTAATTTTCATCTTCAAGGTAAATATTGCTTTAATAGTGAGTGAGAAAAATCGCTACTTTAATAGATTAGCAAGTAATCGAGCACTGGAAAGCAGATGTGTGGGAACATGCCCATCACTACATAGAATTTGTTTGAAAATTGCAAAGTCTATGGTAAAACCTCACCTATATTGGCATTTATGCTAAGAAATCAAATTTCCTAATTGTTTGAATTCCTTTAAATCAGAGGTTTCAATGGATATTGATTACTTTTCTTAGATGTGTACATACCCGACCAGTTTGAAAATGCACTTGATGTCCCATAAAGGAGATGGAATTATTAGCCTGTTCTTGTGAATTCTGACCTTAGATTAGATTAGACTGAGTTTGGAAAAAGACTCATATGATTTAATAAGAACAGTTTCTACAAACCCTTCCAACTGTGGGCCCATGCATTTCGGTGAGGCTGATACAGTTTTCTGATCTGACAGTCATTAGGTCCAAGCAATGGAATGCATGGTCTAAATCAAGAGATAAAAGACTGAAGTGTGCGTGTGTGTGTGTGTGTGTGTGTGTGTGTGTGTGTGTATGTGTGTAGCATATGTTATCAAATTACTCCCACTGAAAATATTACTTGTTGAATTTACCTTTTGAAATACTTGAGACAAGAAATATTTTGCATATTTGAATAGAATGATTTTCTTTTAGGTATCTGTTTGATTTATGTATATATAAAGAGATATGTTGTCTAGGACTCAAATCTAAGTGCTAGATTCATGTAAATCAGTGGTGCAATACTTGCCTAACATGTGCTAGGTTCCTGTTGACATTTCCCCTTTTCTTGACGTGTTGCCTCCTCCATTGTCAAACAGTAGCTGTTTTCCCAAACTTCTATCTCAATTTTTGAATTAATCTCTTTTAATATATGGGAATACTCTGTAGCTTAAACTCTTCATCATTTCATCTCTTGTTCTTTTCTCCATTCATTGTTAATCATTCCATATCTTTTACTATGTATCAATGATTATAATATATTTCATCTTTCAGAAGGCACCAAATTTACTTGAAGGTATTTTCTTAAAAAGACCAAAGTTAGTTTACTTTGCTCCCCTTATCTTGGTGACTATCTGATAATTAATGACATGGTCAGTAACTGAGTTAGCTGATCCCAAGCCATAATTGAGAGAACCAATTATTGTTGTATGTTTGGTTTGAAGAAAGGCAGAGCATAGTATCCTTTCAATAGAAAAGCAGGGTCACTTACTTTGTAATACTAAGGGACACATCTGCAATTCAGACCAAGCCTGCTGTAAGTTCTGAAAGATTCTGCCTTCAATATTGCAATGTTAGGAAGGTTTTCACAATACCCTTGCTCCTAACACTTTTCCTTTAATCTCTTTATAAAGACATAAATTAAGCTAGGGTAGGTGAGATAAAGTTCTTTGAGGAATTCTAAATATAGTTGAGTTCTCTCTATTTTAATCATTTGAACCATAAAAATCAATAACAACTTTGTAACCCACTCCCTTCTTCTATGCAGTGATTATTTACTCCAGGAAAGAATTACTAAATCTTTACCTTAACTCTTTCCCTCACCCCTGTCTTCTCTTAAGCAATGGTTCAGTTACTGAGATTCTCCTGCAGGTCTTACTCACAGCTTACATCCGCTTACCCTCTTCCAAAGGAACCTTGGTCATCTTCCTGAATTCATGGAACTACTCTTACATCTGCACCTGTGAGAGGAAGGAGAGATGGCTTAACTCTTAAGAGAGTAGGCTCCTCTTGCAGAAGACGCAGGTTCAGTTCCTAGAACCTGTGTGATAGTACACAAATGTCTGTAACTCCAGCTCCAATGGGTTTGATGTTCTCTGCTTGCTTCTGCAAGGCACTTGCATGCATATGGTGCTTATAAACTCATGTAGACATAAATAAATATTTAAAAATCTTTTTAAAAGGTCTCTATATGCTGGAAAGATGAGTCATCAGTTAAGAACACTGGCTGCTCTTACAGAGGAACTGGTTCAGTTTCCAACACTCACATGGCAGCTGACAACCATCCATAAATCCAGTTCCAGGGGATTTGATGCCCTCGTCTGACTTCCACCAGCATTTCATGCACGGGTGTACTTACATACAAGTAGGTGATATACCCATACAGGTAAAATAAAAATAATAAATACAAATTTTAAAATGTCTTCATCTTTGCAATGGAAATAATAAGGACAAATTAATCTCACGGCCTCTAGGAGAGAAATGTGACTGTGGTTGAACATGATAAGCTTTTGATAGAAGCAGTTTTTGTGTTTGATCAGTATATCCCAATATTTTAGAATCCCCATTCCTCTAAGCAAGTAAAACATGATCTCCTAGTGGGTCAGAGATTTCTTTTGCCCTGTTGTAACTCATACTTTTAAGTGTCCAAAGAAATGGTGTTTTCCTTTTTCTTTTCGATTCTCTCTCTCTCTCTTTCTCTCTCTCTCTCTCTGTTTCTCTCTCTCTCTCTCTCTCTCTCTCTCTCTCTCTCTCTGTGTGTGTGTGTGTGTGTGGTGGGATGCACATATGCCATGGCATCCAAGTGGAGTCAGATGACAACTTTGTGTCAATCAGTTCTCTACTTTCATCCTGTGGGTTCCAGGATGTTGAATTCATGTTATCAGACCTGGTGGCAAGTGCTTTATTTTTGGAGTCATTTGGTCCCTCAGAATTGGTGATTTCTTCTCTTTTAAGACTGTATTTCTACTTTATAAGTGTATATCTGTGTTGATTAGTTTTGTCAGTTTGGGAAAAACTGCAGCAATCTGGGAAGAGGAAGACTCAACTGAGGAATTTCTTCCATTAGACTGCTCTGTGGGCATGTGTGGGGGTCATTTTCTCCATTGCAGTTTGATGTTAGTGGCCCAGTCCACTGTGGCAATATCATCCCTGGCAAAGAGGGCCTGAGCTGCATAATAAAGGTAGCTGAGTAAGATAGGGGGAGCAAACCAGGGAACAGTGTTCTTGGTCTCTCCTAAACTCTTGCCTCTAAGAGACTGCCGTGAGTTCCTCCCTTGACTTGCCTCAGTGATGGACTGGGGCCCAGTAGTTGTACCCTTTTCTTCCTTCCTTGTTTGGGTCAGTTTTTTTTACAGCAGCTGAGACCAAGCAAGGATAATACCATTTTACCATTCTTCCCTGTTGATAAAGTTTTGTGCAAAATGTATACTAACCAAACAAATTGAAATCACCCACAATTTTATTATACAGCTAAATTTGTAGAGAGTCTATATGTGTATTTGCATATGTGTGTGTGAAACAAGTACATACATATGTCTAAACATTATTTTGCTTACAATTAGACTTGCATTTATTAGAAAGCATTCCCCCCACTCTCCTACTTCTCCACCGTCATTGCCAAAAGGCGTTTATTTTTCACTCAATTTGATAAGACCCTGGCTATTACACTTCTGCACTTTTGAGTATGCTATTTTCACATTTATTTTTGCTTAAAATATATTGAAATATTTATCTTTTGTATGCTTAATTGAGGCATGTTCCTTAGATTATAATATAAATAGAAAGTTTTGGCTTAAAATTGATGTTACCTTTTCTGGGCTTTAATTAAATAGTGATAGTAAAATGAGCCATACAGGACCTGTGCATTTTGCTTTAGAGTTTTCAAATGTTTTTCCCAGTTTGACAAGATGAATCAGTGGGTAAAAGTGCCTACACAGCAATCCTGGTAACCACAGTTTGATCCCTGAACCAATGGTGGGAGACCCTGTATTCTGAGTTACACACATGCACCATGATGTGCATTCCTTCAGACACACACACACACACACTCACACACACACACTTCATGCACACAACTTATACATGAACACATCATGCAATGACTCTGTTTTCTAAAGCTCCAAGCCAATCCCCAGTGCTCCACTTCCTCTAGGAACTCCACACTACGTAAAGGTTCCACAATTTCCCCAAACAGCTCTGAAATACTTGAGCTTCTGGGAAGCATTTCACCTCCAAACTGGCACACAAGAGTAGTGGTGTTTTCTCTAGCAGAGCACATGTGAGTTTATTCTCATTTTTGAGTTGTAGTGAGGTTAGGAATAAGCAGTTAAGCAGTGTAGTATTTATAATTACAAGCTTTTGGCGCATCACTGCCTGAGTTCAAATCACAGTTCTGAGAAAGCTTTCTTGTATAAATTTCATCTAGCCTTTTTGGTTCCTCTGTCTTTCAAAGAAAAATGCTAACAATACTTACACTGTGTAATTGTAGAAATGACTAATGGACTCAAGATATAAGACCCTCAATAGCATGATACAATTTTAAAATATTAATAGTAACTGTCCCATATTGAGTGTAGAGAAATGTTAATTAAGATTGCTATTAGGATACGAGTACGGTAGAAGATAGTCAGATAGCTTCCCCAGATGATACTACATAGGCTGTTAAAAGTCACTCATTCCCTGCATGAACAAATGCTTCTCATGACTGCTATTGAATCACACAGCTGACAGTGAGTAATGATAGTTATGAATAAAGTAAAAGTAAATAGTTTACTTTATCATAATCGTTTAGTGTTCTTATAATTGTGTGTGTGTGTGTGTGTGTGTGTGTGTGTGTGTGGTGAATTGGCAAGTCTGTAATGGGATGAGTCCTAAATATATATATATATATAATATCATATTGCCAATCGTATATATCTTATATATATTATTCATATATCAAATATTTATTTTGAGATTTTAAAATCCTTTATAATGTGATAAAGCAAATTTTGATAGACAGTGATAGCTACAGTATTGTAATTTCTCCATATATATATATATATATATATATATATATATATATTTCTGAATGAATGGGTGTGTGAAAATGGCAAAGATTAATGAATTCTGGAACTGTAGTTCTTTGTGCCCTTAAATATGATATATATATATATATATATATATGCTAAATTGCTTAACACATTTGAATCTGTTCTTTGTCCCTATTCATGACTGATCCAGAGTTAATAAACTTTAAGAATTTTACGAGTTATGATATTTCAGCTTCCTTAAAATGAATATTAAATAAATATTATCTTCACATTTACATTTCTTAGTGTTTCTAAGTGTGCTATAAATTATGAAGTATTATCTTAGAAACGTGACTGCAATTGGCAGAAATATCTTCCCGGAGAAGATTATTCTCAACCTGGTTTTTTATTTGTTTGTTTATTTTTGTTTCATTTTCTTTTGTTTTTGAGATAGGGTTTCTTTGTAGCCCCAGTTGACCTGGAATTCACTGTATAGAGTAGACTGACCTCAATCTCACAGAGATCTGCCTACCTCTGCCTCCCAAGTGCTGGGATTAAGGGCATACCCCACAATGCCTGGCTCTCAACCTGAGTTTGAACACCAACATTTATCAGCTACCATTACCCACACTCAAAATATGTAGTGATTCTCTATTCTTTTCAGAAATGAAATGTAAAGCTCTTTAAATAAATACCAGGAATAGCAGAAGTTGGACTCAACCTTCCCCCAGGTCATCTCTTTACTATTTCATGGTGTCCTCTCTTTGAGCACCTAAAACCACTTCTGGGTCAACACTGTGTCCACCATTGCTAGAAATCTCCTCATGTAACTTATAAGCATCATCTTCAATATAAGTGATGCACTTCTTAGTTAAGTTTACTTTTAAAAATAACTTCTGTATGGGAACGGCATGTGTTCACATGTACGCCTATGCATGTGGAGATCTGCGGTATCTTCCTTCATCATTATCCACCTTGTGATTTGAGAGAGAGTCACTGAACCAGGTTTTCACAGATTGGCTTGACTGGCTAAGCTTTAGGGATTTGCTGGTCTCCACTCCACACCCACTTTTTACATGGTGCTGGGGTTCAAACTTACCTCCACATTCTTGCATGGCAGACACTTTAACAAGTGCACACCAGGCCCCAGCACACAGTTTTTAGGCATCGCAAACAAAACTGCAACAGAAGAATCCAGTGGATCAACTATCTCCTTTACAGAAGAATCTGCTTATATATTCACAAGGATCCCTGTTTGTGCAGGGCAGCAGGAACCATTAGCTGATGAATATTCCTATTAGATATATCCTAAAGCAATAGAACCCACATAAATACATCAGTATACACATGGAACCCAGCTTCACTCAGGGTTGTCATTCGTTTATTCATATATGCAAGTGAGGTGCACACACTAGCTAAAATTGAACTTCCTCAAAAATTCATTTCCCTGAATTCTGAAAACAGCAATTTAAACCTCACACAAAACAGCCTTCAACATGTTTAGCACAAATATAAAGTCCTTTCCGTTTTTGTCTGGCTATAAAAATTGAATGTGTATGTTCTGAACAAGATTCTAAATTTCAGGAGGGTCAGCACTTTATTATGCCCTACACTCTACTACTAATGCTGAACACTTTGCCTGTTCTAAGCTGCATTCTTATCATTGAAGTTTGAGTGTACCATGTAAGGCCTAACATCTCCATAGCTAACAGATAAGTCAAACATAGAACTTCTCAATCACATCAGTTAAAAAAATGGTCTGGTTTGGGGGGATGGATGCACTGCATGTATATCTGTAAATAGAAGGATTCATATTTCACCTTGAAGCCTTCTATCTGAAGTTTAGCTCCCAAGATGCCAGATGATAACTTGCAAACTGCTAAGGGGGAAAGCAGTCAATGATCCAACGCAACCCTAAATTGTAATAACTGTGACAACAGGCACAGCACACTACCTCTATTGGTGCCTTAGTGGCACTCTTATCTGGGGGTAACCAACAGCTGTTTAATTGGCTTTAAAAGCCTCTCAGTGGGAGTGAACTCACGGGTGGCACTGTGGACGCCGTCACATGCACAGTGCTGGAGCAGGCCTAGATCTAAGAGAGAACCCTGTTTCTCTCATATCGCTAGAGAAATGTCAAACTCTTAAGGCAACAAAAATTGTTTTCATTCTAATTATGAATATTTATAACACTGTATTTGAACATTACTTTATTTTAGAGGGATATCATAAAGTCTCAGTACAAGGTTGCTCTTTGTTCATACATGAAACAGTCTTTAATGAAGGAACGATTTTATTATAAATTTATAATCATAAATACAGATCTTTCCTTAGGTGACATTTAGTGAGTTATCCAATGTGCTTCTCTATCTGAAGTCTAAACATTTCCAAATTTTTCAAACATCTCCTTGAATACCTTGTACAGCCTCGAACACATTACCTTATTTGGCATAATTTTCTAAATCATATTGCTTAAAATTTAGATAGACTCCTTCAGTGGGCTAAATCCAGTGCCTCTCATTTAAAATGCTAATGGTTTTATGTTTTAATTTTATTATTTTTAGAGTTATAAAATTTTAAGCTATTTCAAATTAATATACAAAATTGTACACAATGGTTGTACACACCATAAAGTTACTGGAGTTAAACACATCATAGAATGAATGTTTGTCCTAAGTTTTCAAGTAATATGAAAGTAGTCTCAGCATTCTCTCAGGCTCCAGATGGGAAGAGCTGGCTGCAAGCTATGGAAACCAGTGCAAACTACATTAAGCACACACATAAAAAAGCATTATGTATTGGCTCAAGGTGTAATTGACCAGGTGGAGTTTGAGCTTAAAGTACATTCCATAATTAGGGCTTTGGCTTTGAACCTGAAAAACCATCTCTGTGAGGAAACCCATCCTTACTCACGGGAAAGTGATTCATGTTTAATAACATCTTATCTGTTTTGTACAGCACTTGTGAACTTAAATTAGCATTTTTCTTCATAAGACACTCTTCCTTACGACAGCTGTATCTTGTATTTATGAATTCCCTTGTAAAACTAAATTCTGGAATTTATTGTAATCTTTCATTTTCTCTGATGCAGGCTATGTTTCCTTATTCTGAGGTAGATTATGGTTACTAGTGATTGATATTTTCTGTAACTCTCCTGCTGCCATACAAAACATTATCTCCCTTAGTTCAGATCATATGTAAATTTTGTGGACATTTCCGCTTTGTGCTTGAATGCTCTAATGTTTGCATGTTACCAAACCTACCTGGTAATGTATGCTTAAGGACTCTGCAACAAGCTGGAGCATCTTTCAAACCATTACAAAAATGATGGATAAATGAGAGAATAGGACAAATCTTCATCACCACACTTTGGGCTCATATGATGTAAAACTGATTTTAAAATAATCATTGCGAATCTGGAATTGGTTTGTAACTTATGACAAATGAGAAGACTCCTTTCAAACTGGCTGAGATGCATGCATATCAGTTAACACAATATAGTCTCTGGTCTTAGACTGTTTTGATTTCCCTTTTCCATAGTTGTTTTGTTTATTAAATGGAAATCCTTTTGTATTTTAATCCACATTTCTTTCTCTATAGGTTTATCACTGTGATGCACACTTTATTTATTTTTAAGTTTTTATTATTCTTTGAGATTTTCATACAGAGTATTTTGATTATATTCCCACACCCCCAGCTGATGCTAAACTCCGACCAGGTCCAACACCCCTTACCTATGCAGCCAACATTATGTTCTTGTTTTTATTTAAAAGAAAAAATATCCAGTCCAATTTGTGCTGCCCAAATACAGGTTGGTGTGTGACCATCCACTGGAGCTTGAATGACCTAGCAGAGGACAGACTCATAAAGAAGCCCATTCTCCCTCTCACTAAAGCTATCTACTGCCAATAGCTCCTTAATTAGTAGTAGGACATCTGGCCCACATTCCCCATCATTTTGGGGGTTTGTTTCAAATTGAGCAAGTTTTGTGTATACTGTCACAACTACTATGAATTCATGTGTGCACTTGACTTGTTGTGTGTGGAAAACACTGTTTCTTTGTAGTCATCTACCATATCTGGCCCTTACAATCTTTCGTCCTCTTATTCCACAATGATCCCTGAGCCTTGGGTAGACAGGGCCATGCACTCTACAGTCTCTTGTTCTGTGCATGTTCACCAGTTGTGGGTCTACAGACCCATCCGACTGCAAGAAGAAGATTCTTTGGTGAGGGTTGAGACATGCATTAATAATCATTATGAGTTAATTTAATACTATATCCACTCAGGAGATTAAAAATAAGCTCACTATGCAATAGTGGCATGAATCAATTAGCCTTCTTAGTCAATTTAAGGCCTGCTTCACTTGGTGGAGCCCATTCCTCACACTGTCATCACGGTCAAGAGCCTGTGGCTAGACAGTTCATAGGCTATAGTGAAGAACCTATTATTGGAGATTCCCTGGTTAACAGCTGGGTGTGACTGATGATTATTGTTTTCTCCCGGTAGCATGAACAGCACCTTCCTTTCAGTACTCTGAAAGCTATCCAGTAGTGATAAAACTTCAGGTTGAGCTATCCACATTTGTATAATTTGTGTACATACTGTCTTCAGCAAGACGGTCTTATGATCAAACTTTGGAGGGTAATGGAATTTATGTCAATAGCCACAATTGTTTCAGGGCCTTTGGGAACCGTATGATCAACAACTTCAAAGAAGAGAGCCCATTCTTGGCACTGAGTATATTATTTGGTAGCTTGTGGTGTCTAGTAGAGACATTGTATGCACTTATAAGGTAATTCAATTTAAACTCTTTGTATATGTGTGTATGTACATATTTATTTTAAGAAGCTTCTAAAATAGTAGGTATCCAAATGACTTTCTAAAAAGGCTTTTAGTGTTACTTATCCCTCTCCTTACTCCCTCCTCCGCCAATCTTCCACCCAGGGCTAACACTTCCTGTTCCATGATCCTCCTTTCCCCTTCACATCACTTGATTCTATCTGCACTCCTTCAAACGTTCCCCAGTCCATTATTAGCTTCCTGATCTCTATGCATTTTCCAGTTCAAACACAAATATCTAAAGATTCAAAGCCAGCATTCACATATTAGCAAAAACATGCTATTTATCTTTCGGGGTCTGGTTACTTTTCCCCAGATGACTGTTTCCAGTTCCATCCATTTACCTTCTGATTTATTTTTTCTTCACAGATGAATAATATTACATTGGGGAAAGTACCACACTCTCAGTTCCCATTCATCAGGCTGTTTTCATTTCCTGGCAATTATAATAGAGCAGCAATGAAAATGGATAAGCAGGTGTCTTTGCTCTAGGATGCTGAGTCCTTTGAGAAGATGCACAACAGTGGTGTAGTTGGATCATGTGGAAGATCTGTTTATAGCTTTTTGAGAAATGTTCACACTGATTTCCATATCCGTGTTACCAGTTTTCACTCTTACCAACGCTGAATAAGTCTTTTACTTTTTCCACATCCACAACAGCACTTGTTACTAGGATTTCTTAACCCAGTCATTCTGACTTGGGTAAGATGAAATCTCAAAATTTGATATTCATTTTAATGAGAATGAAGGGCGTTGAACCTTTAACAAAATATTTCTCAACCATTTGCCTTCTATATTTTGAAGAATCTCTGTAAATTTTAGTTCTCTGTCTTAGTTTTTAATAGTTGTTTATATTTTCAATATTTAGGTTTTGAATTGTTTGTGTATTGTAGATAGTAACCCACTGACATATGTATAGGTGGTAAAGATATTTTCCCATTCTATAGTCCTTACATTTCCTTGAGTGATGGTGTCTTTTTCTGTACAGAAACATGTTGGTATCATGTGGTTCCTTTTGTTGATTGTTAGTTTTAATATCTGTTCTATTATGACCTGTTCAGAAATATTTTCCAGTATCTATAAAATCAAGCATATTCCCTACTTTCTCCTCTGTAAGATTCAGGGAACTGGGTCTTATGTTGAGGTCTTTGATCCATTAGAGTTGAGTTTGTGTGGGATGAGAGATAATGATCTACTTCCTTCTACTACCTGTAGCAATCCAGTTTGAACAGCAGCAATTTTTGGAGATGCTTTCTCTTCTTTAATGTATATTTTGGACCTCTTTGTCAAAACTCAGGTTACTCTAGGTGCATGGACTTATATCCAGGTACTCAATTCTATTCTATTGATCTGCATATATGTTTTACTATAGTATGTTAAACTTAATTTTTTTCTCAGTTTCTGTGAGCAACTCCATTGCAATTTTAGCGAGGACTGCATTGAGTCTATAGAGTGCTTTTAATAATGTGTACAGTACCCTCAGAAGCCAAAAGAGAACATCAAAATCCCTAGAATTGGAGTTATGAGTGATTATAAGTCATCATGTGGTTCTTGGTAACTGAATGCAAGTCCTCTGCAAGATCCAACCAGTGCTCTTAACTGCTGAGCCGTTTCTCCAGGTCCTTGCCTTGGCTCTTTGTTCAGATATTTCATGTATACCTACACATAAAATGTGTGTTTCTAGATGACTTTTTCTTTTGCTGAATATCTAAAGAGAGATGCTATTGAAAACTGTCTAAAACTTTTGTTTTATTTTCTCACCCTTCAACATTTAAGTGCTGCATAGGTCAGGAGAGAGAGCTGTGGTTCCTAGAATATGTTATTAATTGTTTACATAAGATATTTTCTCTAAAATAAATTATTTCCTCAAATGATAAAAATATTTTGACTCTGTGGGTACAGCTTAGTCATACAGTGTTTTCCTTGCATGTGTGAGACCTTGTGTTCCATCACCAATACTATACACACATTGACGCAAAAAGTGTTTGAAACTATGAAACTCACTGAAGCTCCAGTAATTAGCTATTTTAAAATACAATTTATAGTCTTTTCTTATGCAACCATAGCTCATTTGAAAATGCCATAAACATTTTTAGCCAATGTAGCAGTGTCTGATTAAAGAGAAACTTCATTTTTTGAATTATTTAAATCAAGGGTGAACTCAATCTGTTCTGAGGTATTTTGATTTCTCTCAGATCTTTTCTCTCAGAACTGTGTGTATTTTCTATTCTATTCTTCCTAATCTATTTAGGTAGATTCCATTCCATTCTATAAATTTTATATTCTAACAAAGGGCTAACAGCATATAAAACATGGTATTGGAAAAACATGAGTAATCTGTGATAACAGTTCCACAGAGGAAGAAGTGTGCATAAGAAAACACAAACATATATTATCAACCTACGCCCAAGTGTGGTTTTCAACATGTATGTCAACCTTAGATATATTTTTCTGAGTCAGGGGCATAACTGAATAACAAGACACGATATAGGACATAGTGGTTACTTAATTTTCAACAAGTTGAATACACAGTATGTAAACAAAAGGACTACTGAATTCTGTATGTTCTCAAAACATGCAATTAATATGTTTACAAGGTTATGCAACAATTGTTTGTAAAGCTTGTTACAAGATTCACTTCCAGAAAATGAATCATTCCCACAACCCAGTGTCAACCACTAAATTCAAAATATCTAAAACAGAATTACAAGCAGCTTTAATACACAACAAGCACTATAAAAATTATTGGGCCAGTCATATGGTTCCATGGGAAAACAGGCTTTTTATAGAAGCCTGGTAACCTGAGCTGGATGGAAGCCATGTAAAGGTAGAAGGAGGGAATGGGCAATGTAGTCATCCTCTGGCCCCACATGCACAGCTCTGACATATATGTCCCACTGAATTTGAACAACAGTAACATATGTGTTCAATTTTTATTCAATATTTTGAATTGAATTTTTGTGTAGCTCATACAGAAAATATCAGTCTTAGTCACTTTTATACCCACTTCCTCACTGGCACCCTCCCACAGTTCATTTTTATAAAATTCTTTGGATTATACTTTTTTGATATGTATGCATCTATTCATCTGTTTGTGAGGGTACCAAAGATAATTTAAAGATTTAATTAGAAATAGTTTGGCTATCTGTTGTTGCCAGACACCGGAATATAAATGGCATTACAAGAATAACTAGATGAGGACACCAGGGATACTGTAGTATGACATTCCTCTCTGTAAAGTTAAACTTCACACAACAGAAGGAAATATAAGTCTCCCAATTCCTTTTCTGAAACTAAGTTAAATCATTTTATATTGAGGAGAATTTGTCTTAGGTTGTATATCTTAAAATGTTAGTTTCATATTCTACAATATACATAAAAATTAATATTGTATGCTGATGTTACTTTATACAATAAGTTACAGAAAAAAGAAAACACTGTTGAAAAAAGTGGAAATTTAGGTTAAATATTTACAATGTGTTATGTGTTGTGTGTTAAAACAAAAAAAATTGATGTTGGTTATCATAATGATGCAGTAATATGTATGGCTAAAAGTATAAAAAAAGTAAAGTTTGAATTAAGTGAATAAAACTGAATATATTTGTTTACAATTCACCATTTCAAATTATGATATTCAGAAAAGGAAAATTAAAATTTTCTGCATAATAGAGGAGAAATAGGTTTATAAATATTGTTTCCATAATCATACCTTGCTTTTGGAAAATAAGATTTATTGAACTTAATGTTTCAGGGAGACATTCAGTTTCTGACTCCTAATATATTAAGCCTCATGTCGTAAATGTAGGAATGCAGACTTCGCCATCTTGGTAAATTGGCTGTGATCTTTTTTACTATGAAATTAAATTTTACTGATTAGAGTAAATGTTTATGAGTTTAGACCTCATTAGTCTCTGATCCTATACCCCCAAATGTTAATGTATATTATTAATATCTGCTCTGTAAAATTATGAAATTCTTGAGGCTATAAAACAAACCTTATTTTACAATTCTTCCAGAATTTAGCAAAGCTCTAGATGCATGTGAATTTATTAGTATTGACTGACTAGATTTCATTCAGGAATTTTATGTTTATCTAAGGTACTACTTTTTTATTTTAAGTTTTATTAAATTTATTCGTATGTGTATGTGTATGTGTACCTGACTGTCTGTATGTGCACCACATGTATATAGTGCCCAAGAGAACATCAGATCTCTTGAAACTGGATTTGTCAGCTACCTGATGTTCCCTGTGGGAATCCAAACATCCTTAAGAGCAACAAATGCTCTTGACTTCCGAGCCTTCTATACAACCTCCTAATTAATAGTTTTTCAGATGTCAAGATTCTTTATTAAGTGCCAGCATGCTTCCTGTCTGTGAAATCCTAACCCATTCATGGATGTCTGCGGCCATCCATCCTGTCCATATTCACGAATACTGCTCCTCTAATCTTATTTCTTAAATTAGCTATGCATAATTCCCTGCCAGATAACAGACTGAAGATGTTTCTGTGATCCTTCTTCACTTTCATCAGTGCTTAAATTCTACATTCTGCCTCATAATGTTTTTAGTTATTCATTCATTATTTGCCTTTGGACAATTATTACTCAATGAACACTGTTCGGCTGCAAAAACCAAAAGGAACAAAACGTCCACATTCTCTGTGTCCATGATGTTTATTATATACTGAGTGGTAAATATTAATAAAATTTTAGCATACAGATTTGTAGCTGAAGTGTATTGGAGTCTCTTAGGTGATAGTACATAATGGCATAATTTCAAGAGGAGAGTAACTAGAGTATACTGATGCTTGGAGTCTCTAAGAAGTTCATATACTGGAAGGGAAGTCTAAGGAAATGCAATTTTTTTTAAACAGGATCTACTATATCCCAAGCTGGCCTGGAACTCACTATATAGACCAGGCTGATCTTGATCTCACAGAGATACTCCTGCCTCTGCCTCCCAAAATTTGGGATTAAAGCATATGCCACCACATCAGGTAATACCAGGCATTCCTTATCGACCTTTAAGAAGCTGGGTGATTCAATGTTTACCAAGAACCAGAGAAGACAGACACAAGACTGTGATGTTCTGGGGAAAAAAAAAGGAACATAGAGCAGATTCCGTGACTCCAGCAACTGTTAGTAAAAAACTAAAAGATAAATAAATGACAGAGCATTATGTTCCCAGAGTGACGATATGAGGAATTAGTTCTTTATTTCAGTTTTATTTATCAAACACTTAAAATGTATAAGCATTGATTAAATTAGCAAAATATCAAATAAAATTAAAAGTCCATTTGCTTAAAGATATTGATTCTTATGTCAGACAAATGAATTGCCACAACCAAATGGCATATATATTATTTTATATGTAATTTTCACTTACAGGTATTGGGCTCAGAGTCAAAGAATTAAAGATCAACTGTCCAATTACTTACTTCATTGTGTAAGTGATTTCTGGATAAATGCTTATCACTGAAAAGTCAACCTTGATTTCAAAATCAAGGAAAACAAAACAAAACACAAATAAAAACAGACTCTGGAGCCAAATATTTTGAAATTTTTTATTTATTTAAATCTTTTTTTTAACCCCAGGATTTTTAGTATGATCTTTTTCTGAACATTTGCATGACCTCTTTATGTCTTAGATTTTTCCTCTGTCAAATAAGTTATTGATAAGCTCTACCTCAGAGAGTGTGCAAAAAAAGCAACACAGTGTACATAGTGTACATGAAGTGTTTAGAATAGAGCTTAGCACAAAATAAGTGCTCAGTAAAAGCTAGGTGTATTTCATGCATGGTAAGTCATCCCATATTTGTAGACTGAACTAATAATTCCTTTTGATATTATGTACTCAATAGAAAAGGCAATCTCAACTTCCATTGTTATAACTAAGGTATAACCTCCTGAATTGGTGACTTCCTATGCCCACTTTTGTACATAGCCAGTGGTCATTATTACAAAATTCAGGATTTTTATCTGCTTTAAAACAACTAAAAAGAGCCCGTTAACACAGAGTAAAACTTCAATGCCTCACAAGGTCCTACCAAACACTCCATGACGTGGCTTCTATCTGATGACGCTGCCTCTCCCTCACTTCCAAATTACAGTGGTTTGCACACACTGATAGATCCTTTCCTCAGAAAAATGTGGCATCTGTTCTATTTTATTAGAAGCCTGAGCGATTCTCATGACTGTGTCTTTGCAGCAGAATTACCAGGGAAAACAACACAGTCAAGAAGTAGATGAGGAATGTTCACTTATATAGGGAAATGACAGAGCAAGCTCAACATCACATTTCCTAGAACTGAAGTTACAGATGGTTGTGAGCCGCCGTGTGATTGCTAGGAAACAAACCGGGGTCCTCTGCAAGAGAATCAGTACTCTTAACCACTGAGCCATCTCTCTAGCCCCAATAGACTAACATTTTAAACAAACTATATTAAATGCACACAAAAAACTAGAAGGAAACTAAGAACAAAATGCTAAAGGAAATCAGAATAATGCTGCCTTAAATAGAGAATATCAGAGAAAACAAAAAAAATTATAGAATAAAACCATATCACTTGCCTGAGTTTGTTTTTCTATTTACATGATCAAATACATAAAGGAGAGAGGGTTTATTTCAGTTCATAGCTAAAGGCAACAGTGCATTGTAACAGGGGCAGGAGCCTAGGATAGCCTGCTTACATTGTAGCCGAAGTCAAATAGTAGAGAGCCGTGAGTACATATTGGTGCTCAGCTCTCTTCCACCACTTAAACACTCTAAGAGCTGAACTGGTAAATGGCCCCACGCACAGTCACAAGTCTTTGTTCCCTCAATGATTGCGATCAAAATAATCCCCTACAAGCATGCCCAGAAGCATATCTGTGAGGTGATTCTAGATTCTTACAAGCAGAGAGTGAAGAGTAAACATCACACCAATACTCTGAAGCTGAAAGGTAAAAGAAATAATGCCATCAGGGGCTGTTCCCTAATCATGGAGGCTAGAAGGCAGAATGAGGTATTTGAAATGATAAGAGTGAAAAAAAAAGTAAAAATAAACAAGTTTTGTCTCACAAAGATGACATTCTGAAATGAAGATTAAGACAATTCTGATCAAAGCATGTGCAAGAGATTATCATAAATCTTCTACTAAATCACCTTAATTGAGCATGCATAAGAAGAAAATTTTGAAATTATCTAATCTTAGTACACAAAGAGAAAAAAATTAAAGAAAATTGATGGTTTTATGAGATCTGTGGGACAAAGTCATGAATCTAGTAATAGGGGACTGGAAAGATGACTAAGTCAGTGCACCACTTAACTTGCAGTGTGCAGAGCTGAGTTTGTATCTCCAGATCTACTATAAAAAGCTGGGTGCAGTAGTGTGCAACTAGATTCTCAGTGATGACAGGACAGGAGACAAAGACAGGTGGATCCCTGGAAGTTCAAGGGCCAGGTAGCCTGGTCTGCTTGGCATAGTTGCAGAAAAATGAGAGACTGTCTCACACAGGTGGAAGGTCCCTGAGGACTGATTCCGAAGGATGTCTTCTGATCAAATGGACAGCTGTATAAGGTGTCTTTTCTGTCTCTCTGATTAAATACTGTGACCAAGGGAACTTATAAAAGGAAGATTTTATTTGAGTTTATGGTTCCAGAAGGTGGTAGCCAGAGCAGAAACAGCAGTTAAATCTTCAATCAGGCACAAGCAGAGTGGCCCTGGAAATCCAGGAAGGCTTAAAAACTCTCAAAGCCTGGCCCCAGTGACATGCTTCCTCCAGCATGGTCACACCTTCCAAAACCTTCCAAAACAGCACCACCAACTTGGGTGACATGGTATCCAAATACTTGGAGCCTACCGGAGACATTCTCATTCAAACCATTACATTGTTAATAAGTGCCTGAGCGCATGCGTGCATGCGTGTGTGCGTGCATTTGTGTGTGTGTGTATGTGTGTGTGTGTGTGTGTAGAGAGAGAGACCAGAGCTTGCTTTAGGTGTCTTCCTCAATTCCTCCCCACCTTTAAAAAATGTGTGTGAATATTTTGCCTGTATGTATATATGTGTACTACATGTGTGCCTAGTGCCAGCAGAGTCCAGAACAAGGCATTGAATCTCCCGGAACTGGTGTTATAGGCAGTAGTGAGCCACCATGTGAGCGCGGGGAACTGAACCCTGGTCCTCTGCAGGTACAGTCAGTGCTCTTAATTGCTGAACCATCTCTCCACCCCAATCCACCTTTGTGTTTGTGACAGGGTTTATCACTAAAATGAAAGCTCACCAATTAGCCTAAACTGGCTAACCAGCAAGGTCCAGGGATCTTCCTTATATGCAGATGTGTACCATTGTGCCTGGCTTTTTTCCATGGGTGCTGAGGTTTAAATTCTGGTCCTCATCCTTGTCTAGCATTGACTTAGTCATCTCCATAGCCCCCTGGGCAATTTCTTTTAAAACAAAATATATAACTACAATTCATTTCTTTGATTGTACTCTTAAGCATTTATCCTTAAAAAAACAATAATTATTGTTTAGACTTCAAAAATCCATTAATATTAAAATGAAATACATCTCTGTAATTAAAGGAATAAACTTAATCTTAGATGCAATATATTAACTTAGATAAATCACCTGATAACTAACTTCAGTGAGTAAAAGTCTGCAAATATTACAAATAGCTGAGTCTACTTAGAACACATTCCTGGATTTATAGATTGATAGATATAGGACAAATCAGAATTATCAAAATCCAAGGACTATTTGGGCCATGGGAAGAAGCATCTTCATGAAAGTTGTCTTTGAGCCACTCTCTGCCATGATGTCATGTCTTGCTTCTCATTATATTATAATTCTGCAGGCTGGTATCACTGTTCTGGCGCTTACAACTCCATGTGAATCCACGGTGATCTCAAAATAATATTTAAGTAATGCTATATAGACTGAAAAATTAAAACGCTTAATATGTAAGTAGGTTAAATAAATTATTGATGAAACCCTAACACCCAATTATGAAAATGGAGCTGATATTCTTGGCAAATATAGATGACTTCATCATATGTTTACTTTTTGTGGCAGTGAGGGTCACTCAGAAACCCTCTAAGCCTTGATCTCTTTTTCAAATGTCATTCATCATATGCACTTACTAGAGCTCATGTGCAGAAAGTAACAATTTTGCACTTATCACCTGCTTCTTGATTTTCTTCATTAATTCCCCTACTGAGGATGTAATAAATCTAATTCAAAGACACACAGACACACAGATACACACACACACACACACACACACACACACGCACACTTCTCATTCATATATGCAAAGTAAAAGGAATAACTATACTGCACTTGAGACAAAGAATTTAAAATTAGAACCTAGCGTGGAGGCACATGCAAGTCTTCTCAGCAGTGCTCAGATGCTGAAGCAAGAGGATCAAGAGTTTTAGACCAGGGTGGGTTATATAACCAGACTGTCAAAACAAAGGCCAGACACGGTAGTGCCCATGCCTGTAATCCCAACACTTGGAAGGTGAGGCTGGAAGACTGTCATATTTACAAGGCCAACCTGATCTATGTAGTGAGTTCCAGACCAGACCTGTATTAAAAATATGAATCACTATATTTTAGCTAGAAGCTTGCCAAATTTTAAGGGATTTGAAGGGTGCAATTTTGTTTGTTAGCAATTTTAAGTGATTTTATTGTGTGACACAAAACTATTTGATGGCATAAACAATACATACAAATCCATGACAGAAAAGATTATGAAATGCTAATTGCTATGTGAATTTGCATGGATATGAATATAAATTTAATGAAGGTGAAATAAAACAAAAATTAAAGAAGCCCAGTGGAAAGCATTGCCGTTTGGGTTTTGAAGGAATGACGGTGGAAAGGGTGCAGCTACATAGAAATTTAGCTCCAGTGCTGTACTGACAAGGAATGCAAGACCTAGGCATGTCAAGAAGATTACACAGAAAATCATGGCCTGAATTGTGAAGTGGAACCAAACGAGAACTGATGCAACTGGGACATATTCTATGCATTAACCAGAGCTTTATGGTATCTTAAGCAAGATTATATTACATCCTCTGTTGCCTGGAAACCTCTGCATGTTCGAGTCATTCACTGTAAATTATAGATACTGTTATTATGTCCAAGTGCTTTCCTCCCTGGAAGGTTTTTGTTTGTTTTTTGATGTTAGTGCATCAGGGTCAAGCGAAGGAGTTCCACAAACTTTGTTCTTGACCAAAGATCACTGTTAGTGAAAGATGCAATTTCAATTGTTTACTGATGCTTTGCATGACAATCTATAGAAATATCGGCATTGTTTTGAAAAATGTTCTTTCTTTACTTACTCATCAACTCATTTATTTATTTGACTTGTGGATAAAATATATTTGCTGTGTATTGACTGTGAAATAATGTAATGAATTATAGACTTCCTCATATTAAATGGAGTAATTTTCCAAAAATAATTTACAGTCAGATTAAACTGCTAATTTTCAGAAGAAAATGCCCATGAATTTAGTGTAAATGCTATTCTATTGTTTTAGTTATATGCTTCACAGGGGAATATTAAATGGAATTAAAGCTAATGATTATATTATTAGGGAGTGGAAGAAGGGTCTATGTGCTAAAATATACATAGTGTGTAAATCCTCCACTATTCTAATGGCATTTAGCAATTACCTTTAAGGATATTTTCTAATGATGGTCTATTTTTCAATTGCCTATATGTATATATAAGAAAATTCTTATGGCCTAAAAAAGAAAAGAAAACATCCCTATCATCATGAAAGGGTTCATTTATGATTTCACATCGCTGAAGAAATCAGTAAGGCACATACATAAGAATGGCACATTTTCAAGTCAACCAACAGTTGAACAAGAGAGAAAGTAGGGTAGACAGAGTGAGAGATACATATAACCAAGGCCTGGCAAGAGGAAGGAGCGAACTTGTGGGAAGCAGACACTTCCTCCTCGCTGTACCTTCCAAAAAGAGCATCTCTGTAGTTCCTGAATTCATTCATATGGAAAGAGCTCGAATTTTATTCTCATAAATTCTAATTCAATGGCTTTTGTTAAACAGGAAGTGATAAACAAAGTTGAACTGATCCCCCAGTCTTTTAAAATCACCACGCCCCACAGACTGTTTAGTTGTTACTGTAGCTGAAGGCCACAGACCGAATCATTTATAAAGGACAGAAATTTATTTGGTTCATGATCTTGAGGCCTGGTAACTTCAAGACTGAATAGCCATGGCCATATTCACTTGTCAGTGAAGTCTTCCTTGCTGTGGATGACATTCTATAGAGTTCAAGCTACCTTGGAGAAATCACATGAATAGAACAAATTCTTTCTTCAAAAGCTACTAAATCCAAACATGAGACACTAGTTTCATGGCCCCGTCTAGTCCTATTTATGTCCTAAAGGCCTGCTCTTGCCACTAACAAGTAAGTTTTAAGAGTAAACTTAACATGATTTTGGAAGGGCAAATGCACTGACCACAGCTGTTTCACAGCCCCCCAAAAATCCCTTTCCTATAGAATAGAGCAAAAGAGAATTAATTTGAACTTATTGTATGTTACATGTCATAGTTTTTAAATCATTGTTTTTTTATTCTTCTACTGTTGAACATCTCTTGGCAATTTGGAGCATTATGTCAGAACAGGTAGGAAAAAAAAGGCCCTGATTTTTCTTGTGCTAGAATTATTTTTGTGCTTATCAATTGTGCAAGACAAAATTCTTCCAATGTTCAGAAAAGTTATTCTTTCCCAAGAAACAAAGAATGCAATTTAGTCTATAGTACGGTCCTGTCAGTAGAAATGAAGCAAAATTACTTCTTTTGTGTGCATGCATATTTAACAGTAAAGAAAAGAATGAAAGAAAAAAATGCTTTTGGCTGACCAATTATCTCTTTTGTCTCAAGCAAGCCAAAAGTGTTTTCGAAAACATAGAACTTACAATGTTTAAGTCAATAAATCATTCAGTTTCAATGCCTGACTCTACTCTTCACACAACATAATTAGCAAACTGAGCAGTGTGTGCAGCAGACCCAGGTATAGCGATGATGTTTGATTAAAAATGGGACTACTTCCAGTGATTTGATTTGTTTTGAGTTGTAATTTTGAGACTTTGCAATGGTGTACACTGATCTAGATTGTCAAAGAGGAATCACATTAGGAGGGCTATAGTTTTACTTCTTTGATAGTTAATTACTTTATAATTTTTCCAGTGAATGAGCTGTGTTTTTTTCTTCCTTTCTTTCTCCCTATCTCCCTCCTTTCCCCTCCCTCTGTCCTGCTCCTTTTTTCCTTTATTTGTATTTTTCTTTTCTAAGTGGTGTGATTTGCCATAATTCTCTATTAATTTCATTTTGTTTTGGATAAACACTTCTTTGATGAATATTTCTCTCATCTAATAATTATTTCTTGCTGCTTGACGAACACATCGTAAGACACATGAAACCCAAAGCTAAGAAAATGTAGGTCTTACCTTTTTCCCCATGAAATTTATAGTGGAATAAGGGAGAGATAAGCCCATATCTGTAATCACAACACTTGGGAGAAGCCATGGCAGGAGGATTTCCATGAGTTCAAAGCCAGTCTAGGCTTCACAATGAATACCAGGCCAGCCAAGTTTCTATAATGAAGCTCTGCCGCAATGAAAGAGTGGGGAGAGAGGAGGAGAAGGAGAACACAGAGGAATGTGATTACATATCTTACCATTTCTGGTAGCTCACAGCTGGAGGAAGTCAGTTCAAACAGGGTAAAAGGAAAACATCTTTGACGTGAACTAATCTAATGCCAATTTATTGATTATAAATGAGTATTCCCATCACAAGGTTTTCTACACTGAGAAATTCATCATTCTTGAGACCAGGAAAGATTTTGGTATATTCTGTTCAGTTCCCAGGTTATTGTGCATGAATTGAGTATGAATTGAGGGGCCCTGTCTTAAGTTGCTAGTGTAGGTATTATTCAAGTGGCGAAGACGTTTTAGAGCACAGTTAAAAGCTGGGGTTTTATTCTGAGGGAAATGCAAAGTAAGAAGATTTTGTTTTTCACTGTGGGATGTCATGTGCTGAGTTATGGCTGTGCATGGAAAACATACTAGATCTAGCCCCTAGTGAAATATAGTAGTGGCCTGGATGGGGGTTGTGGCTATAGAAATGAGAAAGCCTGATTGCATTTGAGCTGTCATCAAATGAATGCCTTCGTCTAAACTGGAGTGTTTTATAAAAAACTAAACTTGACATGTCATTAGTATGCAGAGCTATCCTGTACATTTTAGCACCCTTGGCCTATATTCAAAGGATGCCAGTGCCTCCTCATCTGCCAGTACCTGTAGCATACGTGTACACACACACACACACACACACACACACACACACACACCTACACAAGCATATCTTCCTGTTTTGGCAGTCAGAAATGAATCCAGACATTTCCAAATGGCCTTTTGGAGGCAAAATTTTCTCTAGCTATCACTGTTTCTGCACAGTGATGGTTTAGTACATGCCGTATTGCAGAGCAATAAGCTGAAAAATGGAAACAAATGTTAAACTAGATTCCAGTGAAATAGACAAAACAGCTTTGGCACCCTGTAGAGCTCCATTTTCACTCCTGGCTAGGTAGAGTAGAGATGGCTTTTTGACACAGGGGCAGTGTTTTCTCTTAAGTTGCATTGTTAATAAGATTGAATTTTAGTGTTTTTTTTTATGTGAATCTCCTAATGATCTTGATTATATCTTTCAATCAGTATTTATCAACTTCCCAATATATGCCAATAATACTTGAGATTTTGAAGAAAGAGTAGTGGATAAGACACTGAAATACAGACATGAGATAAAATATTTAGTCAGGAGATTCCCAGACAACCTTCTTTCAATCAATTTCCTGAAGCTGGAAGAATGAACAGTTTTAGTATTCAGCCTCCATGTGATAATATTTGGAAGAAAGTTGAGGGGGGGAAAGGGGAGAAGAGAGAAGGAGAGAAAAGCATGGAACCGTTTCAAACAAGATGCTATCAATTTTCTCCAAGGTAGATATTTCGGATGAGAGGTGCTCCCATTTTAAGTAATTTCTTCCTTTGGAAACCCTCAAATACATGCTAGTAGTTAACAAATACAACACATAAGAATTGCCAGACAAGTGCTGGTGACATGGCTCAGTGGGTAAAGGCGCTTGCATCTAAACTTGGTGACTTGTATTCCATCTGTGGAACCCACAGCATGGATGGAGATTAGTAACTCTTTTAGGGTGTTCTGACATCCACATGTGCATGTGCATGCACACACACACACACACACACACACACACACACACACCAAATAGAATATAACCTATTTTTAAAAGAAGAACTGAAAGTTCTGACAAGGAACATAGAGGCTCGCTGTTTTTCTTCATTTTATATTCTTGGACAGTTTCATATGCATATGTAAGGAATTTCAGTCATTTTCGTATCACATTGCGTGTTTAAATCTCCCCTCTCTCCTACTGAAACCCTTCTTCCCAGCAAGTCCTCTTCCTGCTTTCATGTCCTTTGTGTCTTGTGTGAGACCCATTGAGTTCAGTTGGTGCTGCTTGCATGAGCATGGGTAGGATATTATTTACTGAAAAATGAGGATCCATTTTGAAAATATTTTATTTATTATTTTTATTTTATGTGTATGAATGTATCACTGAATGTGTGTAAGTGCACTTGCATCATGCAATGCCTGTGGAGATCCTAAGAGGGTGACAAATTCCCCTGGAACCGGGGCTATGGATGATTGTCAGCTACCATGTGGGAATTTAACCTGGGTCTTCTGCAAAAACAGACAGTGCTCTTAATTTCTGATCCATCTCTCTGTGCCCAAGGCTCATAGTTTTAAAAATACAATATTGTCTGTTCTCTACAGTTTTAACATTTTCTCCAGAGATTCTTATGTAAATTGAAGTTTAAAGACAGTTGAATCAAAGACAGAGACAGAGACAAAGTAGAAATTATTTAACAATAATTAGTGATACTTCAAGTCACATAGGAAGCTAGAAAAATATAATAGTAGTATATATGAATATTTTCAAAATTTCTAGTATAATTATGGGAGTTTGCCCAATTCTACCATATCATAGATGTGAAATAGTATTTCAATAACATTTTAAGTGCCATCTCACCTATTATAAAGAACGTCAAGAAAGTCATTTGTTTTATATTTTCAAAGTTCATTTCCATTTCTTTCCTCATGAATTTCTATGTCTTTTTTCCATTTTATGATTTTTTGAGTTTTGCGACTTAGATTTTACTCTTCTTTTAAGTAAAAACAAGTCTTCAAGGATTATTCTAGTTGTGAGAACATGCACAGAAAAGTGATTAGGCCATTTAGAACAACAAATACACTGGTTTGTTGGTCTAGACTGGTGATTCCCAGACATGTTGCTATTTATGAGGCGCCTGCACACATCAATGATCGTCCAGCTGATAAACACGGCGCCTAGGTGCGCGCATCAGTGAATCGCCCAGCTGATAAAGGTGGCTATCAGGCAGGAGTAGGCTTCAGTTCAGCCCTTCACTTTACTGCAATTTTAGAACTTAAGTTATTAAGAGAGTGAAGATCTTTTTGGGGAAGGTGCAGATCTCCACAAGTACCTGGTAGTTCTTGTAAAGGCTTCTGTGTAATAGCCTGGAAAATTAGAAAGGGATAGATAAACTGGTATTTGAAGAGTGAAAGATCTGCAGCCTGAAAGGCTGACAAGCAAAATCTCTGTTGTTGAAGAGACCTGGGTTGACCTAGTAGGGTCATTTCCTAGACCTTCCAACAAGACACAAAATTTAAAAATAAAAGCTAAAAAAAAAAAAAAAAAAAAAAAAAAAAAAACCTCCGGCTTTCTTATTTTTACAATATTACATTCAGTTTTAACTCTGAAACTTTAAAACAGCAACAAAAACTTAAAATTAGAGGTGTTAGAATGGAGGAATTCTGAAATTAGGATTTGTCACCAGAACATCTCACTCTGTCTAGCAAATCCCACTGGTCTGTGAGTCACAGGACATCAACCACATGCTGATCACACAATTTTGTTCATCTCTAATGGAAAAACATACTCAGTCTTTTAAAAAGTGATTTATATCATATTGTTGTGATTCATTGTGAATTTGTCTCTCGTCCACATTGCGAGAAACCCTAGAGTGGTTAATGGTTGGAAATAGACACACACAGATGCAGAAGAATGAAGAAGTAGAGAGATTCTGTCTGCAGTGAATTTTTGCTGAGGCCTCTATTGCCTAGAGAAAGATTTCGATGGTTTTCCAGAGGAACAAAGCCAGTAGGAAGGGCACAGGAAATTCTTTATGAAAAGTGACCCACATTGCTATGGAGACAGAGAAATCTGAGTCTGCCGTCTATGAGCTGGAGTACCAGAAAGTACCGGAAGTATTTAACCAGGGTTAAACAGGCATTTCTATATCAACATTTTATGGCTGGCACCTATGTTATTTTCCATGAGGAGCCATGCTATCTCATGAAATTCCTTCCTGAGTTCACTGGGTCATTATAGCTTACAAAATAGCTATCCCAGCATGGACCAGGATATCTGCTGCTTTCGATCATAGCTAGGCCAGGCTAATTGGGCTAGGAAGAGATCAAATCGTCAATACAGTTTACAAAAACGAGTATCACTAACAGAAATTTAGATCTGACACATTTGATATACATGTTTCTTGGGCTTGTTGGACCAGGTGTTATACATGGTGAATAGAGAGCGCCTCAGAGCTTCATGATTATAGAGCAATAAAACATCACTACATCAAAGGGTTGCATCTTCAAGATAGCTTCCAAGTAAGGAGAATAAGAGGAAACTTTGAATGGCCTAGGCTTACAAGGACAAAATATAGGGATATAGTTAGTTATAAGATTATAACTTTTCCTGAACTGTAGCTCAGAGGTTAAGAACTCTGGCTGCTCTTGCATAAGACCCGGTTCCAATCTCACCACCCACATGGTGGCTAATAACCATCTGTAACTCTAGTTCCAGAGGATTTTATGCCTCCTTCTGTACTCTGTGGACACTGCCTCACATGTGTGCATTTACATGTATGCAGGCATAACATTCATACCCATAAAATAAAAAATAAATCAAAAAGAAAAATTATAAAAAGAATATAATTTTTCCTTATCAACAGTTCTAAAATTCTCTACTTCCTTCATCCTGATAGAATTAACACTATTATGATTCTGAAATTCAGACTTCATATTCAACTCAGTGCACCTTCATCAGAAACTCTTAATTTGCTGTCCTCTAGAATCTTAGTCAAGTTCCTCAAATTTTCATGTCTGCTAGTTACTATACTAAAAGCACTGCACAAACTGTCTCATTAAACAGGCCCATCGAGCAGCCACTGCTACCATAATACTCATTTAAAAATCCATGGTTTGTGGCAAGCAGAGTGAGGATTTTCTCCAGCAACTTAGCTTGCAATGCTGGGAAACAACAGGTTGGAATTCATAATTCTTTTAAATTTGTAATAGAATAAACTGGCCCTTGGAACTGGATTGGGTGGGCCATTATAGTGTGTTCCTCTTTTTTTCACTTAGTGTGACTAACAAAGGTTTGATGAAGCACCCATATCTGGCAGCAATCTGGTTTTCAGTGGTGGAGCCCACTGAATGCCTATTCTCTTTCTTTCTGCTATATCATCTGGCCTCTTTTCTGACTCTCCACTGTCTTAGTGCAAAGTTAGTTTTTTATTTGTTTTTTTATTCTATGTATGACCCCTGTAATCACATCCAATTCTTACCTCACCGTATACAGAAGCACATTTTACAGAAATGCATTCTTTTTAACATTCCTCCAATTTCCTCACATCAACAGGATAGTATTTTATGTAGCAACATGCTGTTATAATTGTAATGTTTCCATCCAAGTTTGGTTGCCCATCCACTGTGCTACTGGGAAATTAGAACCATCTAGTAGAAGAAGTTAGCTATGAGGCTGGGACCCCAAAAATTAGGACCCACACTAGGACACTTGGCAGCCCAAAGTTTGCTGTTCTAAGCTGCTCCATGGCAAATTTTCTGTATTATCTATTTGGACTTAATATGGGGAAGCACTGACCTTTTGATGTCTGAAAGTTACAATTAAGTGAAAGTTACATGAGTCTTTGGAAGTAAAAAGCTAAGGTGAAATGATTTTTCTATTAGTACTTTCAGCATTTGTAGCTGCATTACTCCTAATGCACTGCATTATCAGTTAGTTATACCCACATGTATCTATATTTGTATTAAGTGGAATATCAATTTAAAGATCATCCAAATATGCCTGACTGGCCTCAGCATGTAAAAAATATTGACCTAAGTCAAAGTACACAATATAAATATATTGGTCTTAAAATAGTAAATTATACACTTAAATTTTATTAAGATAGTATCTCATTTTGTCTACTTACCATAATAAAATAAGATAAGATATACATATATATGGGACATGCTTATTTACTTGCTTTTAGGGGTTTTTCTCTTGGTGTGTTTAGTGTCGTTTAGAATAGCAGTTATTGGAAATGTTCATTCTGACAACTAGAGAAATGACTCTTATGTTCTAAGATAAAGTGAGTGTAACCCAGCAAGACTTTCTTTTTTTCTTCTTAATGCTTGTTACTTTTCAAATAAAATAAACAGAAGTCTGAATATAATGAACACATTAAAGCAATAGGTTATTATACCTGGCTGTCAGGCTTCTTAATGCTAAATTCAAATCAACTCCCAGGAAAAACATAAGAAGAAATTGACATTAAGAAATAGATGAGTGATGGTTGAAAGAAAACAGAAACTATAATCAAGTCTACATTCTTTCCTAATGTACACCAAAGTCTCTGCAGTGTTGGCTTTGGATTCTTTAAACAGTACCTTAATTCACAACGTCTGACATAATTCATTATCTTCTTTCAAAGAAAATGCCTGCTAATTCTGTGCTTTGCCAAAGCCTTGTGTGGGTAGAGCTAGAAGGATGCAGCTGGAGTGCATTGGTTCCTGAGGAAACTGCTCTCACCCACGCCGGTCTCCTGTGTGCATACACAGCCTCAGCGGCTGCCTAGGCTCCCCCTCTCTCTAGAAAAGATAATGTGTTTTTGTCAGTTGTGAGTTAGAAGCTTAAGACATATGCCTTCCATCTTTCTGTGTTACCAATATTCAACTTTTTTTTGCATTCAAAGTTTTAAACACCTGGAGAGAAAAAAAATGTAGTCACATAATAGAAGATAATGCTCACTTGTTCTGTGTGGATTGCTTTTCCTGAATTCATGCTTTGTTAACAAACAACATTTCTGATACTCGTAAGGCTTAGAGTACCCCAAACTGGGACATCTGTGTCCTGATTCTACAGGTACCAACTCTTGGAGACATGAAGAAGGGGGAACAGCGATGTGTTCCTACCATATCCGTATCTGTCTATTGTTGCTAGAAAATAGTAGGAACCATGCCTGGATCTTCATCAAAATGACTTCTTCCATTTGCGCAGCTAAGTTTGTGAATAGAAAATCGATGGTGTTGAGAACAATCAGAAACAGATGTCATCAAACCCAAAGGAAAAGAAATATGGACTCTGAGGTTCAGAAGGCCTTGAGTTTAAGACTTAGCTTTCTCAACTACTTCTCTAGTTATGTGTCCTTCTGCAAGTGGCATACTCTCTGCCTCAGTACCTTCATGTGTAACATGGGGTAAGATCTGCCTCACAGATCTTATATGAATACATATACACATACATTAAATATATTATCTATGCTCTTCAATAAATAATTATTGCCTATTTTTTATTAATAACAGATAAAATTTATGCAGAATGCCACATACATAATTAGAAAGTACCTTGGTGTTACTGAATGCTAAATCTTGACATACCTTTGAACCTGCTGATGACATATGTTAATGTTTAATATAGGATTTTGACAGCTTGGCTTTAATGTAGAAGAAAGAATGCAGAAGCAAGGTGTTTGCTATTCTAAGTAAATTAAACAATGTGGTGGAATCAGAATGACATATTAATGGTATTTTACAATGTTTATTCCAAATGGTATTTGGTGCACATAGATTATTTTTTGTATTTAAATATGCACTTTATTTTAATTGAAAAAGAATTAATGAGGGCTGAATTAAAGGAACTATTTACATATTCTACTGTATCAGCATTTCAATTTCAAAAATGTTAAATTTGGAGTTAAAAGATTCCCAGCATGAGGTAACAGTACATTCAACAGACTGAAAAGATTCCCCATTTCTCAATGTTTCATTAAGACAATTTACTTATTAAGTCATCTTTAAGATAATCTCTAAAAATCTTGCTTCTTCCAAATGAATACATTTTTTTTAAATTCTAGGAATAGAAACTAATGGAATTCAGTAATAAGAATTAATAACACTTTTAATATGACAAATGTATTTTACTTGTGTGAGAGTCTCTCATTCCTTAAGAAATTAAAAAAACTGGTTGTTATTGGATTATATCCTTTTGGAATGTCTGCAGATGTTTATGGAAAGAAAGGCTCCTTTCTGCACTGTTGGACCTTTTCATGTCCTTACTTCCATGTTCTAGATTCATTATTGTTGTTAGTGGAGCTGGCATTTGGAAAATGAGAAACATGAGGATTGAATAAAAATGAGAAGCCCATGTAGACAGACCACTAATCCATGATTAAGAAGTCTAGACCTGTATCTTGGTATCCTAATAATATCTTGCAGAGGATGGCGAGTGATAATTTTCCGTTGTCTCATTTTAAGCAACATGACTACGGAAAACGTTTTATGAATGGAGGGGCCACTAAATCATCTTAACTTTGTTAACGTAATGATGTTAGCTCCCACGATGTTTTTCAAGTAAATATTCTACACTTGACTATCCCTTACCTGAAATGTTGCTGATTTCACATGCTTTTGGATTTTTGAATATTAGCATATTCACAAAGATTAGCGTGAGGTGGCATACCTTTAAAACCAGCTGGAATGAATTCCCTGCCCACTCATTGACGTAGCTGTTGAAGGGACTCTGCTTCTTGCAAATGTTGGGATAAATTGATCAGCCTCTGCATATATCCAGGGACTGCTGGTCACATGGCAGTTCAATTCCATATGAGAAAGTGACAAAGCAAGAAAATGGGTTAAAAGCCACAGCCTTCTTCTAGTCTCCAAATGACATGTTGTCATTCCTGAGAGTCACTGGAGATGGCCCACCCTAGAGGAGAATCATAGATGTCTGAGTTGGGAATCTCTGGAAACTGTCTGAGAGAGATGCTCATCACAAAGAGTAGATAATACTTTTGCTCTTAGAGTTGTTGGGAGCTCCATGAGAGTGGACTTCAATAGGAGGTGTGCTTGGAATTGCCAGCCTAACTTCAGCCTAGTACACCTAAAGCAGTTTCAATACAGTATCTTCCCTTGAAAGCAGCTAAATCTCAATGGTCTGTTAAGGTTGGAAGCATCACAACCCATCATCTTCTTCATGCTTTTAAACATGGTGTCCGGAACTCCAAGACAACAACTTGTGTTCTAAGTACTTTTTAAAGGGACAGATGCATACTTTATTGCTTTATTGTCACTCAAGGTTCTCATTGAAATTTTAAGACAAAAATGAATTTCTTTAAATGCTTCTACAATGAATGGGTAAACTATATGAAATGGAGGGACAAGGTATAAAAATGACCAACTCACAAATTCTCTTTCAGCTTTGATATCATCTAGACAGTGATCTTAATATGTACTTGTTAAATTACAGGTTATAAAGAGACATACACACTCACACAACTTTCTATGACTCTATAGTGACTTCTGAACTAGAATTTAACTATGAATTGGAAATTTAATGAGAATGGTAAGGAAATATGAAATGCTAGAAGCTACACATTGAGATTGAAGTACGGTATTCTCAACTAGATATAAAATAAGGGAAGGCACATATTCTGCAAGGAAAAAGTGCATTATTCTTAGATAAAAAAAAAAAAGAAAAACAACTGGACTTCAAAATTTTAGGTACATCCAACAAAATCTCAATAGAAACTTCCCAGAGCCAGGAGTAAGTTTTGAATGATTTGTCTTCCAAGTATCATGTGCAGGAAATAAGGGTCTTAGTGTGGCTTATTGGATGCAGTGGTATCTTAAAGAGAAAGCAGCTTACTGGGAAGAAATTATGTCTATGGAGGCAGTGGCTTCTAAAAGGCGAGGCTCCAAATTTATGAGGGCATAAAGCTCTTTTCTTTAGAAAAATATATTCTACATACTTTGTTAACCACAAAAAGTAGAAAAATACAGCAGCATACTTAGTTGAATTCCTTGTAAGCTTGTTTAGTGGAATGCTCTACCAGCTACCTGTGTATCTATTTAGAATCTATTTATCATCTATCATCTTTCTTCATGTTAGAAGAAATTTTGAATTGGAGAAAGATTTGGGAGAAGGAACTAAAGTGAGGATGGGAGGGTGGGGTGGGGAGGACTCCTCATTCCTGTTCTCCCTCTTCTTTTTCTCCACTCCCTTTTCCCTGAATATTTTTCCATTCTCCTAGCCTCAACTACAGTGTTGGATTTCCAGCAGTTCAGAACTTCATGCCCTTCCTGTGGGAGAAGGTTATGCTCACCAAGGAGAAGCTGCTGCAAGAAGGACAGCCTTCTAAAGTATTCAGTTTGGGAATGGTGAGTCAAAGAGATATCCCTAGGACACAGTAGCCATCATGTCTGTTAATTGCCATCCTGTCACAGACGTCTCATGCCTTTTATTCTCTGTGCTTTAAAAGCTTATCTGTATAAATGTGCCATAATCAGATCTCAGGGCATTTAGTTCAGTTCCAGTTGACCATGCAAAATTAGCACTAAATAAAAGCAATGGTTTTGGAAACGTCTTTAACAATATGGGAAAAGAGTGTCTGACAATATACATAGATTTTTTTTTTTTTTTTGCTTTCATGCAAAAAACTCTGTTCTCATTTCTGCCACAGAGGGTTCCCAGAGCACATCTAGACATTGCTTTATGGTTCTCACGATAATCTCCCTCCCATGCAGGGTTTAATGAGGGAAGGAGTGCTGTTTTGTGAGAGGAGTGCTGACATATTTGGTGTTTTATCCACATTTGCACCAAGAAGGGAAACAAACAGTAAATTTTGAGATTTTTTTATTTGCCTGATTGCTAAGCTGTGACTTTACAATCATATAAAAAGACAAAGTGTTAAGTATGATGCAGTACCATTTTGCTTGAAAATATATAGGGAAAATTATTTGAATGTTTTGTCTAAAACAAGGTTTAGATCAAGTGATATAGTTGTTTCCAAAGGAAATTCTGTAAAACATATTTATAATATTTTAATGCATTTTATTTAGAATGTTTTTGAAAGGATTAAGTAAATAATGTATTCTTCCAAATAAAGAAAAATAGTTTTAGGTATGGTATAATACAGATTTGATACTAATTTCTTTTTCTTTTTTATTGAATTTTACAAATTTCATGCAATGTATTTCGATCATATTTAGAGCCCCTCTCCCACCTGCACCCTTTTTGATCCCCCCAGCCTGCTTTCATATAATCTGTCATATCTATTAAGATCTATTGAATCAAGTTTGTGTGCCCAAAGCCCTTTTGTGTGGGTCTGATTAACTGAAGACTGATTAACCCGTCAAGCTCACACCCTTAAAGAAACCGATTTTCCCTGCTATTTTTTAATCTGCTTTTTGTTGTGTTTCTGGTGGAAGTTTCTGCTCTTTGGTTGTTTGATTGGCTGGCTAGCTGGTTGTTTTTTGAGACGGTTTCTGGTATGTAGGGTAGCCCAGGCTGCCCTTGATTTCACTATGTAGCTCAGACTGGCTGCAAGTTGTCATTCACCTACTACAGCTGTCTGAGGGCTGGGATTATAGGTTTGTGTTTTCAGCCCTGGCTCTGGCTTGCTTTTATATAGCTTTTATCTGCAGACTGGCCCCTTTTTTAGATAAAGGAATTCTACAAGTAAAAAGCATTGTATCAGTCCTCAATATATTCCATAATAACAGAGCTCACTTCTTTCTTGTAATTATTTGAAGAGCATTTCCCTGAACCTCCTTCCGCCAGTGAATTTACATTAATATTCATTGGTTGGAAATGTGTCACACGTGCAAGGAAAACCAATCTCTAGCAAAGAAACGTGGTTATTGTCTCCATCAGGTAAGATTATGCCCACGTGTGGGGATACAGCTGACTGTGCCTCAACAAAGTTGTATGGAATAACTCGGACCTGTCAGCAAAGGTAAGATCATGAAGAAATATGGAAGGAAATGCATGTTGGATGTGTCTCCACCTTACTTACACAAGAACAATCTTTTACAAACTATTCCAAGCTCAAGTAAGTTTAGAAAATAGTCAGTTCCAAAAATTCACTCTTATCTCCCAAACTCTTTCGGACCAATTATGGTGTGATGTGAGATCTAGGATGGCTGATGGCTTTCCTCACTTCATAGCTTTTGACATCAGTACCTTGTCCTTACAATATTCCCATGAGATAGCCAATGCCTTTTTAATAAAAATGCTCAGTTTATTTCAAGGAAAAAAATAGCCTGTGTTGATTCCAAGTGGGAATCAGAATCAAAGAATATTGCCGATAAATAACAAAACATATTGAAAATCAAGTATCATTAAATATGGCCACATAGAGTCTAATGTCTATAGAACATAATGGTTTATTCCAAAAGACTAGGCCAGTGGGAAAGACCAGTTCTTAACTGTCAAGACAATATTCATATATAAGAAAGTTTGTGATCCAACTGAGTTCATGACTTAAAGTTTACATTTTGCACACAAGAGCTTAGCACCCAGATATTTGGAACTCAGTGGCAGGGGGAAAATCTTTTAAAATAACTGTTGAAAGGCACTATGAGCAATAACCTGAAAGTAATGATATGGGTCATGTGGAAAAGAATATTTGAGTTACCTAAATATATGAATTTATGAATCCATACATTGTATACATTAAATAATTTCAAATGTTTATATTTGAGGAGCATACTCAGGGACTTAGAGCCAGGCAGGTGAAGTATATCTGTGAAGATGGTGAGTTTGAACCCAGCCTGGGCTCCATACTGAGATCCTTTCTCAACACCACAAGAGATTACTCAGCAGATAAAGGCACCTGCCACCAAGCATGAAAACTTCAGTCCCTGGGACTCTTGAAGGATGGAGAGAAACCACTCCCATTAATTGTCCTCTGATCTCTGCATGCATGTTGAGCGACATTCTCATACAAACATATGCATACATGCACACATACTTGTGTGCACACAAACATACACAGAATGCATAAATGTGAACCTTTTTAAAAATGCTTAAAGACTCAATTCAACTATTTTTGTTTTCTTTGTTTGAAGAGCTCAGGTGATTGTACCATGTTATTGAAGAGCTCAGGTGATTGTACTAGGTTATTGAAGAGCTCAGGTGATTGTACTAATTTATTGAAGAGCTCAGGTAATTGTACTATGTTATTGAAGAGCTCAGGTGATTGTACCATGCTATTGAAGAGTTCTTATGACGTTACCATATTATTGTTTGATAAGTTAAGAAACATTCCTCTTTTTATAGGGAGTATAGTTAGCTATCATGATACTGATGTAAATTAAACGGGGAATTCTGTTCATTATTTAGGACAGAAAAGTTAGAAGAAACTTAAAAAAAATATGCTCAGGGTCTCAGTACGCACTTCCTGCCTAAAAATATCTCCTGCAGGTGTCTGTATAACAGAATAACAGAAAGTAAAGGAGTTTGCAGGAAATGGCAAATCTTCCCTTGAAACGTAATCAGTCATGGTTTGGCTAGTTTCTAATGGTGAAATAACACTAAATCAAGTACACAATTTTCTGTCTATTTCACTAAGATTGACCTTATGAACAAAGTTATAATGTTTTTCTAAGCACTTGTCAATAGAAAAAAATGAATTTCCTCTCCAGTTCCTCATTAGATGAAATGAAAAATATTCATCTAAGGCATGGGCTTGTGTGTGATTATCCAAGCAAATAAAATTATTACTGGTCGGCAAGAAATAATGACTTCGAGATAATAGTTATGCAGATTCAGATGACTTATGCAAATCTTTTATCTTTGAATTCGAGTCCTGTCCCAGTTCCCTTGCCTGACAGACTAATGCTGCTTTTGGGGGAGTCCATTTCTCACAGGCCAGATTCTCTTACACTTACAGAGCTTGAAATCCCTATCTCACCACTCACTTAGAATTATAAAAGAAAATTATGTAACATCCAATTTTGACACCAAATCAAGTTAATTTCAGTCGGAGCCTCGCTTGTGTTTTATTGTTTTCTATAAAATTCATAGATGTATAAAACTGAATTCTATAGTACACATCTGTATGCTATGCATCTCAGTGTATACATCTCAGTGGCAGCAGTCACTGCTCTTAGGACCTTCACAGGCTCCGTTTTGTTTTCCATTTTTAATTACTGTTCTTGGTGTGTCTCTATTTTCATTTTATAAGTATGACTGTTTGACCTCATGTATGTATGTGTGCCATCTGCATGTGGTGCCTGTAGAGACCAGAAGAAGGCATCGGATCATCTAAAATTGGACTTGCCAATAGTTGTGCACTGCCACGTGAGTGCTGGGAACAGAACCTTGGCCCTCTGCAAGAGTATCAAGTTATTTTAACTGATGATCCATCTACCTAGCTGCAACTGTTCACATCTTAATGCTTCTTCTTAGTCTCTATTTTCATTTATCATGACAACTTGTGCTAGCATTTAATTAACTGTTAATACAGTGTGCTGTGAGGTGCCTCATTAAATAATGACATTATCTGGTCATGGTGGATTATACATATAATCCCTGCACTCAGAAAATATAGGTAGGAGTATTGCAGTTCAAGGCCAGTCTGGGATACATAGTAAGAGATAGATAAACATATAAATGTAATTTTCTTAAAGGAAAAAGAGTTAAACCCTTACAGGCTTATGTTTTCTTCTGAATTCCAAGAAAATAGCTCTAGTCCATCTTATTACATTTTCCTTTTATGTCATAAACTCTTTTAGGAATTCTAGTGAAGACTATTAATGTTACTTCTCATATCATTTTATCATCAAATTTCTTTTTGAACCACAAGAGTATGTATAAAAGAGAAAGAGATTGAACTTTTAATGCCACCTCTCTTCTTTTGAGTGTAGACCATTCCATTGTTGAATGTTGAATTATCAAAAATCTTTCCTTCCAGACCATGCATGTGCTTGGCTTTGTATCATTTCATATGTTTCCACAAAATGCAGTACCTATTTCTCCATCTTTAGCTTGTCCAGACAGATGGATGTAGTCAAAGCTGAAAACACGTCTGAAGGATTCTTGAGTCACTTTCTTTTTTTTCGCATATTGACATGCAAAGAATATGTTCACTAGCTCACCGGAAGGAAGTTTGGAGACTTTGGATGACAGCCATTGTGGCTGAGTAACTTATAAATCACCGCCACCTCTGCCCACACAGAAATATCTCCCTGTGAGTAAGAAATAAACAGAGATAGTAGTATATCAAAGAGATTTTATAGCTACTTATTATGTGATAACAATGACTAAGCAAAATGATTGAAGAGTACTGAGTCACAACATTGCCACCCAATCTGAGACTAAGAATATTGGTAATTAAGGCAATAATGATAAGAAATACCACTTGTCAGGGTGTGTCAAATGCCAGCAGTATCTGGGTGCTTTGCACAATTTAAGTCCACTTCATGATGTGAGGACAACAGCTTTCTGAAGTGGGTAATGTTATTCATAGTTCACTCCTAGGAAACTGGGAGTCTGAAATGGTTTGCCAAATGTCAAAAAGTTAAGAAGCCAGAGTTAAATAGTTAGAACCACAAGCTGATGATTTCAGACTACAAAATCCTGGCCTGTTATCTGTTGCAGAGGTGACGAATGTCCCTCCAGTTTTCCTAAGTGTCCCCTTGCAGCACTCCAGTCTCCTCTCCCTGCTTCCCTCTCCCATTCTTTGGCTATGGAATCCCTATTGATTTCCCATGATTCTATTGACTTCTAATTTTAAGAATCTTCCTTCCACATATTCCTAATTTCGGTACTGGCAAACGGATAGGAATAGATGGTCTGAGAAAAATATTTTTCATATATTATTGGAGTCATTAAAGCCAAATATTATATTATGCTAATAGATTAGTATGTCAAATAAAATCACTTATCTTTATTATATTGGGTTTGGGTACTAAATAATTGAAATTAAAACCAGGCATAGCATATTAAACAAAATCTTCTGGATCATTTAAAGTCTGTTTTTAATATCAACCCTGAAGAATTCTAATATCCTTTGAGTACAAAATATAGAGTGAAATAGTGTCTGAGAGGTTGGGGAGATGACTCAGTGGGTAAAGTGTCAGCCACTCTATAGACTTGAGTTCCTCATCACCATATAAAAGCCAGGCAGTATGTCACTTGTCTGAAACCCTGTAGGGCACAGACAGTGGAGAACAGTAAAATAGAAAGATCCCTAGAGTTCATTATTCAGCTAGCCTAGCCTGTGTCTGAGCTTCAAAGTTATCCTACCTCAAAAAATACCATGGAGAGTGAATGAGGAAGACACCTACCGTCAACCTCTCCCTTTACATGTGCATACTCACATTCACACATCCACACATCAAACACACACACAAATAACAATAATAATAATAATAATAATGAAGAAACATAATAAATGCATAAACAAAATACTATCTGAGGGACTTTTTAAAGATGTGAATCAGTTGATGTAACATGCATTTTACTAGAGCTAGTTGGTATATTCTGAGTATTTGGATGATGGATGAAATCATATTGTGGTGGTATTAGAAGATGGGGCTTTGGGGCAAAGAGTACACTATGAAGGTTCTGAGAATTTGGATGATGGACGAAATCATATTATGCTGGTATTAGAAGATGGGGCTTTGGGGCAAAGAGTACACTATGAAGGCTGGGCCCTCATAAACATAATCCAATGCCCTTATGAATGATGTTCAGGGAGGCTTCACTGGCTCTTTCTTTCTAATGGGGATTCAGTGAGAAGATACAATCTATTTCCCAAAAAACAAGCCCTCATTAGACATGGAATCTGCTGGTGCTTTGATTTTTGACCATTCAGCAATAGATTTCTGTTATTTAAGTCATCTGACTGAATGGTATGTTGTTGTAGCTGCTCAAACAGACTAAGCTAATAATAACTGGAGAATGATATATAATACCCATATTTTTGGGAAAATTCTATCACTTTCTAAAAGAGATCTCCATGCATAGAGGACAGTTGTAATAATATTAAGGCATGGATGAACGTGCTATGTTCCATAAACATTAACAAAGGCAGACAGTCTAGAAAGAATGAGTTGGGGAACAATAATAGGAGATGATATAAAAATGTAAAAAACAAACAAACAAACAAATAGATTACACACGCCCTTCCAGGGTATAATGAGAACTCTGACTTTCTTCTGAGTGAAATGAAGGTTTAAAGGAGATTAAATTGGGGAAAGGTCTCAAGAGTGGACCTGGACTACAAATTCTAAGCTACTGCAAGTATCTAGACTGGATACTGAGGGTTCAGGCTAGGAATCTATCAAAGGCAATTAGAAGAGGTAGATGTACTTTTAACACGTTTTGAAGATATCAACTAGGAGAAATGTAGATAGAATAGAGAGAGTTGAGGGTACCTGTAAAGTGCAATTCTGAACAGTTATAAGAATGGCTGCCCAGGCTTGGTGGTACATGTCTTTAATCCCAGTACTACAGAGGCTAATCTTTGAGGTCAAGGCCAACCTTATAAATTTAGTGAGTTCCAGGCCATCAGGGACTATGGGTACATATTGTTTCAAAAAGAAAGAGGAAGAGGGGTAGGAGAAAGAGGAGGAAGAAGAAGAGGAGGGAGGAAATAAGGAAGAAGAAGAGAAGGAAGGGGAGGAAGAAAGAAGAAGAAATAATAAAGGAGAAAAGGAGGAGGAAGAAGGGCATGATCATGATCCTTGGCGGGAAGGGTAGAAGATGAAGGTTTTAAGGGAGAATGTTAGAAGTTCAGTTTGAGATAGATTTACATCTATCTCATGTTACAAGCCAAGATTCCAGATGGGAGGAGAATTTAGTAACCTGTAGCTGAAGAGAAATGAAGTGAATAAAGTGAAGGCTAAAGATCTAGGAGTCATTTGTGAACCCAGAAATACTAAGCCACGAAGTAACCAGAGGAATGGGTGCAGACAGAAACGAAAGGAGAACCCTAATCTAAACCTCAGTTTCACGAATTTAAGATGTGTGAACACTACAGAGGAGCATCATATCACACTAATGTTCAATGAGAAAAGAAGGAGACTATCCTTCAATGTCCTTAATGCACGTGAAGAAAATACATGTAGGAGAAAAAACTGGTGTAGCAAGTCCAGTAAGAAGACTGAGCATTGACACCTGGTGTCACAGATTGCAGACGGTCAGGTTTACTATTAAGAAATGCTTTGGTGGAATGAAATCTATGCAGGAAAGCAAAGAGACTGAGAAGTGGCTGTTGTCAGAGCAGGCATCCAAAACGCAGAGTACAGTGATGGAAATAATTCTCTATCGAAGAGAAGAAGTGCTGCGAGAAAGGAAGGCAGGAACTGCTATAGTGAGATCCTCACAGACAGGGAGATGTTAGGGTAACAACCTTTATACCAGAACAAAGTGACTCTTGACAGAAACACTGACTTATTGGTACTTGTTCAACATAAGCCTCATTCAGAAGCCTATAGGGTCTCCTTGATGGAAGGAACCACAGTTGCCTATCAACCTGTTTATGGTTAGAGCCTGTAAATTATCTGGCACGGACTAGGACGTCACTGCAGTGTTGGTATAGAGCAGCAGCAGCAGCAGATGAGTACAGACAGACAAACTCTTAGTAGGTGAACTCCTTCCTTTTTAAAGTGAAAGATCCAAATGTAGTTCTTATTAGCATGTATGAAGTATTTTATTTATTTTTATTTTCTGGGTATGAGTATGTCCCTGAGCGTGTTTAAGTGCACTTGTGTTGTGCAGTGAATGCAGAGGTCAGAAGAGGGAGTCGGATCCCCTGGAACTGGAGCTAAGGATGGTTGCTGGCCATCATGTGAGTGCTGAAAATAGAACCCGGGTCCTCTGGAAGAGCACCACTGAACCATCTCTCCAGCCCCTTTTCAGTGTTCTAGGTGCTAGTAAAGGACATGGCTTGAGTCCAAATGTTTATTATATAAAACATATTTCAAAAAACTAGGTATATAATTGACTGTAATCATGAAAGAAGCACGGACCCACACCCTGCTCACTGGAGGACATCGCTGAAGTAGCACATGCTGTATTTCATGATGTCGCCTCTTCTGTTTTCTTTCTTTCTTTCTTTTTTGTGATCCTGGATTTGTGTGTCTTAAATGTTCCCTGTTCAGTTACTTTCAAGGATATGGTAACGTGGAAACTTGAGAGACAGGGTTAACTAGTAAATCAGCATTTGTAATTATTCTAAAATCACCCATTTGTTGTCCTAGAACTGCTAAATAAGTATGTAACCACAATTACATCTTTTTTTGCAACTACAATCCAGTAACCATTGCTTGAAAATAAGTAAAATAGGCATCAGCCTATTGGAAATAGCAAAGAAAATGTGGATTCTTTTGGTCGCAAATGAGATTAGAGAAACATGAGGCTCTAGAAAAACAACCATCATTTCTGCTTAGCAAGAACATCTCCAGGAAAAATCCACATTATGGTAAATATTTGGCCCCTGTCTAATTTTTATTATATGCCATTTGTAAATATTTTTTATATTTACTGACTGAAAGTACAGTGAATGTACACATGTATTAAACAGATATATGCACATTTAATTTTATCTTATGTAATCTGGAACTTAGAAAAAAAAATCTCTGTGAACACAGGTCACCAGAATTAGTGGAAATAGCAGCTGGGCAAGAATTAGAATATCAAATTAGACAATGCAGGCACCTTAGCCTCCTGATTATTTTGTTGAAAACTAAAGTTCCCCCTGAAAACAGAAGTTATTGGTTACCTGCTTACCTAAGTCTCCATTGTGATTTGCTCTTGTAGATAAAAGTGGGAGAATAAACATCACCATGGCATGATAGCACATACTTATAATTCCAGCACTTGAGAGTCTGAGGCAGAAGAATTGTTGCTTCTAAACCAGCCTAGGCCTCATGAGAAGGTGCTGTCAAATATAAAAGAAAGTAAGTAGTAACCAAATAAAGTTTACAGTATACACATTATTCACCTGTTAAATACGTCATGATTTTGCACATGAGTTGTTGAAAATCATATAATACTATAAATATATAGGTTTAGAAACTGGCTCATAGAGATTCAAATTAGAAAAAAAATCCATTAAAATAGATTTACTATGTTGTAACATTTGTACCATCTCAAATTTAATTAGACTCTGTTAAAGAAAGTCACTTATTTTGGCATCCTGTTAATCCATCAGTCTTTTCTCTTATTTTAGATAAACACTTCGTAAATTATCATAAAATATTTCTCAGAAAGGTTTTATTCCTTAAATTTATTTTTTTTCTAACTATATTTTCTTAAGCAGACATACTACTATTAGAATGTCAGGTTTCTATTTATGGAACATACATATATATGGCATATAATTATATTTATGTACATACTCAGCATTCAAAAGCACTATGTTCCAAAGTATGTTATCAAATATCTGCTTGAAAGTGAAACTTCTCATAAAAATCATTAAGTAGTGGATTATTCTAACAATTTATAGTCTCCATATTCCATATCATCTAGAATAATTAATAATTGACTTAATATTTCTTGTTTTATCAGAAAATAGGCCTTTTGTTCAGGTACAGCAAGCTACAAATCTTATTAAAAGTGAGGAATCACATACACATAAACACACTAACAAAGAGAGAAAGACTTTCCACAAGTAGAGAGAGGATTTAGAAGTTGGAAACCAAAACCCTAAGAGAGCCTGCATCTTTTAAGTGTTCTGAATGCTGTGACAATGGCTTCCTGTGGTGGGTTGAATGATAATGTCCCACATAAGCTCAAGTATTTGAACAAGGGGTCAGTTAGTAGTGCTGTTCTGGGAAGGTCATGGAATCCCTGGGAAGTGTACGTTTGCTGGAGGACACACTTCACCAGGGACAATCTTTGAGAGTTCATAGCCAAGTCCCATTTACCATCAGTCTTGCTTTCTGTTTTCTGTGCTTGCTTGAAGACTTGAGCGCTCAGCTTTCTGCTCAGCTGCCTCCTGCCATGCCCTCCCACCATGATGGACTCCCATCTAGCACCACATTGCTTAATATTTTTTCACAATATGTTCTGAAAATGACTTGGCTTCAATCTGGCCTCACAGCTATTCAATACTGACCAATCTGCATATTTATGCCTCTTCCAGGGAAGAGGCACAGAAATAAATGAGTTAATGAGTTTGTCAGATATAAATGTCTTAGAAACATCCATTTCTTTCATATAATAATAAAAAAGTCACACTGATCCAATTACTATTTCACAGTGCTGGACTACTCTCTAAAGTCTTTTTAATATTTTTAAAACCTTATTTAAATTTTTTAAAATGTAAATAATATTACAGGGCTACATGCTGTGTCGTGATGGAGATGTAAGGCAAATTGGACATACGAAAGAGGTGTTTTCCATTTTTACCAGACATGTGATTTATATTTACATTGACTTTCAAACAAGATTTTTGAGACAAAAGCAGAAGATGCTATTAATTTGAAAAGGAAGCAATCTTGGCAGATAGCAATTTAGATCAAGTTTTAAGGGTGATTCATACTAAAGTAGTTATGGATATTCCTCTCTGGAATAAAACTTGAAATGTTATTAGCTGGTAAGAAAAATGAAATTATGAAAATCACAGGTAAATGTATGGAACAAGAAATTCTGAGTGAGGTAACCCAGACCCAGAAAGACAAATGTCACATGTTCTATCTCATAAGTGAAACCAAGAAGGAGAAATGAAACTGGTATTGACCTCAAAGCTTCAAGTCCACTGATAAGCTTTCATAGTACTAAAAGGAGCTATGCTATCAAAAGAGAAAAGTCATCAGCAACTTTACCCAGTTGTGAACCCTGGAGGCAACTAACATGGCAACATATGCCCATTGGTACAGTAGTGGCATAATGTTATGGGTGTAACAAATCACCTTTTGATTGAAGTTAAGGCCTACTTTAAAGATGGGGCCCATATATAATTCTTATCAGGGCCAAGAATCTACAAGGTTATAGATGAGAAGCTACCACTATTTTCTACTAAATAGATGTAGTATTAAACTGACTCATTATTATACCCATAGATTAGTATATCTCTCAGTTCTCAAAGAGAAAATTCTTTTTTCACCAGATCATAATTAGCATAGAGACCCACAGCTGGTTAATGTGTAGAGCATAAGAGACTGAAGAGTGCTCAGCCCTGACTGTGACACTTACTTCACACTCTCTCTTCCCAAGTGTCTTGGATCATTGCAGAAGAGGGGTTGGAAAGATTATAGGAGTCAACAGTTGTGGGTGAATAAAATACAAAAATCTGTATTGTCCAAATGCCATAGGGCAGTTGCACATATTAATCAATAGCACTTATGACATCATGCACAGGATCTATGAAAGCCTAAGACAGGGAAAAATTCGGTGTGGATGGGCTAGGTGGGCAAGAAGCACCAGCCCCATTTTAAGGTTTTGTTGGCACCTGGTAGCTGCTAAGAAAGGGAGAGTCAGTTTTCTTTAAGCTTGTGATATCCAGTAGGTTAACCAGACTCCAAGGGTTAGATGCAAACCTATGGGCACTTGGAGAATACAAATTAGACTGGAAAGGCCTTTTTTTCTTTTGAGAAAGAAAAATAACAATAGAATTCTTGAAGTTGCTAGGTGGGAGTGGAGATGGAGGAGGGAATCTGAAGATGATCAAAATATAGTGTATGAAATACCCTAGGAACCAATAAAAATATTTAAAATATTGATACTAAAAATGGGATATCACTTTTGCACTGATCTATCTTTTAAATGTAAATATAGCTATGTAACATTCAGAACTCTTTTGTAACTCATGATACAATTACAACACTTGTAATTTTTATATGAAAAATTCTTAGTAAGATCTTCTCTTTCAAATTGTTTTTCTTTCATTATTAGCTGATAATATTGTCAGAAAATAACCAGAGTTTCAGGAGTAGGGATTCTTGTGTCTTTGAAGGATATTAAACTAAGAACACATTGATTAGATTTTGCTCAATCTGTGTGACTATCAAAGTTGCATTCCTACATGGAGTAATTTAGCTCACTCCGGTATTCTATGAGACCCTGATGACATCTATCAAAGGAAATTGCTCATTTCCTTAGCTTTACTTTCATTGCTTCATTGACTCTGTGTAGAACATCCAGTTTAGAAAGAATGACTGCAATAAGACCAAGGAAGCTGCGATTCCAGCATGATGTACAGTGTAAATCACCGAGTCTTGTGTGCCTTTGGCGAATTGTGATTGCCGTTCTGCTCAAAAAAATGAAGGTCACTAACCTTTTGGCAAAATCTCTTCATCAGCAGTCTGAGTACTTCTTTTTGAACAGAAATACAGGCAAGAGAAGTGTAAGTTTGGCTCTAAACTGGCAGGTTATTTATTCAGACAATAAGAAAAGTAAACATAAAGTTTTGATAAGAAAAAGAACTTGAAGGAGAAGGCAGCTACCTGCAGGTGAAGGCCTTTGCTTTATGAGTTACAACCAGGTCAGAAACTGAGTAATGAAAAGGCAGTGAGTACAGACGACTTTGTAATCATCAGACAGGGGAGACTTGAATTAGGCAATAGGATGGTTAGCATAACTTGTCCATTGGTTAAGGGCACTCCACCAAGCCTGGCAACCTGAGCTCAATCCTCAGGAACCACATGATGGAGGGAGAGAACCAACCCCTGCAAGTTATCCTCTGACCTCCACAACTGTGCCATGACACATACATACAACATACATACTGTTACCTGAATTTTCTCATGGTGAGGCCCGGCATTCAGCCTCATCCCACCCTCCAGGTTTGAACCCACTGAATGGATAGAGAATGTTCTTTAGAGAGATTGATTTATTTCGGGTGACCCATAAAGTCACTGTAATTGGCCGCCTGCTGTCTAGAGCAACCACGGTGGTGGCACAGGGCTCTTTGTCCATTCCCAGCCTGGATTTCGCTTCTACTCACATGATTCTTAAGACGGCAGGGATTCTTAAGACTGCAGGGAGTTGGAACACTGTCTCTGGGTTTTGGCCTTCTGTGTGGGCCTGGGACCCTGGCACTTTTTCTCCTGAGTGACTTTGAGTATTCTCTGTGCCCCTCGCAGGCTCGCTGCCATGTTTTCTGTACCTTCTTCCCACCTTCCTGCTCCCTTATTGGTCAGAGGGTGGGACTTGCCACTGAATGAACCAATAGTAAAACATAAACCTCAGAGAGGACCAGTGTATTTCCCATACACAAACATTCACACATGCGCAAAATAAATAAAGAAATGCAAAAAAATAGACAATGCGAAACACAGGTATTTATTCTCTAGCTTGGTCTGATTGATTTCAGTCCTTTAAGAAACCTTCCATGGTTGTTTGAGTAAAAACTGCCACCCCATAGATTCATGTAATTTGAACAGTTGGTCCTCGGGGGCACTGCTTGGGAAGTTATGGAACCTTTAGGAATCTTGCTGAAGGAAATGGAGGACTAGGGCAGGCTTTGCAGGTTTATCACTTCACCCTATATCCTGCTTGATCTCTGTGTGACTTATATGCAGATAACATGGAACCTGCCAGCTTCCTAGTCCTGCAGTCATGCCACACCTTCTCTGCCATTATGAACTCTACCCCTCTGGAACTGTAAGTCAAAGCCAAATCTTTATTTCATAACTTGGTTTTGGTTGTGGTGTTTCATCACATCAGGAAAGAAATAGATATACTTTCTCTTTCAAACTATCAGTGACATCTTTGACATATTTGATGTGTGTTCTAGATAAAATAACACAAGAACACACTCACATCACATAATTCAATACATGACCCTTGAATAAGAAGCAGAAGACTCAACCTCATCCAGAAAGCCTGTGATTCTAGTCTAGTTCTTACATTTATTTTCTTAGTGACCATAGAACAGTCATTAAAATCCTTTGAGATGATATAGTCTCATGCTTAAGAAGAGAATAGAATCCTCAGTTCTTGTCACTTATGATACCCAACGCTAATGTACTTTGATGGGCAAGAATCTGTAGCATATAGTGATCACAAATCAGAAGTCCTCGATACATTGTTGTTGTTACTGCTGACAGTGACCAGTGGCCTGTCCTCCCTTCCCTCCATATTATTGATAGTTCATGAAAGGAGAGAATTCCATGTCTTCTTTTATTTGTATATTGCTAGAAAAAGGTAATCTCAACCAAGAAGCTACAGGTTTCCTCCTTCTCTAATGTCTCCCAATCTAAGATGATATTTATTTGGGGGTGGGAGTTGGATTTAGTTACCATCATGACATTCATTAAATTATATCTTTTTATTTGATAGTGTTAGTACATTAAAGGCCATTATGAACATATGCCCTCACTCATCTGTGGCTTTCTCTAGCATTACCTAAGGATTCTATTCTTTCTCTTTTCTTCCTTTAAGGAAATAAGCATTTCTCAATACTACCTGCCCTTTAAAGACTAGTACTGGGAAAGATGAATTCCACTCTAAAGCTTTCAAACTTATCTTACTATGGTTGAGTGGTAAGCTAATTTTAAAAATCATGTTAAATCATGTTCTGTAAGTCTTTGCTGCATAGTAAAATATCCCCCTAATGTAAGCATGTCAAAGAACAACTTATTATTTCTTGAAACAGCAGCCACTTTTTTACCTCGTTAGTTAGTTCTACTGATCTGAGCAAACTTTAGCTGATCTCAACTGGACTTCTTACATCTGTGGTCAATTGGAGGTTGAGTGGAGTTGAGAGATTTAGAGTGTTTATGTATTGTGCCTCATTTTCTTTTTTTCTGTAATTTTATTATTTGGTTTTCATACATGTATATAATGCATTATGATTTATTTCACCCTTAGCCTCTCTCTTATCTCCATCAAACCTGTGTACAACTCCCCTTCTTCCTCCAAGTCTCTTTCACAAGTTCATGCCTTTGTTCTGTTTTGTGACCCACTGTGTTTTACCAAGGCCGTCTATATGAGCATGGGCATGGAACTGATTGGAGCCTAGTGGGCTTACTCACAGGCAGACAACTGAAGAAAACGCCCCCTCCCTCAGCATACATCAACAGGCAGTAGTTCCCCAGTGAGAGGTAGGGTACCATGATCCACACCCCTAACAGTGACTGAGTGCTGCCAGACCCAGTTTTGTGCAGGTCCAATGTTGGTAATCACTATAGCTGAGAATTCATGGTTGAACTGGCTGTGTCATGCCCAGAGGCTAGCTTTTCAAAGCCTTCCTCCCTATAATCAGACTGTTCCATTCTTTGTTCTCCTCTTCTGAGATGTTCTTTGAGTCTTAGAGGACATGAAGTAAATGGCCTGTTTTAGCTCAGCACTCAACAGCCATTTTTTCTCAGTACTTTGAGCATCCATGAGCCTCTGCCATTCTCTTTCTCATATCTCAAACTCCTACAGAAATTGGGCCAGAGCACTTTGTCATGGTAAATGTATATTGTTAAGTTGTCATGTGCTGTTTGAGCTCATTGAGGACCTTACTCTGAAAGCAGGATTCAGATTCAGGTCACTCGCCTTGAAGTGACCTCAAAGATCCCTTGTCCAATGATGCTCCCCTTGACTGTGACAGGGAAGGAAGAGAACAGTAAATAGCACAAGAGTGAAGTCATATGTCCTTGAGAACAGCTCAAAAGTAAGTGATTTCCAACAGAGGTTACCATTGTTTATCCCATGATATAAAAATTCCTGTAGTGGGAATCAGAAGCCAGAAGTTCAACCATAACAACCTATTCCATGAAGAGAAAGCTAATCAGGCACTGCAGCTCAACTTTCCCAGTCAATGCATGCTGGATGTTTATAAACCTCCAATCTGAGGGTCTTAATGTAAAATGTATGTTCCTTGTCTGTGGGGTAGTCTTCCTTACTTACAGTTCAGACTGTTACAATGACTTTCATTTGAAGTAAGAATATATGGATGCACAAAAGGGCCTTATACCCATCCTTAGGTGCTTCAGGACAGGAGGGGAGTAGCTGGCCTGCCACACTGGCTGAGAACCCTGACCCATCTGTCTAGCTTGATCATCTCATACTCAAGTATAAGCCTTCCCATTCACTTTTTCTACAGCTCCAGAGTTTATGGTTTAGCCCTTCATTTTAATATATATTATATAGAATATGTAATATATATAGAGAGAGATAGTTTATGTATTTCATATAACAGCTCTTAATCAAGTTTAGAACCCCTACCCCGTGCTCACCCTCCCCATACTGCCGACTAGATTTCATGTATTCTGTAATATGTGTTAAAGCCCATTCAGTCAAGCACTTGTATTCAAATGTCCCTCAGGGCAAGTTCATCCACTGGAGTCTGGTCAGTCTATCTAGAGTCAGTCTTCCTTTTAACACCACCTTCTATCCTCACTGAAACATTAAGTGAGCAACTTGCAGTTTTCATCATGTCTATTTTTCTTTGCAACTACAGACAGTTAGCATATGATACTCTCTAAGGGGCAGGAAGCAGGATGTTCATTAACTAAATAAAAAAGCAGAAACCATAATTTTGGCCACTGGTTCAAACCATGTTTTCCCAGCCATAGTCACTTGATTCAGGGCAGACTTTGCCCCTACTATCTTTTCCAAATGGTTCAAAACCCTCACCCCAACAAATGATTAGCATCAGGCTTATTTGCATAACAAAGCACATCATGCTTTGTCTCTTTTTGTGAATTATCTGACCAGGCTAATTATGCTGGCAGCATTTACAGAGACAGATAGGACTCTACCAAGATCATTTTATTGTGTTGTTTGCATCATAGGAAATTCTAAGAACAGGAATAATTTTGAATAATGGAATTTTCCTGGTGCATCTATCTCCCTCAGTTAAGAATACCAAAGGCAGAAAAATGTTTCAATTATCAAATAAATGACTGAAGAACAACTTAAAGTACTGCAAGAAAGAACATTTTTGATTGAACATGATTTAGTTGTATTTATATTGTGTAAACCATGGGATCTGTCACTTCACTTTATGATAAACTGGAAAATCATGCTTACAAATAGATATGTGCTTTGGACACAGTAATTTCTAAGACAATACAGGCTTACTCTGTCAGATTAAATTAATATATCTACTGGCCACCATTTCAATTCTAAGACAGCTATCCTTTTTCTTTTCTTTTCTTGAAGATCTCTTAGAAATTGAAATGTTTTAATGAAGATCAAGAGTTTTGTTGCTCTATCAAAATTTTTTATGAAAAATAACAAAAATAGGATATTTGTTAACCACTATATCCAAGTGGTCAGTGGGAGCAAATAATATTCCATTTGGGTTTTTAAGTGACAGAACTCAAAGCTAGAATTTAACTTGTTAAGGTTTAAGAGTTACTGAGATTGAAGAAGTGAGGTGCCTAGGACGGTATTCAAAGAGACTCTTTACCTCAAATTTGGAGGTTGTGTCCTCGAGGATTGATACAATATCAACAGTTTATGTCTAAGAACTTTTGTTTGCTTTGCACTGGTTTAGATCTGAGTGGCACCATTAAACATTGTTAGACAGTGTTCTTGTAGGAGAATAGGATTACAGATCAATGCGGTGATATCAGCTGACAAAATAGGTCTGATTTCTTTGATTCATTTATGTTCAAAGATTTCACAAGCATGATAAATTTTAGTTTCTTAGTGGAAGTAATATGTTTACTTCTCTTAATTTTATACAGTGAAATTAGACATTATAAGTTTGGTTAGCACTTTTGTGGCTGATTTATCTTGTATTATTTTCTATTTTTAATATTTTAAGATTTTTTCACATGACTACACTGTATGTGCATCATTCTTAAACCTCCTGCTCCATGCCTCCAACTCTTTCCACACCGCCCACTTCCTCTGAAATTTTTGACCTTTGCTCTCTAACTATTATCATTCCATATATATGTATGTGTATATAACCTTCTGAATCTAGTTACTTTTGCTTATATGTACATGTGTGTAGGGCTGACCATTTGAGACTGGATAACCTGCCAGGGACTTATTCCTGGAGCAAACTGATTCTTCCTCTCTGAGCAGTCACTGACTACCTATGTCTCTTCATCTAGGGGTGGGGCCTTGTGACATTTCCCCCTTACATATTGGCATATTGACTGGTGTGGTCATTATGCAAGTCTTGAGTCACATAGAGTTCATGGAAGTAGTTTCCCTGTCATATCTAGAAGACACTATTTCACAGTAGATGTCCCAATCCTCTGGCTCTTATAATCTTTCCACTGCTCTTCTGCAATGCTCCCCAAACCTTAGGTGTAGGGGTTGTAGATATCTACTTGTGACTGGGTAATTCACAGACACTGATTCTCTATGGCTTGACCAGTTGAGGATTACTGTAGTGGCTTCCATATTCTGCGTAAAGAATCTTCTTTGATGAGGGGTGAGACACTTATATGTGTGGAAAAGAATAAGTAGTTAGAGTATAGATAAAAGCTACGTTGATTTTGGGAAATGGCAGTAGTATAATCTTCTCTAGTTTCTATGACCTCTTCAGCCACAGGTCCATGAGTTCCCACCTATTGAAAAGACCTTAAGTCCAATATTTTTAATGAAAGACTTATTAGGTATTTTTTCCTGCATTTGTATTTATAGAGTCATCTAAGATTTTTACAAAATAGAGAGAGTTTTAGTATTGTAAATTTCCTGAAATTACCAAATAAGAAAGTCTGACCATTTCACCTCAATCCAGTATCAGAATCTGTGAACCTGATTACTGGTAGAAACCATTGTTTATTCTTACTTTGCTCCATGAATTTATCTGGGATATTTGGCTTCCTTGTTTGCCAATGACGGTTGTCCATGTTTTATGTTTACACAAGAAAATTTTGATTTTATGCAATAATGCACAGAAAATATTTAGTTCAGCTATTCTTTTAGAGAAAGATCTCAACAAGTGATAGACATAATTATGGATATTATTTTTGTAATATTTAATTCTAAGGGAATATTTTGTCAAATAGTGTGTTTTAGGAAGAGTGAATTTAGTGACAGAACTCCAATTACATGTCCTAAAACAGATCTGAAAGTTGTCTCATTTCTCCTATGTCTCAAGTGTTGATTCTCACGAGAAGTCAAATGGAAGTTTGACTTCTGGAAAAAGAAAATGCAGGAATCAGAAGTATTATGAGTCAACACAAAATATAATATGAATTTTTTACTTCTTAAAGAGAATGATGAACGTGATTAATACGTATTTGTGAATGTAAACTGTGACAAGATGTTTTCTAACTGTAAAAAAACTCCTTCAAGATGCAAGAGTAGAGAACAGCATTCGGGAACCCTACCTCTAAATTTTGAATAGTGTTTTAAGATGTGTTTTCCAAATTTATCCCCAAAATTTTACTTTAAACATACTTTTCTTACCTTCAGTTGGATTTTCCTTCTAACTGGTAGATTTTAAAATTAAATGGGTTTAGATTTATACACTGGAACTGATTTCAAACCTGGACTTAGTATTGTGACATATCTAGTTATAAATCTTAATGTATATATAAAATTTAATATAAAAATTTACAAAATGAATACTATTGATTTACATATTTCTTTATTTAATTGTAGTGTATTTTGACAATTGTCAGTAACTCAAATTATCACTTTAAACTATGGGGCTAAAATGTTTCAACATTAAAAATCCAAAAATTTTTAATAAGATGAGTCATATATTAATAGTCATATGTTATTCAAACCCTGTTAAGAAAAGAGGTGAATTTCTTATGGAATGTCTTCCATTCCACCAACAGCAAACCCTAAATAATTAACTTGGTACCTGTTTTTCCTGAAGCCTTCAGATTTGCCTGGTATTTTTATACCAACACAACTCAAGGTAGAATTATTTGAATTTAATTTATGTTATGTTATGTTAAAAGGAGGTATAGTATTGTCCAGAGGAATAGTATTCTGTGTTTAAGAGACATGGGAGAGGTCCACTTTCAATCATTATATGTTAACTGATGCTAAGAAAAAATTTAATTATTCACACAAATTTTCTCTTCTATAAAATTAAAAGGTAATATTTATTTCATAAAGCTACTTTGAAGATTAAATAATAAAATGTACATAAAATATTTGGCATGGTTTGGTCATAAATTATGCATCTAATTTATGTAGCTGATAATCTTATTTTTCTATCATTATTTAAATGATAAGCAGAAACCTGCTATCTGCGAGGAATTTGGCCCAATCCTATCACCAAAAAGAATAATAAAATTTCTACCCTCTGGAGCTTTGTTGAGATGGTCACCAGTCAGAAAGGATAGAGGAGTATAATCTGATGAGTGCCTTGGGAGCACAGAGGAGGAGCACCAGAGTGGCAACAGGTGTTCAAGAAAAGTCTCTGTACAAACAGTAGCCTGAAAAATGAGAAAACATTGCTCCCAGAAAGATCCTGGGGAACACATAGGACCCAGTGTAAGAAACACTGTGCTTAGAGACCACCGAGTACAGAGCAGGTTGGCTGGAGAAGAAAGGGTAAAATTTGGGAGACAGAAGTGAAGAAACTCAAGAGGTAGGTCTAGGGAGATATCTCAAGAAAGAATTGTAAAATTTGGCCAAGGAGTTTAAATTTCCCAGGTCAATGGAAGACAGCTATGGAGCAGATTGTCAACTTTCATTGCAGAAAAGTTACAGCAAATCAGGGATAGAAAGCACTGAAGCACCCATGCTCTCTGTCCCAATTATGGCCCCAGGTGTCCTGTATTAAAGAATTTAACAGTGAGATTCTATTAGATTTCAAGCCTGCTACAGCCCCAGTATGTGGAAGTCTGAGACATGAGAACCACAAGTTCCATGAAAGATTATACTTTGGACTGATGCGTTCTCTCAAAAACAAACTAAAGAAAGAATGCTAACACAATTTAAAATGGTGCCGTGGTAAAGCTTATGAAATGGCTAGAAAAAGCAATTTTCTAAGTTTGCAATCAAAAAACTCAAATGGAACAACTCTACCAACTGGGTAGTTGACTATGGTTATTTGGCCTTTGATCCTGAATATATCATTTTTGTCCACCAGAAGTTGAAAGGAAAAGAAATTATGCCTTTCAGCTTTTCTCTTCATCTTTGTGTTTCCACATGACATGAATTTTGAATTGGCGTTCTATATAATTTCACCATTTTCTTCCAGTTGATTTCCATGGATAAGCAAATTAATTCTCTTCCATTTCTTCATGTCATCCATACTGGCATGGTTCACGGGTAATTGTAGGGTGCCGTCTCTACAACATCAGTGGGAACATTGGATCTGTAAATGTTAGCCTGCTGAGTGCTTCACAGATGAATTCAACTTTCTTTTACTTATTGCTATTTTTTCAACTGATAATTCTCATTGACCTATTTTTTGCTTCCTATTTTCATTTGAAACTATATTGTATAACAAAAACTGTTATGAGGAATGGTTAATGAGTTGGGATCATTTAAACGCAGTTTTATCATAGCTTCATTCCCCTTCAATCCTGATTCGTTCATAATCTATTTTCTGCTAAACTCTCAGTCTCTCTTCACATGTTTCATAATCTCATTGTTATTCTCTGGAGAGACCAACTGCTGTCGGCCAGTCTTCCCAGCACTGAGTCATTTGCAGCCTCTGTGCTTTTGTCTTCTGTTTCTTCCATTCTCCTCTCCATTCCTTGATTATTATTCTTTTGCTGAGGCACCTGTTCAAAAGACTTCGTGATTAAACATGGCTAATATTTAGGAAAGGATAACTTTATGCCAGAATAAAATTTGACAAAGCAACTTGTCAGAAACCAATGGGAATTTCATTTACAGGTGGGTAGACTATGTCAATAGCTTCATGTGTACACACATAAACATAAATACACACACATATTTCCTTGCAGAAATGTAGACAGTATTGAGAAGGTTATACATGGAAGAGGGTGAGAACAATTAAGTTGATATTAAAGCACAGAACTGGGAAGAAGACTTCAGAAGAGGTCATTTTCTTTAAAAAAAAGTTATATTGATTTTATACATTTCATACAACAGTTCTTAATTAAATTTATACCCCTTCCCCATCCCATTCCCACCCCCAGCCTCATGTATTCTTTCATAAATATTAAGTCCTATCCAGTGAAGTATTTGTGCAAATTCATCCACTGGAGACTAGTCAGGTTGTCTAGAGATGGTAAGTGATGAATACTCTTCCTCTCCAGAAGTAATCAGTCTCCAGTAGTTGTTAGTCTAGGTCTAGTCTGCCACCAATTTCTGTTGCTGCACTGTTGGGCCCTTGTCTAATTTGAGTTGATGTAGGTCTTGGGCTCATGCCATCATTGCCACAATTTGACATGTGCAAGCTTCCAGTAGCCAGAAAGACTCTACTTCTCTAAGTTCATGAAACAGAAGGCCACAACTAGCCAAGTTTTATAGAATAAGACAAAGCAGGGTATATATCCTTGGATAGGACTTCTATATTGAACCTCCCCCACCTATGATTCAGGGATCATTGTGGAAGTGGGCGCAGAAAGATCGTAAAAATCAGAACTGGTTCATGAACTTAGGAATGTCATTTTGTTTAGAATTACTTAAGTGTATAACAGATGTCTATAGGTCCAGGATCAATTAGAAAATTTAAAATGTGCCAATTGGTAGGATGGATTAATGTGAGCGGTCATTAATGATGATACCAGGATAATCCATTTTAATCTGGGGAATTGATTTTAGTCTGCTCAGAGAAATTCTCTTTTAAAATGGGAACGCATACCAAACGCAATGATCAGCCTAGACAAAGGTCAATGTCAGGTGGGAAAAATTCCAGAGTCGTCAGCCTATAGAAAGGCCAATTTCACGTTGAAAAAACAAGACCTTGGAAGAAATAAAGAACAATATTGATACTGGAGTGCTGTGGAAAAGGGAAAGGTTGAGATTTGGGAGAATGAGTAAGTTCTGTCACTGAAGAGCTTGCTGATGATCGCTTGTAGATTTCACATCTTCAGGGCAGCCAGGCACAAAAGTGTTCTGAGAAGAAAGGGACCAAGAGCTTGTTTTCATTTTTGAGATATTAATTCAAGTATTTAGTGGAGAGTACATTGGAGAGAGCTATATGTAGATTAGATAGATTTGTTTGTGTAAGGTATATGTTCATGTGTGTATTTCCATGTGTTTGCAGGTGCATGTGTGGGCGTGTGTGTGGGTAAAGAACTGATATTGGATGGTTTCCATGATGGATCTCTACTTTGCTTTACCAAGACTTGATCTCTCACTGGAAATGAAGTTTGGCCAGGGCCAGCTATCCCAGCGACTGAGCTGTTGCTGGAGATCCTCTTTTCTATTTTGGTGCTGTGATTATCAGTGGCACCCTGCCTGTGTCTGCCCAGTTTTTATGTAAGATGTGGGATTGTGGACTCCTGTCCTTAAGTCTGTGTAACAAGCGCTTTATCCCAAGATGTCTCACCAGCCCACATAGGGAGTTCTATAAGGCAACAAGAATAATGCCATCTTATAAGTAGAAAAGGGATTTCCCAATAGTTTGGACTATGATAGAGACTGGGATATTGAGAGAGATGGAACAAATGTTTTGAAGATGTCTCCATGGGATTGAAAAGGGATTTTATATATGTTATGAGGGAGATGAGCAGATGACTTCTGTTTCTCTGCTTATCACAATGACTGCAATACAACAGCTTGTCTAGTCATAAAACTACTTTCCTTCATGAAAGATATTTTAAGCAAGATAGTATTTGTTCTCTTGAACTCTAAGTGTCTAGACTTTAATCGTTTGAACAGAGACAATAAATCTTTTGTCTAGTATATCATTTTCAAAAACCAAGTAGGTTTTCAGCAATTTTTAAAAAATTATTTTAAACTACTTTTCATGTTTTTTGTGTGTGTGTCTCAGTAGAACATAGGTCTTGTAATACAATGTGAATCAAAATATGATTAGAAGTCTGTGGCTAGTAATCATGCTTTCTTAATGGTCCCAAGTAAGGGGACTATATAAATATATACAAATATAATATTGTACTAGCTTTTATAACAATACAACATGGTTATGTTGCTCTGTTATGATATATTATGATATCCAAAGCATATCACTATATGATTCATGTCACTGAACAGAGGATAGGTCAATATTAATGGGGAATCTTTCATATGTGGCTTGTGCTTCTTAAAAAATCACAGAGAAGACCACCTATTTAAATGTCTTATGATCTGGAAATATGAGAAAAAGATCCTTGACCACAGAATATTCGAGAAGCCCAGCTGCAGCTGATTAAGCTCGGTTTCTGGAAACCTTGGGAAGAGTATTGAAAGAGACATGGAGTCATCTCCATGGAAACTGAGCTCAAGTATCAACAAAGATCTATGTGACGGTTAGAAGGAAGAGTGGGATCATGTTCTCATGTGATCAGCAGAAAGAAGCAGCCAGTGGTCTGAAGCACATGCTGCAAATACAAATTACAGGAAGACATATTTTCATAATTTTTGCTTTATTTCTCATTTCTTCTTTTATTAAATTATCAGGCATACTTCTATAGATTAAAATTGTATTTACAACTGTGAAATTAAGTCACCCTGGGAAATGTGACAATGTCTCAGTCATGCATGCCTATTTGAAAGAGTCAGTTTGTTGCTTGAGAAAACCTCATATTATCTATTCTTTTTAAAAAATTAATTAAATGATTTTTATTTTTGTGTGTATGCATTTTATCTGCATGTATATAAGCACACCTCACAATGTAATGCCTGCAGAGTCCAGAAGAGGGTGTTGGATACTCTGCAATTGGAATTATTGTTGATTGCTAGTTGCCATGTGGGTGTTGGGAACTAATACAGGTCTCCTGCACAAACAACTAGTAAGTTAGTATTCTTAAGCACCGGGTCATCTCTCCAGCTCCTATATTATCTATTAATTATTTCTTAATACATGAACTAGAGAGAATTTGTTTCGAAACAATTGTTCAGTGGAAATAAAAAAGGTTTTTTGATTTTTTTCATAACGTCCATAAAAGCAAACTTGAGTGTGTCAGAGAAGTAGGAATTGAAGGAAACTAGAATCTGTTTTTTAATTATTTCTCGAATAGAAGTTCTCAGAAATACTTTTTGATGAAAGAGATAAGCAAACGTTATTGTTTTAAAGACAATAATGAAAATATATTTGATGCGCTTATATGAGAGCAAGTGTAAGAAAAAACGATGTCAAACATGGCGTCAGTCTGTGCTCTTGACCATCGTTAGGGTTAGTTGTCAGCCTGACTGAATCTAGAATCTGCAAGGAGGGCATGCTTCTGGGGGATTATGGGAGGACCCATCACGGTGATTGGCACCATTCCCTGGCTAGGATGCTGGACTCTATAAGAGAGACAGGGGACCAAGGAGGAGCACAGCTTTTATCTCTGGTCCTCAACAGCGGATTCAGTGTGACCAGTCATCGCAAGCTTATGCCCCCGGGATTTCCTGGCCCCTGTGAAGTGCACCCTAAACTGCGAGTCAAAATAAGCTCCTTCTCCCTTAAGTTACTTTGTCAGCGTTTTTTAAAGTAGTCATGAGAAAGTAACTGAGATAACCCCTCACTCTCCAAATGTGATGGAAAGTCCATGTTCTGAAGATCTTTATCTGAAATGACTCTAGAAATTGAACAAATCTAAACTTAGGTGATCTGAGGAACTGGATATTTTTGATTGTTGGGCATGTTTGAATCCAGAAAATAATTCAATTTAAAAAAAATTTCTGAGAGTGAATTTTCCTAAAGTAGTCTTTGTTTGCTTTATGCCGGCATTGTTAGTATTATAACGCACATGCAGCATAGATTAAGGAACTCGGAAGTGGATAAATGACTGCATAGTATTGGAGAGAAAGGTAATGTGGTCTCATTTGAGGCTAAGCCATGTGTTAGAACAGAAAAACAACTATAAGATTTCAGTAGATTTCCAATAGATGTGGCTCCATCTTGGAGTCTGAGCAGTGTGTTCTACAGCCCCCATGAGCCAGAGTTGTGTTCTCCTCCTCTGAACTCAAGCTTTGGTCCACTCCCATGAGCTCCAGCTGTGGTCCCCTCATGTGAACTTGATCTCTGGTTTCCTCACATGAGCTTGAAGCTTTAGACCCCTACCCTGTCTATTGCATTTCCTGATTTCTATTCAGACTGTGGGATTTGACACTAACTGTAGTGTCCCCTTCCTAAGAACCAATTTGGATGAAAGCAGTGTCCAGCCTGTGAAGCAGCAACTCACCCAAACAATGTTTACCACATTATTGTTGGAGTGGGATCAAAAGCTAAAACAAATGGAGTCAGTGGGATAATACTTTACTATGAGGAGTCATCGGGTCCATGCATTGCAGAAGGTTCAGCCCATCTCCGATCTCTACTCACCAAATACCAATGATATTGTCTTTTGTGGAAGTAGCAATGGAAAATATCCCCAGTTGCTGCCAAGGCAAGGGAGTGGCCTCACCCTCACATTATGAATAAATAAGCTCAATGAAGAACCAATGAGAATAACGTATGTTTGTTTTCAAATAATAGCAATAGACCTGCAGTCTATCAATAGGTTAGGTTTCACAGATTCAGTTGTAAATATCTCCCCAAAGACTACTGTCCTAAATGGTCCCAGGCTTTTCCCAGTTGTTTTATAAATTGACATGAATAGAAGGAATATGTTTTATAAACCTGTGTTGTGAGAGGAAACTGGTATTATGTTTAGGAATTTGAGTTTGAAATTCTTATCACTTAACACTAAATATAGGTTTATTAGTGATATGTGAATTTGGAAAATCCTTGCAAAGCTCTTTGGTTCCTTGACAGTAAACCTTGTTTACTAAATAGGAATATTACTAGGTTCACAGGTGATCAAGGAAGGCCAACATCACATAGAGATATTTGAGTTGTATCACTTTTTACCCTCTGCTTTCCTCACTCCTAAACTTCTAAGGAGTAAGCCTGGTTAGACTAAAAGGATAAAAGCCAAGGCTGTGAGCCCAAAATGATTCTTTGAGATACAGAAAGACTTTAATTATTTAGGATTCTGAGCCATTTTCTGTGCATTGTATAAAGAATACCACTTTTCCTCTATACCAACTCCTTGTCACATCAATCAATCAGTATGTTGAACATGCCTTTGCCTTTACATCCCCAGAAATAAACATAAAGACAATTGGAACCTCCTATATGGGGGCCTGGGGAGATGGCACAGCATTTAAGAAGACTTGACTCTCTTGCAGGGGACCAGAGTTCGGGTCCTAATCCCACATGGACTCATAAAAAATGTAGCTTCAATATTCTAGGTGATCAGACATTCTCTTCTGGCCTGCACAGGCACCAGTCATATATATGGTACACATACATGCAAGAAAGCATTCATATGCATAAAAATTAATAGTAAATAAATATTTAGTAACCCTTGAACAGAGTCTGGGGAAATGTTTCAGTAGATAAGGTTTGCTCAGCAAGAATGAAGATCTGGATTTCAAATCCCCAGCACGTATGTTTAAAAGGGGCACCCAATAGAGTAGAAAGGGTTAAGTGGGGCAAAGATTGGGAGGACAAGGCAGAGGAGGAAGTATAGAGAAGGAAAACTAACATTAAAGGCCTTTAGAAAATCCATATAGAAACCTACCACTATAGAAACTCTTAGAGCGTTTGTATCTACGTTATAAAAAGAGATTCAAAGGAGTTACCTCATAACAGGGGAACATTGTCTCTACTAAACACTATAGGCAGCAAAGTAAATGACAAATGCTAGGCATGGACTCCCCCTTTTGAAGTAGTTGATAGTGTGATCCATAGATCTTCAAACAACATGGGCCATTGCCTTGCTCTTGGCTACCCACCACAACTTCACAGTAAGACCTTATTGCTGAAGATACTATATATATATATATATATATATATATATATATATATATATATATTGTCAAACAAACAAGGAGAAATCAAGCTGGTGCTGACTTCAAAGCTTCATCCTTGTTGACTGGCTTTTATGAGGTTTGAAGGTCCTGTGCATGCTACCTGAAGAGAAAAGTAATCATCAACCCTATCCAGCTGTGAATCACATTTTTCAACAACTGGACTGGCAGGATATCCCTACTGATGCAATAATGGCATGAATATTATAGGAATAACCAACCACAGGCTAATTGAATTTAAAGTCTGCTTCATAAGATGGAACTCATACGAGACACTGGACATTGATATTGGGCCTAGTAACTGTGGCTAGACAGGATAAGGCTATTCACCAAGTTTAGTGCTGTTTTGCTAAATATAAATGTTCTTCAAGTGATTCCCAATAATTCATTGTTATGCCCACAGATTAATGCATTGCTCACCTTCACCAGAGAAGTGCAACAGGAGGTGATCAACACAGAGACTCATCTGGTCAAAATACAGACTGAAGAGTGCTAATCCCTGAATTCAACACTTGTATCAAACTTCCTCCTTCCAAGGCTTAGATAATGTGAAAGCGTGGGTAGAAAGACTGTAAGAGGCAGAAGTGGTAGACGACCTAAAGGAAACAGAGTTTTCCAGACAGCTAGTCACAGCAATGGTGACAGCATGCTCAAGTCCATGTAAGGTCAAGTCAGACAAAAACCTCAGCATAGACATGGGGAAGTGGGTAAGAAACCCTAGCCCCACATGAGGAATTATTTGCAGCTGATGACTGCTGGAAAGGTGGAGAGTCAGTTTCTACTAAGGGTGTGATTCTTGGTCGGTTAACCAGGCTCCAGTGGATTGACACACACACTAAAGGGCATTTGGGGACATACATTTGACTCTGAAACACACACACACACACACACACACACACACACACACATCCTTATATAGATGTTGGGACAGAATCCTAATGAATATAAAGGCTCAAGACTATACTTCTCAAATCATAGTCTTCTATGTTTTAAACTGAGTTGTACTCTGAATTGGCTTGATTCTAAAATAGACCATTGTGAAGTGAAGCAGGAAGTTTATTCTTTGATTTATATTATGTTCAGTAACCAGGCCTTAATTACTTTTCATCTGCTAATTATTTGAATTGTTTGGACATGTAAAACATTTTGAAACTCTGTCATCATTTATGAAGTACTCTGCTTGGATTTTAATTGTTATTTAAGGTATATATATATATATATTTTATTTTTTACAGTTTCATGCATGAGTATTGTATTACAACATTTCTAAACTTCCATCTCTTCCTCTGATTCCTCCCACTCCCTCTGAATTTATCAGTCTTTCCTTTGACCAGCAATCAAAGGATACTAAAGAGGAACAACCAGCTTTCTCCAGAGATGAGCTCCCTGATAAGTTATCCAATCTCAGCCCTAAACAGGTATATACAAGCACTGTTAAATGAACTTGGTTCATTTTGTGTGTGTGTGTGTGTGTGTGTGCACTTATGTATGTATACATATATATAACAGATTTCAATTTTTATGTTTAGTCATAAATATGCAAAATATGGGTATTACTAAAGTGTGAATTGTTTCTTTCAGTGTTGACTATTCATGATCCTTGTGTGTATCTATGTGCATGTCTGTATGTATTTCTGGTTGCGGTTTATGCATATATATGTATTCCTCTGTGTGTGTGCTCAGATGCATGTTTGTGTGTCTGTGCATGAATGTGGAGGCCAGAGGTTGATGTCATGTGTCTTCCTCTATCACTTTCCACCTGATTTTTTGAGAAAGGGTCTCTCCGTGAACCTGGAGCTCAGTGATTATGGGAGACTATGCAGCCTACAATTCTGAGGGAATTCTTCTGCCTCAGTTTTCCAGCACTGGGATTGTAGAGACATACCTTCACACCTGACTTTTTAACATGGATACCGGGGATTCTAACTTTGGACCTCAGGCTTTCATGGCAAGTACTTTACTGACTGAGACATCTCCTCATTCTGTGATTCTTAATCTTCAACTTAGTGTCTTTTTTTGTGGAGCTTTTAAAAGGCCTATTGTTTTTACAGAATTTTTATTAGAGGACAGAGTCACTATTGTAATTTTTCATGGGATTCATGCACAAAGGTGATTTTTATTTTTCAGGTAATTGTTCTTTCCTTTCTATTTTCCTTGAGCACCATCAATCATAGAGTTTACATGACATTTGCATCATTTCTGCTGTGACAAGTGTAAAGCACAATTACAATCAGAATATAATAGCAACAGTATGTTTATGCAGATGTTAAAGTAAGGTCATAAACATCTCTTCCATATGTCTTCAGCCTAGTTTTCCATTTTCAAGCCATAGAATTTTATATTAGGGTAGTTTTTCTCAGTATCTTTATATGTCTCTGCACTGTTTTATAAGAAAATGTCCTGTATTTTCATGAAATGTAATAGTCAATAAGTTAGAATTTTGGTTGGTAGTTCTGGAGTGTTGAGGACATCAGAGTTTAGAACATAGTACAAGTGTTCTTGCTTCACATTTTTCCGAGGCAGCAATTGTGGTGTTCCTTTTGATACTGCTGGGTTTGTATAACTCTAAACTCAAAACTCATTACTACGATATTGGACACACTTCTGGAGAACAATGAAATGTAAAATGAATTGGAATCTGCATAGTCATCATTCAAATCATACTTATGGTCTGAAAAGCTCGAGGAAGTAGACAAAATACTATACCAAAGTGAAGGGAATGAGTCAGACTGGCTGTGAGGAACTGTGTTTGTTTTACACTGACTGTAGTGCTCCTGGGTCCTGTGGCAAGGCACATTTGAGAGACAGGTATCTTTTGCTCTTTGGCAGTATTAACATTGAAATCCTAACTAGTGTTGCAGATTGGGATTGCTTTCTTTGTTCGTCTTAACATTTCCATGGCTATCCTTGATAGTTCATATTTAAGTATAAATTTAAAATTCACCTGCCAATTGTTTAGGGAGTGAGTTAAGAATGAAGTTTTGGTGCACATTAACTATGGAGTACATTCTTTGTGGGATACAGTTAAATGAAGTCAAGGTTTCAATGAAGTGTCAATAGCATGTTCACTTGAACATGGAAGAGCCCCATTACAGAATACTCACCATCAAGTAACAAACATCCTGAAGATGTCTTTACTGAGTCAGCACAAACTGGACATTTGCTCACATATTTGGTCCTAGGACAACCTCCTCCTCCTCTTCCCCTTCTTGCTCCTCCTCCTCCTCCTCTTCTTTCTCTTTTTCCTTTTCCTACTCCTCCTACTCCCCTTCTTGTCCTCCTCTTCTTTCTTCCTGCTATTACTAAAATTAATAATTTTAGACATATTAAAGAAGCTGTTAGCCAAAACAAGTAAAACATTATCTATTTTTCTTTAGTACATTTGTTAGTTTAGAACATGAAAAACGTAGGAAATGTCAGTGTCTTGGCTGAAGACAAATGCTTTCCTGTATAATTAAATAAGTGGGAAAATACCTTTCATGTTCTGATACATGAACTGACAAATTTCTCTCACGTTTTATTGTAGCAATTACTTTGTAGTACAACTACAAAGAAATATTTATTCAGAATCACATTGTTTTATATATTACATTTTTACATTGGCTCATGAACTGAAAAAAGCAATCAGCAAAACCAAAGCATATTGCTGTGAAGATCTCTCATAAAAGCTATTTTATTGGAATGTTTTTTCTCATGTACAGGCTTTTTGAAAAGCCTTGAAGATGAAGACTACTTATTCTTCCTTCACTTCTGATAAAAACATGAAGGCTGCCTGTTTATTCACAGATCTTCTTTTTTCTTTTTTCTGGATGTAAAATACATGTAGAATATCTTTGTATCCAACAGCGTTTGGGAGTTCCCAAGGATGTATAATTTATGAACTGACAACAGAACTTTCAAACGAATCAGATATCATTATAAAAGTTCCTGGACGTTTTTCTTTCTTTTGTTTGATTTTTGCTTGTTTACTCTTTAGGAAAAAATTCCATCAATATTAATTCTAAAGGGAAGACCCCATTATTGGGGACATCTTCACTTCCGTGACAAGAAAGATCATTTTTAGCATAGGTGCAAGGCATTATTTCACCAACTACACACTCATTATTTCATGGAGAATTCCTCAGTCTGAATGATGACTTGACAGTCAAATATTTCACTGGGTCATCAGATCTTTCATTGTAGTTCATACAATATAAGCAGTTCTTTGATAAAGCTGATTATTAATATTTTAAAATTACAGTAGTCATGAAGAATATCTATTTTTCTAGGGAACAGATACATCACATGCCCTTTTTGCATATCACCTACAGTATGTAAACTGTTTACACACAAATAGCTTTATTTAATAAGCCAAAACTATTTATCCACATCCCTAGAGAGAAAGTTGCCTACATATCACATCGTGAACTTTAGAAATTTTGGATTTAATTCGTACTTCTTCTTTCATTTTACATAATATTCTACCCAACACATCTAGTTCATACAAAATTCACAGGCTAGCTAATAAAATGATTAGAAGGCACTGAGATTCTACAAGAAAATAGCAACATAGTCTTAGGTCAGTCAATCATGTTCAGATAAAGCATCCAAAAAACAAGAAAAAAATATTGACATTAAAACTAGTCAAAGGATTTAGTATGATTGTCCTAAAACAATGTGATCCCAGCAGAAAATTAAAACTAAAATTTAAAAGGTTTTCTACCTCTAATGTGACTTTTTTATTACAAAAATTCCTGATATAATAAAAATATTATCTAAGCATAATTTTGGTCTGCAGAATGACTAGTCTTAGGACTTTTGATTTGCCCATGGTGCCTAGAGTCGTTCTGGGGTCATGATCTGTTGAGCTAAAATCTGAGGTGCAAACTGGTCCTACCGTTTGTGTTGATGGACAGCACAAGGTCACAAAACATGGAAGCCAAAGTGTGAGCAAATCTGGGATCGGCCACTGCTGACTGTAGGATGCTGGACATTGTTTTAGAAACTGAATTCTAGTTTATATATCTAAAAATAGAAAATGTAGTAGTCTAGGCCTTTCAGACAGAGAGAGATGAGAGAGAGGGAGAGACAGAGAGAAATAATTTTTAAGAAATTGGTTTATGTGATTTATAGGGTCTAGACAGTGCAGGGTATCAAACACACAAGAGAGCTGATACTACAGTTCTGGTCTATAGACAGACTGGAGCCTGAATTATTTTTATATCCAAAGATCTCATTATTCATTAATACTTTCAACTGATTGGCTGGGGCCCACTCACATAAAGGAGGGTAATCTACTTTCTTCAGGTCTAATGATTTAAACACTAATTACATGTAAAATCAAATTTCTTACTTAGCAACATCTAGATTGGCGTTTGACCCAAGATGCAGACAGTGCAACCTAGTCAAGTTGTCAGATAAAATTAGCCATCATGGAAGTCATAATATTGATATTAACCTCACTTAATCTATGAGAGTCAGTGTAACGATGGTCACATAATGAGCATAGTGTTTGCAATGTTATTTCACAGGAAAGGGTAGTCGATTATTTAATTGATTACTGTTATTATCATTGTTTGATATTGCCATAAAATCTATGAACTTATAGATATTCACACTAATATTTCAAGGGAAATTATTAGCTCAGGATGGTGTTTTGATAACTGCTAACTTTTTGATAGAAGTATTATCTGTTATTTAACTATACAAATTTTTTATAAGCAGGTCAAGAAATCATTGTTTTATATGTACATAAAGCATAATAAATTTGAGTGTTCTGAAAAATATTATGAGAAATGCTGTAAAATGATGAATGCTCAATAAAATTTTAAAGTAAGAAATATACATTTCTATTCTTTAACTAATGCAGAATCACATGAATGTTGTCAAGATCTGATTATTGAAAACTGTACATGAAAAGTGGTTTAGGAGACAGTAGTCAAATATTATGAATTTCCATCATTTCTGAAGTCACATCATTAAAATTTCAAGACATCATTTGAAAAATGTGGTAAGCAACAAGATACTAATACTTCTTTACTGGTTTGGGGAACGAAAATCTGTTAAAAAAGTTACAAACAATACATGATTGAAGGATGTGGCTATTCAACTGAGTAATAGAGCACAAATTGTTTAGCAATTCATGGATATAACTCTATTCCCAGTCTCCACAGATTAGAAGTTAGAAAAGGAGTATAAAGATATCTGGGACAATTTCCATCCATACTCTAGGACTGCCACATCCCAGACAACTAAAAAGTCTCAAACATACAGATTAATAATTTTGACTATGGTTCTAAAAGGAAAATATCGTTCTCATAAAATTATGGTAATTCATTACTTTTTCATTAGTTCTCAGAGTGATTCCTGAGGATACAAAATTTCAGACTTCTTTAGACTTCAACAACATGCCCCCAATATAGATGGAAATGTTACTGGGGAAGGCATGTGTGCTTCAAGAGAACTATCTCAGAGCATGAGAAATCAAAATGTACAGGAGTACCCAGCCACAGTGTTCAAAATGAACACATCTTTGAAGGCAGACACTCAGCGGGGAGGCTCCCCAGGCTTGTCTACAGCCTAAACCCCTTCAAATAATTCCATGGGGTAAGAAGTGACTATGAATGAGATACTAAACTTTCGGATTTAGATTTGAAGATTTTCTTCTTTCTGCATTATTTTTAGTGATTTTGTACTTTAAACCTACAATATTAGGACCAGTTGTGGTGGTATACATCTATAATCTCAGCACACAGCAGGTGGAGACAGGAAGATTGTGAGTTTGAAGACAGCCTTGGCTACATAGTGACAATCTGTCTCAAAATCAACCATAATAAATAAAGTATAAATGCATTCCTAAAAGTAAAAATTACTTCATTTGGGTCTGGAAAGATAGCTCAGCAGTTAAAAGCACTGAGTGCTCTTGCAAAGGATTCAGCCTCACTCTCTTCTGGCCATGGACATTGCATGCACTGATGCACTCGTATGTATGCAAACAAAACACTCATAAAATAATAAATAAATTTCTTTATTGTAATGAACTCACAAAAACATCACAGAGCTAGATTAACTAGTCACTCAAACAAACACTTGGCTAGTCCTGAACTGTATATATCATATAGAACTTCTATACAGATATAATAGCCTATAATACATGTATACGTGCTAACAGCTCTAAGTGTAGGTATAGTGTAACATTCAGAAAGGAGATCAAGGAAGGACAGAGAGGCTAAGAACACATGAGTTACAAAAGAGGATATAGACCTAATTGCTCATGTAGTTTCAACTCTTTCAGGTTGTTCCTTTTTCTTAGTCTGATGGATAAGTGCATTAAAATGTAATTGATAGTGAAACTGTGAAATTCTAAGCAAAGCTCTGTGGCTTCAGAATCCCTATTCTATTGTGTCTAGAAATAAAATAAGAAAAAAAAAGAGAGAACATTTTAAAATAAGTTCTGCTTTTCTATCCCAAGCTAAGTGACAACTGGGGCGCTTCGAAATACAATTACTTGGTCTTTGAAAATAATTCACATAATTATGTGTTTTTGCTTATATTAAAGAAGGAGAAAATAAAACCTAAATAATGCTGAAATAGTTACTGTCCTCCTTTTGTTTATTAAAATACTACTGGAATCTTGCTTGCCTTGTTTTCTGTGTTAACCTATTACCCGATTACTGCTTTCCTCATCTTCTTTATCAATATATGACCCAGAATAAATTAAGTACCAGGGAAACTCACACCACTTTAGATCTCATGGCACTCTTTGGTGTTAGCTACTGAATATTCACTTTTGCCAATTTGTTGACATACCTCATTTCTCCTGCCATAAACATCTGTGATGTGGAGGCTGGGCATATGGCTCAGTGGGTAAAATGCTTTCGATACAAGCATGAGGGCCTGAGTGCAGATACTCAGCACCATATAAATGCTGGGAAAGCAGAGACAGGAGGCTCCCTGGAACTTGCTGGTTGACAAGTCTAGCCAAATAGGCAAGTTCCAGATTGTGAGAGACCTTTCTCATAAAGTAAGATGGAGAATGATAGAAGAAGATGTCCAGTGTCAACCTCTGGCCCCCACCTGCTGCTTATACACCAGCATACATGCAAACACACATAAGCATATACTGACAAGTGCACACACACAGAATATATGTAGGCCATCCCTACAATTTACCTGGTCAAAAATCCAAAAGTATGCAATGGAATGACTATGCTGCATGCCGTGCGACGCCATCTAAGTCTCAAAGCTTCCAACCCTCTGCTTTCCTCCCCGTGACTGCTGTCCCTGTGACATTAGAGTCAGATTAGAAAACAGAGCTGTCCACAAACTCTTCTTAAACTTATAATGTTCAAGGTATTTAAACAATAGTAAAGACCTGAAGAATGGTACCAGATGCAAAGATCTAAAAAGCATACACAGACACATCACACACATATACATATATACACAAACACAAATACATATGCAAATACACATATGCATACACATATAAACACAGACATACACACATACAGATATGTGTGGGGGAATAAAACAAATAATCACATCCTACCACTTGGAAGTCAAGATCATGATGAAAAATTAATATGCCTACATCTCTTTTTCTTTAAACCACATCATCTAATTTTAATGCTTTCGTTTGGCAGAGAGCCTTAGTATGTATATTTTAAACATGAGAACACTGAGTTAGAGAAATAGGGTTTAGAATCTTTATTCAGCTTCTTCACAATGGCTCTAACAATGATTTTAATCTTTTAACCACTATTACGTGGCTTCCCTGAGAAGACATTTCTCTTTTCCACTCTATATAACATAGATGCATGTAGACTAAGGATTATATCACAAGGAGAGAGGGTTCAATGAGTAAAGAACAGAGGCAAATACAGGGTGAATAGTCAGTCCATTCACTTAGGATCAGTGGGTTTATGAGCTATCTAGAACCAAGTCTCAGGACTTCCAATAAGTTCTAGGAAAAGAAGTGGGCACGTACCCTCATCACAAGCTCCTATAACCCCAGTTCCAGGGCACCAGGCATCCTCTTCTGTTCTCTTTGGACACATGCACATATATGTGGCATGCATTCAGTCAGACACACATTCGATAAAAATAAAACAGATATTTAATTCAAATATTTGAAAATAGAGATTCTTTTAAAAAATGTCTTCAGTGGCTGAGACCAGTACAACTTGGAGTGAGAACTTGTCATGGGGAGACTGTTCCTGAAAGTGTTTATGCACTTCGGAATGCTGCCTGCTTCAAGATCTGTTTATGTTGACTGTGTGCTGATCTGGAACAACCTATTGTGAAGGTGACAGAGTTACGTATCAACAATCCTGTGAGTATGAATTACAGGGATGTCATGTCCTTCCCACACTGTTATGAACGACAGAAAGACAAGCAGCAAGGACCCAGCTTCTCTGGATAACGATCATTTCATAGTATAGGAGAATAGTTCACTGTCATTCAAAGGCTTCTGTCATGGTTGTGTGCTGCTTCACTCCGCTGTGCTGTGAACTATAATTTCATGCTTTTGTACTAAGGAATGGATGCCCCTTGGCCAAATGCCAAGGCCTTTAACATTTGAACCAGACAATGACCATGGCCATCCTGTATACCCCTGGGACTCATGAGGATACACATGTGCTTGCATACATGACAAAATTACTTTTAAAAATGAAGTCAGCATTTGAAAAGTGCTTGTGGGAAAAGAGGCAGGAGTATCATCAGACCTGGCTTTACCATTACCTTCTTCCAAACCACTTTTGGCAGCCAGTCTTCAAAGCCAAAGGAAGACTATTATGTAAGCATGACACTGGCCCATTGACTCTGTAAATAATATAAAGTATTGGAATTTAGCCAGTTGGCCCTCATCAAAAATGTTCAAGTAGACAGATGAAACCAGTTATTAATGGTTAGTCCAGAATTTATCTATGAAGAATTTTGAATATAGTGCATCTGACACATGACTGCTCAGAAACAGGCTTTCTGCGTTATTCAACAAAATTAATACAATTGGCAGGTATGAAATATCTACTCTGAAGTGGACAAGTTTCTGTACTTTATACAAAGCTCATGGACAGATGAGGCATTAGCTATGCACCAGTATATAAGCAGTGTAATAATTCTCATTATAGACCCATGGCCTTGGGAGCCATGATGTAACAACCTTGGAGCTCAAGGGTGGTCCCATGTTTTAAGAATGAGCATTATCAGTAGGTGGTCAGAAATGGTCTTAAAATTAGAGTGTGCAGTATGAATTGACTGGATTTCCTGATATTTGGGGGAATGCATTTAAGTGTGCAATACTGCTCTGAAGCTGTTTGTTGATTTTGCTGGTATTGGAATCACCTGGAAAGGTTTCAGAAAACCCAACATTTGGGCTGCATCAAGCTCATTAAATAACAGTCTTGGAGACTTTGTGTCAGGCCTAAATGTTTCCAGCCCTTCCTCTCCCAGAGAGCTCTAATATTCATGCAGTCAGCTTACAGAGTCAGGCCTTTAGAAGAAGGGTCAAGGTAGGATCTTTACATATTTTATAACATGTATTTGAAGATGGTCTTGCTTATCTAGCAACAAATCTTCCCATGGCTTTGCTAAGACCCGCTTTCCCAGGAGTCAGTGGTCAGGTAGCTGAATCGGAACCAGTCCTTATAACTGAACGACTAGAATCTTCATGGTGCTTTTCTGGACATCACACAGGAAGATCCATAGGTTCAGGATGGCTATTCAAGTTTCCTTATTGCTTAAAGAGTTCCTTTGGATCACATACATTCTTTGTTCCTCTCCTTGTTGAAAAAAGTTACAGACAATACATGACTTAAGGATATGGCTACATCATCATGTGAATCTGGAACCAAGGCAGTCAGCTCAGGACCTAGAACTGAGGACACACCTGGATAGAAAGGACAGAGGTAAGTCAGAACCTATGCGTCGATTATGTGTTGAATTATACAATTTTGATAACTTTAGCTAATTTTCTGCAATCACTTTCTGAAATACAAAAATGTTTTCTTGCTAGATCATATTTTAACTAGATTTTCTCTTGCTCCGGGCTAAGTGTTTCCTATCAGCAAAAGATTTTTCCTCATAGATTAATACAAGTAATAATAATACATATATTACTACAAAATACCCTGGATTAACAAAGATGAGTCCTTTCCCACTCAGAGAAAGCACAAGGTCCCCCAGTCCACATTTTTCAGGTACCTGAAGACAGCAATGACAGATGTCTTCCTCAGGAGAAGAGACAGAAAACTTAGAAAAGTCGCTGACTTGGTATTTCTGCAAATTATCTTCTCATTTTCTATCTCCAGCTTGACAGCTAGGGGAAACCCAGAGGAATAGATTATTTCTGCCTGAAGGGGCACAAAACACACTGCTCGGAGACACATATTCCTGTGCATATGCATCCTGGTGCCTAAGAGCCTGCTCACATGAAAGGAAGAATACTGAATGGTACATGAGGTTTTCCTTGACTTGGCCTTTTAAAGTTCTACAGAATCCCAAAGTAGATTTACATGTAATATATCTCTGTACTTTCAGTTGGTTGTAGTAAAATGGGAAGTAATGCCTACAGTCTTCTTCACAGCTACCTTGTGATTATGTCTCAGAAGGGCAAACATTGTGTTGTGGCGGTACACTCCATATCTAGAATGCAAGTCATATGGTAAGCACTTACATGTTGCTTAAATAAAACTAAAGAATAAATAAATTGCATAGTTTTTACTGTATGTGTATGTTCAGCTTGGTTTCTGTAACATATGCTCAATTTTCATTGGTTGAATAACTGAAAATAAACAAATTTTATTTTAGGACAGGTATTAAAAAGAAGATTGGCAATACTGGCTCAAAAGGTAACAGTCTTTCTCACTAAGAGATCATGATTTTGCTTAATTTAGAAAATATTTGGCATCTAATTCCCAGAAGTCTTGCTAGGTGCCATGATGTAAAAATAAGAACTATCCTGTTCTAAGTGTGTAAGGTTAAGCATAAGCTTGCTGAAGTCACAGTGATACTGTAACCTCAAATGTCCTGGCTAGAGATTAACCCTGAGATAGGCTAAAAGTGTTTAATATGGTACTTGTTGAAATGGAAGCTGTTAGCATAGATTACAAGATGATGTGCAAAATAAGCCGTAAGAGAAATGCAAGCTGTTATGTGTGATTCTTAGAAGGAACATTCTCATCTGATTACAATCTTGGAGGCGCTTTCTAGAGAAGATCAACCTTAGAAACATAGGTGTCAAAGGTGCATGTACTAAACAACTCTCCCCAACCCAGGTGCACAAAGATCAAATCAATTAGCCCAATACAGGAGTCATCCTCAAAGATAATGGGAGTTCAGTGTTCTCTGGCAGAGATTGTTAGATAAGTAAAAGTTGCCACAGGTTATGAATTCCCTGATTGTCCACCTGATGCACTCAATTCCTATTTCTCAGCCTTTGTGGGACATTGTAATCACCTGATGATTGTTGAACTCTTGGTTACCCACCTGAGGTATTCTGTTGCAACTGGAATGAACTGTGTCCACAGGACTGAAAGTGTTAAATCTTCCTGGTAACAGTGACCTGGGAGCAAGATTTGAGAACTGAGACTGTAAGCAGTGAAAGAGGTAAGGAGCCAAATCAGAGCACAGGTAGAACTGTCCTTCCTGCCTGAAGAGTCTCTTGGGCCTCAGGAATTTAAGGCTTTAAAAGGACAGTAGAAGAGGATTTGTCAGCTCTGAAACCCAGAAGTAAATTTGGTATATTTCAAATGGCTTCAATAGTTATCCATACTGGAGAGTCAACTTCATTGACTGCGTTCTCCTCCAGCTTACAATTTAAATTTAAAATTCTTTTCCCTTGAGACATTTATTTGAAGTGCTGAAAAAGTCAGATACTGGTGTTCAGTGCTCTCATAGCCTTCTGAACCTCTCTGTCAAGGTAGTGTTCAGTGTGTATATTGTAGAAGTTTTGTGGCTATATGTGTTTGTGTATGCAAATGAGCTCACTTGTGATTAGCAAATAGTGGTTTATGAGCCTATAAGGCAAAGCAGAGTGACTTAGAATGAAATGTTTGGAGGAGGAATGCTTGGCTGTGTGCTTTCATGTTCTCCCATTTGGCTGAGATGGGCCAGCTGTTGCCTTTGGAATTTTGACTGTTATTTGTCCTAGGTTAGAGCAGCTCCCCAATCTTATAACTGAGTTTTAAAGAAATCAAATGGAACAAAGCTTGTATTAGGGTTCTCTGAGAAACAACCACGGGAATGTGTGTGTGTGTGTGTGTGTGTGTGTGTGTGTGTGTGTGTGTATGTAATACATATTATTAAATATGTACACACATATTTCATTGAGATCTCATGGGCTGAGGGAGCATATACAGTTAAAACTAAAAGACAGTTCATTATTTCCAACTGTTGCAACCTAAATTTAAAAATATAATTTATGAAACGTACTCAAAAACTTTGTTGAAGGACAAACTCTTCTGCCTCCCCATTTTGTAATGCACATTCCTACTCTATGGGGTCCTAGACTTTCAATAACTTTTTCCTGTTATGGTTTTATTTTCATTAGGTATTTTTCTCTCCTAAGTCAATGCTAGTCCTGCTCCAGAAGCTGTTATTTGTTTATTTTGATGATCCATCCCTCCTAGATTTTGTTCTACAGAACAGATATGACAGAATTTTGCTTAAAAACCAGGCTGTGAATGACTCAGAATTTCTGGACTAAAATACAAACAGAAAACACTGTGAAGTTATCTATATTACTTTAAAATTTCAAAAATGTAAAAAAAAACATTCTTGGTACACTGGTCAGTGGTGCAGGCTCAATATTTCTTATGAACTAAGTAAGGAAGGATTGCATTTTTCTCGGTTGTGGGTGCTGGTACGGCACACCTTCAGGTTTTATAAGCTACAGTACTATAGAGTTGTTATTTGACATCCTTATCTCATAGTATTGCACTGGAGATAAGACTGATGATAGAATATAAAAGAACCTTATGAATTCTAAAATGCAGACACACACCCAATGAAGGATATGTAACCTGACCAAAGCTTTTAAACCAGAAATTTAGAGGAAAGAACAAGACCCACCTCCTGGGGCAACTGGTAAAACTGTAATGAAAACTTGGAGAGAGAAGCATTGCCTTGCTCGTAATGTTTAATGTTCTTTCTTTTGTTCAGAAGAATTTTTCTCTTGGGAAAGGAGAGAATAGACTTTGATGAAAAAGAGCTGAGGTTGAAAAGCAAAAGGAAATGATGTTAGCCCTCCTCACTGACCCATAGCCTCCATTTTCTTAAATCTCTTACATTATATTCAGGGACAAACTGGAAGAAATGCAAACCAAGAGAGGATGCTTTTGATGTTCCTAAAACTTTCAAAGGAACAAATTTCAGAAAACAAAGATGTATTATCAAACAAAGAAGGTCTGAACTGAAATGTCACAGGGCTCTGCTTTCATCATAATCTTTGTCAAAGCATTTATTTGAAATTCAAATTAAATTTCAACAATAAGTTTTCCTATTTTATTGCTACACTGAGTGTGGAAGAATTGGGATATACTCTAAGCAAAGTTCTCTGACTTCTGAAATGGAAGTTAATGTATTTACAAACAGAAGCTTTCCACCTGAACTAAAATCTACCCTGATAGAAATACAGAAGTATTTGAACAAAGCTATGATAGTTATGATCTGCTTTACTATTTGTTGTCAATAATCAATGAATGAGGGCAACGCAAATTGAAGTTGTGTTTTCTGAATTTGCACAGATGTTTGTTTCCAGTGCTCAATTCCTGGTATCATGCAGGAATGTCTACCAAGGTCATTTGGGTCCAAATCTCTTGTACATAGACTCATAGTACGGAATTATATAAGAAAATGACTTAATGGTAGAGGACAATTTAGTACTGCAACTTCCAAATAAGGCAGATTGTTTATGGCTAATTATGGGATACAAATATAAAACCAATAGGTGAGAACTTAGGAACAAATTTTAAAAATGAAAGATAGCTGACTTTTCTGTTTTGTAACCAATTTTCCTTTTCAATAAGGACATATATATGTATTTATATATACATAAATGATATTATATAATATATATGTACTTATCAAGAAGGATAAAATATTGTTTGTGATATTTTATGTATTATATACACAGGTGTTTTCTGTAATATTATTAAGTTGCTTTGCTCATGTTGGGGCACTTTTCAATATCAGATCTGAGACAGTATATTTTTGCTGTATATACAGATTGTTAACAAAAAGTCCCACAACACATATAGTCCTGTGTTAAAACTTATTCTTTCCCAGATAGTTTAAACAGAAGGAGGAGGTCCACCGAAGGTCTGTCGGTCTTCCTATTAGAATTCTAGCCAACATTATGTTCAGGTCAAAGAAATCAAACTTCTCTTTGCAAAAACCCAGTGACACACCTTGTGGGTATAAAGGCTGGTAATTATTAACATACTTAATGAAAATTTCGCAAAGGAAGAAAATGTAAAAGAAGCAGTGGAGAGGTGGTTTAAAGAAGGAAAAAAAAATCGTGCCCTTCCTAGGCTAATTAAGGAGAAGTGAAAAAGGCACAACAAAGCCGACAAAGCAAACAGTGGCTAAAGATTAATCTCCTCTTAAGATTCCGAGTTTAGAGGAGAATATAAAACAGGAAATTCTAATTTACTCTTGCAGACCTTTAAGAGGTGGGTGTTTGTCACTCAGACCTGTATGACATTACAAGAGAAAAAGTTATCTTTGTTCTCATATGTAAACCATCTTCCGTTTGACTGTTTCTTCAGTTACAAACTAAAGAACACATGGCTGCTGATGGATGAGCTGGTTTCTACTTGTCTTAGGCTTCTGCTGTGGTGGGGCCGGTACTAAACTCAGAAGAATAGGAAATGATACTTGAGCCTTGGGTTAGTGTCTACCCAGAAGCAGCTCATGTATGTGTGTGTTGGGGAAGGGGGGCATGGGGTTTTTAGGTTGCTCTATCACTGTCCCTGTGGTGAACCTTACATCGTGTCAACCTCAAATATTGGAGCCAATGTCTGTCTCAGTGATTTACACTTAATGAAAATTATAAAAATTATAGTGGAAAAGATAGAGTCTGTGTTTGCACATTTTGGTTTTAGTTTAATTTTCCTGATAATTCATTTTTCTGTATTGAACGAAATTTCATTTTGAAGTTGGAGTTTATTTATTTATGATCTTCAGCTACAGATGATATGAAATGTTCTGCCTTAACTCTTTGCAATAGAACTTAAACTTGGTCTTTTCTTATTTACCCATTTTTTAACAAAGTTTTATTCCTTCAAAGCATAAATATAAACATTTTTTGATAGATAAGAAATTTCTACTAGGAAAAGAACAATATTAACAGGAACAGCAATAACTACAAATCCTAATTGTCAATGTTGAAATTGTTATTTGTTGTATTTTTCCTTTAAAAAAACTTTTTTTTTAATATGAGAAAGGTACATTATAGTTCCGGTTGGCCTAGAACTTACTATGTAGCCCAGGCTGGCCTCTTCTCACAGCTATCCTCCTACCTCAGCCTCCTGAGCATTTGGATTACAGGCATGCGCCAACATGCTTGGTGTTTATGTTACAGTCTAACTTTAAAGAACTATCACAAGACTCAGGATTTATCATTTAATAATCTCAGAGAAGCTGAAAACGTTATTCCCATCCCTAGGGAACAAATAAGGAGAATCAAACACTGAGAGTTAAGTAATATTAATGTGTAATTTTCAAGAATCTTTAAATGTGTGTTTCTCATTTAGATACATCGCGAAGACCGTTAAGAGGATAAAGGCAGCTAAATGAGGACCTTAGGACCAAAGCAATTAGAATCAATGAGAGACAAGATGCTAGAAGAGACTAGATGCCATTAGGATAATTAACTGGAAGTCCCTTCGACCTTAGGCCTAGACACTTCTAGCACCCTAAGTACTTACATGAGCAAATGAAAAGTAAACTCAGTGTGAATGGCTACGTTCTTGGAAAACACAACATGCCACCGAACCAGCCAATGCCTAGGAAGGGATGCTGAGGCCACTTCACTTGTGCCAATCAAATCCTCCCATTCATTTGTCTTGTTTCATTTCAGCTGAGTTTGTTGTTTATCTTGCTTCCCATTCACCCTCCAGAGGCATTCTCTCCTGCCCCTGTAGGTAGTATTCTCTAACTCTCCTGTTCTACTAATCTCCAGTTTCTGATTCCCTGTCTGTTCTACCAAACTTTAGATATTTAAATATGCAGTCTTGTGTTTTAACAGCACAAAACTGTTTAATGTCCTACAGGACTATAGTACAAAACTATAGTACTTAGTCCAAACTGAATGAAAATATTTATTTTCTCTTTGATCAAAATTATTTTTAACATGTAGGTCTACAGGTGTAGCTGAAAGGAGGTAGAAAACCCAGGCAATTCTGACTGATAATATTGTAATATGATCTTGAAAGCTCACCTACTTTTTACCTTCCAAATTTTTAATATTCTACTCCAAAAACCCTTCTGTTTAGAATATCTGCCATTTGGTGGCAGTTGTAAGTCCACATTCCTCCCTTAGTACATGGCTTCTTTGTATTGACCCACAGCTCACTGCATGGAGACTGTCAAGGGACCGTTGATGTCTTTTGGACAGTATGTAATAACACACATTCCTGTGCTGCTGGGGCTCCTCAAGTCATCAGGTACTAGTGTAAGGGAGGTAAAGTTACATCTATTTCACCTGTTACAAAGGTCATGGCTTATTCTTCCATAACAAGACAGAGGAGTAAGACAGGCATTATGTATGTAATCATCCAAAGTGTTATGTGATGGGAGAAACATCCAAAATGAAGACCCAGATTCTCAGTGGAAATTATGCATTTTTATGTGAAATTCAGTGAAGGAAATGGGGAAGTGCTGAGAGACATTAGACAAAATGAGGGTCTGGGGTTGGTAATAACCTGAGAAACGGAAATGATATGCCCTATACCCAGCACAGGTAAAGGGCAAGACACCTGTGGAATTGGGATCTATCTTACAACCTACTTTTAGGCCACGTTGGCCAGAAAATTTCTTTATGACCTTCTGCTGGGGTCATAATGACCTAAAGTTTGTTGTCCTAGCATGTAGTTTGAACTGAACGAGAGTGGAGAGGCTCAGAATCCAGGGCTCCCTGACTCTATCTTCTGCCTTTCTTTCTCCCTTCAAAGCAACTGACAAAATTCAGAATTCCTACATACATGGCAGAGGCTGCAGCAGCCTCCCGTGGAACCCCTTGTTTCCTTCAGGATGTGAAACTCCTTGGCCTGGATGTAGATGAAAGATGAGTCTGAATGATGACTTTGAAAGAGAAGTGAATAGTTCATATTCCACCTCACTTTTTTTTTTCTGCATTGAGCTTGCCATGTGTAATTAACATACCTGATATTCCAGTTCCAGTGGAGGAGATTATTTTTCTTCGGATTTAGACCACTTCCCCAGCAATAGTTAATACTGGTAAGTGAGATTTTGATTGTTCTTTGTTATTTCTCAAGGCATTTAGAATCTGGGTGAGAAGAAATATTATTTTTCCTTAAACTTCATGATTGCTTATGAAAAAGTCAATGTTAATTTTTAAGATTGGTTACCTTATTGGTTTTTCATTCATTTTTATATAGGCTACTTTTTTTCAGTATGCATTATTTCTAATTAGAATAACATCATTAATCTCTCTGCATTATTGTGAGGCCTATTAGAATACTTCATATGTCTACTTTCTGAGCCTTGGAAAATACTGTCTCCTGGACAGAATTCAGATCCTGTGTTTTGGTATTGAGAGCACAGTGGTTGTATGATCACCTAAATGTGATAACGAACCTGTGATTTAAGATTACAAAAAGGCCAACTCTTGATGAGATTTAAAAAAAAAAAGAACCTAAAAGAAATCTCCCTTGTCTTTGAGTAATTAGAAGAATAATTATCAGTCTCTGTTTACCTTGACAGACATCTAAAAAGTACTGTGTACCATAATCAAGATGCATTATGCTATAAAATTATCCAGATTTAAAATCATGCACTAACATTAAAGATATAAAAGACAAATAATTGCTCAAGTGACAAGTAGAAACATCATCATACATGCAAAAAGAAATCTTTAAAAAAGACTTTGATGAAAGAGTTGGAATTAATTATTGTTGTGAAAATCCATTAGAGACCCAATAGATGACTTTTTAAAAATCATAAATAATTCATGGATATTTCACTTCATTTTTTGCTTATTTTCTAATTAACCCCAATTACAACCTATTCATTTTATCATATACTGCCTGTTTCTGTGCCGCCATTACTTTGAAGTATCTTGTGGTCATAATTCTAAACTCTGTAGCTCTTAAAGATACATATTGTGGTATCTATCAAGCTGAAGCTGTATTTTTGTGATAGAGAAGAACAAAGAGGTCTTTTCTCTCTCTCTGAGTGATGAGTGTTATGTTTGAAGAATGGATATGTGTTAACGGTTCTCTCAATAATTCTGTAGTTATGTCTTTGTAGCAGGCACTGTTTCCTTGAATTCCTGAGAAGCCTTATTTCATGTTTACTTTCTTTCAATAATGATTTTGTTAAAACTGGTTGCTAGTCACTCCCTAAAGCACACTGGCTCACTGAGCGATATAGTTTGACAAGTGTTTATTTGGAAAGTTATACTCTTAAGATTTACTTGATGAACTGTCCCATTGATTGTCATTAATTATCATGTTTATTCACAAACAAGTTTCTATGTTTGCTTGTCACTTCAACAATTTAGGTATTGATTGGATTCATTTGGATATATAATACCTAAATTGAGGCTCTTTTGAAAACTTGTCAAAAGGTACAATAGTTCTACTGACAGTCCACAGAACAGAACAAAACAGCCCTCTGTTTAAGTATTTAATCATTTCTGAAGAGAAAATGCAAAGATTTTAAAAAGGAATAGTCCAGAAGTATCCAAGGCAGTTACTGGTGAATGGTGTTAGAATACCATGAGACTTCAGATAGGTATAGTGATAGTCATTGAACAACATTTTAAAATGAATTTGCCTAAAGCCTTTAGACTTTAGGAACATACACTACACCTGTACATGGAGGACCACAGACATGGGCATAAAGCTATATAAGGTAATGACCAGTGAGAATTAACTTTCAGCCAGGCAATAGGGATGAATCAAGTAGCTTTTCACTTTATAGTAATACATGGAAGAAACATCAGATGAAAGTCACCAGCCTCTGTCACCAGCCTCAGGCTCTGTCACTTAGCTGTGCTTCTAGTGAGACCTTAGGCAAAATCATTTTTTCTGTTACTTTTAATTAAGGAGCTCTGAAAACCAGGGTCAGATATGAAAAGAATATGAAGGTCAACTGTACTTTGAAATGTACTTGTTTTCAAAGTAACCTGTCTTTTATATGTGGATGTTCACTAATAATGTTTGAGTTCATTGAAAGTCCTGATGGCTGATTATACATTCTTGACGTAAGTAATATCCTGCATCTAATGAGACTGGCACAGTATCTTTTGTGTATAAATGTTCAGAGAGACAATGAGAAATGTGGGCTTTAAATGTTCAAGTGAGAAAGAGAAGTAGAAGAGTGTGGAAAAGAAATCAACGGTTTCCCAAAATATACCATATCGGCAAACATTTTATAAAGCACATCCCCAGAATTTCCAGTTCCTGTGCAGGCTCCCCAGTGATATAAGGACACAAGATATTGCCTTACATAGCTCCGGGAACCCAGTAAATGGTCAGGGTATAATTTCTGTGCTTCAATTCCTAGTGACAGATTCTTCTTAATCTCATATCTAAGACTGAAATTGGTTAAAGATGAGCCTTGTTGTAGCCTGTGTCCTTTACAGTTCAACTCTCCTGAAATCATATATACTTCTTGGAATGTTGATCCTTAATCTATTCTCTTCTTTGATTTAGCCTAAATAATCTAGTAGACTGTTATTCATAGTGTTGATCTCTTGTTGCTGGCATACTACCAAATAAGGAACTTGTGGCCAAGAATGGAATGATTGCACTATGTAATTCCTCAGGAAAAAAAAAAAAACCCATTGCACTTAGCAATGTGCTTAGCTTAGTGATGTAGGTTGATTTATCTTCTTACCGGAGCTTTGTGTCAGAGACCAGTAGCAAGTGATTGGTAAATATGCACTTAAAGTCACATTGATCTGTAGACCAATACTGAGTAATTATTAGAAATATCTAGCAATAGCCCAAAGACATGAGGCTAAGATGCTTTCAAATTTCTGTATTGTGAAGCTCCTTCTTAGTGGTGAGAATGCCCAGATCACCCAATGGTGTAGTACTAGTAACTTTAAGTTGTAGAACACAATTATCATCAATCTAGTATTGCAAAATGTTTGTGTCATACTGCATTGCCTGAACTTGCACTTTCATGTGATAATCTCACCATGGGCTTGCTCTTACCTCTGTTACACTCAAGTTGCATTATCTGAGCCTTTTGCAGAAGGATTTGCTCATTTCAATGATCTTTTGTAATGTTATGAGTAGGGTTCATTCATGCAGTTTGTTGGTTTGTTCAAGCATTCCTTTGTTCATGTGGATTAATTTCCCAGAAACAACATTGCTACATCCATTCATACTCTAATCAGGCAGGAACTTCAAAATTCCATGCCCCCTGAATCCACAGGAACCTTGACTTGTATCTTTAGGAGGAACTTCTGACCTAAACAATTTTGTCATCTCTCATTGTGGGTTCAGACTCTGCATTCCACTTTCTCATCGTCTCTGAATGTGATCTCTCGGTCCCATTCATGTCCAATGAGCACAGTGGACATAGTCCATAAGTTCAAGGAAGACTTATGAGTAGGAACATGAGGTGATTGTAACATCATTAGTCAGAAAACAGAGCAATGAATGCTGATACTTGGCTCTCAGCCTTTTCTACCTTCTAATTCAGTCTGGGATCCAGGCTCATGGGATGGTGTCACCCACATTCAGGGTGGGTCTTCCCTCCTTAGTTGAACCTCTTTGGAAACACCATTACAGACACTGAATTGTGTCTCCTAGGGGATTCCAAATCCAATCACATTAATAGGGAATACCAACAACTAAAAGCATTCTTACATCTTCTTGTACTCTTCAGTTTTTAGTATCAATTTATGTACTTTATTTTCAAATTTCTCCATTGTCTTTGCTCTTACCTAAAGAACATAGTCAACTTTACAGTTCTTTTAACATATCAGATTCCACAGCCCTCTACCATGGTCCAGACATATTCAGACTGCCTGAGAGTGCCCGAATTTGGCCTCCACCAGGCAAACTTCCCAAATTGTGCTGTGCCTGCTGACTAGTAGGTGACCAGACCTTAGGAGGAAGCCTGAGAGTATCTGATTGCTGCATTACTGGAGTCTCTGCAGGAACTACAGTAGTTGGACTAGAGTCATATGGTCCCTCCAATATAAAATCAAAGGGTTAGTATCAGAAGCCTAAACCAACCAGCTTTTCATACCTAATATGAAAACAGCCAAAGCATATCAAGAATCCTAAAATTCATATGACAGCACAAAATACCACAGATAGCTAAAGCAACCCTGAGCACAAAGAACAATGCAGGAGGGATTACTATATTAGATTTCAAACTATATTACAGAGCTATAGTTATAAAACAGCATGATACTAACATGAAAACAGACCCATAGACCAATGGAATATAATTTAAGACTCAAACATGAGTATATGCAATTTTAGTCACCTGATATCTGACAAAGGGCCCAAGACTACTCACTGGAGGAAAACTGAATCTGCACCTATGGAAGAATGAAGCTAGACTCTTATCTTTCACCTTGCATAAAAGTCAACTCCAAATGGATCAAAGACTTCAAAGTGACCTGAAATTCTGAAACTGTTAGAAGAAAACATTGGCAGTAACCTACAAGATATAGGTATAGGAAAGAACTTTCTAAATCAGATATCAGTTGCTCAGGAATATGGGTCCATAATCAGCAAGTAGGACCTCATTAAACTATAAAGCTTCTGTACAGTAAAAGAAACAACCAAGGAAGTGAAGAGAAAACCCACAGAATGGGAGAATATTTTCATCAGAGGAACATCTGACAGAGTTTTAACATCCAGACTATAGAAAGAACTCCAAAAAAAAAAAAAAAGAATTAAGAAAAAAAGTGACCCAACTAAAAGATGGGCTAAAGATCTGAGCAGGGAGTTCTAAAAAGAATACATAAAAATGGCTAAGAAGTGTTTTAAAAGTGCTTAACATCCTTAGTAATTAGAGAAATGCAAATTAAAATCATTTAAGGTTTAATCTTACCCCAATAAGACTGGATAAGATCAGAGAACAAATGATTACAAATGCTGGAAAAGATGATGGTCACTCACTGTTCGTGGGATTGTAAACTTGTGCAATCCCTATAGAAAGTAGTGTGGAGAACTTGTAAAAAACTAAAAATGAATCCAGAGGTTTATTTGGTTATAGTACTCCTTGGCATATACCCTAAAGACTCATCTTATTGTAGAAATACTTGGACATCCATGTTTGTGGCTGTTTTTTTCACAAAAGCTAAGGTATGGAAGCAACCTAAGTGTCCCTCAACTGAGGATTGGATAATGAAAATGTGGTACATTACACAATGGAGTTCTACACAGTGATAAAGAAAAATGAAATCATGATATTTGCAGGTAATGAATGGATCAAACTAGAAATTGTTATGCTAAGTGAAGTAACACAGACTCAGAAAAACAAAGGACATATGATCATCCTGATTTGCGCATCCTAGCACCAAATCGTTTTATGTGAATATGTATCTTGATTTAACTTCAGGAACCAGGCAAATGGAAAGGAACAAGGAAGGGAAAGGGAAATAAGGAAGCAGAGAAAAAAGAATAGTAGAAGACAGTTGTTACTAAGAGAGAAATAGATAAATTGGGGGTATTTAAGTGGGAGAGGGCACAGAGAATTAGGAGCTATGGGGATAAAGGAAAATATGGAGTACAAGAAAGGCAAGGCCATAATAGACTGGTATAATCAAAAGAAAAATGTGGAAGATTTGAACACTTTAATGGAGAAGGCATGGAGGGAGGATTAGACACTGAGAGAGATAGAGAGAGATAAATAATGCCTAACTAGTATACAACACCAGAGGGAATCATATTAGTCTAACAGTCTAATGACAAATTACACATTCAATATCTCTACACGAGTCCATGTTCATAGATGAAAGCTACATAACAGGAGACAATGCCAGACAGGAGAAACTTTCCTTTGAGTTTTTGGCCATGGTAGTTCAAGAGACTCCTAAAATAGCACAAGTTATTTGCCACAGCCCTTGATTGCCTCCCAGAACTTGAAGGTAAGACCCTATTGCTGGACAGGGCATCCTTTGGACACAGGATTTGGAGCAATGGATCTGGAATTGACCTGGAAGCCACTTTCATTGAAGGCTAGTTCTCTCTGGAGAGCACAACCGAAGAAACTAAGGGAGAACATCAATAGGTGGCCCAGCACCAGCTTCATGACCAAATAACCACATCAGTGTCTGGCACAGCATAAGACACTGGTAAAGTAGTGGGGCAATCAATGGCTACCTAATTGGACTTAAAGCCCATTCAATGGGAGGAAACTCATTTGTGGTACTGTAATCACAGCCAAATACACATGGCTGAGGAGGTCATAGATTTTAGAGTATTCCTCAAGGCTGTCACATCTCTAGACTATTGTAACTTCTTACTAAGTACAAAATATGACCTTATATTTACAGTCAAGTATTCTAGTCACCAGTCAACCAAAGAAGCTTCTTTTTGCTGGATGGAGACTACTACAGAGTACCACAAATGGTCATGAACAGGTATTGTTTGTGAATTTCCCAAGCATAAGTGACACATCTACCATGCAACCTCTATCCTTGAGGCTCACACAGCAAAGAACAAGGGGTAAAGAGGACATTAATGAATCTCTCAACTCTCATTAATGGAGGTCCTTCATGCAACAGAGGGCAAGAAATACAAAATGTCACAAATAGCCAAAGAATAGAGATTAGCAGTCTTCAGACTGTGGGTGACTAGATAGGACTCCTACATTAACGTTCCCTCCCCCAGGGCTCAGAGACCATTACAAAAGAGTGGGCAGAAAGATAGTAAGACCCAGGGCGGAGGTCCATGACCATAGGGAAATATAATCCTACAATCCATTGACCCTACTCATGTGAACCTACAACAACAGTGCTAGCATTTTCAAGAACCATGCAAACTCTACCATTCAAAAATGCAGTATGGAACTGGGGAGATGGGCAGCAGAACCCAATCTTGAAATATTGGCAGCTGATATTTATTGGGTGAGGAAGAGCTAATCTTCTTAAAGCAAGGGACTCTTGATAGGCTGAGTTTACCTCATTTGATGAACTTGGATTGAGAAATATCCAGGGACACTAACTTGATACAATAGTTCTTAACACAAACAACAGAGTATATGAATTCCAGGGTCGGGGGTAGGAGACTGAGGGAGGGTGTCAATGAGGAGCTGGGTATAAAAGTAATTAAGATTCATTGAGATGTTCTGTGTCAAATATACCAAAAAAAATCAACAAAAATACAATAAAATATATGCCGTCTATTATATATAATATTTACATATGTTTGTATATATGTATGTAGTATACATTATGAAATAATAAGGAGAAAAAAACAATCTTATAGTCTATAGTTTGTCTCATATGACATATTCAAAAAGTACTAAGTCTAAGGAAGAATATTTTTCTTTAAAAAACAATTCTAAGAATTATATTGATCATTTGTTGTTTGTTTTGACAGTATGAGAACTGTATGAAGCATGTGGCTTATATGACTTATTCCCAGTTATTTCATCATGTGAGTTTTATCACTCTAATTTTATCTATTAAAGAAAGAGATTCAGACATACAGTAAGTACCTTGATTGAGTATGCTTAAACAGAACAAAGCAAAACTATTTTCATTAATATCTTTTGAATGTGCATGCCAGTCTTTTAAAAACATGAACAGTATCTTCTAATGTTGCTAAATCAATAAATTAGAAATGCATTTCCATGACCATCTGAATTAATGCAGTCTTACCTCATTTATTCTGGATTCACAGTCAGGTATTTCCTTCAGCATCTATGCATGGGAAATATGTTTGTATAGATAAGCCTGCCTCCTAAGACTGCAGTGACAGAGATCATTTCTGTGGACTTGAGTTATAAAACCTCATTTATAATTCATTCATTATGCACCAGCAAATGACAACAAAGTTCTCTTTAATCACAGAGAGTATTTATTTAATAATGGACTTCATTTTTATTCCTTAACGTAATTGGAACATAAACAGCATGCTACATTCACAGCTTTGTGAGGATATTTTTTATAGCTGGATGATTTCAGAAACACAAAACTTTATGAGGATTATATTCTTCTTGAAGACAATCATTTGACTATTTACAAATAAATACCAGCTTTGGGATGGTTGAGAAATTTCAGACTGAGTTCTGCTATCTAGCATATACAGACCTTGATTTTCTTCCTCTTTATTCCAAACCTTGGTGCCATATTGAGAACTTATGATTAGACACTAATGCCAGGCCTACAAAGAATTTACTTTCAAATATCCTGCTTTGCTGGCTCAGCAGTTTCAAAGTCTATATATCCCTGCTGTAGGAAACATGTTATCCTAAATGTTCTAGGGATTGATTTTTTTTTCAAATACTTCCAACCTTTTGTTCAGGTGTTATAAAAGTTAAATAGAATCAACAAGAAAGAGCAACTCAAAGAATCCCATTAGTCTCTGTGGCCATTTATCAGGTTTTTATTCACAGTAAGGCGTTTTGCTGACCATTTTTAGTATGTATTTATTTGCCTCCTAAACTTCTTGGTGGCTCTACTTCTTGCATATGATTGACATCCTTTTAGGGAGAGAAAGCTAATGTACCAAAGATAAATAATCTGCCAGTGGTTCTACTTTATGACTTATTTGCCTTACTCCAAATTCAAGTTTTAAACTTTGATAATTTGAGTTTGAAAAATGTACTTTAGACTTTAGTTAATGGCTCATTAAGACATCTTTTCTTTCCAGAAGGTGTTATTATCCCTTTTTGTGCATTAAAATTGTAATTTCACCACTTGAGACATGAAATAATCATAACATAAGCCCCCTTATAAGAGATTTAATTTATTTTTAATCATTGTATACATGTGTTGGCATACCTGTGTGGGGGCATGTACATATTTTTGTGGGTTCCTAGGAAGAACAGAGACATCAAGTCTCTTGTAGATTGCAAATCCCCCAGTGTGAGTCCTGACACCAAACTTGGTTTCTCTGAAAGAGAAGTATATGATCTTAACCAGTGAACCATCTGTCCAATTCTACCTTTATTTCTATTTATTTATTTATTTTTTACTTTTTAAAGAGTAAATATAGAGCCTGGTATTGTGCTGCTATCACATTAGATATAGATATAATTTGTCTGGATTTGTAAAGAATCAAAACAGTAAGGTAAAACATACACTTTTGAGTTATAAACATATAAAAAGCCTTGAAGTCTATTGCCTTGATGTATCAAATTATCACACATGCACATTAATGGAGTTACTATGCAAAGTTGATCTAAAGTTGTTGCATGTAAAGCTCGCTTCATTTTTTTCTGTAAGCAATTTAAAGCATGTCTGAATTTGTGTTAGAAATTAAATTTGTACCAAAGGTGGTTTATTTGGAAGTTTTCTTATCTTGCCACAAATAGGATAGGATGACTCTGCAGATTCAGGCTCCCCCATGGAGTCAATGTGGCTTGCAGACCTCATCATCTGTGCCTAACTTACCATCTGATCTCATAGATTCTCCCAGGATATGTTACAGATTTCTAGAATTTGGGTCCTGAATCTATAACTCTAAAGACTAAGGAATGCTGATTGAGTAGCAAATTGTAAAAACAGTTTCGGGAATCCTTCCCACATCCATGAATATGATCTACTCCTTTCTATAATCCTCATATTCAGCACCCCATATCTGTTTGCCTTCCCATAAATGAAACAAGAAAGGAGAATATGTGAAACAATTTTAGTGACTTATGTGGGAGAGAGTGCTGCTTTTTAGCTCATGCTAAAATTCTTCCTGATTTCTAGTTTATACTGAATTCTACACATTTTTCTCCTTTCTCTCCTTCAATTCCTTTTCCCCTGTGTTCCTTTTCCCACAGTGACACACTGTGTGACTTTACCTTCCCTTTCTAGCTGTTTCTTCTTATCGCCATACAAATGAAAACTAGCCAATACATTAGTCTGTTCTCAATTGTGTAAGCTAGGACTCTATTTGGTGTATCCGAACACGTTTCTTAGAATAATATTAATAAAATATGCCACAGTGCGTGTGCAGAGGATGAACAGACAGCATGCATCACAGCATCAGAGAACACATTTTATAACTCTATGACTGCCTCATTTGTGCTCTTTTCCACAAATAAGCTTTGATTTCAGGTGATGAGATGATCAGCCCTGTGTGTTTGATGATCCTATTTTTTGTTTTACACCTTGAGTGATGTGTGCATAGATACTGATATGAATAGAGACCGAAGATCAAGAAGATGTAAATAGTCCATGCCTTACTCACAAGTAATGTTATAGATGATAGATAGATAGACAGAGAGACAGTAGAGCTAAATAGATGATTTATAGCTAGAAGACAGTGGGCATATCTTTATACTCACTTTGTATCCCAGTGTATCACTTAGTGAGGTTCAGTGCAGACCTATTCCTTGAATGGAAAACCTACATGATATTTTCTGCTTTTGAAGATAATTGGAGACCAAACTTGGAGTCCATCTACTTCTAATTTATTGAAATATATACTTTTTACAATTGGTTCAGACTTTATATCAAATGAGCTCATAAAGTCAATACTCTGGGTATGTACGTGTATATACATTCATGTATGTTAAGAGAAGGAGCGTTCTTTATTTTTAGGGAGTACATATTTATTTATTTATTGGACCACTGACTTATGGCATTGCAACTACCACTAAGCTATATCACCAGCCTTGTTTTTACCTTGTTCTTTGAGGCAAGGGTTCACTAATTTGATAAAGTTGGTCTTTAACTCATTCTATATCCAAAGCAGTCCTTGAACTCAAGATCCATCTGCCATAGTCTCCACTGTGTGAGGTTACAGACCTATACAGCTCAGCCTGTATGGAAATATGTTTTAGATCTTATCTTAGTTACTTTTCCTGTTATTGTGGTAAACTTCTCTGAAAAAAAAAATTAAGTTTGTGGAATAGTCTATTATGGCCAGAATGTCATGGTGACAGAAGATTGCAACTTGTATCTGCAATGGGGAAGCAGAAAGTCTGGTCCTGGTGCTCAGGTCTCTTTCTCCTTACTATGTAGTCAAAGATCTCCACTTAGGAAATGGTGGGTGGGTCTTCCTACCTCGGTCACCAACGAGATGTTTCTTGAGTCTGTAAAGTTTACATTATTAACCATGACAATACCAAAGTCAAAAATTTTAGGTTGGGAAGACCAACATGGACTCTTGATTATGGTGGTAAGCGATTATTGACTCCATGTTTGATTTCCTATTTTGATTACCTATAATCTAAAGACTATACTACCTCATGTGTCTTTGAGAAAACTTGAATATTGACTTCTTCCACATACTATATTGAATTGAAAACTGTTTTTCTATGACATATAAACAGTTACTCTGATTTTATAGAATGGGAATTATTTTCCTTTATAGTGGAAATAGATGAATGGGAATTGACGATTTATTATGCCTAATGAATAATAAATGTGTCCGCCCTTGCTTACCTATTAAAGCATCTTTGTAAATCTTTGTTAGACTCAAAGAATGATCCCTGAGGGCTAGAGTATTTACAGGCAGTAGCTCTAAACATAAAATGTCCATAACAATTGGACATGGATAATCTCATTTTAATTTAAAGAAATTTCCCCCACCCATTTATTTAATTCTGTTGGTAGGTGAAACTTAATGATATCCCAATATTCTGTGAACACTGGGAATTCCAAATTGTCCTCTAAAGAACACAATTTTTAATCTGTCTGTCCTAAATTTCTGACCTGGTAAAATGGAGAAATTGTCGTTTCTTGTCTTTTTTCCATATCTGGTTTTCTTTACAGGGAGGGACAGAGTGAGGTAGTATATATAATCAGGATTGTGGAACTGAGGCACAATACCAGCCCTACTGATGACGTGTTGCACATTTGTGGACTGTACGAGGAGCTTCATAAACATTTATTTCCCCAAGAGGACATAAAACCCCTGTTCACTAAACTGAGCAGCACTGATCTAATTTCATTGCTTGCCATGGAACAATGGGGCTGAGAGGCGATTAAGGTTGTCCAAGCATGATAATTTCTCATGATAAATAGCCAAGGAAAAGGGAGTGCTGTTCAACCTGGAAACTGGAGACAAAGGCTACACAATTGTTGAGCTCTCACAACCTGCAAGGGGCTATCTTACATCAATCTGTACCCTTGCCTATACAGCATTGAAAGAGTCCATGAAAGAACTCTAAGAGCTTGTGCTTGCTTCAGAGCCTCATTTATTTTTATTAAGAGCAGATGGAGGCGGAAGTCCTCTGAGCACTTTATTAGTGTACTACCATTCACTGAATAGCAGCCAGTGGAGCACAGAATGGAGATTTCTTTCCATCTGTTCGTTCGCCTCTCCCTACAGTCTTGCAAGGCAGAATGAGCAATTGCTGCTTGAGTGTCAATGAGCATAATTAAAGGTCTGAAATAGTTTGCCGTCTTAAACTTTCATGTAGATAGACTTTGTAATGCAACTGAGAGTAATTCCTCTTACATCCAAATATGTTTAGGGTGTGCATGTGTGTGTGTGTGTGTTTGACTATCTGGTTTTAAAGAGTCATGATAATGTCTAAATTACTTGAGGCCATGTATATATCTCAAAATAGTGTGCTTTATCTCATTAAATGTTCTTTATCTATTTCAAGGATGTACGTTCACCTCGTGAGCATTTTATAAGCCTGAAATTCTCTGCTAAATCAACTGAATAAAGTGTCTGATGAGTGGAAGATATTTTTCATTTTCAGCATATTTTCTTTTTGTAATTTTTAGACTTTCTGTTCTTACTGACCAACTGAATTTGCACATTTGTATAATAAATATCTTAGAGATAAAACTTAATTTTTCTAGCATAAAAATTTCTTTATTTTCAAAAATTTTGTAGGCAACATACCATAAAGTCATTTTATTGCACAAAGACCAAAGTGTTACTAATGGGAGCTATGCTTCTCATTGAAGACTCAATATCAAATATCTTACAAAACATTAAAAATCTCTCTCTCTAGAGAGATAGATCTAGAGAGTTTTTCTCTCTCTTTAGATAGATAGATCTCAAGAGAATTCTCTAGAAAGATAGATCTAGAGAGAGAGAAATAGAGAGAGGGAGAGAGAGCTAGATGTTTGAATGTATTGCATGACCGTGGGACATACAGTGACTTTTGCATTCATTGATCCTGGGAACTCTCACATGCTAGACCAGCAATCGACCACTGAGCTCTATGTCCAGCAATCTCTACATTTTATTATTAGAGAGCATCTCACTATATTTTCCAGGCAAACAATGAACTCATTCTGAAGTTCAGGCAGGCTTTGAATTTTCTATCTTCCTCCCTCTTCCTGTTAAGTACCTATTTTTTGGGACTGCACCATGAAGCCTGGCTTTACTACAAAAAACATGTGACATAGCATAGGGTCAAGCATCTAAGCTAAATAAGTGAAATTTTAATGCTTAAACTGTAACACCTGGGCTGGAAAGATAGTTCAATCAGTAAATTGCTTTCTTTGCAAACATGAGGACCCGAGTTTGAACCCCAGAACCCAGGTAAATAAAAAGGTTGGTTTAGTAGTATATATTTGGAATCCTAGTGCTGAGGAAGTGGAGATAGGCAAATCCCTGGGCTCTCCTGCCAGCAAGCATGGACCACTTAGCAAGTTCCAGGCTACTGGGGAATGCTATTTCAGGAACAAAATAAAACAAAAACCCAAGATGACAGCTATCCTGCAGAGGGTCTTCACATGCTCTTGGGTGCTCCTACACACACACAAATATGCACACAAACACACAGACACAAGGAAGAAAATTATAACCATAAATGTTACCAAGATCCACATTGAAATGCTATCATTGCCTGTCCAGCTTATATTATGCAAATCTGTCTCTTGTATTGTTTTGTTATTTTATTTTGATACTTATAATACAAGGTCTCCCTGTAGCCTCAGCTGGTCTGGAACTCACTATGTAGAACAGGCTGGACTCAGTCTTACAGAGATCCACCTACCTTATCCTCAAGAGTGCTAGAATTAAAGTACTGTGCTCCCACACCCAACTATGTCTCGTATATTATAATGAATGTGTCCACAAATGGTGGGACTAAATCAGTACACTATGAAAATCTGTACTCTGAAATAATCTTCCTCCCTGTCTTGCATAAACCTTTTTTTTCTGGAGATGTGGCTAAATTATTGTGTATATAGTTGGCCTCAGACATGATAATTTTTCATCCTAATTGGATTAACAGCTTCAGTACTATAAAGAGAGTTAGTATTAGCAACAGTAATTTCAAGCAGGAATTCCAGGTTCCTCCAGGTAGCCATAAACTGTAACTGGATATCAAACAATAGTGTTAATCCTTAAATAGTTAAGGATTATCCCTCTCTTTCTCTAGATAGATAGCTAGATGATGGATAGATAGATAGATACATAGATGATAGGTAGACAGACACACATACACATATATACACATACACTAGGGAGTGAGACAGAGAGAAGTATCACTGTGCAGAAGAAACTATTCTTGTACTTCCTGGGTAAGAAGCTGTGCTTCTCAGGGATCTCACACTATCTTCTACCTTTCTTGGGTGAGACGAAGGAATCCATTTTGATTTTACTACCAGGACCGAGAAAATGGTAAAGACAGGATGGGGGGAAGGGTGCAGTCGGGGGCTAGGGGAAGTTTGTGTACTCTGAGAATTACTCTAAAGCAGCAGATGGTTTCAAGTTTGAGATTGGGGTATTGTTAGAGTAACAGTAAAGGCCATGTGTGCAATTATAGAACATAGGTGAAAGAGGATGAAGGATACCATCACTGCAGTTTTCAGATCAAATTATCTGAGACACAAAATAAAACTTGATCTCTACCATGAAGCCCTTCTGTGCTCATGTTGCTTGAATGCTGTAACTGTTAGTAGTCTTCTCATACCCTGAGAAGACTTCTCTCCTTGTACTTCACCTCTCACAAACATATAATCATCCACCCATTTTCAGAAGTAGATGCCTTGGAACTTACAGTCTCTTCTTTAACTTCTTCAGTTCAATCTAGTCTCTCATGTCCCCTGAATAATTACCTTCCTTTTGACTCCCTCACTCCGGTTCAGTTCTCATCAGTGAGCTTCTAGAATATGTAGCATACTTGTCTTTCCACTAAAGTTTCATTCCTTCTCCCTCCATTCCCAAGGGTGTTCAATATGCTTACAAAGCATCAGTGAACATGGACATATGCTTCTTCAAAAACTCAGCAGCACTCTTCAAATCTTTAATGTGTCCCTCATAGACATCAAATGTCCTTCTCTAGCTGGCCCTTTCCTCCCAAATTCTGCCACTGATTTGTACAAATTTCATGTATATGTCAAATGAAAGGTGTTGACACGCCTGGTAAAAATAGTCTTTTCTTGATGCTTTTGATAGTGCCTGAAATTCTCCTCATTCTATTTTTGTAGGTTTGCTTTCAAGTCCCTTCTCCAGTACCACTGTATCTATCTGTTAAGTAGCTTATTAGAAATGAGTGGGCCTGAAGGTCACTGAGGATGGACTTCTCCCTTATAATCATCAACCCCTTGTATGCCTGTTAACATAATAATTATAAGGAATTTAGAAATATAATAAGTGATCTTCCTTAACATTTGAAAAAACAGGAACTGGAGAGATGGCTCAGTGGTCAAGAGCATTGTCCTCTTCCAGAGCATTCAGGTTTGGTTTCCAACAGCCATTCATAACTACAGTTCCAGGGGATGTGATGACCTCTTCTGGCCTTGATGGACACTTCATGCATGTGGTACACTTATAAAATGCAGGCAAAATATCTATATGCTAAAAAGAAAAATAAATAAAAAGTATTTTAAAACTTGAATTACCATATAAAAGGGTTATTACAAATGTTTTATAAAAGGGAAGTCTATTTCTTCCTTGTGATGGGTGGCTATCTCTACAGATTTATTTTTTATTTTATTCTAATTATTTGGAATCTTCTGCATTTTGTGTGATTTTTGTTCAAAAAATGGGATCTGAATCACTTCTTGAACTTTTCACTAATAATCAGGTAAATTATAAGATTGGAGTTCTTTTTTTGGTCCTGAGTAGAGACTTGACTTTCTGAACTGCCAAAGTGCTCACAAGATTTCTACTTAGGAGGAGGGTGCCTGGTAAAGAACAAAGAGATACCGCTATCCTCTCACTTAAGAGTTAACATAGAGAGTTGACAATGTGAAGGAACCTGTCTATTAAAATAAAAGGACTTTAAGAATTATATGAAGATTACCTAAGCATGTAGGTGGGTCCAATGATCTCTCTGATCATGATGTACTCTCATCCCTTGAGAGACACATGGTCCATTTTTGGACATTGCCCACTCTCAACTTTGACAGTGCTTCATGTGATTCTGTAATTAGCTCTGCCTGTTTTCTACACTACACTCTCCATCTCATCTGAATTCATTTACCATATATCACAAAGACCGGGGAGCCAAGGGAGATGGGGCACAGCAACGTCTCAGCAGTACATCCAGAGTGCTGCGCCGCATCCTTCCTATGAACTACAATTATGATGGACACTGAGTAGCCATCAACTCCTCAGCTACTAAGACTTTGATGGGGTTCAGGAGACACTGCTCTTCAAAATGACTCTTTGAGATCATAGCAGAGGAAGGAAGGCCCGAGTGACTCACCATACAGGAGAGATTCCTGACCTTTCCTTGAAGCAGTTCCCCAAGGTCTTATTTGAAAGATGCCCTTTCTAAAGTCAGAGGAAATGAAAGTCCTTCTCTCTGAAGGATCAGAGATGAGGTGAGGTATCTGAATGAACAAAGACAAACAACTAAGCAAAGCACACTTTGCTAACTTTCCCTAGCTCATATTTTGATTCCAGCCCTTTTGTTGAATTATGCTTTTCCTTTTCCACACCTATCCCATAATATCATCAAATATAGCCTAAAAAAACACATTTTCCTGTTCTTTCTGTAACACTCCCATCTAAGTATATGTAATATCAAGTAAATGTGTATGGCTCTCTGCTGTGAATATACTCTTTCACATTGGATCTGAGCCATGATTTAAGCCCTAGGTCAGTAAATGGTATTCCTTCCCCAGCTCCACAATATAACACTTCCTCTTAACTACTTCTTAGTGCCGCCTTTCTCCCCTGCCCCGTTATCCTTGGCTGAACTGGTCTTTCTTTGGTTCTAGCATATTCCTGTGTGCCCCTCTTCTGTAGCTTTAGTACATTGTAACACAATATGTTGTCTCTATGGCTTTTTCTAGTCAAATGATCACTTATTGATTGCAAGCTCTTGAGCACAGTCTTGCTTAGTTCTCCAGAACCTGCAACAATGCCTGGCATATTGTGAATTCCTTGCTGACTAAATGTGTTGAATAGATACATAAGTGGTAGACATCAGAAAAAAGGAAGGAAGGAAGAATAAAAATGTCACCCAATAAATTTAAATTTCCCAGACGTACTGAAACATTTTAAGGGCCAGGATGTGTTTTCTCTTCTTTCCAGGCTTGAAAAAGGCAGTTTTTCAGTAGTTGTGTGTTTGATTTTTTTTTTTTACTGATTTTTAAGTTTAAAAAGTTTTTTTCATACATTTACTACATTTGTGTGTGTTTACATGGGGGGTCTGTGTTACCACAGTGGGTATGTGAAAGTCAGAGGACAAATTGCACAAGTTGATTATCTTCTTCCACCTTATGGGTTTCAAGGATTGAACTCGAGCCATCAGGCTTGAAAGCAGGTGCCTCCACCAGCTCTGTCAACTCACTGGACCTATTCTGTTGATTTTAATCCTTACCATTTCCTAGGTTTAAAAAACATTCACCAACTACACTTTATCCTTAAATTCTAATGACAAACCATCAAAACTGTATTCTCCAGGGATTCTGAAAAGTCACTGAAGATTGAAACAATGTATTACATGATTTTATTTTAAATCAGCACCCTCTATCTGGCTGCATCCTCCAAGCAAACACAGAAAACTAAAGGAGTTCCATACTTTCCTGGTTGGCTGTCATTAGTATGTAATCTATATCACTGATAAAGGCTCTATGATACTTGACAAACAGTTCCTTGGCCAGCCTTTCGTATATAAAATTATCATGGCAACAGTGGCATTCCAAATTGGTCCATATGTAGTCTGTCTTGTAGGTTTGTACCAAGACTGTAAGTAGCCCATCACCAGGAGGAGACATTTTACTTCATTTGGATTTAAATGCAAGGAACAGTTGAAAGGTCTTTTTTCCTCAAGGATAACCTATTGACATGTAGGAAGGGATGATAAATCAGTTCCTGAAAAGGCTGAGATTGTGGTTCCTGTGAAGAATATTAAATGAGAAAGGCTGAGAAAGAGCTAATATGGTCATTTCAGTTCAAGTGCTATTTTTATGATCATGCAGAATGTAGGAAATATCTTGCACATATATTACTGAATTGTGCAGTCAAAAAGGAACAAGCCAGAAGAAATAGGTGTCCAGAATTCTTATATTGCATGTCATATTTTCAAGACTATAATTTCAAAGATTTCTGTAAATTGTGATCTACCATGTTTAAGAGATATATAATGCATTTTTATTGTTTCATTTGCAATTGGCACTTGTTGGTTCATTCTACAAAGATATACTGAGTATCACAGATACTGAGCTTTTGATTTGAAGTTTCATTGAATCATAACATTATACTATGTTGGAAAGTGATCTATCAAGATTTAGGTAGCTAGTTACATATTATCAGGTGAGAAATTCATTGAGAATCGACCTCTTGCTCATGATCAGCAACTTATAAAACCAGAAACTAAAATTTCACAGCTTTGGTCAGTGTTAGAAAGCATGGCGGCTGAGTCCTATCTCTGGCCCTGCATGGAGACATAGCATTCTAAACTTCCCCAAACTCTAAGATTACCTGAAACAAAGGCTTTCTGGCAAAGAACACAGGCATATTTTGCTTCCAGCCCATAAGAGATCACCCAAATGGGCCAGCCAATTGCTTGGTCAAGAAAATGTTCATTGAGAAGCCGCTTGATTCACAGATTTTAGAATACTTTTATTAAAACTACCTGAAAATTCTGGTTTAAACATTGTCCTTTGACTTCTGTTCATTCTCATCCCATGAGGTGGTTTTCTTTTTAGTGGTCTCTCTTCTCTCACCCAGAGCCCCAGGAGATGTCTTACTCTGCAATGGCCTCTTTGATCATTGCCCAGTCTTACCCTTGAAAGTGTTTCATCTTACTGTGTAATAACCTCTGTCTGTCTTCTACATAATACTGTTTCTCATCCATCATTTAACACAGATCACAAGGAATGGGGAACCTAGATGAGGACAGAGCAATTTTCCATGACTATAATAATTCATTTTATATAGATCGTTAGGATATGTTTTATTTGCAAGTCCTACAACTGCAAAATTCAACATCTCAGGCTTAACCTATTTAAGAATGAATTGCTTTTGAAGACCAGATATACAAAATAATAATCCATGTAATGTTGAATCCAGTATCTGCAATGGTCAGGGGACTGACTATTTTATCTCTAAGACTCCCATTTGCTTTTTACTCTGATGATTTTTCTCTGAGGAAACTTGTAAAAAAGCATGCATTCAACCTAGTGAAAGAGAACAATGGCATGGAGTTGGTTCTGATTGGATTCTTCTTGAGTTATAACCTCGTTTAACCTCCCAACATATGATTTAGAGGGTGGAATATTCTGATGGACCAGATTGAGAATATATCTCTAACTTTCACACCCAGGATTAGCATTAGGTCCATCCAAATCTCATGATTTGAGAAATGAAGAAATGTAAGTCCATAAAACAATGCTAGGTAAAGAAAAGTGTGTGTGTGTGTGTGTGTGTGTGTGTGTGTGTGTGAGTGAAACTAAATATCCGCATTTATTATCTAAGTTTATACATGTTCTTATTTGCTTTACCATTGCTATGACAAAACAACCAACCTGGGGAGAAAGGGTCTATTTCATCTTATAATTCAAAGAAATAGTCCATCTTTGAGGGAAGTCAAGCAGAAACTCAAAGCAAGTATCTAGAGGCAGAAACTGAAGCAGAGGAATGGAGGAATGCTACTTACCTGCTTTCTTTCCCTGGCTTGCTCAGTTATCCTCCAGTGCAATGGAGGATAGGCTCCTACTTTCCATATACATTTATTTATTTAAAATATATTTATATATGTATTTATTATTTATATATTATAATATGTAAAATATTACATATAATATTTTACTGTGGTCTAAAACATTTAGTACATTCATATTTATAATTAAATCAAAATATCAAAATACTAAATATCAAATCACATATGTGTGTATGTGTACATGTATTTCCCTCCTCTCGGAGTATGTTTCACAGCTACCAAACTTCATCTTATTTATTGATTATCCATTACTACTAAGCATACTTAAGTCCCATGAACTATTTCATAGGATCCTCATTTCATAATTCGAGTCTTTAATCCATTATTTCGAATTATTTTGGTGGAAGATTCAAAGGTACCTTACCTGGAATCTGTGTACTATGAAAGGCCTTAAAACTACACAGAGAAAAATGAGAATTTTTATTCTTCGACTCAGGGAAACATAATTTAATAAGGACTCCCCAAAGCTGTATCTCTAACTTCCTGTTTTCCTCTATTATATGTCTCCTCTACATTGGAACTCTCTTGGCATTTTGATTGAAGATTCCATACGTCACTTCCTATGCCTGTTTATAGTTATAAACCTTTGTGTGTTTACACCAGTGTCCTAAGACATGGTATGATACCTGAAGATCAGAAAATAAATTTGCTTCCATTCTAGGCATCCTTATTTAGTGTTTATACTTTATATACAGTATTCATCAAAATTTTATGTGAAGCATAATTCTCTTGTTCCTTTCTAGTTGTCAAAAGACAAAATAAAATTACATCAAATTTAGTTGTAAATCAAATGGACTTTTATTTTCAGTTCATGTACAGCCTCCAGTCTACAAAATACAATTAAAGTTCCCACTGGGCAGTAGGGGAATAATGACTTTAACTTAGGAACAAGGACACGGAAGCACTGATAAGATCAATTGATTAACATCAATTTACTTCATTATTTTGAAGCATACCAGTCTTCCTCATAATGGTGACTCTGTGAGATTAGAATTTTGGGGTTTAGAAAATAAATGTCAGTATGGAGATTTGTTTTCTTAACATTTCAGTTTGATAATGTGGTGTTTGCCATAATACTCCATTTTGGTTTGGTCTGATCCTTTGAGGCCCAGTACAATAGCTTCACCTAGAACAATGGTCACCTGGAATTTTATGCATCAATTAATTCTTATTGAAAATGCGTTTTATGCAGATGTGGATTGGAGATGTATGTTTTCATTATCCCGTTTATTTCCTGAACTATATTCTCCCCCCCTCCCCACGATGGTGATCTCTTTGGAGAATAAGCATTTAAACAAAGCTTCACAAGAACTCTTTAGAACTCTTGTCCTTAACCAGAGGCTCTTGTTCCCCCACTGGGAGTCGTACACATTTTTCATTGTCATAGTGGGAGAATGTGACTGGTATCTGTCAGCCATGGTGGTTTCTGTCCTATAGTGCCTTTGATAACTCCTCAGAACCCAGGAGTTACCTGGCTCATGTGTCAATAGGACTAATACTTAAATGGGTTGTATATTACTCTAAATTTATGTTAATGATAAATTATATAAAACATGCTTTCACCAGGTTTTTCTGGTTTCTTGTTGCTGAAGATATCAGTTTCCATAGTTATATGTTAATTAAATCAGGATAGCCAGACTTAATTTAGGGAAATCCTTAGGATGCCACCCAGTTAATTGATCAGCGGCATACCACCAGCTTAATAAGGCTATGTGCTATTCCATTTTATTCTGTGACAAACCGATTAGTATACTTTAAAATCAAAGTAGTGAACAGAATTAAGGAAAATGTTTTACAGTAAAAGTCTGAGTTTTATCTCTCATCTGAAAACCAAATAAGGCAAGGAAAAAGGAAACCCTGGGTTTTGTTTCTGATTGTTTTAATTTTCTCATGTTCTTTCCACTGAGGATTAGATTTACTGAAGTCAGGCCATACTATTATATCAAAATTTCAATTAGGTTTCCTGAAAGGCTTGTGAAACTGAAGATTGAATCCTAAAATTCATCATTGCTAGTCATGCTTAAGAAATCATTTCTCTCTTTCTAAAAGATATCACACACAGAGATTGTAGGCTACTGTTCTTTAACAGTGAGTGACTAGTAGCTTGTCTATTATTTTATATTTCTCTTAGTGTGCTGTGTCTGGAATTATATTTCCTGGAGAATTTTTGTAAAATAAAGAGACATACTTGATAATTATGAGGAAAGAAGATTATGGAGCATCAGGGAATAAATAAGTCATTCATCTGGACAAGTTTAGGGGAAAAGGAAGACTGATGAAGTCCTCACTAGGGGATGATGACAAGATAGGTATGGGAAGGCCTTTTAAGCTCTCCAGAAAATGGGGAAAGGGAGTGGGGAGAAACTTGGCATTCTCATCAGATTAGAAAGATGTATAGTACCTTGTGAAGTTTGTACCTTTTCACGGTAAAATGCCTACCACCTTGGTTTGATTGTTTCCTTCAAAGTTCACCTTTTGGAAATCTCATCCTCAAATTCATTTCCTAATGGACATGGAGATGGGGCCTTTGGAAGGTGGTTAGGGTTAGATGAGGTCATGAGGGTATGTGGGGAGATAGTGTTAGTTTCTTTATAAGAAGAATAAGAATAGCCTAAGCCAGGGCTTGTGTTCTGTCCCTGCACACAATGTTCTCTATCATGTTTGAATGGAACAGAAAGGCCCCCAGAAGATTCTGCCAACACACTATTGGGCTTCCCAGTCTGCCAACACACTATTGGGCTTCCCAGAACAATACTGGGCCCAGAACTATTAACTGCATAAACTTCTATTCATTAAAACATTTTGGCCTACATTAATCAGTTATAACAACTGAAAATAAACAAAGACTTTAAGAAAGAAACTCCTCCCCTAAGAAAAGTATAGTAATCTTACTCAACAAACTGGACTGCACAGTCTTCAAACATAAAGCACTCTTATGTTTCTCCCAAAGTTCTTCAAATGATTCTTTCAGTTTGATACTCTTTTTTATCTTGAGTTCAAATCTCTGATGAAATTCTGTTTTTCTGTATTTCTTTGAGTTAGAACATTAATCTCATTTCAGTTACTAAAGCATCCAACTTGGAGGAGTAATTTGAATGTTAAGGTAAAGTCAAGTAGCTGTTTTTGATTTACCTCCCTCCCATCTTCACTAGTTCTTACCCAACTCAGGCCTGGACATCTCCCGGTATCAGAGTTTCTGTTTGACTGTTTATCAGTGCTATATTTATATCCAAGCAAGAGATGTAGTAGTTGTTGCAATTTTAATTATTCTAAAGTTAGGACTTTGTAACATTTTCAAACCATCCGTCAAGAAGATATAATTAAATTCATAATATAAAAATAAATATAAATCATATTAATTTGCTAAATGATGCTTATGAATTTATCCCAAGCTTTCTAGTGAGTGGTCTTTATCATATATGAATTAATTTTGCTTGTAAGTTTCCATAAGACTGAGTCTAGTACCTATATTTTCATAAGTATACTCTATTAGTGTCTTTGTTGTGTTTTCTGTTGCTGTGACAAAATACCAGACAAAAGAAACAATGACAGATGGTTTATTTTGGTTCACAGTTTCAGGGTGTATACCCATCACAGCAGAAAAGGTATGCTATCACACCCAAAAGAAAATAGTCACACTATGTCCACATTCAAGAAGCAGAAAGCAAGGGATACTCTTCATGTTCAGCTCAGCTTGCTTTTTCCTCTTTGTTCAAACCCCAGGGATGAAAGAATACCACCTATACTGAGAGTTGGTTTTTCTGTCTCATGTAACCTAAATTGTATACTCTCATATACATGTCTAGATGTTTGTTTCCATGTTGTTTCTAAATTGCATCAAGTTAATAATCAAGATTAACCATTAACATCAGAATTTAATTTTTAGCCTTAAGGATGACTTTAGAGTGGGTGACATAGAAAGCATAATATTTGATTTTTTAAAACTCAATTCTAATTCAAATTCAGTAGATATTCATTTCATTATTGCTACTTGGATAATTTCTGTGTCTTCAGCTTTAGATAATGGATCAAGAGGCATTTTTCATGTTTGTTTTAAAAAGTTGTTGTAGTAAATAAATCATATGTTTTGTCAAACATTTCAAATTACGAACACACTTAAACTGGTACAGAATAAATGGAAAATTTCTCTCAGAACCTTTTCAAAATTACTTCTCTAATTATGTCATGTTCTGCTATCTTTTAACTAAACTGAGTCTAATGTTTAATTTTACACATGTAAAAGGCAAGTTCATTCATTGGCTTCTGAAGGGCCCCATCAGACACGAGCAGCTCAGAAGCACTACATTAGCCAGCACTTACTGAGTGAATATGAATTTTTCCTTCTTCAGCAACTGAAATTAGATTTTAGTTGTGATTACCATGACCTTTTAACTTAATTATATTTGAAAAATAATGTATTGGGGAGAGAGTTAGAAATTATATATTCATTATATGAATTAAATTTAGGACCAATTAAAGAGCAAATCATAGAACAAAGAAGTTAATATTATTAAATCAGCAGTTACATAGAGTCAGGAAAAACGTAGAGATATTAATTTTCAAACTCCATGTCAATTTGAAATAATAATGTCTTCAGAATTTGACAGATTGATGGGATATTAGAGGTCTTTAAGTACATTTTCATTATTTAAAAGAAAGATGAGATGTGGACAAGTGATCGCCTCAAGTGAAAGTGTTATTATCAGACCTGGCACCAGAATCTATCATATTGAAAGTTTATTCATATATTACTATTATATGTATATGTGTGAGGAGGCCAGTTCCTCCTCAGAAAATGCCCACAAACCAGTCTGCCCTGAGAAATCCGTCAACTGAAAATTCCTCTTTCCAGGTGATTCTGAATTTTGCCAAGGTGACAATCAATGCTTACGAGAACACATGTCCTCACTAAAAATCCACCATAAAGCATGGACCACAGCATTTCAAATCTTAGAGAACTCATCACACACTTTACAAGGCCACTATATATTTATTGATTTGTAAAAAATTTTTTGGTCCCAAAACTCTTTTGCCTCTTTAAAGTCACTGAATTTCAAAAAGCTCTCCAAAGAACTTTCATTTATATATATATATATATATATATACAATTTTTCTTTATATCAAAAAGCAATGTCTGTTAGCTATGACCTCACTACTTACTCAGATCACTATAACCCACTGAGTTTCCACGTGATCTGAATGTGGCCTTTTTGAGAACAACTTTTACCAAGTACAATATGTTCAAGCTTTATTCGTGAGTCATCATTTCAATCCTTTAATGCACATAATTTTCTGGCATAAATCTTTTCAGTGCTATTTGTCTACTGGTGAATATTCAAATAATTACTAATTTGTTGTTATGAATGCTGCTACTAAAAGCATTTTATGAGACATTGTGTGGGCATATTTCAGCTTCACTTGGATTCATGCCTACGAATGTAATTATTGGGTCATATGGAAGCTCCATATTTAATCATCTGAGAAATAGTCAGACCATTTCCCACAACTACTGAAACTCTGTAAATTCTAATCAGCAGTGCATGAAGCTGCATATTTCTCCACACTCTGAGCAACAGCTACTGTTACTTAAGCTTTTGATTATACCCGTTCTATTTGTGTCAAGCTGTATCACCTCACAGTCCGATACACATTTCTTCAATAATGAATTAGAGAGAAAATCTTTTCATATACTTACTAAAAATTTGGAGAACTTTTGCTTTGATAATGTGATTTTTGTAATGATTTGAATGAATTTTACATTTCACTTATCTATTTTAGATTCAAGACACCTATGTCAATACCAAAATTTCCACCAGAAAACTCATAGAAATGATCTAATTTTTCAGCAAAGTGGCAGGATACAAAATCAATTTACAAAAAGCATTAACCTTTCTATATCAACAGCATGAAACTGAAGAAAGAGATTTTGGAAACACCTCTTGTTCCAAATAGCCTCAAGAAAATGTCTAGGAATACACCTAACCAAAGATGTTAAATATCTTTACAATGAAACTTAAAATATGTGAAGAAAGAGATTTAAGAAGGCTCTAGAAGATGAAAGACCTCCCATCGGCATGGATTGGCAGAACTATTTTAAAAATGATCATCTTACCAAAAGGAAGGACTTTATAAATTAGATTATATATGCTTAGTAATTAAAGCTACCAAGTCACAAATGTAACCTCATTTAAAAAGTCTGTGGAAATATTTTAGTGACTATTTTAAATACTTTTCTGTCAAGTCCAACATACGTATTCATTCACAAGCAATCTCTATTAACTGCTTTTATTCCCATGGTGTATATATCACACAGTTTTTAAAAGATATTCAACTATTTATTCATTGTGTGTGTGTGTGTGTGCGCGTGTGTGTGTGTGTGTGTGTGTGTGTGTGTATACAAAGCATGTGCAGAATGCCTGAGGCCAACTTGTAGGAGTTTGTTTTCTCCTTCCAGAATGTTGGTCCATTCCAGAATGTTGAGTCTCTCACCTGTCACCAGTCATAGTTTCTTAATCTCCATATGACTTGCAGCTTTTGTTTACAGTTGGTCATTGCAGGTAATACATTGTATAAACTCTGAGTATTGCTCCTCACCAAACTAGCACCTATTATTATTGTTTTTCCCTTTCTTTGGGGACTCACTCTGCAATTCCTTAACATATTCTGTCCTGCATCCTACCCCACCCCGAAAATGTCTAGTCTCTAGTGCTGTCCTTCAGGCAGGAGTTGCTCGGGGTGTAGCAGACATCAGCTTGGTACTACTATGTGTGTATTTCTTCCCGTCTTGCAGAACACAAGTAGCTGATAGACTCCAATAATTACTGTGATATTCAATAATTCCCAGACCGAATCTAAATGTGGTTCCTCCAAATATCTAGCTTTATAGTTGGATTTTATTTTCCGTTGTCATAAGTACCTTGAAATTATGATTTCCCCATTCTCTGCTGCAAAATTACTGACCTGGAGCCTGCATCCCTTACATCTACTTGAGCCTTTCGATTTGCTTTCTACCACAAATTCCTCTGTTCTTGAGAGTGTCCTATCTTTTTTTTTTAGTATGTTTTTGTAAATTTTTTGTTGAAACTTCGGGTATTTCATACAGAACATCTTAATCATCTTTATACGCCTTACCCCCTGGCACCCTCTTAGAGTCCCCCACTGGAATTTGTGCATTCTGTTATTTGTGTTAAGGATTATCGAGTCAGTTTGGTGTCGCCAGACAACCATCAGTGTAGGTTCATCCACTGAGACCTAGTCAGTCTATCTAGAGTCCCAAGCTTTAAGATCAGCTCTTCCTAACGTAGTAGTACTCAGCTGCCAATAGATCTTCACTTAAGATTGGGGCCTACTGTCCATTTCCACAGTTCTGTGCTGGGTTTTGTCTGCTTGAGTTTGCACGGGTCTTATGCAAGCTGAAACTACTACTGTAGGTTCATATGCGCAAGGTCCCAGGAGCCTGTAGGACTTTTATTTCCATATGGTTGTATACCTCCTCTCGTGCCTCTTCCAAAATAGTTCCTGAGCTCTAAGTGGAATTTAATATAGGGAGTCCTGTTCAAGGACCTACACTCTGCAAAATCTTATTCTCTATGGCCATTTGTGTCCTTTTGTGTTCATGGCCCTCAGTTTCATGATGGAGCTTGCTTGCTTCATTAGTATACTCTCTACTCCTTGTTCCACTGTGTTCCATGAACTTTAGGTGTAGAGGTTGCATTTTAGATGTGTCACTTACACTCAGTAAATTAAAAGACAATCTCTGTGTATGACCAGTTCTGGAACTCTGTAATAATTAATCTCTGTCCATTGCAAAAGAAGCTTCCTTGGTGAGTGGTGACTGAAATACTTGTCTGTAAATGTAAGGATCCATATTTTGAACATAGTAAGAAATTAAATTTGTGTAGGGATGTGAGAGCTATGGGGTTTTCTCTAAGACCTATCACCTCTTTCAGCCAAATGTATTTGGCTATATTTACAACACCATACATGAGTTTCTCCTATTGAGTGGGTTCTAAGTCCAAATAGGTAACTGCTGATTACCCCCAAGATAAAAGTGCCACTACTGCACCAATGTTGTTTGCTGTGCTGGTCATTGTTATGGTTATTAGGTCTTAAAGGTGGGATTCTCTCTTAGCAACTTGCATAGTGTTCTCCAAAACTATGAGAACTACATTCCAGAGTAGGTGCCTTCTAAGTTCCAGCTCCATTGCTCAAAATCCTATCTCCAAGTATGACCTGTCTTCAACAATAGGGTCTTACCTTCAAGGTCTGGGAGGCGATCAAGGGCTGTGGCAATAGCAGATATAATTTGGGGAGTATCTTGGACTACCCTGGCCAACAACTCAAAGGGAGTTTTCTCCTGTCTGGCACTGTTTCTTGTTATGTAGCCTTCATTTTTACACATGGACTCATGTAGAGATATTGTTTGTGCAATTTTTCAGTAGGTTTTTGGACTAATACAATACCCTCTGGTTGGTTTATATATACTAGTTAAGCATTATTTATCTCTCTTCTCTCCCCACCTGTCTGCGTCCCTATCTTTAAACCTTTCCTGTGTATGTTTCAAATTAAGTCAGTTCTTTTATAAAGAGACAGGAAGCTATTTTATTTTAAAGATTACTCCGTTCCTCTATTCTTACCTCAGGCAATATCTCTGAACCAGTATATTATATCTGAAAATGTGGACAATACCAAGTTTTACACTAATATCCATGCAAGAGGTGATCAGAGAAGTCAGTGGGAGTGTTGAAGGGCTCCAGAGGCTGAAGTTCTCTCAGTTTGCCTCTTTGGTTCTAGAACTCTCTGCCTCAGTTGCTTGAGGAAGGGTCTTCAATTGTCAGTTCTGCTGTGTGCAAGATAAAGTTTTCATTCCAGAAATGAGCATAGAAGAAGAGATTTACCCGCCTCTTCTTCAGTGCCTCATGGGAGGTAGCCTAAGCAACAGTATGTAGGGGCAGGATGCAAGGATCTGGAGTTTTTCACTTCTCAGGATGGTAATCCTATGCCCAAGCATTATGAGGGAAAGGAGCTGTGTTCACAGTGCTGGATGGAAAATTCCAGTGTTGAGATCCCTTCTCCCTGAGCTGGAGCCCTGGGGAGGAACAACAGGGGAGAGTACGCCTGATTCAGATACACAGATATGGTGTATAAACATACCAACTTTTCATAAATTTTCTTCAGTAGATTATTAGTTCTATGGTCCTTGCCCTTAGGACCATTCACAAAGGTGGTTTTGCTGTTGTGTTTTTAAAATAATTTCCTTTATTTTCACAGAGATACAGATAAAACTTCACATCATCATTGCTTCTATTTATTTTAGTTCTTACCTCAGAGTCAAGTAGAATAAACACAGAAATATATAAACCCATGTTCTTTTAGCTGTCAGGGTGGAGATGAAGTCATTTGTCATGTTCTATAATTCCACTTTCCAAATTACAGATCCACTGTCTTCTACTGGGATAATAGGACTGAAGAAGACAGAAAACATCTTGGTACTATTATACAAAAACTCTTGACCTTCCAGACCCTCTGGGTATACCTGAGGAAGCCATCAAGCTACACCATACCATCAGAACACCTGGTCTAGTTGTTTTCCTGTGAAATATGTATTATATTGAAACATCTAGGACATTGTTGACAATGGCCGAGAGTCAGATCTCCTGATTCTATTTTTCAGACCATTCTAACAGCACACTCTGTTGCATTATTTGTATATTTATTAATTCTATTAATGCAGTGTTGAAATAAACATAGTCCATTTTAACTAGGGCTCACAGAAATCAATGTATATGTAACAAATATGAGAGTTACAAAATAAAGGCAGGAGAGATGGCTCTTTGGGTAAAACTGCTGGTAGCATGAACTTGAAGACCTGAGTTTGATCCCTGAAACCCAGGTAAAGGTAGAAGTTGAGACCAACTCGAGGAAGCTGTCCTCTGGCTTCTGCACATGCACCAACAGACACACATACAAAACCTGACACATGTATGACTGCACACACATACAAATATTAAATAAAATAAAAAGAGGTACTTTAAAAATTAGATAAAATTCTTTTGAAAATAGTGGGCACACACACAAGTCTGTTTCGGTGATGTACATAGTACATTTCAGTTCAACATGATCCATTGAGGTATGAGATGATGTTCTAACAAGATTAATGGAGCTAGGAAATTCAAAGTCATCTGGTGACATTGTAGTTATGATAATATTTTAGTTTGACACATTTCTGATGTTTGTGATGATGTTGTATCAACAAAGGTACTGCAACTATAGCTTATAGAACACAGAATTATGCATATTATAAAGGTACTTAATACTGATGAACTATGTTATTATTTATGTACTATTATTCTATGTATTCTATCATTTATTTCCTAGTTTGCTTCTACTTGAACCAAATTTAATGCAAAAACATATGTTGTGTTATGTAAGCAAAATCTCACACATTTCCTGAGGACTGTTATCATTTAATCTGTTGGAGGACTTTTCCTATTGCAACTCAAAGAAATATCAGTTAGCCCAGATAGGGCACTGAAAAAGAACCAAAAAATTTCTGTCAAGCCTAGCTAGGTGAACCAGGGCATTTGCTGAAATTACTTACAGGAGTAGGGATGAGTTAGCAGCATCACTGAAACCTCTCCCAGGGTGGATGGGAGCTCATAAGGCTCCCTGAACCACTTACAAGCAGCTTCACTGAAGACTCTTCTCTTTCCTAGAGATCATTTAATGCTTATATCACCTTAGCCAGTGATCTCATGATGTGTAAGTTTCTCTAATTCATCCAAAGGGACTGCTTCAATTCAGAAAAAAGTAACTGTAAAACAGCATCATTTTCTCTTGTGCTTTAGTATCATACTGTTTTGCTCCTCTTGGTCCTAATTATAATATTCTATACTAAATGTCTATATTATTATCTCAATGGAGTAGGTAGTAGAGTGCATATTCTAGATTTGTGTGAGTACATTACAGTGTTATCATAATAATGATGATGCTCAACAGCAAGCCATCATCATTAGGCAACATATGACTACTTGTGCATATACAAATGTATAGGTGCATCATATATATATATATGTATATGATCAATAATGTGTGTATGTGAGTGCAGTTTCATAGTCTGGCTTAAGAATCATCAAAATAGCATATTATTTGAACATCTATAGTAGATTAAAGAGTCACTAAATCAATTATTTTTTGATACACTAAGGAGAAAAAGAATTTTAACATAGTAGTATGTTCAATAACCTTGACATTCAAAAATGAATCTCAGTCATGAAAACAGACTTTAATTTTCAATGAAAACATAGCAGAATTATTTATGTTGAGAGACTAGGACAAAAGGACACTTGAAAACTGAAGGTATCTCTCTGAAATGGATCAAGCCTGTTCTAGGCATTAATTTGTATGCAGAGCATGAGTTTATCAAGGAGAACAGCTCTCCAAGCCAGTATGTATTACTTAATGGCCAAACACTTTGGATCTACAGAAACTTCAGAGCTGAGAAATTAGCAACTCAGGGGACTATGATGCAGAGAGAATGTTAATTTATGATTCTGGAAAAAAGAACTAGCAAGGGAGAAGAAAGAATGAACTGAGAGACCATTAACCTGGATTCTTGCCTGTCAAAAAGTGACAGAAAGACGGGGTGCCAAATACTCTTTTTACTTTCCAGAATGACTAGATTAAGAAGCATTAGATCACCCTTAATAGGCTGAAGAAAAGGTAATGTTTTTTGATAAGAAGACACATATAACTAAATTGTGAACTGAAGTAGAAATGACTACTTAGCCAGGCTCAGGATCCAGAGCTCCTCAAAATAGAAAATTTGGATGATATATATTATATGTAAAGATACACATGCAAAGAGCTATAAATATAGAGTCAGTGCTGGATGATCATGAGTTGTGAGATGCTATTTGGAAAAATATGATCCGTAGTATTTTCTAACATCTGTGTAAGTGGGTGTATATGTGTGCACACATGTGCTATTGTTACTAATAAAATAGAGGGAATTTAGAAAAATGACCCTCAAAATTTAATGGTGCTTTGAAAATAACTGAGAAATGGAAGTCAAGAGACAAAAGTTCATTACCACGATAGGATTTTATGTAGCATGTCAAGTCATTTTGTTTATTACTTTGATGTCAGGTATAAGAGAAAAGATATTTTAGTCCACTTAGCTTTCCACATGAACGTAGCCTCAGGAACATAATGCCCATGTAAAACAATTATGTAGACTGATAAACATTTGGTGTATATTAGCAAAGCTGTGTAGTCAGGACACATTATGAGAATAAACAACACAGAATTTATGCTGTTTAAATGGAATTATTCTAGAGTTTGTCATTAAGGAGCATAGGTACATATTTTTAAGGTAATTGCATTCTTGTGCTTTCCTGAAAGTTACCAAAATCTTAGCAAAATCCAGTATTTAACTAGTAATAGGATTTATAAGGAAATGTATTTGTAGACTTATTGAATATGGGTGAGTGTTCCTGTAATATGGAGAAGCCCACAAGATGTCTTAAAATCAATAGAAGTTTTCTTATTCTTTCCATTCATAGGAATGGAGGACTTAAACAGGAACTTTCAAGCAACCTTTGCTAAAAATCATTGACTCCTCACCAAGGCCCACAAGTTAACTAAAGGCAGGAAGTAGCCCTGGCACTTCTACCTTCATTTTGTGTCTGAGTTTTGGCTGCATAACCTTCCTCTTGAGTCACCTTGTAGTCTAACAAGAAATCCTTGGTGGCAGAGCTGCCCCATCCCCACCCAGATGAGGACAGCTACCCATGAGATGAGACTTCCCCATCAGCAATCAATAGATTAATAACTAAACTAATTGGATCATCTTGTCAAATGAACTACCTTGCAGGTTTGGAGCTGAGACAGTGATGGAAAGGCCACAATTTAACAGACTGATTAATTATGTGTATTTCTTTTGTCCGCTGTTTAAACCTAAACTTCATTTCTGTATCAAAGCGATAGAACTGGTGTAGTTCACCCTTTTGTTTATTTTCCCAATATGGCCATGTTAAATAAATCTCTCTTTGCTTTTCAACTCTACTCTTCTCTGTTGTTGATGTACTGGGAACATACTACAAAGCCTAGCCTTTTAAGACTGCGGGAGTGTGGCTTCTATCTTCAAACAGGTGTCACAGAACTTTGGAATAGGTATCTTGTGACTTACAACAGAGAGAGAACTGAGTTTCTGATGGTTGGTTGGGACAGTATTCTGTGTTCTCTGAACCTTTATTTACTCATTCATTCATTCATTCACACCTCTTTTTATTCAGCACATAGGCAAGCATAAGGAAACGTGGAATGGTGACACAGCAGCTATCCGTTACTCATTAATGGAGACTAGCTAAAAGAATTGGCCTAGGATTCTCAGAGGAAAGAGTGACTAACTTCCTGCAGTTGAAGAATATGATCTTGGGCTATAACACAGCACAGGGAACATCTCAATTGTCAGTTGAGAGATGCACAAAAAATTTCACACACCGTGGAATGAAAGCGTCTCTCAATGGGAAGAGGGCAAAATGAAGAATGGCTATGGAAATAAAGCACATGCATTTTCCTGGGAATGCAAACTTCATGTAGAGTCTCTTGACTCTAAAACAGATTGCGCGCATCAGGCAACCATCAGTCACAGCCTACCCAGCTCCCTGGAAGCTTATCTTCCTATTTCGGCATTCAGCCAAATTCTATACAGCTCAGGCAACAAGCCTGCCTATTACTTTTGAATGTGTCATTTGAGCTCTCATCAGTACTGCTTCCTGTAGTATCCTCCTTACAACTGTTTTAGCTCTAGAGAATGCTGGGCTTATGTGACAAAAATAACCAAAGGCTAAATGAATAGACAATTTCCTTTGGATACTAGGAAATTCTTGACTATCTGCCAAATTTTCATTTCATTTTCCTTGATAACTTGTGAACTTCTCTTTTGTTCTTGTCAGAAGTGATCTAAACTCTGAGCTAAAATTTCAGGCATAGATTTTTTTTGTCCTCAAAGTATTTCTTTCCTTTGACAATCTGTGTCTTCTCCTACAAGACTGTCTGAGGAGCTATTCTTGTAATGCACAATCCCATTATAAATAGATCTAAGTTTACACTGTGTTGTCCTGTGATATCTCAAAAAGCAATGTAATCACTGAGATATTTTTCTGACAGTCAGTATCAAATATCTTCTATGCATGGTTTTTCAATTTTCACTATACCCTTAGGTGGTGGTCTCATTTTCTAAACAGGAAACCAAGCATTAGAGAGCTCCCATGGGAGGGTGTTCTCTGAGGCCACAGAACTATTTAATATCAAATCAAATTTAAATAACAAAGCCTTTGATATCATGGGTCCACTATGATATATTGTACACATTGCATTTTCTACAAGGAAAAGAAGAGTAGAAGGGAGAATAAAATAGAAACACAAGGAGGAAGAGGACAAGGGAGAGAGAGTAAGAGAAAAGGAAGAGAGAAACTGGGGGAGGTGTGGAAAAGGGAGAGAAGGAAAACACAGAGGCAAGAAGAAAGCAGAGAGGGAGGAAAGGAAGAAAACAGGTAGGGATGGGAGAATGGTGGAAAGAAAGGAGGACAGAAAAGGGAGGGAGGGGCAAATGGACAGAGAGGAAGAGGAGGTGGGAAGGAGGTGATAGACCGGTGAACCAGGTGGAAAGGTCACAGAGAACTAGATGGAAGAGGGAGGAAGGAAGAGAGCAGAAAAGAGTGGAGAAAGTGGAGAAAGCAGTAGGAACAATGCAATGACATGAAAACTGTGTGCCAGTTCTGCTTCCTTAAAAAGAAAAGCAGCATGTTCTTTGAGCTCATGAGAGGTGGCGCAGGCCAAGATTCATTGCTGACTCTGAATTCCTGGAGCCCGAGTTCACATTCCGATTTATAAATTTTGTGAGAAGTCTGGCAAATTACCTAATCCCATATGCGGACCTGAAGGCGATAATCTCTCAGAGATTGTCGTCAGAATTAGATAAGATAATGTAAATAAAGCAGGTTCGGCATTCCCTGGCATTTGCTAAATGATAAAATAAATGTAAGCTCTTACCATTTCATATATGTTTATAAAGAGAAAGTGCCTTTTCTGTTTAGAAGCAGAGGGAATGAATATTGAAAATTTCATTTACATTTGTGTTTGACGAATTATTTTAAATCTCAAACAAGAGGAGAATGGTAATATCTGTGTTCAGCTACCCAGCTGGCATTCTTTTAGGTGGTTCTTTGTGTGGTCCTTGAAAACCTTTGCAAAGTAAGCAGACTTTGTTCAAGGTCTGTCTTATATTTTAAGAATGTTTTGTTTTACTTTTCCTTTTAAGTCACATGACTGAAAGACATCTAAAGATGCTTGTTTTTTTCAATATAAGGACTCAGATTTTGAACATGGGAAGTTCTGTTCCTACTTCAGGATGAAATTGTGGTACAAGGAAGACATGCTAAGAGGTGATTGGGAAATTCGTGGTTCCTAGTACATTACACAAGAAAATGAAAACCTGCAAGAATTATTCGGCCATCTGATCACTTTTAAATGCACCAGATACCATTGTTGTCCGCCTCTGTGCCGTGATGCTTCATTCAGGTTCATTATTATCTGAGACAGTGTTTTAATTGATCATTGACTTAATGCCCTGTAAGCATTGGATGACAATGGATAAGGCTGGGTAGAACAAAATGAAGGGCACAGAAACTGAGCAGTGTCAACCATAGAGGAAATAATAATGATTGCTTATGTGAAACCTGCTAGGAAACTAGTGATTCCTTGGGCTGAGGGTGTTGTCTAGGCTAGCAGCTCATGAAGTATCAACACAACAGGAAGGTTATCTGAATAAATAGCCTTTATTTGTCTCATCCTATTGAAAGATATCTTAGGAAAAGGAAAGGAAGATTACAGTTCCATGACCACACTTAACTGTGTGACACTATGAGTACATATGGCCTTGTATAGAGACCTACATGTCTAAGTGTGTGTGCAGATCATATTGAACACAGTGCTCATGCTCTATCAGCAAATCTATTTGTTATAAACTTTTTATTTTTAAAACTTGTGTTGAGCTGGGGCTGGGATTCCCCACTGACATTTATTCTCATAAATTTTATATATAAAATCAAAGAAAAGAGATGATAAATTTGAGTGGGAGCAGAGGGGAAGAGAATGAGTTGGAGGGGGAGAGGGATGTTATAAATGGTGTAAATACAATAGTCATGTATGAAAATTCTCAAAAAAATAAAACGTATTTTTGTTTGATTTTTGTCCATCATTTTTTGACAGGGTCTTATAGTCTCAGTCAACATGGAAGTCTTGATATAAACCAATGTGGTCTTGATCTCACAGAGATCCACCTGCCTCTGCCTCCTGAGGGCTTAGATTGAGGGCATGCTACCACACCCCTGGGAAATGCATGTAAGGTGTCTGGACATTAGTGCATGTGTATCTGGGGACTGTATGTATGGCAAGGAGCACAGTCTCAGACAGGAGAGACCTTCCTTCAAGTGGTTAGTAAGAGAAGTCCAAGGGACTCACAAAATAACAGGCTATTGCTGGACCTCAAAGATAAGTTCTCCCAGAACTCAAAGATAAGACCCTACTGCTGAAGACAGACATATTTCCAACATAGGACTTGGAACAATGGAGCATGAGGTAACCTGAAGTCTTCTACCTGCAGTCTATCTCTCATAGTTCTAGAGGATGCTATGCAAACTGCTAAGGGAGAAAATCGGTCAGTGGTCCAAGTCAGCCCCAAAGCCTAATAACCACATTGACTGACACAGCAAACTACCTCTATTTGTGCAGTAGTAGCACTGTCATCAGGTAATCAACAACTATCTAACTGGACTTAAAGCTCTCTTGGTGGGAATGAACTCATGGGTAGCCTTAAAGAGGTAGTTGGTCAGTCTGTTAGGGCTCCTTTCCTGTGACTGGGATGAAAGTCCATATAGAAGTGGCTTCATGTAGCATTCTACTTTGTTTTGACATCTCCACTTTCTGTCTTGTGAGAATGAAGAAGTAGAGAGTCATCACACACCACATGCTAGCTCCATGACCTTGGATATCCCAAAATCTGTAACTACGAGAACTCTTCTTTATGAATTACACTAAGATATCCTATTATAGGTAGACAGAGAGAGCCCAGAAAGTAATGTATAGACATTATGGGTGGTACATTTAGCAGCCCTTCCTGGCTCCATGCATGTGGTTTTCCTTTCTCTGACTCCTTTTCAAGGCTGCCAAGGTATACAACTGGGACCCAATCATAGCTTTTCTCTGAACTTTTTGACATCTGAACTAATGACTGATCAATTGAATGACTGATCAATTGTGGTGTTTCCTAATACTATCATGTTTACCCTTAGTTGAACCAGAAAAACAATTGAATTGGAAGGTGAGTTAAAACAGAATCCATCAAAGACTAATACCATACCATACAAAACAAAAGAGAATGATGAATTAGATAAACCATTTTAAAAATCTGCATTGTTTATCTTAGCTGTATCATCAAATTGAATTGTCTTAATAATAGCCACGTGAAAGGCACCTGTCAGATTCTTTCATTGTTTATCACAGAGAAGACTGGTTTATATGTGATAGACATGATTCTGCTTTCCATAATTTATCCCATTCGGGGATCAATATGATGCTCTCAGGCTTGACCATAGAAGCTCCTGTTTGCAGTGGATGATGGTTAGTGCATTGGTTAGTAACTAGTTAAAATGCTGAGAATAAGTGGCTGATGCATATTCAGACCTAACCAGCACATCTACACCCTCTCCAAGGCTCAGGGAGCATCATGCAAGAAGGGGCAGAAAGAAGGAAAGAACCAGAAGGTAGGGAAATGTGCCATAAAAGATTGACTTCTAGACATACCATGATTATTGCACCCATAGTTGAATTAACAGCAGTTATGATTACCTACAGAAGACCTGCCCAAGGTTGTACCATTCAACATTCCATCAAGGATGGATGCATGACTAGCAATTAGCATTAAATGATTGCTGGAGGAGGGGAGTCATTTTCTTTAGTTGTATAGACACTGTGTAGTTGCCCATGTTCCAGTAAATAACCTCCCACTAGTGGCTCTTTACATTTGGCACATACCTTACAGCTTAGAAGCATCTTACCTATATATGATTATGTAAATCATTCCTTACAAGATAGATAAGCAATTATAAATAACCTCACAGTTTCTAAAGATTCAGTCTGCCATCCAAACCCAGATTTTCTTGCTCAAGACCTCACTGTATTCTCTTTATTAAGTTGCCTAGCCACACCCCAATTGAAGGACTCTTCTGCATCCTTTGCTTAAAACTCTGTAAGTCATGTGGGCCATTATTCTTTCCCTTCTTTTTATTTATTTTTCTTTGTTGCTATGATTTTATAGATCTTGTCCCATTCCAATTTACCTTTGTGAAATTATTATTACAAATATTCCACTGTCTTGCTTATTGGCTATTTTAAATGTGTGCATTAACAGGTTGTATTTATTCATGCTGGGCATAATAGCTCACACCATTAATCCCAGCAGTTGGGAGAGGAGAGAGAGGCAGGCAGATCTCCGTGAGACTGAGGCCAGCCTGGTCTGTGTAGTGAGTTCCATGTCAGTCGGGGCTTAAGGGAGACCCTGTCTCAAAAAAAAAAAATCAAAAACAAAAACAAAAATCAAACAAAACATCAAAAAAAAAAGGTGACATTTGTGAATAATAAAGACTACTGATCTGGCCACAGGTGGGTGAGTGTTCTCATCTCTACCTTTTGACCTTAAAGTCAATGTCATGGTTTAAAAGGAACTGAGAAAATATTCCTTCATATCTCTTTCCTCATTTTACCATAAACTGCTAATAATAAAAATGAAGGGGATTGGGCTTCCTAGGCTTATACAGTTCCAACTGTCTATGAGGCAAAAGAAAAATTGGATAATTGCCTTTCAAACAAGTGCTCTTTAGAACAGTTGACATGATTATATAGCTAAGACATAGGCAAAGTTCTTAATATGGATCTTTTTATTCCTTCATCTTATTTTCATCTTGTTGTTTGATTTTTACTTTAATTAACATTCCAATTTGCTTGTAAGTTTTTCCTGTGGTCATTGAATTGCTCTATTTTCTCTTCTTTCTGTTTATCAACCCTCTTCTTCTGTTCGTTACACCTGTGAATGCATGCCTGGGTGCTCTTTGAGTGTTAGTATAGAATTTTAGGGGCAAAATAAAATAAATAAACAGGGACATATCAAGCACCAATTCATCACATCCCACATTGAAGGCAATGAGGCTGCTTCGAAAATCAGTGCCCAGACTGCCTTAACTTCACAGGTCATTTCACAGCCGGAGAAGTAAATCCTCCAGCAATCAATCTTTTGATGACAAGAGATGCATCTTATATTTCAATAATATCCCAAGAAGCTGCAACTGTATAGCTCCCTGAGAGAGAGAGAGCTTAAAACTTCCCCTCCCATTAACCCAGAGAATTCATTCACACTGCACATTGCTGCTCCCAGTGAAAAACAGATTATTCTGTAATTAAGATTTTGATTGTTACATTCATCAACAATGAAAAATATATCGGAGTTTAGGGGGTAAGCACTCTACTTGAGTGATGCAGACAGTGTTCTTCTGATGAAGGAAAAACCAAAGAAAAGAACATCTGCTGCTGGGAAACTTGCCCTTCAAACTTTTATTTTTTACTTTTCATGTAATTAAAATTTTTGAAGATGTCAGAATACTTAAGAGTGCTGAAACTTTGAAGGGCACCTTCTCACTGTCTTTTTCTTTCTGATGATTACTGTATTAACACAAGCAAACCCAGGAACCCAGAGACACTGCAAATATGGGTTGAGGTGTTGAGAGAAGTTTCATTTAATCTCTTTGTGCAAGGCTCTCAGAAATACTTTGTTTTTCATTTTATGAGGTCTACTTCACTCTGATGGCAATATGTTGTAAAACTATTAGAAGACTACAAAGTACTAATCCACTTGAAGTTTCATGACCAAATTCTTATGAATATTACAGAAAATGAAATCTGGAAAAGGGAAAAATATCAGATCAGATAGTACCACTTATCTAATGGCATGCATTCTGGGACTACATTTTTTCACCATAACTAATCAATATTACAATAAATTTCAAAATATTTATGACAAACACAAAAATAGGATTTATATGGTCATTTCAATAAATGTAGAAAAAACTTGATGAAACAACACAAATTCATGATAAAAATCTCAGCAGTACTTTGGATATTGCCCAGTGGCATACATGAGGCTCTAAGCTCTATCTCTACATTGGTAAAAAAATTGAAATTCATCCAGGCACACACCTGTGAATTCCATCACTTGGGTAGTAGAGGTAACAGTATCATCCCTGGTTACAAGCTAATGACTTAGTGTGAGACCAAGGAAGGTACATCAGATTCTCTCTCTCTCTCTCATCTCTGTATATATATATATATATATATATATTTGTACATAATGCTTATCAAGTTAAGAATAATGTAATTTTAATATGATAGGCATGTATTTTTACAATTGATAATATAATTACTTTTATTTTAATTATACAAACTGATAGATCTACTGTAATAATTCAGTGCTTTGAAACTGAACAATAATATTCTCCTTGACATTTGTTTTTCATGGATGCAATTAAAAGCCTTTTGTGCAGATCACACTTAACATTATCACAAATACGATTGGATAAAAATTGGAAAAGTATGTGATTTGTTTTTCTGCTGCTATTCTCCCACTTTTTTCTGTTTGTTTTGTGACAATAGGTGTCATCATTCAATCTTCAGTTGAGATGTTTGGTCTCTAATATGAAAATGTGAGAGGGTGATTTAAGTCATTCTGTCTGTGTTGTGGCAAGAGAAAAATGAATGGCTTCATATTACACATTTGTGATAACTCTCTGTCTTTGTTACATTTCCATTGCTGTGATAAAATACCCTGACAACAGCAACTGAAGGAAGGATGGATTTATTTCAAAATCGAGGCAGCAGGAGCTTGAAGCACCAGGTCATCTTCTGTCTGCATTCAGAAGAAGAGAGCAATAAATGAATGTGTCCTAGTGCTCAGCGTACTTTCTCCATTTTTAGATGGTCCAAGATACCAATCACGGAATGATTGCACCCATGGTGGTTGTTCAGTTAGCACAGTAAATATAATCCCCACAGACATACCCAGAGGCCCACCCCCCAGGTGATTTTAGATTCTGTCAAGCTGACTACACAACCTTCACACTTTCCAACTGAATCTAACAAACAGGAAGAATATGTATTCTGCTATGGTAGTAGTGAATGCTCTTTGTGGTATGGGAACCATGCTGGAGTAAGGAACACTGTACCCAAGTAGGAGCAAAGCATGCAGACCCGTGAATGGACCTGCCTTACTTACCTACATTTACTCTCAAAAACCACATGCTGGAGGATGTAATCCCCTAGTTCCTTTTGTGCCAGTCAATTCCATTCTCAGTTATAAATGCATCGTAAACAAAGCCTTTATTTATATAAACTTCAATAGGTGTTCCTTCTTCTTCAAAGTGGTGGTAATTCACAAAGTAGGAACAATGTAATCTCACGATTTTTCCCTTAAGGAATGACTGCTTGAAAACTCTGATCTGTGAATGGTGGCTTGAACAGTTGGAAAAGACCATGCCACCAAATCAAAACCTTGTCAGGATTAGGAATGTCTACTACAAAGAGAACCAAATCCAAAATCACTTCTGAATCTCATTAGCATTCCTATAAAATTATCTGCAAAGCATTAGATGGTTGTTGACAAGATATGGTGTGGGCAAGCAAGGGGGATTGTAAATCTCCTCAGATAAATGAGGCAGGAAGGATAAACTCTGCATCCGGGAAGCTTGATGGGCCTAGAACGCAAACGCTGGGAGTGCTGGGTTGTTTTCAATCTGCAAGGCCATTCATTACAAGCCATGTATCTCTAATATGCTTTCGCCTTAGCTCAAGCCAGCTTGAGGTTCCTGTCCATTAAGCAGACATTATAAAATCCTTTGTGCAACTCCAGAGAAATGAGATATTTTAATAGAAAGCAATATCCTGAATTCAATGTTTTCATGTAAAAAATGCTAAAGGGGAATATACACAAACACTTGCTTTCAGAACAGTTACAGATCATGTGCTTTTAATCTGAAGTTCATAAACTGGCTGAAGGGTTTCTATAAACTGGATTATAAGCAAAATTACCTGTAAACATGTCTGAATTTTTCTCAGTAGAAGTAGTGTCTCGAGATCTTTCATCAGTTTCTCAAAAAGATAAGTCCAGAAACAAAAGAAAATGAAACACATTATATTAATGTTGCAAATATGTGTTCCTTCTATCATCTCTGCAGATAAACACAGCTCTCTCATTTCTTTCATCCTTAAAAAGAATTTGACTTAACATTGAAAGCAGTGGCTGCCTGAAGAACTGAACTGAGAAAGAGACAAGGGATACAAGCACGGTATCCTCAAATGACTTCATATAGCTGGTGATGATGAAGGCTTCGGTTTTCTTATCTACTGACTAAAGAGCTAACTCGAGAGCCCTTTGAGACTTCTTTGCTTCTTTGGGGAAAAACGTCCCCTACATCCAGTATATCTCTTCAAAAGGAAGTCACCCTGGAAGCAAACAGACATTTCTCCTCCTTTTTACTAAGCCTGGGGATGAGAGATGAGAAAGGGAAAAACAGAGGAAAGTAGATCAAGCACTTGATTTTCGTCATTTGTGACATTCACATATGAGCGTTGTACATAGTTCTTCAATATGCCATGGCATCCTCAATGCTAAACCAACATCCTGCAGTTTAGAAACAGTAGTGAAAAATGCCCTTTGGACATATAACCACTAAATTCAACAAATATTGCCAGAGTGCCAGAAAGGGAAAGAGAAGAAACAGGTAACTATGGAGTTTGGGGGTACATGTGTTATCCATTAGTTCTCTGGCAAATTTTTACAATACTTAAAAGCTAGATCTCATGCAAAATTAGGAGTGATGACTGATTCATAAATAAACTTGGATTTAGTAAGCTCAGCATTATTGGTATTTGGGCAAGGGCTGACTAACTTGACAGGCACAGCTTTTAACCAGTTAACAGATGATGATTTGCTGTGTCATAAAGTCACTTTTGTTTAATTTCATAAACTAAAAACTAAAATGATCCAAGTACAGTCTGATTGCAATTCAATGTGAAATGTTAATAGTATGCAAGGGCAGACTCAGTGAGACTGAGCTTAATAGGAAACATGCAAGTTAGACTAGCTAGATGGTTCAGTGAGTGAAATGCTTGCTGAGCACGATAAAGATCTGAATTCAGATCCCCATCATGCACTTGTAATCATAGTGATGGGACTGGGGGAGGAAGTGACAGGATTTCTGAACTCCTGGCCATTCATTCTAGCCTATCAGTGAACTCTATGTTCACCAAGAGGCCATGTCTTTAAAATTAAGGTGGATTCATGAGGCCCCACCCCTAACTGAAGAGCTATTGGCTGTTGATGGCTGCTAGGGGAAAGAGAGTCATTTTTCTTGGATGGTAAAAAATAATAGGCAGAGAGAAATACAGTTAGATGTCCAACTTTTGTGAGGTGATAATATCGTGACAGTGCTAACTTCAGTAATAGATGAACCTATTAGTGAATTCATAGCTGAAAGTTATACTAGGGGGTAGTGCTTGTTTTGGAAGATATGTGTCCCCAGAGCTGGGCCTTTGAAGTGTACATTTTTCTCCAGTCCTTCCTTCTGCCTGCTTTGGGTCAGTGTTAAGGTGAGCTGCTGTCCTTCACCATGTATTCCTGCCATGATATTCATGCTCACCTTAAGACAAAACAAATGAACCAGACAACCTCAGAGTAAAACCTATGAAAATCTAACTGCAAACCAATCCTCCCTCAAGTTGCTTCTTCAGGTATTATATCACAGTGACACAAGCTAACAAACCATAAGAAGCAATATACAGGCTTTCTAGTATGTCATTTTCCTGCTGTACATGATAAAAGATCAAATAAGCATAGCTTATTTCTCACATCTTGTCCTCTACCTACATCACAATGCTCTTATTCTGATTAGTACTCGAAGTAGCCATTGCAGTTTGTTCCATTTTACTTTTATTAAGTACTTCCATGGTTATTTTTTTTTTTTTATGTTTTCAGACAGAGTCTCCTTCTAAACTCAGCTGGCCTGAAACTTGCTATGTATACAGAGCTGGCCTCAGTCTCACAGAGATGCAGATGTCCTGCCTCCTGAGTGCTGGGATTAAAGGCATGTGCCACCATGCCTGGCTATTCCTGATCTTTTTATCTCTTTGGATTATTTTTTTGCTATTGTTGTCTATTTCTGTTTTCATTTCTTAAATTGTTTTCAACACATATTTTTATTTTGCTTAAGGTGTATGTCTGTGTGAGTGTATGCCACTTGTATATTGGTGCCTGCAGAGACCAGAAGAGGGCATCAGATGACCTGGACCTGGAGTTACAGGTAGTTGTAAGCCACCCTTTTGTGGATGCTGGAAACTGAACTGGGGTCCTCTGGAAGAGCAATATATACTTTTAACCAATAAGCCATCGCTCTGTCCCTTCTCTTTGCTGTGTGTTTCTGTTTCATTTGTTTTGTTTTTAAGACATGGACTCCCTGAAGTCCCAGGTGAACTAGAACTTGCTATGTAGCCATATCTGGCCTAGATCTCACAGAAAATCACCTGAATCTGTTTCCTGAGTGCTGGGATTAAATGTGTGCACCACAATGCTTGGCCCACAGTGATTTTTTTGAACAAATTGAAACACTTTTTCATTTCTCATAACCTGAAATAAGGAAATGAAAATTTTTCTAGTAATTGTAAAGTTTTTAATGTTTGGAATTTAGTTAACTGACTCTAAAATTGAAAGTGGATTATCAGAGTTGAGATTATTATTTTATGAAATGTGATTTGTACAGGATATATGAAAGCACACACAAAGTTTAAAGTTGTCTTAAGACACAAAACCATTTTGAAGTCATTTTTCAGCAGACTCACATGACAGTTTGCTTAATCGTGTCTGGAAACATGACTTTCCAGAGATTTTCTGTTTTCTTTATTTTTGTTTGTTTCTTTGTTTGCTTGCTTGTTTGTTCTAAGTTGATTGTCATTCCACAGGAAGCAAACTTTTAAATAGTTCTCCATCCCACTTTCCACAGTGGTTGCACGAGGTTGCACTCTCACCAGCAGTGAGGGTGCCCCTTTCTCTACATCCTTGCCAGCATTTGGTATGATTTGTTCCTTTGATCTTAGCTATTTTGCCTGGGGCAAGATGAAATTTTAAAGTGATTTTGATTTTCATTTCCCTAACTACCAAAGATGTTGAACACTTTTTAAGGCGTTTCTTTGCCGCTTTTCTTTTTTCTTCTGAGAACTCTTTTTTCAGATTCACAGCCCTTTTTTTTTTCATTGAGTCATTTGTTTTCTTGATTTTTTGAGTTCTTTTATATTCTTGATATTAATCCTGTCAGGCGTGTAGCTGGTGAAGGTTTTCTTCCACTTTGTCAGCTTTCTCTTCACTCTGTTGGTTCTTTCCCTTGTTTTACAGAAGGTTTTTAGTTTAATGAGGTCCCACTTATTGATTACTGACCTAAGCAACTGTTGTCTGATTTAGAAAGTCCTTTCCTTTATCTATATCTTGTAAGGTGTTGTCTAGGTTTTTCTCTTAAATGACTTAGCATTTCAGGTATTATGTTGAGGTTTTCGATCCATTTGAGATGATATTTGTACAGGATGATGGACGAGGGACTAATTTCATTCTTCTACACATGGAGATCTAGTTCATCCAACACCGTTTGCTGAAGATGCTGTCTTTCCTCCCATGTGTGTTCTTGGAACCTTTGTCAAATGCAAGGTGTCTAAATTGTGTGCACTCAAGTTTGTGTCTTCTTTTTGTTCCATTGATCCACATGTCTGTTTTTGTGCTAATTCATTATAGCTTGGCAATGTAGTTTGAGATCTGATATGGTAGCCACCCCCCAACTCCAGCTTTGCTCTTTGTGCTCAGGATTGATTTGGCTATCTGGAGTCTTTTGTGATTCCATATGAATTTTCGGATGTTTTTCTATTCTTGTGAAGAATGTCATGGGGATTTTGACTGGGTTTGCACTAAATCTATAAAGTTTTTTTGTAGAAAAGTGATTTTCACAATATTAATTCCACCAACTCATGATCATGGGAGGTCTTTCCATCTCTTTGTGTCTTCTTCAGTCTCTTTCTTCAAATATTTAAAGTTTCTATTGTAGATGTTTTTAATGTCTCTGGCTAGGTCTATTCCTAGTTGTTTATTGAGATTATAAAAAATGGAAGTTTTTCCATGAACTATTTCTCTGATTGCTTGTTATTGGAATATAGAAAGACTGGTGACTTCTGTAATTTGATTTTGCATCTTGTCACTTGCTGAAGTTTTTGATCATTTCTAGAAGTTCTCTGGTGGACCTTAGGCTCTCATATAATATCATGTAATCTGCTAATAGAAATAATTTGGCCTCTTTTTTTCCAATCAGTACCCTTTTAATTTCTTTTTTTTATTGCTCTCACAAGAGTTTTGAGCACTATACTAAAAAAGAGTGAGTTCTGATTTTAATGGGAATTCTTCCAGACTTTCTCCATTTAGGATGATGTTGGGTATGTTTTTTTGTATGTAGTTGAAGTATGTTCTGTCCACTCAAATTCCCCTCTAGAACTTTTATCATAAGTACATGTTAGATCTTTTTTATGTATCTATCAAGTTTATCATGTAAGTTTTGTCTTTAAGTATGCTTCTATTATTTATTACATTTATTGGCTTACGTATATCCAAGCCTACTTTATCATGATGGATGATCTTTTGGATGTGTGTCTCCATATGATCTGAGAGTATTTTGTTGAGTACTTTTTTATCTATGTTTATTATGGATTTGGGCCTGTAGTTTTCTTTTTTGTTATGTCTTTTCTTGGTTTGATGTTAGAATAATACTGGGTTCACAGAATGAGTTTGGGAGTTCTCTCCTTTTTCCTTTCCAATTGGAGCTCTGTGTGTCTTATACCTGTAAAGGATATATCTTTCCTTAATTTAGGGAGATCTTCTTCTATAACTATTGAACATCTGGTCAGTAGCACTGATCTGAGATTTTTCTTCCTCTTTGCCTACGATGTACAGATTGGTATTTCATGATGTCTCATATTTTCTGCATATTCTATTGCTGTGGGGTTTTTTCCAAGTTCTCGCATTATTTGCTTGGGCAGTTTAGTTCTTCAGCATTGCCATTCAGTCTTGAGAGTCTACTTTCATTTGATTCATTATGCTGGAGAGACTTTATTCTGTGTTTTTAAATTGATTTACTGAGTTTTTCGTTTCTATCTTCGTTTCAGCTCAAGTTTTCATGCTGGTGACATAGTGATGAGCATAGCTGCCTTCCAGCATGAGTTTTCGTCACTATTTCTACATCTTTCTTTAAGTCAATTTTTAAGTCTCTATTGTCTTTGTCAGTTTGTTCGGTTATGCATTCATACATTCCTGAGCTGCAGTGAAGAGTTTATCCGTATCCTCTTTGAGTTTTTTTGAGCTGTTTGCTTATGTGTTCTTTAATGTTGTTGAAATCTTTGATCATGTTTATGATTATTCTGTTAAATTCTGTGTCCTGAAGTTCTCTGTTTCCCTGTGATCACCCACTCTCTTTGACTCTAAGATTCTTTCTACCTCCTACTCTATAATGATCCCTGAGCCTCTGGAGGCTAAGGTTTAAAATAAGTGTCCAGTTCAGGTTTGAGCACTCTATGGCTTCTTGTTTTCTGCACATTGGTCAATTATGGGTTTTGATGTTAATCACCATCTTCTGTAGCAGAAAACTTCTCTTGTGAGAGTTCAGAGATGAATTCATCCTATGTGTTGAATTTGCATTGAAGATAAGTTACTCTAGATTTAAGCATCTCGCTGACACTCATTCTCCTTGTTTGACAAGTTGCAGTACTCTCTGATGGTCTCCATTTTTGCAAAGAAAGCTTGTTTGATGAGGGTGAAAGGTTCACTCATCTATAAACATGAGGATGCATATTTAGAATGTAGTAAGACATTATATTGTTCTAGGGACGAGGCAAAAAAGTTTTTCTCTAGAATCTATGTGATTTGATTATGTTTATAGTACCACACATGATCTCTGCCCATGGAGTGCTCCTTAATCCTTATTAAACAACTATTGATTACTTCCAAAATAAAAATGCCAATCAATAGGGATAGTATATTGGCCAGTCGTTGTTTATTAGGATTCATAGGTAGGTCAAACCATTGATTGGTTTTCTTGCTTGATAGTTTGTATAATATCCTCTGATACCATGAGAACTAGTATTTAGAGAGGAGACTCTCTTCCACATCAGTTCATAATCATATTTAGATCCCCTCCCCTATCTGCACCTACCATAGTGCCCCCATCAAATTTCATGCATTTTGTCTTATATGTTAAGACCTGTTGAGTCAAGCTTCTGTCCCTAAATGTTTCTCTATGCGAGTTCATCCACTGGAGACTGGTAGAAGTACCTAGCACCACTCCCTTAAAAAAAAATCTCCCTCACCCAGCAGTTGTCCATTCTTCCTCAGCTTCTATGCTGGGTTTTTGTCTGGTTTGAGTTTGCATGGGTCTTGTACATGCTATTACCATTGCTATAAGTTCATACAGGCGAGTTCTAAGCCACCTGGAAAACTCTGTTTTCTTGAGGTTATCTACCACCCTGTCTCTCACAGACTTTCCGTGCCCTTTTCTGTAATGGTCCCTGAGCCCTGGGTGGCAGAGGTTTATTATAGGAGTTGTATCCAGGAACACACACTCTGTAGACTCTTATTCTCTACTTTTTGGGCAGTTTGGCTTTCTGTATTAAGTACAATTTGTGCATGAGGACGTTTCACTATTAGTGTTGAGAAATTCATTAATATTCTCTTCCTACTATTCCATAAAGTTTCTCTGAGCCTTAAGTGTAGAAGTATGATGTTTTACTAATTATGGAATGATGTAATAGTCTCAGCCTGTTGCAAAACAAAGCTTATTTGGTCAGTGTTGAGAGGCATACTTCTATGTAGATATAAGATACATATTTAGCATACAGTAAGAAATTACATTTTTCTAGGGATATGACAGATGTAAGTAAAACCTTTGTTTTGGTTGCTGAGAATTTTTTTACCTTTCAAGTTTTATTTTAGTTTGGTTTAAAAAAATTGTAATTTCATGATTTTAATTTTTTATTTATTTCACTCAACTGTGTTTTAACAGTCTTAATTCATTATTTTATTCATACCCACTTTCAGTACCTTGAACACATTTGCTAAGCTGAAATCATTGTCCTGTATACCTGCTAGCTTGCCATTCTCAGGAAATGTGACAATGTGGGTGTTAATTTATAGAGTAGATATACTATCTTGATTATTCATGCTCTTCTTGTGGTTTTCTTGGAGACTAGGCCATCTGGATTTGTGTTGGTGGCAGCGTTATGTGGTATGGGTAAGTGATCTTCTGTTTATTTGCTTTTCTCCCCAACTTTTCAGGTCATGGTCTAGCTGAGTGTTGCTTGATGTTCAGTTTGGCAGTCACTTAATATTGATGTGAAAATGAGGAGAAAGACATGTTCTCAGTTCAGTTAGGGATAGGTGTGACTTTTTAGTTAATGTGGATTCCCCATGGTCCTGGAGCAGTAGGGTGGGCTAATGGTTTGTTGCTAGGTGAACAGTTGGTTGATAGGTCAAGTTGGAAGTTATTTGTCTTGGAGTATGCAAGGGTTCTAGAGACCCAAGCACCTGATGCCTGATATCTGAGATGGCTGGGCAGAGGAAAATGTGGGAAAGGGAACTCACCAGTTGCTGAAAATATGGGAGAGTTCACATGTCTTGGGCAAATAAGTTATTTTTTTCTATTGTCCTTATTTTCACTTACTTATTTAACTGTTGTTTCACATTATTTTATTGAAGAATAGAACATACACACACACACACACAAATGTCTTCATTTTTATTCTTGTTGTGGTAAAATATCCTTTTATTTCTATTATTGTGATAAAATATCTTGATTAAAACATCTTGAGAGACAGAGAGAGATTGTGGATTGAATTCTGGGCCTCTTACTTGTTAGGCAGTTACTCTACAACAGAGATATATCCACCGTTCAGAGAGATTTATTTTAGCTCACAATCCCAGGTTGTGATGGAGTCAGTGCATCTGGAGCTTGAAGAAACTAGTCATATTACATTCATAGTCAGGAGCAGAGAAATGAAGTAATGCATGCATGCTTGTGTCCAGCTGGTGCCCTCCTCCTTGGTACAGTTCCCGATCTAGTACGTAGGTCATGGTGCCACCCTCAGTAGAATGGTCATTAATCAGTGTTAACAGGACAGTCTCCCACAAATGTGTCCATAGGCCAGTTGGATCTTGACAACCTTTTCACTGAGACTTTCTTCCCAGGTGATTCTGGATTGTGTCAAGTTGGCAATAGAAGCTAATCATCACGGTGTGTCTATTTAAAGGGCAACTCAGTGAGCTTTTGTCAAGTCAAAACACATCTGTGCACCCACCACCAATAGAGAGACTGTTGAAAATCCTGAGCCATTCTTTCATAATTTGTTTCCAGTGCTGGGGATCAAAGCCAGGACCTCTCACTTGCTGGTTGAGCATTCCTCCCATACTACAGTCCCACCGCTTTTAACTGCCACCCACTTGCTTCTCTCAGAGAATCCCCCATTAATTTATAAGATGTTACATGTTTGTTTTGTATATGTGGCTTTTTAAGTAATTTTCTTGAACATTTTCACTGGAGGATTATTAACTTTAGGATTTTTTTTCCAAGACAAATATTTTCCCGTTTCAGTTTTTGTCATTACTGAGTTCTGTCTTGAAGGTTTCAATTCTTATCTTTCCTTTCCTCTTATACATAATACGAATTTATTTTCTTACATTTTTGTACTTTTTGAGGTAGAACTTGAAGAAATTATCATTTATTTCTCCATAAATATCCCTCCAAAAAGATTGTTTCTGTTCTGACATGTGACATATTGAATAAAACTCAGTGAAAAAATTTCTACTGACTTGAATCTCTAAATAGTTCTGCAATACATTTATTTGCTAATTCAGCATTTCTAGGTATCTGGGACCTTCTTCTCCCTCATGCGTTCTTTGTTCAAGTTACCCTATTCTGCTTTTTCCAATCTCTATATTATAATATATGCAAGTCAGAGAAATGTTTATATAATCTAATTTATCCCTAGCAAGTGGCAATGTTTTCAAAGTTTTCAGATTCATTGAAAATTATTTTATGATCCACAAAAGTCCAATATTTTAAAATACATATTCACTTGGAAAACTTAATCCTTCATTATTGAGACTGCATGGCCTTTGTGAGAATGTTTATTAGTTTTATTTATGCAGACTGATGTACCGAATTTTTTTGTCTGGTTTTACTAGAAAGATGTAGATTAACGTCATGATTGTTTTGTCTGTTTTCCTTATAGCTCTTTTCTTCTTTTTTAACTATATTCATAGTTGTTTCAATGTTTTTGGTTTCATCTCTGATAAGCAGAACTTGTAGGTGTCTCAGATGACCCCACATACTCAGTGTTCTCAGTGTTGTAATGCCAAGTAGAATTCTCTCTCCTTGATGGAGGACTCATGGCTTGCCTCTAACTGGTAGAATAAGAAAGGCATGAGTATGCCAGTCTTGTATAACAATGTGTGTATAAAACCCTGTTGTATCAGGTAGCAAAACTAGCGGGATGGATGTGGCAAATGGAAAGGGACTGATTTTCTTGCTGGACTCAAGGAAACAAGTCTTGATGCTGGGATCTGACTGACCAAACCCTTTGGCCATCAAGCCTCATGAAAATGATTTCTGTCAACCATCTGAATGATAGATTCTTCACTAAACAGGAGTTAGTAAAATGACAACTTTAAATGAAATAAATTACTTCTTAATTTAGAAACCCATATTCAGTGAAATCATATATCCAGACAAGCAAGACAGGACAAGTTTTCTTTATCAGTCTCATCAGTCAAGTGAAAACAGAGTATAACTAAGACCTTTCTAACAGCCTGGTGGAACCAGAGAGCACAAAAACCGTCTGAATCATTCCTAGACTCCAGCTTCATGGAAACTGCACAGAAAAGATGTATATGATTTTACTCACCTGCATTTAAGAAAATTTGTTTCATAGTCAAGAAAGAGTAAAATGTTCTGATACATAGTCTATGAATCGTTCTACTTATCTGAAGTAGTGCTCTGGACTATAATGTCACAAGCATTTATGATCACGTAATTAACTCAGTCTCTTCTTGCTGCTATGAATATTTATTTTCATGGACTATATCATCTTATATTTTATTTTGATCTTCCTATATTTTGTGTTTAAAAATACTTCCCCAAGAAACATAATTTGTGTCTATGGTGGTCTTGTTAGGATTTTATCCTGTAAGACTTGGCCATTATTTGGAGAGATTTAGGCCATTCCAGACTCATTATCTAGTTTCAGTGTTAATCACCTTCCTTAGTTTCTCTTTTACACACTGTTTCGTTTTCCTTAGATGTTTCTATTCTTTTGTTATTGGTACATTTGCACAATTTTTCATTGGCATCTGTAACTGTTATTTATTAACTCCTGGATGTTTATACATGGACACAGTTACGTTGGCCATTTCATGTCCCTCATTTTCCTCTCTCATGTCCACTTCACTCTCAGTAACCCCCTTCTTACAAATTACCTTCCTGCATTCCTGTCGTTTTGGTTTTGTTTTGCTGTAACCCAATGAAAAATACTCATTCTGGAATTAAGATTGTTTAATATAAACTAGGGCTCATCTTTCTGTTTGTGCATTTTAATTCTGCATGTATTTTAAACACACTGTATATTATTAACATTTTGTGTAGTTAATTTGTACCAAGCGTCATCCATATAATTATCTTTCAATCACTTTCTATTCTTCTCTTCTTCTGTTTCTGGTTTTCTACATGGAATAATTTTCTCTTGTCTAAAATAAATGTTTCTTTGGGAACAAGATTAATTGACAAAAAGAAAGCTGCCAAAATTTTATTTGGCTGGATATATGTTTTTCACTTCACAGGAGTTTTTGTGATGACAGGTATTTTTTTTAAATTAACTTTTAATCTCTCTCTTTTTTTTTTTCTTAAGACAGGGTCACCCTGGAACCTAGGCTGACCTTTATCCCACAGTAATCTGCCTATCTTTGCCTCTTTAGTGCTGGAATTAAAGACATTAAGTACCGTATCCTGCTTATTTTTCTTTGTTTAAAAAAAAAAAAAAGATTTAATTTTGTTGTCTTCTGGCTTCCAATTTTTAAGTGTGAAAATCAGCTCTTAGTCTCACCATTTCTGTTTAAAATTTTATAAGTGCTTTTCTTTTTTCTCTCCTAAGGAATACCTTTTAACTTTTAACTAACATTTAGATGTTTATAAGACATACTTTTATCTTATTTATCTTTTCTTTCAGCTCCTTGCATTTGTTGAGTCTTTGATCCGTTCTGGAAAAATCACAATCCTCATACCCAGGACCATGCTAGACATTGTTTCCTTTTCTGCTTCCTTTGAAATATATATGCATCTTAAGCCTCCTACACCCACTGATGACTCCAGTCTTTGTTCTCTGTCAAGCTTCTTGCAGTCTTTTCACTGCATTTATTCGTTCCTCAGTTGTCCGAAGTTAAAATCACTTGCTCCGTTCCTAACTTCAGATACTTTAATTTCTCGAGATTCTTGTTTTATGTTTTTGTTTTTGTTATTAAAATTGTTTTAAAGGTTTATTTATTTTATGTGTATGAGTTGTTTTGCTCACATGAATGTGTGAATAGCGCTTGCATGTCTGGTGCTTGAGGAACCCAAGGGAGGGCATCAGATCTGGAAAAGGAGTTTCCGAAAGCTGTAAGCACCACGTGGGTGCCCATCACTGAACCCGGGCCTCTGGAAGAGCACCACGTGCTCTTAACTGCCGAACCTTCTCTCTATCACCTATTTTTGCTATTTGGTCTACGTTCAGACCCAGGCTGGTATTGAACTCTTCATTATGTTGTCTGGACTACGCTTAAATTCACATCAATCCTGTGTCAACGGTAGCCCTTTAAGTGCTGCTATTATGGGGATGTGCCACCATACCCATCACTGAGGGTTTTCTTTTTCTTCAAATTGAGAATTATTTTTACTGATTTCTTATATTTTATCATAAACTTCCTTTCAGTATTGACAGTATCAATGAAAGTCTGATAAGTAGAAGACGCAGAGCAGCTGTGTTCTATATCCATTCATGTCCTTACTAGCAGTTTCTGCATATATTTGCACTGTAAATTCTACTGTATATCATATTGTGTATTATATTACCTATGATTCCATCATGTGCATCTGCACCTACTTATCCAGCTAGTGGGATTTTTCAACTTTTGCCTAAAACTATCTATTGCTGGCAGGGTTTTCTACCTTCAAGTAGGATTCTCCCTACTTTCTGGTAAGCAGAAAAGGCATCTAGATGGCCAGTGTCTTCTACTCAAAACCTGGAAACTTTCTTGATCAGCCATGTGACTATATTTTTAAGTGTTGTTTTCATCTGAGAATAATATCCATTGGATGCTCCAAATTTAAGTGTAAAGTACTGACAAGGCTTCTCCACCTTGATAGACAATAATTATGACAGATTGTATGTGTGTGTCTATTATTATGGGGAGTTTAAAATAGCTACTTTGATTTCAGCTGTCTTTCTGCCTATCTTCTTTTTTAATTTTTTAAAAAATTATTTATTTAAAAACTTCATGCAGTGTATTTTGATCATTTTTCACTATCCCCCCTCAACTCCTTCCAAGTCCACTCCCCAGTCTCTACCCTGCCAAATTTGTGTTGTCCATTTGTGCTTTGAACATATTGAGTCCAATTTGGGCCACCCATATACTCTTGCTCATGACCACCTAACTTGAGCTGCTATGGGCCACAATCTTAAAAACCAACTGACTCTCCTTCTCCCAACAACCATCAGTTGCCTACAGATCCTCAGCTAGGGATGGGACATCTTGCCTACCTCCCTCTTCCATGCTGGGGTACTTGAGATTGAGTGGGTCTGGTGCATGAAATCACAATCTCTACATTCATATCTGTACCTGCCCTGTTGTGTCCAGAACTTCTTAATGTCTTGTATTTAAGCACAATAAGAATCATAAAATTCCTCAATATGAAAATATATGCCAATTTCTTTGTGTTACTGTCCTTGTTTGAGAAGTCTCTGGCAACCCTTATATACCTGAATTGAGATTCTTGGTAGCCTTTCTCATTGTTTCTTGTATCTTAAAAGCCACCCATGGTCGTATTTCCCAGTGTGAAAGACAATATAGCAATTTACATTCTACTCAGTGAAGTATCTCAGTGTTTGACACTTCCTGTCTTGGCTACTCCTTGTAGTCCTTCTATCTTTTCTGAAACATTCATTTCTGTATTTCACACAACTTTCCTGATATTTTTTTCATTAGGAAGCCCATGCTATAAGGTCTAATCTCATCGCTGCAAGTAGGGATAGACAAAAATGTATATTGCTAATTAAAAAAAAAAACTGATTTTATTTCTCTGAATTACTCAATTTCATGATAATCTCCTTTCAGGTACATCAGGTGACTAATAATGTGTTCACTAGAATTCTGAGTTCACTTTTGTTCTTTGTGTTGAATCTGTTTCTTCTTCAATGGCTTGTCCTCTGTGTTCCTCATCTTTCCATTTCATGTTTTAAATTCTTAATAGTTTTTGAGTCATACATGTCCATGTTCATGAGTAACTAGTAGATATTTGCTTTGCAGCTCTCTGTGTCTAGTTACCTAAAAGACTACTCAGTGGAATTGCTGTAGTGTCATGGGTGGAAGGAGGATACATGACCCAATAGCAGGATTCTCTTAATGGTAATTTTATCTGGAAAGACAAACCTGGTTGAAACTCTTACGTCTTCCCAAGCAAGAAATCTTTGTCCTATGAGCTAAGAGACTTGGTATCTTGCTTCTGATCAAAACTTCCCATGTGTCTCCTTCAAATCTCTGCTGCTGGCTTAGGGTTATTTCATCTAATTTTACTGACTGCAACAGCATGATCCACATAGTAGATCCATGCTAGAAATTAGTTTACTCGTACTTGTAAGCACTTTCATTTACCAACTTATACAGGTAGAGGAATAAGATCTTCCCCTAGCAATGTAGAACAAGATTTAGGATAATCTGAAGGTAATTCTTCTGGAAAGTACCCTGAGATGTTTGCACCAGTATCCTGTACATAGATTCTGACTATTATCATATGTATTATGGAGATACATCTGGGACACCATGGTCCTGGGACACCATACCTTTTAAGTATATAGTCTGGTTTACTGTTCTTTTTCCCTCCATCTTCGTAAATGTCTCTGCTTTGGTTCTTCCAAGTTATATTAGTTGTCAAATTCAATTGTCTCTAACAAATTTCACCTTTCATTTTGTGGCTAACTGTAATATAAGAATCTATCATTTGTAGCATCTAGGTATATATTTGGGGAAAAGAAAGCAGTGTGCATTTTTATTTGTGTTTTTAAATAAACATTATGTATTTAATAAAATATAGTTCAATTTGGGATGATATGTATTTTTATAGTTACATAGGAAGATGAAAAGTACTAAGACCTTAACCAGATTTTTCTATGATGATTAACTCTCAAACATTCACATATGAGATGATCATAAATTCTTATCATTAAACTAGAATTATATTTTCATATTTTGGACTCTGTGATTCTATGCCAGAACAGATATACACATAAAATCAGTTTACTGTAACGGATGATTTCCTCATTTTATGTAAGGCGTCACAAAGATCTTCTGTGGCATGCATTCTTTCTCACCCACATGGTGTTTATGATGTTTACTTTGTACAAAATGTAAACTTGAATCCTTCTTTTATAGTATATTTTTTCTGCTGACTGTTTATCCACTCCAGTTTCATTGCCGATTTAATTAAATGAGCTACACATAATTGACTTTGGTCTTCAGTGAGATTTGGAAACACTTAAGAAGAAAGTTTGCAAAACGAAGAAGTGCTTTGTCGAAGTGTGTTGTGAGTAGCATGTCAGGCACAAAGTAATGACACATACAGCAAGGGCAGGGAAAAGCATAGGTGACAACCCTGATGTGGTTTCCATTGTGGCTATATCTCATTTAGAACAGACTCTGACACACCTACTAGTTGTATAATACTCAGCAAGGTGATGCAGAAAGTTCAGAATGAACCCAAGTTCTGTTTCCCCACTGTCTTGCAGAAGAACTGGGTTCTGGGAAAAATGCCGTAGAAAGGTAAACATGCAATTTGAGTCTTACACACTCAGTAGATAGGAACACATCATCTTTTATGTGGTACATAGCAGACACACTTGTAACATGGCCCACAACACCAGGCTGGTTTCCTCAGAGGAAGTGACTGTATGTAACCAAAAAGTTCCTATCATAAAGACTATAAAACTGTGAAATCAAAATTCCTTAAAGATTCTTTGTCCTTCACGTAGAGCTCATTTTCAAATCCAAATGTGACTTCTCTGTCTACTGTTATATTTGTCTATATTTTTAAAACTATCACTGGACAGTGGCACTGGAACTATTTGGTTCTACTTTTTAGTCATATTGTACTACATGAATCAGTTCTTTTTGCCTCTGAGGATTCATGCTGAGAAGCAAAACCAGATTGACGTAAAATCAGGACTTTCTAATGGGGCTCTGATGCCTGCAACTTCAGGTAAACAGTACAGGGGGGCCTGGTGGTTCTGTATCCTGCTGGACCTGAAGTCAGTAGAGGAGGCTGTCGAGAGTAGGTAATGGGAGAAAAAGCAGGATGAGCAAAGAAAACTTGGATCACCCACAAGGGAAGGTTGAAATCTGTGTCTATCTAAAGCTACCATCAAGCCTCCATCTTTGATTCTATAAATGACCTGCAGGTGCGTTTACACTGGCTTGGAAGAGGGAGGCATTTGAACTACAAACAGGTAACAGGAATAGCTACAGGCTCAGCTGATGTCCTAGCAGCTCTACTCTGGCTCCATATTAGAAGACTATGAAGAAACAAACTGAGCATAAGTCAGTGATGATCAAGCATGGCCCCAGGCTAAGAACCATAGGCCAGAGACAACTCTCATAGTCTACAATGCAGTTGGTCCTCTCTGACTCTCAGAGTGAGAAGAGGTTTGGCTGGTGCTTTCTTCCACTCTCCACATGTCATATGGTCAGTGGCCAAGACTATACAGAGAATGGAATTCTGTAAACATTGTTAATTTGACAGTGTACTAAATACAGTGTTACTCAGATGCTTCCATTTATCATATCATGAATCTAAATACATACCTCAGTGCCTCTATGCCAGAGATTTGCTAGGGTTTATATTCCAAAGTCCAACCTGATTCTCCTTGTGCATTGTAATAAGCTAAAATGGACAAAAGTATGAGATTTAGGATAAGCCTGGGTTTCAATTGACTCTTTCCACAATATGGTTTCGCCTGCATCATTTCTCCTCTTTGAATCTTAAGTTGCTTGGTGTGGAAAATAGAGTTAGGTGTGTCATAGCCCATGGGGCTGTTGTGAGAATTAAAGGGGCATTCCTTAAAGTACTGACTAATATTTTTTGCAAAGTAGAAGTGCTTCTTGTATTGTTGGTCAGAGGTGGTGGTATGGAATTATTTCGTCAAAGACCCTTGCCTCATACCTTACCAAATGGAGTAACATCAGACTTGCTCCTCTTTGTTGAGAAATGTCCCTGGACTGTTTGAACTCCTAATCATCCCACAATTACATGTTCTTCTTTATTTCTAAAAGGAACCTTTTACTATTCAAATGTCCTGAACTTTATTTGTTTATTCCGCAAATACTGATTTAACATGTATTAGAATATCAGGAAGGGATATTGGTCAATGAAATGAATGTAGTACAACACTGTAGACAAGAAACAGTAATGTATTCCAGGCCAACCTTGGGGGAAGGCATCTGCTGTTACTGCCTGTTTCTACTTGATTCTGTTTACTGTTTGACCCATGGTATTTGGGCACCTTATCTTAGCAGTCTGTGACCAAACTCAGTGGTTCACATCTTGGTGAGTGCAAAACCAAAATAAATACAACCAAGTTTTAAAAGAGTAGAGAAAGATTTATACGTGCAACAAGCAAAGAAAACATTGGAATCATTTCCAAGGCAATGCCCTACCCAAACATAATCAAGGAGCATGGTCCTGAGCCTGTACAGTTCAAGACTTGAAGTACAACTTTAAAAGATTACAGTGAAGGACATTAGTGCCTCTGGGAATGCTTGGTGTTATTATTAAGTTTTAGCTGAAGACTATCTTGCATGCAGGTAGATCTCTGTGAGTTTGAGGCCAGCCTGGTCTATAAAGCAAGTCCTAGGTCAGCAGTGATTAAAGAGACCACGTTTCAAAAAGATTAAAAAAAAAAGTTTTAGCTGAAAATACAGTAACGGAGTTTCTAAAGATATATAAATAGGAGAGTTTGTGCCTAAGGGTGCCTGCTTACTTAAAGACTAAATAAATGCATTTGGAAATTAGTGTTCACTTGCTCAAAACAGCAGGTTTTCCTCATAAACATTGGCTGTTCTAGAACTGGTCTTGGCTGTGTGACTCATTCGTTACCTTGTGATTGCTTCTGTTTTTACCTTTTGAGATCCTGCTGCTCCATCTCCTCTGAGTCAAGTTCTTCCTCCTATTAATAAAGTGTAAAGATTTCTAAAGGCTCCGTTCTCTTAGGGGAGTTTATTATTGTGCATGTATGTGTGTGTGTGTGTGTGCGTGCGTGTGTGTGTGCGTGTGTGTAATGTTGTGGGGGATGGGCATGAGCATACCATATGGAGATTAGACGAAAATTTGTGTAGTCCTTCCACATTTATGTGAGTTCCAGGGTAAGAATTCAGGTTACGAGGCTTGCATAGCATGTGGCTTTTCCCAATGAGACACCTCACTGTCGCTTAGGGGTCTTTCTTTCTCATTTTTCTATTCCTTTCTCCAGTACTTCCTCTGTATTGTCTTCTAAGGTGATACTTACACCACGTGCCTTGGCCATTCAAATTGAGATTATCAACGTGATAATTTTCACATTATGTGATATTTTCTAAGACCTTTCTGGCTAGCTCTAACTCTATGTTCCATGGGCACAGTTCACTAAATAAACAGAAAGGTAAATCTATGTTTCCTTGAGAACTCTGCTGTTTTCCTGTTTTTTTTTTAATTTATAATGGTTTTCCTTTGCAAAATGTATCATTAACCATTTCTTCTCCAAAGCTCACATTTTTCACATAGAGAAATGTGGTTTCCTTATATGCTTAAAAAAAAAATCAAAGCATCTTAAACTACTTTTTATATTTTCCCACCAGTAGGGACCTAAATTTTCCAGGAATTATGTTTGCTTTTGATTTTCTTTATTTGTATATTTATCTTGATAAATTTATTCCATTAGTTCTAAGATCCCTGACCATTGCTCTCTTGAGTCCTTTCTTTCTACTGGATCATCCCCGTCAACTTGAAGAGGACTTTCAGCTCTCTTAACTAAAGTAGATAACAATAAATGACAAATCACCAGGAAATCAAAATGTATCCCTCCATTCACCCTGCCTAGCTCTTTTGCATTTATTTCAGAACCCTCATTTAATGATGAACTTCCAGAAATAGTCTTCCATATAAAAATGCTCCAATTATGCACTTCCAGAATTGTGTTAAAGCCTATTTTTGCACTGTGTTCTACTGACTGTACAAGGGGCAGGCCAACTGGTCTTCTTGTGCGGCTGCTTACCAGTGTCTTCTATTTTGCCCTGATGATTCTCTGTTGGTGTTCACTGTCCCATTGTCTTCTTGGGTTCTGGGACACTTGTGAATTCTGGATTTTTCCTGCTATTCTTTAGCTTTTTTTAATTTAACAATTATTATTATATTATGCTCTCAATCACTTTGAAGCTTAACAACCAAACTGTAGTAAAGGACTAAGTAGGTCTATTAAAGATTAACCCATGTCTTCAAATCAGTAATTCACTCCCCAACCCTGATATAGCAGACAGATTAAAAAAAATGTGCTGTCTATGCTCAAGATCTCAGGGCAGGTAGGTGATGCAGAGTTTGAGCATTTAGATAATCTTAAGTCTCAAGGCACCTACAGTCCACAAGAATCCTTGGTGCTTTCAAATTGCAAGCAAACAAGAAGTGGAAGTCCTGAAAGTTCTCTGTCAGGCACTGAATAGTCAGTGGTATTTTTGTACCTATTCTTCCCTTAGGATGGCCTCTCAGCCTCTGTTATTAACTCATGAATTGAAAATATTTCTGAGCTCCTTATGTGATAAGAGCCTCAAAGAAAAATAGTCAGTGCCTGCTAGACGTAATGTGGCAGGCAGTCTTTCTCCATTTCCCTCCAAGCCTTCACGTTTAAGGAGCTGCTTTGAATAAGGACCGGGGTCTCTTTGAATAAGGCCCAGGGTCTCTTTTCTATTTGGTGTAACTATTCTACCTTCCCATTAATTTCTGGTCTCATGATGCCTAATTTAATGACACAAATTTGCTTTGCTGCATTGCTTTGTTTTGGAAACCGACAGCATAGCATGGAAGCAGCCAACTAGGGGGAGAAGCCACGTCACTGTTGAGTTTTGACAAATAACTCTTGGGTTCCTCCAAGTCTCTCATTTTTCCCTTTTATCTGTCATTTATCCCATAAAATTATTTGATTTATTACTTCTAGACAGACAATAAATCACTTCTCCTAGTGTACCTTTAAATCAAAACTAAATAAGACAAACTGGTTTAATAATATTTTATTCCAGACTTACTTATATCTCTATAACCTTTGGCTTAGCCCCGTCAGGAGCAATATGTCAATGCTATCCTTTCAAAGAGTGTTGATTCCTCATTAGTTCTCAAACTTTTTCTTAAAAAAAATTGTGGAATGTGACAAAAAATGCTAGAGGAAATAATCTGCTTAATCCTCCCGTGATTTGATCTTCTGGTCACTCTTTAATTCGTTCTCTTGAATTCACTTTTCATTATGGTCCCCATGGGAACAAATCATAACCTCTTATGTTGATATTTAAGACCTTCTAAAATGGGAAGCCATTAGTCAATATTGTTTCCTCCTCTACTGAGTCACTGTATGGTTTGCTCTAGTAACAGTGTAAAAAAAAAATCTCTCATGGAGAATTAAGGTTCTTCAGATCTTTCACCCCGTGCAGTGTTTATTCATGGTTGACTTCTTCACTGGCTTCTGTGTACATATGTGACAGGCCTGGTTCATCAGAAATTCAAATCCTTTGGTCTTAATGTTTATCACAGATATGAATAAAACATCCCATCAGAACTTATGAGAAGCTCATGAGAATTTTGAAATCTCGCTTTATCTCTGAATTTAAAGTTGTGAAACTATAATGAAAAATTTGGTAGCCATGTTGCTATAAATGAAGGTCAAAACTACATATGATTTGAGATCAATAGAGATCATGAAGACAGGTAGAAATGGGTTAGGTTTTGTTCATGAGGACATAATGTGAGGATCAAGTATTTGGGAAGCTTTAAGCCTCTGAGTTTGTAGAAAATGTGAGCTAACAAATTCTCTCTTTTCCTCTCTCACTTTCTGACAGATTCTCTTTCCCCTCTCACTCTCTTTGTTGTTTTTCTCATTTCTATTTGTATTGAATTTCACATTTTTGCTACTTAAAACATTTACAAACATTCATATACCCATTCATACCTCAGTATTCCATCTTTAAAGAAAAAAGATAATGTTATAATAAGCAAGTCATTTGATTCTTTCAGTTGTAAAATTTTACCAACATCTGAAATTAGCTTTTTATTTTAATTTGAATTATTTATTTTGCTTTGAGACTATTTATTTGCCTTTGAATTCTTGCTTCCTTAACTAATAAACCTAGATAATAATAGTTATTTGTTTTCCACAATCCTTGCAACACCTCAATCTTGTCTCTAGCTAACTATACAGTGTGTATCTAGCCAGTGTCTGTAATGTATGCCAGTTCCAATACTGTAAGAGAAGCTGGTTACTGCTGTGTCTTGTTCTATCCCCTTGCCATTGTGCCTATGATTGTCTTGCCTAAATGAACTCAGTCAACATCCATTATATAGTTAAAGACTATGTATCAAATGTACTCATTTATGGGAGATTTTAAATGAGAAACTCTAAACTTCAGTGCTTATTAGGAACAGATAAGTAACATAAAAATGGAAAATCACTGTAAAATCAGGGAGATTAAATTAACTTACTCTATGGCCTACTTTAACACTTACTTAAACATTTGCCTTCCTTCCAGTCCTGAAGCTGTATATTTGTCAGCCAGAGTGGCCAAACTGAACCTAATGTCTGCCTGGTCTATTCACTGAGAAAATAAATCCTTCCTCACTCCTCTAGACTTCAAATAAGTTTTTTGTTTGTTTGTTTCATGTGGCCCAGGCTGGCCTCAAACTTGTGAACTCTTAATTTTCCTACCTTTACCTCCCAAATGCTCAGAATACAAGTATTTACCAGATTTACAAGCATGCCCCTAGATTCCAACTCTTAATGGGGCATGTTTAATATTAACATTTTGTCTTTCATATGCCCCAAAATGGTTACTTTGTCTAGTGATGAAAACAGTCATGTGATTAGGGTCATCTTCTTACTGTTTATCAGGCCATTATATTGTACACCTGGACTAAGTCATTCCTATGTATCTGCACCTTCAAAACACAGCTTAAAATATTTCTAAAATTATATCTATACCAAACAAGTACAGTCCTTCTCTTTTTCCATCATCCCTAAACAATTTAGTGTAATTATTTATGTACATCTTACATGGTATTAGGCATTATAAGTTACCTGGTACTTAAAGTATGTACAATGATATGTGTAGACCAAATATGGGCATGATTTTATATGAGTATATGTACACTGTGGTATCTGTAGAAGGGAGTGCTAGAACTTGTTCACTATGGAACCGAAGGACATTTGATACATTTGAAATTCAACCCCTAAACCAAAGGCTCAGGAAACAGTGTGGAAGAGGTGGCAGAAAGATTGTAAGAGCAAAGTTTAAAGTTTCAAATATATTTCAATGAAGTTCTGTAGATACCTACTTCCCATCCCCGGAATATACTAACATTAGAATGTCAGTGCCCATCTTACTGTAGAAATAGTCTACATCGTTTGCAAGTCTTTTTTATATTTTGTTTATTATTTTTATCTTATGTGTGTAAGTGCATTGCTTGCATGTAAGTGTACATCATGCAATGCCTATGGAGGCCAGAAGAGGGCATCAGATCCCATGGAACTGGAGTTAACTGCCATGTAGGTGTAAGGAATGGAACCCTGGGTCTCTGCCAGAGCAGAGAGAGCTCTTAACCACTGAACAACTTCTCCAGCCCCCATTATCTGTAAGTCTTAATGACCAATCATAATTAAAATGGCATATGTGAGGGGGATGGTTAAATCATTTAACCACTAAATGATTTAAAGTGAATTTCATATATGAACACAAGTGTGAAGCCTAGCAATGTGGTACCTACCTGTAATCTCAGCTCCTGGTGGCTGAAGAAGGAAGACTATAACTTTGAGGCTTAGTAGCAAGTTCTATGACATCTTGGAAATGCTGTCTTCAACAAAACAAAATAAAATGAATCAAAAAGTCCAAACAACCCCTAATATAGTAATAACAAAACTCAAGCATGAGTTCATTAAGAAATTTGTGATCAGTTTTATCTGTATTTATATTAATAAACTCATAAGACTCTTACCTATATCTTCCAATCCAAAAGTTGTCTCACTGGAATGTCCTCCTATCTCTAGCTGTTAGATTTATTTTTTACAGTTCTTAAGAACTCTTTCCTTGGAGAACTTACAGGTCTGGTCAAATTCAGGGGCATGGGGCTGTGGGCCGGAGCAGGGCTGCTGGAAAGGCAGGTGAGAAATGCTGGGGTTGGAAAACGCATAGGTTTCTTGTAACTCATAGGTATGGCAGGTGCACAGAGCAAAGACATCAACAGAAGACCTGATACTCTGAATCTGACAGAGAAGAAAGTGTGGAATACACTGAAACTTATAGGTAAATGACTGAGACTTCCTTTTAAATTCAATATTTTTATTGAATCATTGTGTGATTGATAGAGAACATCTCAGTCACTCTTAATCATCTTTATACTGCCCCCCCCGCCCCCCCCCCACTAGCTTCCTAACTGGAATCCACACATTCTTTCATCTGTGTTAAGCTCTATTGTGTCAAGTTAGTGTCTCCAAGTGAGTTCAGTGCAGGTTCATCCACTGAGGTCTAGTCAGCCTACTCAGAGTCCCTCATTTTAGGAAGACTAGCTCATCCTCACGCAACAGTAATCAGTTGCCAATACTGATCAAGGGGAAATGGGAAAAACTGGGGACACTTTAAATGAGAAGTCATGGAGCAAAGATTAGACAGGGAGGAAGAAAGAGAGAGGGAGAGAGAGAGAAATAATGCCTAGCTAGTGTAAAACACCAGAGGGAATCATATTAGTCTAACAATCTAATGACAAATTCCACATGCAGTATCTCTACATGAGTCCATGTGTATAGCTGAAGGCTACACAACAAGAAACAGTGCCAGACAGGACAAACCTTCCATTGAGTTGTTAGCTGGGGTGGTCCCAGAGACTCCCAAATAACACAGGCTATTGCCACAGCCATTGATTGTCTCCCAGAACTTAAAGGTAAGACCCTATTGCTGAGCACAGGACATCCTTTGGAGGCCATATTTGAGCAGTGGAGCTGTAACGGACCTGGAGAAATGGTTTTTAAAAGTTTAGTATCTTTAGCCATCAGGAAACTCAAATTAAATTACTTTGAGATTTCATTTTATTCTTGTCTGAATGGCTAAGGTCCAAAAAAACAAAAGAATGACAAATGCTGGCAAGGATGTGGGCAAAGCAGAATATTTATTCGCTGCTGGTGGAAGTGCAAACTGGTGTAGCCACTATGAAAATCAGTGTGGAGTTTCTGTGAAAAGCTAGAAATAGATCTAGCACATTATCCAGGCATACCATTCTTGGTCATAAACCCAAAGGATTATATCCTATGACAGAGATACTGGTTCATCCATGTTAGCTGCAGCTCTATTCACAGTAGCCAGGAAAAGGAAACAACCAAGATGCCCATTAAGTGATAAATGGATAAGGAAAATGTGGTCCACTTATTTTTTTTTCTTTTAAAAATATTTTATTTATTATTTTTATATTTATGTGTGTATTGCTTGCATGTGTATAAGAGCACCCATGTCTTACAATGCCTGTGTAAGTCAGAACAGAGTGTCTAATTCTCCAGAACTGAAGTTATGGATGGTCACTATGTGGTGCTGGGATTTGAATCCAGGTACTCTGGAAGAACAGCTAGTGCTCTTAACTACTGAGCTGTCTCGACAGCCCCCTGGTCCCTTTCTATAATAGAATATTATTCAGCTATTAATAAAAAAGTAAATTAGTAGGCAAATGGATGAAACTAGAAACATTCATTCTGATTTGAGATAATCCAGATCCAGAAGGACAAGCATTCCATGGTCTCTCTCATAAGTGGATGCTAGCTTTTAATCTTTAGATATGTATGTTTACATTGGAAAGTCCATAGATACCAGGAAACTAGTAAACAGTCATCGGTGGGGAGCTTCATGTGACAGGAGATAGAATGCAGTGATGTAAAGGGGAAAATGGGAATAATGGAGTCGGGTGGGTTATGTGGGATGGGAATGTGATGGCAGGTAAGAGGAGGGTGTATGGAGAAGGATGGCTAACACTAAGTGCTTTTAAAGGAAGTTATAAGGAAGCCTACTACTATAGAAGCTTCTTAAAATATTTACATACACACTATAAAAAAGTGTAAATGGAGATGCAATCTCCTTACCAGACACCATAAATAAAAAGCCAAATGCCAGGAATACAGTCACCCTCCTTTTGAGTGGCAACCATAGGGGCTCCTCTAGATCCTCGGATAAGATCTGATGACCTACCAGAGCTTGACAGTAATATCTCATTGATGAAAATACTACATATGTGCATCATACAACAAATATGGAGATATCAAGCTATTTCTGACCTCTAAGCATCATCTCTGCTGGTTAGCTTTCAATGTGCCAGAAGGTGATATGCATCCTACCACAAGAGAAAAGGAATCATCAGCCTTACTTAGATGTTTACACTGCAAGCTATAGCGGTAAGACCTGACCAGGCAAGATATGCCTACTGGGGCAATAGTGGTACAAATATCAAGGGAGTAACTAATCACCTTCTGAGTAGATTGAAGGCCTCTGTCACAAATGAATTCCATACCTGGCACTGTTATATGTGCCCAGAATCAGTGGTTAGACAGATCATAGATTGTAGGGAAGAATATACTGCTATTATTCTGCTAAATGGACAAAGCATTAAGCTGATTCCTAATGATATTTATACCCATAATATTAGTGCATCTCTCTCACCAAAGAAATGTCTTACAGCAGATGGCAATTAATACAGACCCACAATTGGCTAAGGTGTGGTGAATAAGAGATTCAAGAGTGCACAAACCTAATGAGGATACTTATATCATACCATCTCCTCCCAATTCTGAAGGATCATTATGGAGGAGCAGACAGAAAGATTGTAAGATCCAGAAGTGCTGGAAGAATACAAGGCAAACATGTTGCCGGACAGTTACATATATTGACTCATAGTACTTCTGACAGCATGTACAAGACCTGTGAAAATCTAAGCTGGACCCAACCTCAGCATGCAGGGAAGGTGGACAAGAAGCTCCAGCCATAACTGAGGATCTATTGGTAATTGATTTCTACCGAAAGAGGAAGAGTTGGTTGACAAGACTTCAAAGGATAGAGCAACTCCCAGGAACATTGTGTAGAGCTCAGGAATGGGATCTGAATATGACAAAATATCTTGTATAAAATTGTCAAAGAACCATTAAAATACTTTTTAAAAATTGAAAGAAAAAACTCTGTCCTTAAATGATACATCTTGTGCATTCCTGAAGTGTTTTGAGAGTATCTAAACATTTATTTAATTCTAAGTTCTAAGTTAATGTTTAAAACCGTTGTTCTTTCTAGTCAATTTTTTGCTTATATTTATTTGACGGTGGTTGTGTTGAATACTAAAGAGATTGGATATAATCTGCCCTAGGCACCAAAGCAGTATTAGTTGTATTTGGAGAAGAAATAATCGCATTCATTTCCTACATCCTGTGTGTAACATTCACAGTTTACACATAGATAGAGCCTTGAAAGGTTCCCATCAAGGAAGGGAAGAACTTTACAGTCTGGCTAAGGTTTAGGTTTAGATGTTATGTGTGGCTGGTCTTGTAGTCTTGCTGACCTCCCACCATTTATAGCTAATTCCTGTCATCATTTATTGAATTTTGTGAGTAAAGTGAGGTGCTTGGGGCATTATTGAATGTGATGATTGCAAGGGTCTCAGGATAGATCCATCACAAATGTCAGGGGGTTTTCTCTGCAGTGTTTTGATGAGTACCTTGAATACTTTAACAAGGCTTTGGACTTGTAAGGATTTATATGGTGTGATAAAGTATGAATGTTTCTCTATGAAAAGTGAGAACAGCTCTGTTCTGATTCATTCATCATCTGCATTTTGTTTATTTTTGTCTAAACCTCAGTTAAGTTTCCCCTAGGGTTTTAGAGACTTTCTTCCTTGACAGTTCAGAAGAGGAAGTTTTAAAATTCTGTTGCACGTCCCTTACAAAGCCTAGTCCTTTGTGTTTATTTGCAGAAGATGCCAGTCTCCTCTGTGTGTGTGTGTGTGTGTGTGTGTGTGCGTGTGTGTATGTGCGTGTGCATTTAATGTACAAGTAAAGTGAATATTTATGATGGGGTGAAGGAAAGATTCCTAGGAATTAGTAGGCTTTCTTGGGAAATTTAAAATTAAAATTCAGTTCCTATGTATCAGTTTAAACCCATTCATATGCCATAGGCTATGTAAATAGTTGTGACATTTCGCATGTCATAGAAGCATACCAAAGGATGAATAAACCTGTGCACAGAGCTGAGTGTCCTATTACTATTATTTTGTTGATCAAGAAGTCTTGTGGTTTGCTTTCTCCCAGGATTTAAGAAGATTCTTCAGTGCATATTTTTTGAAGGATAGGATCACAGACATCAAAGCCTTACTTTAAATCTTCACTGATTTTTTTTAAGCTATTTAAGGTCTTATCTCGTGTCTGACACTTTGTAATGGTCATTTTCTTCAGTACAAAAATAAGTGGACAAGGCTTCTTCCATAAATGGTAATCATCTCTAATGTATGGAATTTATAAAGGAGGCCTGTGTTTGCTTACACATCACCATTAACACATTTTGAAAGAAAGTAGCTGCTCTGTTTTGACTCAAGCAGTGCAGAGTTGTAGAAAACAATGTTTTTGTTTCTTTGAGGTTTAATTTTACAGGTTTTGAAATTTCACCAGGAGGATGAGGTTTAAGGGAATATTTGATTATTCTCCTGTTTATAATCAAAACATACAGAGTCTGTCAAAAGAGTAAAATCTTTCCTTTTATACAGGAATACAAACTTCTACTTTATCAATCTGTACATTTATTTTGTCACCTTGAACTTATATCTACCATGGTCTGATCTGTGCACATGTGTGTTTATTACTTCATCGTGTTCTGTGAATAGCCGTGAAAAATGTTATTTGCTATGAAACTGGATACAGATTTTTTTTTCTCATTATGAATAAAGGGACAATTTGCAGACAGAATATCATTGAAGAGAAAAAGGTTTAGTGATGCTCTTTATTATTAAAATGAAGAGTTAAAATAATTATTTAGAACATTATAGGGGAGATTAGTTTTTCAAGCAAACAGCACAAACCAGCATGGAGCAGCTGTCTCTTTAAGGAAATATGAAGCAGCAAGGCCACGCCCACGGAAAGTAAACCTGCTGCAGGAGGGACTGGGAGGGTTGAGAGAGGGGGATTGTCCTAGGAATTGGAATGGCTTCAGGTTGAGGGAGTCCCAGATGAGTAAACCCAGAATGAACAGATTTAATCCCAGATCCTACAGCCCAGCCTAAAACAAAGGAACTCAACAATAGCCCAGAGGAGTGAACCTCCACATTCCCCCAAATGCTGCCATCCGGGTCTTCATAACCTCAAGTACCTTGAGTACCAGCACAGTGGCTCTAAAAACATTTCAAGATGGACTCTCTCCCTGATTGCCAGGCTGACAAGGCCCTGGCCCCCAGTTTCAACCTGGAGGAGGAGTAACTTGAGACTTGGTTTGGCCTTTGCAAAAAGAAACACGAGCAGCCGAATGCTGGATGGTACCTCCGCACCTGAATCTGCTTCCTGTCTTACCATTACCACAGCACCCACGGCTGCAAATCTGAAGGTTACCAGGTCAGGTTCAACTCAGCAGTGGGCACTATTGCGACATCTGTAACCCAGAGAACTGGAACAAACAGGGTGACCGTGATGTGGAGCTGGAGTCCCTGTTATCCTTGGAGTCCTCTCTGGGGTCCTCCAAGCTCCCCATGATGGTGAAGACCTCTTAGCAACTATTGGTCTCTGCTTCCACACCTGAGGATGATGATGAGGTTAAAGACCCAGGTGGAGCCACGGTCAAGATGAAGCTGAGGACTGAGATGGAGATGGTTTAGCAAACAACTAACCAGACCTCAGGGTTTCTGAATCTGAGTTCTTCCCCTAGACTCCACGGAGATGAAGTCCACCTACCTCCACCCACACACCTGGTCAGTGATTGCTCCATCCGTCTGCACCTTCCCCGAATCAGATGCAGGTGAGCAGTTAAAATTTTCCTTGATTTGCCCTCCCCCGAGGTCTTGTGAGCTCAAGCTACCCATCAAATTTAATACAGCAAAATGTGACCTTGAGTTCTTAAGATCCTCCTTGAGAGCTGCAGTTACCGGCATTGCCTACCACATGTCTGTGTTTTCTTTCTTGTTTTATTTTGTTTTGTGTTTTCTGAAATAGGGTCTCACTCTGTAGCTCGGGTTGGCCTGGAACTTGGAATATATCTCATCTCTTTGCAAGCCTGGTGCTGAGAGTAACCAGCCTTGGTTTACAGGGATTGTGAGATTTCTTTACCATTCATTTTGTGCCAATAGTATGTGGTTTGGTTTGGGTAGGCTTGTTGGTTTGTTGTTGTTTTTTTTTTGGGGGGGGGTTGTTTGCATTTTCTTTTTTTTTGTTTTTGTTTTGTTTTGTTTTGGATGAGTTTCATGCTCCACCATTCCTGATTGTATCCTTTTTTTTTTCTTGTTAATTACTGCTTTTAGATCTTTGAATGGCACATTGATAATAACATGAAATTATTTGTAGACTAAAAACCATTATAGGGGAAATTAAAACATACATAAATGCACATAGCCAAAGACCTGAGATCTGAATACTTTGTTAATTGAATAGTTCTTATTCAATGTATTCTTATTTACCAGAAAAATAAATTGTTTTCAGCTTACCTACACTGGACTGCTTACTGAACATTCAAAACTATGTTAAAGGTCTATTTTTGTTTTTAAAATAATGAATGAAGGGCTGGAGAGATGACTAAGCAACTTAGAACACTGATTGTTCTTGCAGAAGACTTTGGTTCAGTTCCCAGCACCCACGTGGCAACTAATAGTGATCTGTAATTTCTGTTGCAGGGGATCCAAATCCCCATTTGGATCTCTTCAGATGTTTCATGGTGTACTAGTGTACTTAGACACATGCAGACAAAGCAGTCCTATATGTAAAATTGTAAAAATGAAGGAAATAATTGAAAACTTTTAAATATCTGAGAAGTACATATCAGAGAATATATAAATATTACTGATTCAGAATCCAGGGTATTAAGGGAACTGAAAACAGGTGCAGACATTTGAATCAATGACCCTATGACTCTCCACCCAGCTCTCTGGCATTTTGAGCTATGTGGATATTGATTTTAAGACCTATTTGCCAGTTTTGGCTAGTTTCTGGTGAAATAAGTTTGTTATTCAAGTTTCTCATTTATTCAGATTTTCTGACATATCCACTTTTATTGTTTATTGCTTTTGGTTTCTGCAGATTATTGATATTCATGTTTCCAGAATTGGGTTGCCTGACATGGAATGATACATATGCATATGCTTTATAAAGTAAACACATGTTTAGTCTTTGTCCTATATTATTACATATATATATATATATTATTTTACATGTATGAGTGTATTGTCTGCATGAGTGTAAGTGCACCCATGTCATGCAATGTCTCCTGAGGTCAGAAGAGGATGTTATATTTCCCTGGAACAGGAGTTACAGATGACGGTTAGCTGCCATGTGGGTGCTGGGAATCAAATCTGAGTCCTCTGCAAGAGCTGCCAGTTCTCCAGGCTGGTCGAATGATTTTCCAATGAATAATTTTACATACTAATTGTCCTATTTCATTTGACAATATAAATGAATCATATTGTATATGTTCAAATAAGTTTTATCTATCCCAAATCCTTAATTATTAACTTTATTAATTCAGAAAATGCATGTATGTGCAGCATAGCTCTCCAAAATTTAAATGAATTTTATTTCTGTTATTTCTGAATTTATTTCCAAATTCAGGTCTAACAGCTAAACTCACCTCTGTCCATCTGTCTCCCTCTGTCTATTCGAATTTTCTTTTTTGTTTTTAAATATTTATTACTTTTATTTTTTGTATGAATTTATTGTCTGCATATATATAAGTACATTCATGATATCATGCAATGCATACAGAGGTCAGAAGAGGGCATTGGATCCCATGGAACTGGAGTTACATAAGGTTGATAGCTGCCATGTGGGTGCTGGGAATGGAACCTGGGTCCTCTGCAAGAGCTGCTAATGTTCTTACCCAGTGAGCCATCTCTCTAGCCCTATTTCTAATTTTCATAAAATTAAGACCATACCAACTATCATAAGTCAGCTACAAATTTAACTTTTGGCTAGAGTTTGCAGTCTCCATAAATGGATGTAAAATCAGAAATGAAATTTTCTATATTTTCAGTCCACTTATTTTTCAGTTTGGAGAAACATGAGGAACCATTCAAGGACCAGTGTCTAGGTTAACTATGAGGACACTGAACTCATCAAAGAAAAAACATTGAATGTTTAATAAAACCAAACTGAATAAGTCAGAATTGCTTCATGTGTTTATGCCTGTTTCCTACGTATCATCTCTCCGCATCTTTTCTTCAGAAATCTGACTTTAAGTCTGCAGGATTAGGATGAATTGTTGGTGCCGTCTTCAACCAACACTGTAGTATTTTGTCTCAGACTCAGGTGCTGATGAGCAGAAAAGATAATTCTGTGTTGATTTACACAGCAAAAGCTATCTTTGCAACCAGAGGACTAGACATTAAATGTGTATGTATAATCATAAATAATAGACACCCTTCTACATATTTGCAGAATAAATCTAAACAGTCTGTCTGCCAAGAAGACCTAAGTTCCTAGCTGCACTATCAGTGTTTTCAGCAGCGTGCTCACTGATGTCTCCAGTCTATTGCAAACCTGTATGACAGACCATTAGTTTCTTTCACTGGTCTGAAATCTGCTCAGAGAGAGATAGCTAGGTATAGAGGCCAGATGAATGTTCCCAAAAGACTGGGTTTGGAGTATCAGCAAGGAAAATTAAAACAATGGCATTAGGAAAAGGACGGAGTGTGTGTGTGTGTGTGTGTGTGTGTGTGTGTGTGTGTGTGTGTGATGTTGGCATTTGAACCCAGGGCCTTACACATATTAGGTAAATACTCTGTCACTAATCCACGTCTATAACCTAAACAGACTTTTAGTAAAATAATTGGACTTCAGTAGCTTGGGCTCTTTAGCAAGCCTAAGAAGCATGTTACTGTTTCGTGGTGAATGCTGTTTTCCTTTTCAGTGCTTGTAACTGAGAAAACTGTCTTGGTGTAACTGCATTCCTTTATGCCCACTTCAGCTGCAGTCCAAGCTGACTGTTTTTCTACCACTCCTTTACTTAGGAAAAGGAAGAACTCCTGAAGAATCAAAGATAGCTCAGTGGACTGAAGTAAATTACCCTGGCTCAATGTTCCAGGGGACTTGTGAGGGTTTTTGTGCCCATTGCCATGCCTTTAGGTGGCTGGCAAAGTCAACCAACGAATGACTGAAAAATGTTCACTAGGCTGGAAGTCAGCCTGATAGACAGTTTGGAGAGGGTATAGAGGCACACAGCACAGTGCCATGGAGTGTAAATATAAAACAGAGTTCATTGTGAGGAAAAACACAGAGGCAAGAAAGCACCATTTCCCCAGAGGCCTCATTATCCTGCCCAGAGATACATTTAGACTGGGTGTGGCTAAGCTGGATGTAACACAGAAGGGTCACAAGCAGAAAGATCCCAACCACTTAGGCTCCTCGGATTTTAAATCAAGGCACATCTATTTGTGTAATAATGGAAATTTCCAGCCTCGTTAATAGGAAGAAATCTCTGGAACTATGAGGTTGTTCCATTATAATGTGTTCTTCTCACTCAGACATACTGAGCCTGCCCTCTGTTTGTCTGCTGACATGGGAAGGGTTGAAGCTTCACTGCCACCTACATATGACTCTTGGACTCTGGGGCACCTTCTTTTGCAGTGAAGAAAGTTTTAATTATGGCATCACCCATCAACAGAGCAGCTGTAGAACCCAGCCCTGTCTCTGAAGCATGCTGTGTAGCTTCTACCCAGAACACCTAGGCATCTCAGCAGTGAAAAGCTACCCTGCACAGTTTGGAAGTTGGTTGCTTGAAAACCCACTCTGTATGTCACAGTGATGCATTGCCTTATCCAAGAGATGGAGCTCTGCCAGGACAACCAGTTGCTGAGGGGCGAAGCTCATTATTTTGAAGGGATGGGTGAAGACAAATTTAATTTCCTTCAGGAGAAAATGTCACCACAACCATTGGTAAGCACAAAAGATTCACAGTGAAATTTGACTATGCCTTCAAACAAGGTTGCTCCTGGAGGAGAGAGGCATGATTTATGACAAGAGAGATAGCATTTTCCCTTAGGGAATTTATTTCATTTAAGAAGAGAAAGGGGAAAGATATTTTAAAAAGAGAATCACTAGTTTAGTTGATAATCAGAAAATATCCCTGCCATTTTGGCTGTGATGAAAAAAAATGTTAACTGGATTTTAAAATCAATTTATGATTTCTATACCAGTGAATGAACAGCGGTAAACTGAACACCTCCCTAAAGACCTAGTCGTAGTATTTCCTTCTCCACAATTGAAAAAAGGTACTTGTCTTTGGAGAGTACATCTTACTTCATGTTTATTAATGAATGCTGGGCTTCAGATAAATATGCACTCTTGCATAAAAACAGATCTATTAAAGACATGCCCTCAAATCAAGGAAATATATTTTTGTTTTATTTTAGAATATTTTATTTGGGCACATTTTAGTATGCTAGAATTCTTTTAGTGAAACAATTTCATTACATCAAATGGAAAATAAACAGGAATATCTTTTTTAGAATATTATTTAGATATTCTTTGATAGGAGCTGATGTTATATTGGTCTTTTCTGAGTGTGTCTTAATTTTTCCCTTTGTTCCTCCCTAAATTAGATGCCCTTTTTTTGTTTTTCGTTCATCCTGGTTTATATGTTTTATGTTCTTTCACCTGTTTCCTTAGTTCCCCATTCCTGTCTTATATTCACTCTCTTAGGAAGGATGGGACATAACCCCTTTGTGAAAGGCTGACATTCTTGTTTTGAAATCTTACTGAGTCGGTTTTTAATTAAGAAGACTGAATTTTGTGCTATTCAGATTAGGACAATCAAGCCATGGCCTCAATGGAAATACTTAGAATACAGGGCACAGTTAAATTTAGACATAAGCTGGATTATGTTTTATAAGAGTCATAAGTTGCCCTTTTGAAAGAAGACAAAACTGATCACTTCATTATTTGATTAGTGTTCTCATTGTGCCCAGTTGATCAGTTAAGTCTCAAAACACATTTAGAAAAGCAAATGAGGTGCAGAGAATAGAAAGCAAGCAACACTTTCCTGCCTTGTGAAGACATTGCTAATTGACCTTTTCTCCTGTTGCTTTCAAGGCAATTAGGAAAGATAATCGTAGCTAAGAATTTGAGAGGAACAAGTAACAGAACAGATGGGGACAGAGATATATTTTGCCTTGAGAAAATCGAATTGTATCATTTGTGAATAGGCTTCTGTGGTGCTGGAAGTGCTATTTTTTCAAATACAATGCCATACAAGAGATGTATAGTTCTTAAAAAATTCAAACCCTGTTTCATAAAGTTAGGGGAGCATCCATGACAACCATTTAATTAAGAACAAACTTAGCCATATCTAGCACAGTGTTTCTGAGGGTCAAACTACTCATTGTTCTAGGTGGAGATCAGAGGTAGAAAATTCTTCAATTTTTAAGGAAAAGAGAAAAATACTGCCTTTAAAAACTATATTAGTTCAATTGTACAGCTCAGAGGGATTGGTTCTTGAACATTAACCTTTTATTACTTGGATTTAGAATGTAGCAAGCTGAGTCAGACTGGTTGGAAGATGCTGAGCATGTTTCTTTGTGTTGAATCCTGGAACAGACCACCTGGCTTTCATACTATTAAGGAGAAGAAATTTTTCTTCTTTATGGCCTGGGGTGATTCTCTAAGTTTAGCTGTCTCTGTGTATTTAAATGCAATGCTTTATCCTCTTCCTCTTCCTGCAGTGAAATTCATTTGCAGTGTGTGATGATTTATATTATCAGCCTGACAGGATCTAGAATGACCTAAGAAATAAGCCTCTGAGTATGCCTGTGTAGGGTTATGTTGATTAGACTGGCCTCTAGAAATGATTGTGAGAGATTATCTGCATTCATCCCTCTCTGTTTCATGATTATGGATGCAATGCAAGCAGCTGCCTCAGGCTCCTGCCATCATCAGTACCCCACCACGTTGGAGTGTATATTCTGGGGGTGTGACTGAAAATAAACAAATTCTCACTTCCTTCAGTTGTATTTGTCAGACACTTCATGTCAGCAACAAGACAAGTAACATACAGAAATTTGTACCCAGAACTGGGGTCATTGTTGTGAGATACCTGACCTTGTATCCTAAAGGTTTTTAAGCCTTTAGAACTGGCTTACGGAAGGAATATAGAAGAGTTTGTAGTTGTGAGCTACAAAAGCCCTAGAGTCCTGTCAGTAGAGCTTCGTGGATCAGTTTGGAGGGAGCATGGAAAACAAGAATGCAATGAAACATGCAAATACGCGAAGTCTAGTGCAGAGATTTCCGAGGAGAACACAGATTCTGTCAGAAACTGGCTAGTGGGCATTCTTGATACTTTGGAGCATTCTGTCTGTAGTTACGTTCTGCCTGTAGTCTGAGAACTTGTGTGAGTTTAAATTACAAAGTAATGGACTAATTTACTTGGCAGAGGACACTCTAGGATAGCATGGCGTCTAGTCTGACCTACTACTCAACGTTCCATTTCAGATCTATAGTGAGAGAGAGCAAAAAGTGTAGCAAAAAGCCTCAAAAATGTTCAGTTTGATCAGACCATGGACAAGTTTAACCTTACAGACAAGGCAGGTTTGAAAGCAGCTGTAACTGTTGAAGGGATTGGTACCACTAATGGGGCAAGAGGAACAGTCTTGAGGACAGTACCACACCCACTGAAAATTACTGCTTGTGAAAATGTGGATTCATTTGAAAGGAAAGTTCATAGACTGTGATAACTCTAAAGAGTTCCCTTTTCTTTGAATGCAAATGCCTAGAGAATTGTTACCCTGGGGTTAGCACACACAATACTGATGATATTGTGGCCCAAAGGGTCAAGGCTCCATTCCAAGATGGCACCAGAACTTGATATCATGATGCTGGTTTGAGAGGCTCATAAAGTCTAGAGAACCACTGAGGCCAGGTGATATGTATTAGGTTCATCATTCCTTCAACAAGATCTGAAGAGGCCATTACATGAGACTATGAAGGTGAAACCTACTTTGCAATAGAGACCTCAACCTCAGGATGTTGGTGATGCTAGGAATACAAGAAAAGCTTTATGTAAGGAGTGTAGATGGGGGTGGGGGGAGAAAGAGAGAGAGAGAGAGAGAGAGAGAGAGAGAGAGAGAGAGAGAGAGAGAGAGAATGAATATGAGAATACCCAATCCCTTTGGAGTCTAATTCTATCAGGATTCCCAAATTCCAGACATATGGCTGTGGGATTTGTTATTTTCCCTGCTGTTTTTCAGTCTTGTGTTGGTTCAACAATCCTTACTATTCTCCCATTCTACCATTTTGTACTGGGATTTCTTACTTTGTGCCATTATATACTGAAAGTATTAAACATGTTTATTACTGCTATTATTGTATAGGAGGTCACAGTTAAGAGATTCCACTGAGTTTCAGTTGAATCTTGGACATTGAACATTTAGAAAGTGTTGCAATTGTTAAATAATGTGAGTACTTTTGAAGCTGGACTTCATTTTGGTTCATGCTGTGAGCCCATGGGAACAAGAAGGGGAAGATTATTGCTTAAAATATCAAGTGTCAGATGGCAAGGTTGGAATTGTGATGGTTAATGTCATCTTGACCTAGAGTCATCCAAGAGGCATGTGGCTGAGATATTTTCTAGATTTGGTTAGCCTCTGGGTATGTCTGTGAGGGATGATATAGATCCTTCTCTTTCTACTTCCTGACTATGGATACAACTTGATAAACTTCCTCAGCATCCTGCCACCATAATTTCACCATTATGATGAGCTATATCCCTTGAAAGTTTAAGCCCAAATAAACAATTCTTTCATTCGGTTGTTTTGTCAGGAATTTTGTCTTAGCAACAAAAGAAGTAACTAATATAGAAAGTTTATATTTTTTACATTTATTTAGTCAATGGAGATGATGAGTTCAAGAGTTTGATAAGCCCAAGGATAAAGTTTGATATAGCTACATTTAAAGAAGTATAGGTTAGCACAAGTGATTTTGGGCATGCAAGATGTGCTGAGAGATAGGGAAAAAACATTTATAATGAAAAATTAAGTAACAAGTCAACAGCAGTGAGTTTGTGTCATTCTCTGTGTTGAAAGTATTCCAAGAAATAGTTCCTAAACTGGGAAGATAGGGGCACATGACTTTAGTCCCAGCACTCAGGAGGCAGAGGCACACAGACCTCTGTGAGATTGAGGCCAGGCCAGCTGGGGTTACAGGGAGACCCTGTCTCCAAAGGACCAAAAAAAAAAAAGAAAGAAAGAAAGAAAGAATATGGTCCCAGAATATCAGAGATAAGAAAGAAAAGGACATTTTTAAGGTCTTTCAAAATTATTTAGATCTCCAACTTGCAAAGCAAGAACACAAATAGGAAAAGGCACACCCCATATGTTGCTAGTTAAAAGTGAGGGATATAGCTAAATTAGGAAATCTTTTTTGTTTTTAAATTGCTTTAGGGGAAAATTTGCCAATATCAGCATTTTCTCTGGGTCACTCACACCATCTTACCTGGAACTTCTGATAAACATGCACATAGATGTTTCATTATGCTGAGTCTGTTATATAATGATGCTGAATGTTCTGAAGAAATATTAAAAATGTAAAGCACACTGTTGGTGAAAATATTTCCACCCATATTTACTGAGCATCTAGTGTTTGCCAAGCACATGCCATTGCCCACATGACCACTGAGGACACAATAGAAAGGAAGTCATCTCCTCCATCTTGAAGATATCTCATAGTACAAATACAGCAAGAGCAGATGCTTTGTTTTGCCCTTTAGTGTGAGAGTAAATTTTGTGTATGGGTGCACTCTTTGTTACATCCTTTATAACATCTCAGGCCTTCTTTCCCTCTATTGATTCTACTTTGAGCAGGACAGCTCTTTCCTCTTGCTCCTTGATACTTTGTTACTTAAATTCTTAGTATTCTAGAAATTAGAAACAGTAATGAAAGAAACATAAATACCTCCAATAAACGAAAATAGCCAAAGATGCCAAAAGTTCCTTAGATTGGATTGGGAATTCTTATTCACTTCTGCATGTCTATGTGGGGATTTTGTCTGGTTTGAGCTTTCATGGGACTTGTGCATGCTGTCATCATTGTTGTGAGTTCATGTAACTGAGAAGCTGTCTAGAAGACTGTTTCCTTGTGGTCATCCACCCTCTCTGGCTCTTGTAGTCTTTCTGTGTCATCTTCAGCTCTGATACCAGAGCTTTGTGAGGCAGAGGTTTGAAATAGCTGTCTTATTCAAGGGATAAGCATTTTGAGGCCTCTTGTTCTCTGCACATTGGCCAGTTATGGGCTTCTATGTTAATCACCACTACATAATGATTTTTTTTTCTGTTGAGAGTTGAGAGATGTGTTCATCCTATGTGTAGAGGTTGCATGGAAAATGTTCCACTTTGTTTGGTTAAGCATCTCACAGACAGTTATTTTTGTCTACTTAGCTATGGGCAACCTTCCCAGTTGTCAAATCCCTAAAGAAAGCTGACTCTCTTTAAATTGTTGAATCTTAAAAAGTGGAGTAACTACAGAGTCTAGGAAAGTTACAGTGATCCTTTTTGAACAACAAATAAACCTTTATGCTCATATGACACTTTCAATAAATTTGATAATTTCACCAAGGGTTTATGATCTGAAGTCTCTTAAAATTATTATTTTAAAACTTCTGAAATAGCTAGATTTCTTTGCATATTGGACTTGTGAATGTCTTTTAGTCTACCATTATAAATGAATCTTTTTATTATGAATTTTCACTAAAAATTAATTCCCCTTCAGTCATATCACTGTGGCCTAATACCTTATCTTTTTCATTGAAAGTCAAGAACAGACAGAATAAGGACCTTAATTAAAATACTCAAATTGCCATTGTTCTGCAGTAATATTTGTTTTATATCATTCTTGATACAGTTCTACTTCGAAATGTTTTGGTGATTTCATCATTACTTAAAGAATTACAGAAAGAAATGTTTGGAAGGGAAATAGTCTACAGCTCATTTTTCAGTCTCAGCTACCACCCACACAAGGGCTCTGGTGATCTCTGGGAGTTTTTTGCTATGTTTGAATCCTAGTGTGCTACTTTTCCTAAAATGTGGGAATCAGTGAATTCTCCTTAACTTTCAGAGTAAAGTGAGGCACCTATCTTAGTCTTCTGGTGTCTGTAACACTGCAATGTATCTAGGGACTGACAATAAACAGAAATGCATTTCTTATAGTTCTGGGGATTAGGAAATTCAGGATCCAAGATGCAGGTGCCAACAGGTCTGGTACCTCGGGAGGACCTGCTGCCTGGTTTTGCTCTGTTCTCTTAAGGCTGAAGGAACAGGAGTTCCCTTCAGGCATCTTTGATAAGTGCTGAAATCCTCTTTGTGAAGTACCTGCCTATACCTTTACACGAAGTCCGATATCTTAAAAGACCATCATCATTTTTTTTTTTGGACAGGATCTCCCTAGTCCCATCCAGCTATGTGGACTAGGCTGACATAAAGCTCAGAGACCCACCTGCCTCTGCCTCCAGAGGACAGAGGGCTGGAATTAAAGGCATGTGCCACCACCTCCTGCAAGGTCATTATCTTAATTGATAGAATTTCATATGTGAATTTTTTTTAGAAACATACATTTTTAGATCAAGCATTCAGCCTACATTGATCTTCTAAGATTGATGTCCTGCTCATGTATAAATATATGCATTACATCCTAGTAGGCTGGAAAGTTATAACTTCTTCCACTGACATCCCCAAAAGCTAAAGACCAGTACCTCTTATAAATACCTTCTGTATTAGACATGGAAAGAACTCAAGGTACAATTCATACTAAGACATATTGCTCTTCAGGTATGCACCTAGGAAGACAAAGAAGTTATGTGCTACTGAAATACAATAGGGTAGGTCTAGGATAGACATTTCCACTGGAAAAGGTAAATAGGAAAGAACAAATGCAACACAAGTTCAGAACCTAAATGAGTAAACAACGTTAACCTGTCCAGTTTAAGAATAATTCTTTTCACTTGGGAGTGGTAGCCCACAGCTTTAATCCCAACACTTGGGAAGCAAAAGCAGGGAGATCTCTGTGAGTTCAAGGCCAGCCTGGTCTACATAGTGAGGTCTAGGCTAGCTGGGACTACAAGGAGACCAGTCTCAAAAAGACCAAAAAACAAACAAACAAAAGAATAATTCTCTTCAACTCCGCTCTGTGCTCCAAGGACCACCACAGTTGCAATGCCTTCTTCTGGACACATTGGGACTATGGTTCCCTCAAAATGTTGTCAAGTAAAAATAAAGCCTTAAAGCTTTGAGTGGCCCCACTCCAAGTACTGAGCTAGGTCCCCATGGCAGCTCCATTCTTGGGGCCCAATCCCAAAGTAGTCCTGCCTCCTCATAACTCTGTAAATCAACCATATCTGCAAGTTTGTCCAGTCTTGAATCATGTTTCAGTTGTTCTTCCAGAAAGTGGCTGTCAGAGTATTCCTGCCTCTGAGGATCTTCTTGGCATTGTCCTATTGGGAGCTCTCTCTGGTGTCATGACACTTGCGGAAACTCTTGCATTTTGAGCCTTTGATGAAAGTCCAAGGGAACATCCCTGCAGATGACCTTCTGTTAACTTGGGCAGTAGGTCCTGACTAGTGTTGGAAAGGCTAGCTGAACTTACCAGCTAGCCCTTTGGCCATACTTTTCATGTTCTCTCCTGAGCTGTGGGACAACTGCTCCTGTTGTTCAATGTGTCCATTCTGATAGTGTTTCAAATATTTAGATCTTGCTTCAGTTTCCTTTTATAAGCAGACTCTTTACATAAATTTACTCTGCTCATATTTTCCTATAAACACTCAGGAGATGTCAAACTATACCTTCTAAGCTTAGGTATTTCCTAAGACAATATCCAGTTTGATCTCTGGCATACTCTGCTTTCCATAAAACATGAGAACATAGTCCTTATTCAATCAAGTTCTTTGACCTCTTAACACGATGGCCTTTGTTCCATTGTCCAGTAACATCTCCCTCATTTCCATGTGAGACTCCATCTCTGAGGTCTTAACCATTAATACTTCTCCCCGTATTCAGTTCAGGACTGTTATCCCTTAGATAATCTCTAAGGAATCAAGGTTTTCTCTACAGTATGCCTTTGCTCTGATCCCTCACCAGAATTATCGTTTTGTGGTAAGTTATGCTTTTAGTAGCTCCTGTATCAAGACTATGCAGCGTTTCCTTCTCACCTAATTCTAATACCATGTACATACATACACACACACACATATGTATGTATGTATGTATGTATGTATGTATGTGGCAGCATCTCCATTGTCTAGTATCTGTCTTAGACTATCCAGGTTGCTGTAAGGAAACAGTAGGCATATATTCCTTATACTTTTTGGAAGCTCATGAGATCTAGGTTAAGTCAATAGCAGATTCAGTGTCTGGCTAGTGGAAAGATACAAGTCCTTTCATTGTGTTCTCATATGACAGAAAGAAGAATGAACGTCTTTGTGTTTATTTTATAAGGGCACCCATCTGCTTGACGTGGGCTTCCTCCTTGTGAACAAATTTCCTACAAAGGAACCCTGCTCTAATGTCATCATCTTGAAGGCTTGGATTTCAGCTTAAGCATTTTAAGGAGACAGAGTCATATTATGGCAAACCTTTGACTCTGTCACCTACGGTTGGTCCTATTTGTGGTCACAATAGTGTCTAATGGTCATGGGAAAACACATTTGCTATTAGTGGTTGATATAAATAGCAGAGAGTTAAGAAAAGCCAAAACCTACAGTTGAATACCTCATCATATTAGAAATTATGCTCAGCTTCTCTGAATCTGATTTTCTCATGTATAATGATCATATCTAGCTCATGACACTGTTTGAAGCAATACATGATGAAGTAATTTGCCTAATTTTCATATTATAATACTATCTCTGGAGTACCTTATAAAAATGAAAAGGAAATACACAGAAAAAAAAGAAATTTAGACAAATTCATCTGAAAGGGAGCAATCCATGATCAGATTGTTTTTTCCTCTAAAACTAGTGTTGTTTAAGAGAGAGAGATGCATGGTGTCAAGTTGTCCTACACCTCTACTGTAAAATGCAAGATGAGTCAGGTAGCATGTCTGCATTACAGTTTCCTGAAGAACTAATAACAGACTGCACTGAGGAGTTGCAAAAATTGACTGAGGTGATGTGTGCAAAGCAGGCTGTGTAGAAACAGGTGTATGACACAAGGCCTATGTTTGTTTGGAGAATCCCAGCCTACCTGCTGAATGGGACCTGAATACTCTTGAAATTAAAAGCTGAACTGAGGTGAGTGACCTTCCCATAAGGATTATCTTTGGAAATCAAAAACAAGCAAGTCGAAGGATGTTTTTGAGAGTTGATCTTCTTTAAGGGATTTACTCTAGATAGGCTGACTAGACTCTAGTGGATGAACTTGCACTGAGGAGCATCTGGGTACAAATGCTTGACTGGATAGCAATTAACATATGTGACAGAATGCATGAAATCCATGGGGGTCTATGGGACACACAGATGAGGGAGGAGGTCTAAATTTGATTAAGATCTATTACATGAAATGCCCAAAAATTCAATAAAATATTTTTAAAATGTCAGTCATTTGTAAGAAAATCCTGGGGACATGTAAGATTGTAAGATCAAACTGTTTCCCAAGCATGGATATAACCTGCCCCCACATAGACCAAGTGAAAGCAGGATTCTTGGGTTTTTCTTGCCATAGATTTACAATATCCACAATGAGAAGATACTGCCATAGTTGGCTTTATATTTGGGCACTAACGGAGGGAAAATTTAAAGGACGAACTAATTTAAAAGCCAGAAGGTCAAAGAGGTCTAAAATCAAAAGCCGTTTCTGGTCTGGGTTACATATGGTATAGTATCTTAATAAACAATATGAGTGAATCAAACATGAGCATGAATTTCTCTTTCTCACATAAGAGGCAAAATCATTAGAAAAAATGTATTCAATATGAAAACTCTTAAAAAACTATCCCCTTTTGTCTTTGTGTCATGAAAACCATGTGACAAAAACAGATAGCTATGCAAGGGTGCCTAAATATGTATGTATTGAGCTAGAGATTGGTCTACTGGTTAAAGTGCAAAAATAAGAATCAGAGTTCAGATCCTCAGGAGAGTACAGAAATGCTGGGTATGCATGGAGACCTGCCTGCAATTATAGCCTCAGAAGACAGAGACAGGGGAGTCCAGAACAAGCTGCTTAGCAAAACTACACGTATGGGGAGCAAGTAACTCATATGTTGGTGCTTTCTTTGATTAAGAGGACTTTTACCCAATTGTGAAGACCTTTACCTCAATTGTGAAGAACAATTGAGGATCTGGCATACTGAAGACTACACACACACACACACACACACACACACACACACACACACAACACACGCATGCATGTACTCTCACATGAAAAACATGCATGCATATACACATGTACTGCACACAAACACATGAGAAATGGGGAGAAAAATATCTGAATCATGAATTCACAGACAGCATAAAAGAGAAACTATAAGAAAGTCAGTGGGGAGGTGTCTCAGTAGTTACAGCATGGCTACTCTTGGAGAGGACCTGGGTTTGTCTCCCGGCATCCACATGGTATCTAATAACTATCTGCAACTCTAGTTCTGGCCTCCACTGGTATTGTACACATGTGGTACACTTAAATATATGCATCAAAATATTCATGCGTGTAATTTTTTTAAAACGAATTAGAGATAAAGTCAGTGTAACCACTAAGTTGTTGACGTTGATGACGATGGAAGAAGGAAAGTCTGTCTCCTGCTGCTTGCCACACTGTGGAGATATTTTTGTTCTCATCAACATTTGATGCTTATAGTAAGTAATGCAGCCCTTCTAGGGATCAGGGAACTTGTAGAGGAGAGTCAGAAACGTAAGAGCCAGACAGCAGGGGGAAAAGACTGTGAAATGCCATCGGTTTCTGTGCAAGACACAACTGCAATCATGAATTAATACCAGTTGTGGGTGGACCACACTAGGTCTGCTCAAGAATGGGCCGGTAAGGCATGGATGAGGAGGGGCTCAGGCCACCTGCTTCTCAAAGTGCTGAACCATTGACTGTGGATAGATTCTAGGAGATGGGACCTATTACCTTCATCTGTCTACCTGTCTCCCCTCTGGAAGCCCACTAGACTACAACAAATAACTCCAAATCAATGATCACTTGGGTGGCCCCAGTTAATCTCAATTGATCAAAAATATCTAAACAAATAGGAGATAAATTTGAGAAAGGAACTTATTGGAAGAAGAGCGCTTGATAGTGATGCTGGGGAGTCAAGAGATGGTAGAGGAAGAGAGTAATCAGAATGGGTTTCACACATGTGTAGGAGAAAAATCTGAATGCATTTTGTACATGTGTGAAATGTTCAAAGTTAGCTAGTAAATACAAACAATATGAAAATTCATTTAGAAATTAAAAATAAATACTGCTTTATCTTTTATTTTCACACATTTGAAAAAATATCTAGTGACGGGCAAGCCTTCTCTAAGGTTTCATTTCTGGAAAGTCACTTAACTGATGCAACTCCCAACACAGATCTGCTCGTAAGTGGGAGGTGAACAGCATTAGCATCCTTGCTGTTCTTTACTTTCTTTATGAATGTGTATCTTCTATTCCTTCAGTGAATTGCCCTTCTGGTAGAAAGAAATACTTGTGACCAGAATGCTCAGCAGATTTCTTGTTTCGTGATATGTCTCTCTTATATCCATGGGGAGCTTCTATAACCATAAAAGTTTTCCTCAAGAGGGCCACTCTCACACAAACTAGGAGAAAAATATTAGAGCTAACACCCAATATCAATGTAATGTTAACTCCTTTGACACCAGCAGTTGTGATGTGCTTATTCACATTGTTATAAAGCTTGTTATAAAGCAACATCATTAATTTTGGGAAAGTTAAAGTGAGTTCTGACATATCTTTGAAGGATCTGCACAGAGCACATTTTTGGTGCTTAGCTCTCTGCTGAAATGCAGATCATGGGTTAGGAAACATTCTTCATTGAGTAGCACCAGAGCACATCCTGAGGCCGTGCACTTCCTAAAGTTTTCACAGACCAAATGAAATCAACATTTTTCCTTTCCAAGTGGGAAATATTCCAGTATAATCTGATCCAGTGACTCTTATTCCTAAACAACTGTCCCACAAATCCAAACCTTTATAATCAAAGTCAAGTTTTTTTGTTTGTGAAGCCTGAAATCTTCTGTTCCCATGTATACTGACAACAAAGGGCAATGAAATCAATGTCTGTGAAAAGCAATAATGATTCTACAAAAGAGGTTATTTAGAGTGGTGACTTCTGTGAGCTCTTCATGGGTCTACAATGAAAATAGAAATTGGAATATAAAGAATATATTGGAATATAGAAAATCATGCCTTAACTTTTGCTTTGTGTCCTCAGGAACCACTACATCTTCCATTCTGCAAAGCTTGGTGTGAAATAGGTGCTTAATAATTCTTATTAAATTTGCAAACTTTTGGCTTATTCTGTCATTTAAAATATTGGGGTTGGAGAGATGGCTCTGAAGTTATGATCAGGTATTGCTCCTCCAGAGGGAATCCAGGTTTACTTCCGAACACCCACATCAGATGATTTACAGCTGTCCATAACTCTAGCTCCAGGGGATCTAACACCCTATTTTGAACTCACATACATTCATACATGCACCCACACACAGATATACACATATGCATAAAATTAAAATAGTAAATCAAATCTTTAAAAATACCTAGTTTGCGCTTCTTGTAGTATATGCTTTTTTGTAATTTAACAATATGATATGCATATGAATTATATATAAAGATATACTTCATATATTTATATATGCATTATAAATAAAAATATATATATAATTTGTCCCTCATGATGATGATAATGACCTTGCCTCCTGATACCACACATTCAGTAGATGTAGGGGCAAGAGTAGAAGAATATATATCAGTATATACATGAATATAATTTTAGTTATGTGTTAGAAATAAAATATAAAATTAATGGGAATAGATCAATGGATATACATATAAACAAGTGATTTAACTTTGCCTGATGGACACTTATGTAAGTCGTCTTCTTATATGAGTATAGTGATAAAAAGCAAAACCAAAGTTTAGCTAGAGTACATGCTTTATTCTATTATTCTGATTCTTCCTGTTATTTTGGACTATGTTAAGATAACTTATAGGAACTTGTAGGCACACTAAACTGGGTTACAAAAGTAAAGTTGTATAATGCTGTTTCTTGGAATTGTTTAAAAATAGATAGCACACTTGGGAATTGCATATTCTAAACACTAAATGCCTGGAGGTGAGGAAGAGGGCAGGGTTACCTCAGGACTCCTCCACCTAGGGCTCCAAGTTTCTCCACAGCATTAGAACAATTGTGAATCTGGACAGGCCAGAGGTATCATCTAGACCTGGAAATGAATGTGTCAGAAACATGCACATGTGAAACATTCTGCTGTTGGTGCCTGCAAAGGCAATGTTCTTCTCCTTTACACATATTGCTGCATCAGTTTAGATGGGAACAATTCCTTCTTCTCTCTAGTGTATATTAAGGATGAGACAGTGGTCTAGTGACATGAGTGGTCAGAAGTCACAAAGAGCGGCGGCATCACACTGTGGCTTTGTGGTGGTCTGTCACTGATGATAAAAACCAGTCAATGGGAACAGGGAGATTTCTGAGGGTAAGGGTTACCTGACTTATCTAAGACACAGGGCATAGGTTTGAACATCTTTCTCAGTCTCTTAATTTATCCTGATCATGTCTAAGCAGAAAGATATAGAATGCTCAGATAAGAGCTCACCAATTTAGATGTTCAAAAATTCTTTTATAATTTTTAAATCAAAACCATTCTGGGCCTAAGGTTCTCTGCTGTCAACCATTAGAAAAGGAACTGGGCCTGCATTGCTCGGTGTTGGGTGGTACTCCTAGAGACCCTTCAGTATCATAGTGCTGTGTGTGTTCATAGGACCAGTGGGCTTTGGCTATCCATCCATGGTACAGATGGGCTAGATGCCTGAGGCAGACCGATCCTGTGAGATCTCTATATGAATGCTGGAGAGGATGTTACTTCTTTGATGCTCTGCTTGAAGAAAAGGCATGTGCCACAAAAAGAAAATGCCTATGTCTTGGAAACCCCAGGAAAGCCATTACTTTTAGTTCTTGTTTACTCTCTAAATCATTGGTGACCAAGGTTTCTGGGCTTCTTTTCTCTGGTATTATGTTTTTCTTTGTTTTGTTTTATTATGATTTTTGTTTATTGCTTTGGTTTTGTTTTAGAGACAGTGTTTACCTTAACTCCTGCTGTCCTGGAACTCACTATGTATAAGAGGCCAACCCTGAGAGACTCACCTGCCTCTGTCTCCCGGGTGCTGAGATCAGAGTTGTATACCACCACACCAAACTTGTTTTGTTTGATTTTCCCCAAATCTCCTTTTTATTTCCCTGCCATTCAAAGCACTCAGTATAAGAATAGTGTTTCTTAGTTCATAAAAGACTGGAGAAGATTTTAACTGGTTTCTCTTCTTTGTTTCATAGCTTTCTAGCTTAGAATGAGAGAAGAAACCAGTACAGGCTTATTAGTAATTTAGTAAATTATTCTTCCATTGTAGCTTATGTGTGAGAAGAGAGGGACTAAGGAAGAATATTTAACTCAGTTTAAAAGGAACAGGAAAATATATACCTAATTCATTTATTTGTATATGTATGTATACATGTGGGCACTCATCCACTGTGGTTCCCTTGCAGAAGTCAAAAGGTTTGACTCAGGCCTCACGCTTGGCAGCAAGCACCTTAACCAGTCACTGAATCACCTAGCCAGACTAGGAAAATATTTTAAGAACATACTGTTATTTCACATTTGCCTTCTTATTTTCAGCTCTATCTATCTATATTGTGATTTCTCTACCTATTTTCTTGTTCTTTCCATTCATGCTTTGAATTTTGATAGACAAAATTCTAATGCCATTTTTAAAGAAGTAAATTGTCTTCCAAAATACCTATTTACAGTAAAATGAAAATTTCCTCTAGGCTGAAAATGAGCATGCTTGTAACAAACCTTCTTCACCTACCATGTAGTGGTCCAATTCTCCAATATTCTACATCAAAATGTTGAAAGAGACTGAGATGGTTTGGCTGCTGAGGCAAAATAACCCTGGCCAGGGGCCCACCTGTCTATGGCAGAAAGAGCCAGGGAAGATGTGTGGTGGCCAGGATTCTGAGCTTGAAGAGCTCCAGCTGTACCTGGGAAAAGGTCTGGCCACTAAGGTGTAGTGCAAGAAGAATGCAGCTGCCATTACGGAAGTCTTTGCTCTTGTCATTCTTCCTGGCTCAGGGTCCAGAATGTGTACCCTAGAATTCTACAGATTACACTTCTCACATAAAATCTCAGTGTGGTGTTCACCATAGCAAGAGCTCAAGAGAGCTATAGAAGTCAATGATGGGGGAATGTATTGGGTTTTTCGTTGCCAAGGGTAGATGTCTCCAAGTGGCCGTCCAGAAGACAGGAGAGAGTAAGATGAAGAGGTTTATAAACCTTTGTCCTACAGACTTCAGCATGGACTCAGCACCAGCCTGAGACAGCCATGGTTAAACCAGAATCGTAAAGGGGCACAAGCCTGAATTGAGTCTTGCTCCTAAGTGACATTAATGTAGTCCTTAGTCTGAAAAAGCAAAAAACCAAAAATACGAAAAATGAAAACCCCAGGTATCTGAAGGATCCATCATATCTTGTGCAGAAGGAGTTCAACTGTTAATTTGAAGGCTCTAGCTTTAACATCGTCTATAATATTTTAAAGAATATAATACATCAAAAATGATTGAGTTTCTCTACACCAGTGATTGGCCAGTTTTTCAATTTATTAAACATGTAGATAGTGAATAGTTCAGGATTTGCTGGTCACATATGTTAGCTACTCTACTTGCTACATATTTTTTTTTTGTCACAGGGTCACATGTATCCCAGACTGACCTTGAAATTTGTTGTAGCTGAGGATGCCCTTGAACTTCTGATCTTCCCTTCTACCTCCTGGATGCTGGGGTTATAGGCCTGTGTCACCAGGCTCAGTTTATGTGGTGGTAGAGCTATAACCCCACATGTTAGGCAAACACTCTGCTTACTATGTTACATCCTCAGACCCTGATGTACATTTGTTATTGCCAATTTTGTTTTGTTTATAACAAAGCAAATGCATAATCCATTCTTACTTTGGAAATTTTAAAGAAACAGGACCTGGATGGGATCTTAGCCTCAAGCCACCATTTGTTAGCTTTTTAATGTAGAGCCTTTGAAATCCAAACTGTATATGACTTGAGAAAAGTTGGTTAACTAGACACAATAAAAAAATACGATAGAGAGTAGCTTGGAGTGCTGTTGAATGCACACACTTCAAAGCCTGTAGCAAAAGCTGATACTGTGCAAGGATCTGTGTTTTTCCTAGCATCGGAAATAGCACAGAGACAGTTGTTCCAAACAAAGGAAACAGTGCTAGGCCCATGAATCAAATAATAGTTGGCTGTAAAGATAGGCACCTGACCTGTTCTTTAATCATCATTGTTTCATAGGTATGTTTAATACTCGCTGAGTTCATTTAGTGTTGCTCAGATGTATGTGTGTGTGTGTTTAGGACTGACCTTTTGGGATTGGATATCCTGTCAGGAGTCTCCTAACTGGAGAAAACTGATTCTCCCTCATTTAGTAACCATTGACAACTGCCTCTGGTTCATGGCAGAAATGAAATAAATACAGTGTATGAAATTCTCAAAAACGAATTGATTTTTAAATTTTGAAAAGATCGACTCCTAATCTTTGGTTGATTCTAGGTCTCTTCAGTGTTATTGCTTACTCAGCTGCATTTCATAGCCTTTCTTTACAAGTTCCCAGAAGAGATGCTCCAGTATTCATTTAGGAACAGGTAAGGTTGACCGTTACTGGATACTAGTTTCCTATTACAAGCTTGAACACTTGACAGAGAAAGGCAGGGTTTGCCGACCTGCAATCAGCCCATTTCGTTCTTGTTTGTCTCCAAGTCACAAGTATTTCTACTGTACTAGTCAAAGTGAAATTCAGGTATGTGATTCAGGTAATTGCTTTGCTAATTACCCCTCTGAATTAGAAGGTGACTCTTCTCTTTCCCGTGTGATTTTCTTTGTCTTTCTGACACAAGCAGAATCCACTATCTGGTTTAAAAAATGAATATGATTTTTAGCATTTTAAACATCAGAGAGTGAAACAGAGCAGAGACTGTGAGCAAAATACATCATAGAAGGAAAATATTTTCTTACCATTAGCATATTGATTAGTCTTTTTATTGAGTAACTAAAAGATAAGAAACACTGGACAGACATGAACCCAGATCAGGCAGGACTGAGGGCAAATGACGGGCAAGTTTCCTAATGTTCAGTTTATCCATAAAAGGAGAAAACAAATTTTAAATTATGTTCAAAAATATTTATAGATTGTTCTTTAAAAAATATTTCATGGAGCTACTGAGGAGAGCCTGATATTTTTCACATTGAGCTTTGGGTGAATTTTTCTGCTGTTTGTCTTCTCGGCCACCTTTGATAAGAACCACATAATAGCAGGCTCAATTCTTTATTCCCATATGGGGCCAGCTTGGGAGACAGAGAACTCACAGATCTCTGTGAGTTCAAGGCTAGCCTGTTCTACATAGGGAGTTCTAGGCCAGCTGGGGCTACATGGAGACCCTGTCTCAAAAAACAAAATATAAATAAATAAAACAAAATCCAGGGACTAATTGAATCAATGGCCACTCCAAAGCAGATATGAAAGTCATTCATAGGCCAGAAACATAGGACTGTGTAAGTAAAATTGGAGTTAGTGTCATATATCTGAGCTTGTTAGGAAATAATTGCTTTCACTCTAAGTAATTATTCATAGAAGTGTTGGAGTCAAAGTCTAATATATTAAATTCATATACGATAGAAATAGGGAATTATTATGTGGTGCGGGAAAGCAGATCTTCTTTAAGGGAATGAACTTAGATAGGCTGACTAGACTCTAAGGCATGAACTTGCACCAAGGGACATCTGGGTGCAAATGCTTGTCTGGACAGGTCTTAACATATGTAACAGAATGCATGAAATTCCGTGGTGGTGGAGGGGCTGCAGGAGGGGAGGTGGCTGGGGGGGGGGTATCACTTTCAATAATATTATTTGGCTTTTCAATTTTGTTGCTGCTTTTTCAAAATTTTTATTTTAAAACTGCTGTATTTTGGGTGGCCTACTTGTTAATAATTTCAAATAAGTATGTTGCAAACATTTACTCTTTCATTCAGTTCAGAAAACTTGGAATTGGTGTTCAAGGCAAGTTCCAATGACCCTGTTCATGATATTAAGCACTGGTGAAAATTGGGGAGTAGTAAAGGCTTCTGTATCAGAGGACTTCAGGATTTATATCTATTTAGCAATCAAATTGTCAAATTAATTAGATTTCCTTTTAAAATGTATTTTTATTGAGTTTTTGTGCACTTCATATAATAGATCTTAATCAAATTTAGACCCTCTGCCCCGGCTGTGTCCCCTCCCATAAACCCACCACCACCTCGGAATTTCATGAATTCTGTTATGTAGGTTAAGACCTGTCCAGTCAAGCATTTGCACCCAGATGTCCCTTGGTGCAAGTTCATCCCTTAGAGTCTAGTCAGCCTATCTAAGATCACTCCTTTAAAGAAAATTTGTTCTCCCTCATTGCAGAATAAATAGTTGCCAATATTTCTTCAGCTAAGATTGGGGTCTGCTGTCCATCTTCCAGATTCTATGCTGGGTTTTTATGTGATTGAGTTACATGTGTCTCGTGCATGCTGTCACCATTGTTGCAAGTTCATATGATCAAGTTGCAGGAGGCCTGGAAGACTATTTTCTTATGTTTACGCACCAACTTTGGCTCTTATAATCTTTCTGCCCCTTCTTCCTCATTGGTCCCTGAACCCTGAATGGGCAAGGATTAATATAGGAGTCTTATCTAGGGACACACACTAAAATAATTAAATTGTTTTATCAAGTACTATCCTTATGCAAAGATTGTCATTATTTTTATGTTTCCTTCAAAACTATGAGAAATTCCTCTGTTAACATTGATTTAAAAGTGAACCCCCAAACTGAAGACTTTAATACCACAATATTTTTTGTTTCTGCTTCCTAGAACTCAAATGATGCAGCCATGATGAAGCTAGCTTCCTCCAAACACATTTATTGAGCCTTTTAGGTTTGTAAAATTGTCTGGTACATTTTCATGATATCAGAGATGCCAAGAAATGGCACTTATCTTTGTAGAATTTAACAGGCTCAAAAAGAATGCTTAAATAAAAATTAAAATGCCTAGGCATTGTAAAGATAGTTCAGTTGGTAAAGTGAATGCCTTGCAAGCATAAGGTCTTCAGTTCAGTACCCAATATCCATATAAAAAAAGGATAAATGAAGCTGGTTCTAATTTCAGAGCTTCTTCTCTACTGGCTAGGCTTCAAAGAGGTGGAAGGTGCTATGAATGCTATTGGAAGATAAAAGTAATCATCAACTTTACCCAGCTATGAATTCTATGAGCTGCAACAATTGTCCTGGGAAAATGCCCATTGGTACAAAAGTGGCACAGATGTTATGGGAGAAACCAATGAGTTTCTGATTGGACTTAAGATTCACTTCATAAGATGGAACCCATACCTGACACTGATATCAGACCTAGGAACCTATGTTCAGACATGTTGCAGGTGACTGGGGAGAGCCTGCTACTATTCTGCATCTCTCAACTGGATTTATCCATCCACAGGAATGGGAATTCGTGAAAATTGGGATTAGCCAAGCTATCTCTCTTGGAAAACTGACTCTTGCATGTAAGTGATAGATGCTTGAAAAAGAGATGCAAGTGTTGGTTTTTCATGAGTCTAAGGAAACATCTTAGATAAGCATCTTAATGGAGACATTTATTTTTTCTTATGGTTTCAGGGGGTTGAGTCCAAGCATCATGGCTAAAGGGGCATGGCAGAGTAGATCTGCTCATATCATTGTAGACAGGAAGCTAAGAGAGAGACAAGGGAAGGGAAGAGGTGGGGGAAAGTGATTTAATGCCTTCAATTAGGCCCTACCTTTTAAAGTTCACACCACCTACCTGTAGTCCATTCTGCTTTAAATCCATCAGTGGAGGAATCAGAACCATCCTGTCCACTCATCTCACAGCTGTACCAGTAAGCACGGGACAAAGCCTATAACACAGAATCACTTTGGAGGAGCCCTTTCTATCCAAATCCTAAAAAAAATGTGTTTCCTCAAGTCAGGAGCATCCTCAGAAAGACCATGCATTGGGTTCTGCTTTCCAGAATCTTCCAGAACCTCATTTTCTCTTCACCTCCTCTTAACAATCCACTGCTTTGCTTGCTGGAGTTAGCTAGAATTGGTTTTTGTCATTTGTGGTTCTGATATAGAAAAGTAGATAACAAGACAGGCTCGTTAAAGGAAGTTTGAGGATGAGTGAACGGGAATGGAGACACAACAGAGTGAAGAATAAGGTGAAGTTTTGTAAAAATCACAGGTAGTGAAGTTGGTGGCAACCACTTGATGCCTTTCTTTTTCTGTTATTCTATTGGGAATCTTACTGAGTAAATCAAGATAAAGCTTGTCAAACAGACCAGTCTGTCAAAATCAGGAATGTTTCTGAAACTTCTTTAGATCTGTTCAATATGGAGACTTGCTGAAAGGTGCCTCACTCTCTACACTAGGAAACTTACCAATAAGATGTGTATGTGTGTGTGTGTGTGTGTGTGTGTGTGTGTGCGTGTGTGTGTTTTGACATACTTCACTGAAATAATTTTATAATAAAGTTACATATTATAAATTAAATGTGCAATTTCTCTCCAGGTTTTTAGCAGTCCCTGGCTTTCTTTACCTTTCAACTCTTGTAGGCAGCTAAATGAGTCTAAATTTGACTTTCATCTTTGTTAATTTGCCTTAAATCATTTTTTGATTGAATCATTAGTTATTAATGTCACTGTAATTTTTACTTTCTATTGGGATTCCAATTTGGAAAGAAAATAATCCCTAGGCTTTTTGTCTTAAACTATAAGAACATTTTTAATAGATGCATGTATACAAGGAGAATCGACTTTTTAACAAGTACAACCAAGAACCCAAGAAAAACTGTTTGAAAATAACTTGCTAATTTGTGTGTATTGCATGTTGCACAAAATAATGCACCTTATTTCTTTACAAATGGTGTTCTTTTGTTGAACAAAATCTGCTAATCAGATATCTCTAAAATAGATTCCCAGTGCAAAGGCAGTTTTAGAGGCAGTGTCTGTTGATCAAATCTTGCTTCTTCTATAGTTACATCTTGCTTAGATAAAAACATGAAAAAGACAATCTTGTCTTCAGGGAATGAATGTACATAGTGGCAGGGGAAAGATCTCTACTCAGCTCCTAATAACATAGAACATGGCAGCTTAGAGCCCAGATGGAGTGTTCAGCAATAATGCAAAGGGCTGAATTGCATCGAATTGAGAAAATTGGAACTAGCTTCTCGAAAGAAATTGCATTTGAAATGGTTCTTACAGGATTTTTCTAGAAAAGTCTCTTCTTTTGTCAGATAAAAGGAAGTGGGGAATCAAGCAAGAAAAGGCCAAACCTTTCTTTTGCTAGTTCACACTCGCCCTAGTATTGCAAGTGTGAGGTAGCATTGAGAGCATTTACATGTACTCCAGGTCAGCGCTCCTGTCTTTTGCCCTCATCTTCTTGAGAGGAGGAAGGGAAGGCAGTGGTACAGTTATCACCGTCATCACCCCGCCCTTGCAAAAACATCATGCATATTACATTGCGCCAGTAAGAATTAACAGATTTTTCTGTTATTTTATTCTTGGCCACAAATCAATTCCTGCCTATCAGAAAATAAAAGAGATTATTACAAAAAGGAACATAAGCTGTTTGAATTTGTACAGTGTTTTAACAAATTAATTAAAAGAAAGCTGGAATTTTGTTGAGACAGATGATTGTCGAGCCTAACATGCCAACAGATGTTCTATATCCCTGGAATTTCTGGAACAGGTTCCTGTGAAAAGCTGTGATTCACAAAACTTCGTTTATTACCAGAATGAAAGCATTTTTTTAGAAGGGAACAATAATGGAGGTGGTTAATATTTGATGTGGTTCCATTAGGGAATTTCAAAACATCAAGCACCCAGGCTGAATTATAGACTTATTTTTGATTCACGTATTATAGTGATTTTCTTTCTATCTGCTTCTATAATTTTTAAGATGACTGGTAGGATAAATATTTTGCTTTTCTCTGAAAGAATAGAATGATAGGTAGATACTTGAAAATATAAATTGAATAGTGCAGTATTTACATCCATTAATTTTGAAAAATAATATTGAGCCTCAGTTCTTTAGATTAGTAACTAACAGTAGAGGCAAGGTTAAATGGCATATCTCATTCTACTGTGCTTTGATGCATACATGGCCCTTATCTCTGTGATTAAGCTCTAACGTCTCTTGTCTAACTTGTTAAAGTGGTTTCTATGTCCATTTACTTAACATGATGGGAAAGGTAATATATGTGCGTTTCATGTGGTTCAAAATATAGACAAACATATACAGCGATGTTTATGAGTTCAGCCTTAGTTCCCTGTTTATTAGTCACCTAGTTCCCCTGACTCAAGTTCAAGTTGCTGAAATCTTGTGCACTCCTCCATATTCTGTATCTTTTCTGTCATATATATGTGCCTTTAAATTTACTTTTATGCTCACAGCTTCATTCACAAAGCATCTTTCTGGGTTTTGCTCAGCAACTCTGAAAGATATTGTAGAAAATCCCAGGGTTTCAAATATCTGCATCGTGTACCATTGTAACTATTTCCTCATGACCACTTTTGGAGTTTCACCAGGTTTGTGCTAACGATCAGTCATGAAATGAATATTTATCCTCACATGTCCTTTTTCACAGAAACAAATCTATTTGTTTTTAAAATTTTTAAAGTGCAATTCCTGCAGTTCTTCCTATTGATGCTTTTTTAGCTAAGTAAGAGGCTCAATTTTAAGCTGTATCAGAAAGCAATAAAAATATGGCTTGTGAGATACTCAGAATTACTATATTTTTCTGTTTGCACATGAAACCAACAATTCTCTTTATTTAGTTTGCAGGTGAAGTTGAAAGTAGCCTACACATTAGTTATTTTAGTCAGCCTGGCTTTTTTTCCATAAGGGATTGGAAGGCATTATTTCATACTCTTCAAACTTTAATGTAGGGATTATCTGAGGATCTTGTTAAAATTCAGGTTCTGAGTTTATAGGTCTGGAATTGGACCTGGGAGTCCCTGTTTCTAACAGGGTATATGGTAATGCCAACCTTGATGATCTATAGTACAATGAGCAGAAGACAGGAGCAAGAGCTGGGAAAGGTGCTGATCAGAGGGGTTAGAGGAAAAGGCAGTGGACCAGAAGCAAAGTGAGCTTGTATTTAGATTTAACTCCTCCAGTTATTATTTGAGCTACAACCTTCATAATTAGCCACTGAAGTCTGCTAACTCATTTATGAATTTGGCATCAAAAATCTAGTTTGCTGTAATTACATGATAAGAGTAGACTTCTGATATTATCATGTGTACATGTGCACTCCATGAATTGTGTGGAAGAATTAAACAATTGGATGTAAATACTGCACTATTGATTTTATATTGTGCCTTGTTTCGTTAAAGAAATAATGTGAGCAGTTAAATGTTCCTTAAGCTTGACTTGCTTAACTGTGAAAAAGTGTAACCATGTATAATAATATACACACTGAGAAAACTCAACTCTTTATAATTGCAGAGAAGGAAAATTGGAAGTAAAACTCCTCTTGGAGTTGAACTTCATGAGAATTAGATATGCAGTTCTTCCCCTTTCTGATGGTTTATCCCCATACTATAAGAGTATGTATCCCTCTTCTAGAAGGGAAAGCAATTAGAAGTTCCTTAAATTGAAAGTTAATTCACTCTACTCTGTATAAATTTTAGAAAACATTGTTACATCATCCGCACAGATAAGATAGTGAGCTAATAGTCATTGAATTCCAATTTGCTTAAATACAGACTCTTACTCCTTTACATGTATGGACTACCAATATGGACTTATAATTTAGTATCATTTATTTCTTTGTACGAACATCATATGTCTGTTTGTGTGTATACATGTGTATGTGGACTCCAGACAACCTTGAGTGTTATCCTCAAAAATGCTGCCCACCTCCTTTAATTCAAGGTCTCTCATTTGCTTGGAGCTCCTCAACTAGGATAGACTAGCTGGGCAGTAATCTCCAGAGAGTCTTTGAGTTCTGATTACCAAATTCAGAGATTATAAGCACATGCTACCATGTCTACCAGTTTTATGAGGTTTGTGGGGATTGGAGTCAAACCACTGTGCTTGCAAAGACAAGCTCCTCACGGACAAAGCCATTGCCCCATCCTATTTAGTATGATGATAACATCTCTGCACAGTAGAAAGATGTCTGTTGAGTGTACATCCAAACTATCACTCACCCCATTTGTCCTGTGGTGATCATCTACTCCTTCACAGTCTGGGTAATCTCTTGTAACACTTCACTGCTTGCTTCCTAACACTTCTTTCCCTGTTGTCTCTTTTCTAGACACAGTGGCCTGGTTTCTTTTCCTAAAACCTATCACTCTCATTTTTACCTGGGATTCCTCAACCTGTCTATCTGCTTCAATATCCTAGTTCCCCAACAGACAAAAGTTAGAAGTATGTTTGTTGAGACTTTCTCAAAATAACAAGAGCCTTCTTTTTGAAAACAGAAACCATCTTCATTGGTATTCTTTTTATAGGAATTAGAATTATTCAAAATTAAATCACAAATTCATTTACTCCTTTAATGTGAACTTCCAGTGAAAGAGACTTAATTTGCCTTATACCTAGCTAAAGACCTCCTATAGAGGATGTAGAAGATGAATGAAGCTAGAGAGAGGCCTTGCTGGTCCTTATGTACCATAGTCTACAGTTAGTTGAGGAGCCAGATTTTTGTGTAGACACGTGTGCTTTTGGAGCTGTTCCAAGGGATCTCAAATCTGCCAAGCTTATAATCTAAACTTTCTTCATGAGATCAAACGTGAAAGTTGGAGAATGGAAAATTCTCCATGTTGCATCCCAACACCGGGATGCCAAGAAACAGAAATGGCAGAAATTTACAGTGTGAGCATCTCCCTCACCTTGCCCTATTGCCATCGGGAGCAGATGAATTCACATACTTCTGTTGTTAAAATAATAAATATAAAAATCACTTAATTTTGATACAAAATATCTCCAGGCTGAGTTAATGAATTCACGCATCTTTATGTTGGAAAAGTTCTCCTTTCACTCTTCCACAGCTGAAAAGTATGTGGCTGAAGTAAACATTTTGCTTTTACTGTGCCAGCCAAAGAACACGTTCCTGTGAAAAGTGATCATAACTGAGACTCTGTATGGAAGAAAGACTTCTCTCTTGTGACTTTCGGGGGCTTCAGAGATGCTTTGGCATTGAAATATTTCCTTCTAAACTTTATAGTGTAAAGAATCTGAATTCTATTGCAATTTTAGTATCCAAAGAGCTTTACCATTACTTTTTAGACAGTGATTCTATTATTTATGATCTTAAAGTGAATTTACAAGGGGAAAAATTTCTATGATTATATTTAACTCTGTAGTTTGGAGTAAGATATTAGGGACGGAAATTCTAAAGAAAAGAAGCAATGAAAATTTATAGGGTGGTCAGATTGAAACACCATTAATTCCCACCAAAGCTCTTCAGGCCACATAACCTGCTTCTACCTGCCTTAAGGCGACTTCTACAGTGAGATTAACTCTGAATTTCATTCAATATGCTCATTCAGCATCATAAAAAAGATAAAAGTTCTACACTATCCAACCCATGAAAAAGGAGAGATTAGTTATACAAACATACCAGAGTGTGAGATGCACATTCCAAGACTGAATGGTAATTTTTATCATGCTATCAAAGTTTCCGTTGATTGATTAAAGTGCCTAAATAATTAGAGGGACTGTTATGGTATGATAAATCTTCCAGACATTTCTTTAAAATCTTCACAATTTACAATAAAATCCTTATCTCTCTGCAAATATTCCCACTAATTCAGTAGACCTTTCTCATGGTAATAAAATACCAAGGACTGTAACAGATAAGTCCTTTGCATTAGTTAACCTCAATTTGTTGGTTATAGATTACAATTTCTGTTAATGAGTACACAAATTGGAATGCAAGAGAATTGTCCTCTCTTTAATAAAATAAAGCTTTAAACATAAATGGAATGTACAGTCAGATTCAATCTTTATGACACAGTTCCAAAGTTCTTAGAAAATGCTTTTGCGACAACTGTCAAACAGATAAAAAAAAAATCATGCTTCTCTCTAAGCATCATTGTATGAAACAGAGCAAGTATATCAATTGGTGTTATTTTCAGATGAACTGTGTTTTCAACACATAAGTTTTTCCCTTCTTTTTTTCAGACAATCAAGCAAGTCTACTTTCTCTGCCATGCAAATAGAACTTAGCCTTTGATTTACATATGTGTAAGGCTGCTATACTTCCCAACATTGTGTCTATGTCCCAGGTAGAAATAATAAATGGCCAAAGTTTAATGATGGAAGTGGTGATGGGAGATGTATCTGTTTGATTCAATTGAGCTCTGCACTCAAATTGGTTTCTACTAACTCCATACATATGAAGAAAGAAACCTTCATCATTCATTGCTGGAAATGAGCCCCCAGCCTCCGTCATAGAGAAATGGAAGAAAGAAGACACTTGTAAATGGTTCTCTGATGTCTAATTAGGCTGGATTGAGACATATGTTTTGAATAAAATATCAAGTTTGAAAAGTAGAGCAACAACCAAATTTTTCCTTATAATTCTACATTATAGTGGTCCTTAGCATGTTACTATAGCATCTATGGTAAGGACTTTAAAGTCATGGTTTTAAATAAGAAAGTTGTATAAAGTTTGAGGAGATGACTTGATGGTTAACATATTTGCCACAAAAGCTTGAGAACCAGAGTTTAGATTCCTAGAACCTGAGTAAACTTGCCTGTTGGGCATGGAAACCCACCTGTAATTCTAGCCCCTCAGAAGGTAGAAAGAGAGGATCCCAGACTCAGTAACTACAGTAATGAAAGATTTCTCTCAACACCAATATTGGGCCTCCACATGCATGGCTACCCATATGAACCTGCAAACACACACACACACACACACACACACACACACACACACAATAATGGAAAAAATGAAAGTTGCATAACAGCAGTAAGCAATGCATTTCAGACATTTCCTGTGACAAGTCATTTTTCTAAGCATTTTGTATATTCATTGAATCAGTTCTCATAACAACCCTTTGAGACAGGTGGTATAATTGTGATACCCTCCACTTATAATTAAATAATCCAAGACAGAGAGAAGTCCTGGCCTGTAGTTGAGCTGGAGTTTGGAATCCAAGTAACTGGATTTCCAGTACCTGCCCCTTATCACTACATTAAACTGAATACGAAGTACTATGCACATGAATTTAAAGCTCATAGTACTGTTGTGTATAAAACAAGAGAGATGTGGCTGAGATTTCTTTTACCATTGGAAAAACTGGAGCCCTAAGAAAACACTGTAGTGGCCAAGGTCACTGGGAGTTTTTAAGTCCAAACGCTTTTTTAAAATTTATTTGTATTTATGTGTGTGTATTTGAGTCAGTATGTGCATGTGCCACTTGTCTGAAGCAAAGCACAGATGCCAAAAGAGGGCCTCAGATTCCCTGGAGCTAGAATCACAGCCTGTGGCCAGTCACTGATCCAGAGCCCTCTGGAAGCAAGCACTCTTAAACACTGAGCCATCTCTCTGGCCACATATAGTTCATGAAGTAATTTGGCACACTGGGAGGGAATGGGTGAGCTTCCTTGGTCCTGACATGGTTATTGGTTCTGGAGAAATTTTTCATCTAATAGTTTCAGCATCATTTTATGCCTGTTGCTTATTCAGTACGTCCCTGATTTGGTTGAAGGGTGATTTTAAAATTCTATCTTTCTTTCAATATTATTAAATGAAAGAAGGACTTCTCATAAAGGAAGATGAAACATAACTCCTTCTTTAAAATGAAACAGCCTAAATGTTTATTTTACTTTGTTACAATTGTCAAGATATGAAATTAATACAATGATTACCTCCAATGAGATTTATTTGTTCAAGTCTGTCTTTATTTTCTTCTTCTTTAGATTACTGCTTGCTATTCAGTATGTTAAATATAAACTTCCAGGAGATACAGGGAAGACTGAAACACTAGAAGACAAGACATAATAGAAAATTCCATATGTAAGGATTCTATGAAATAATGGTCTTGGTCTATCTAGAAATTCAATAGATTTTTTAAAAAACCGATACTTTTCACAGAATAACAAAGACCCAAGGGACACAAGTTCAGCGTATGAAGTTTATAATTGTTTCAAGTCAAATGAATTAAATTTTAATGTAGGATGTATAATAAGTCCTAAACAAATGCATGGCCATTATTTTCACATGAAATGGCATGGCTATTATGCAGGAGAATAGCTTCATTATAAGAGAGATATCTCATACTGCCTAAGATTATGGAGCATGATGGCAGTGGTTCATATGTAAGTAACAATCTTAAAAGCTGTAAATAAGCACAGTTTGTAATTTGATACATTACAAAAATATAGAAAATTTGGAGAAAATGTTTTCAATTTGTTAACCAATCAGATGGTCATTCTTTCATTAATTATTTTCCTGCATCATAAAACTTATTTTTAAGTGATTTGGTTAGAAAAATCCATAGCTAATGTTGGAGTGGTGATGCAGGGCACCCTCATCATCCTGTGTTCTAGAGGAAATGCTTTCTGAAATGTTTATTTGGCTTTGGAGACTTGCTTCAGTATTCTGGTTGACAATACTGGATTCCCTTTTCTACTTTAAGTAAAGCAATACAATTTCTATCTGATTGATATTTTGTGCATCTGCTTCTGATTTTATGTGAATAGTGGTAACCTTGAAAAGACTGCACCACTCCAGGAAGAGAAGTCTTAAATTTATTCATGAATTTCTTGAAGAAAATTGTCCCAAAGGAACCAGAGTTTTGCAAAATTTGGCAGCCTCCTAAAACCGATGTTTAGTATACTTGATTAAGACCCTTACGATAGGAATTGGCAAAGATCTGGATGGTGAATATTGTTAGCTTTGTGGCTCGTTGTAGTCTCTAACATTACTAACCAGCTTTGGCTTATTTGGTGGGTAGAGTACCCACTGAAGCCATACAAATGAATGTGATTGTGTTCTAATAAAACAGTATTTATTCAAAGAATTGAAAGACCTGATTGAATATGGAGAAAGAGTGATTACTGTTCTCAGTAAGTCACAAAATACACAGCCAGAACTTAGTGATGTGTTCCCTGAACCCTCTTTCCTCGGGGGCTTGCACCTGCCCTTATTTTCTCAGCTCTGTTCTCAGTTGATTATGTATTTCATAGTTTTTCATTTCTCTCCTTAACATCACATTCCAAGGAAAGTTACCTTGACTAGGGCACTACCTAAACTGAATGATTTTATCGTTAACATTCAGAGCCGTCTTGTGTTAACTCGAGTGGTGATTTGTTCTAAGGATTATTGACAATACTTCATCTAGAGTGTAAGTCTCACTGAGGACAGGAGCAGTTTCTGGGCTGCTGCACTGTTGTTACTTTGTTTACTTAGCGTTTTTACCACCTCTTTTTTTTTTTTTAATGGCAGACCTAGAAAAGTACCCAACACTTAGCAGGTTCTGTTGGACACTATTATGTGAAAACTAGTGGCTTTTGTTGGGTGAATTAGTTGTTTGCCTTCAAACCTTAGTTGCTGTTATAAATAAGGGAGAATTTGAAGAGATAAGGACTCTAAAACTACTAATTTGTGATGTGGGTAAGTTGTTGTTTTCTTTAAAAGGTATATTTATTTCCAATTCAGTCTTCTAAATGCCAATAAAACCAGAATATGAAAAATATGGTTTAAAATGTGTAAGTAAACATCCTACATTTTCTTCTGGATACTCATGGGGATCTTATACCTACTTGCCATATTTGAAAAATAGTTTTAAAATGTTAAGTAATTAAAGAAATAAATGTGTTTCACTGGATGATATGTTCCTTAAGTCACATGTGTGTTCCTTTTCTGAAAGCTCTGCCTTATTTCCTCTGTTGTTTAGACCAGAGTCCAAATTCTAGACAGAGGTTCATGAAACCTTTAATTTGTGTTCCTAAGTATATGATCCCAGTTGTTATTCACTCAGTTTCTCCTTGAACACCACACATCTTTTGTCAAATTGGTTCATTTTATCTGGGAATTTTACCTTTGAGTACCTTAAAGTTCTGTGATTTTCTATGTATTGATCATTTAAGTGGATTTATTGCTGAATTGCTTTGCACTTTCTAAGCTAATACAACTTTTTATTCCATGTTACTATTTCCTTGTGAAACCATGAATTAATTTCAGGAAGTACTGTATTGTTAATTATTTTTATAACAGTCTCTCATGTAGCATGCTTTATACAGAACACTTAATAACAATATTTAGATACTGAGATACCTTAGGAGGGAAACTAGATGATAAAAAGTTTTAGAGAGCGTTCATCAGCCATATATATAATAAACCCATATTACCAACCCAGGCCACCCTACAACTAAAAACATAACACAACCAGAATGAGCCTTTGCTGTTCAATTTAATTTGTATAAGTATCTGTCTACTGATTTTATATTTTTAATTATAGTTAACTAAGATTTAGTGCTGGTAACTGGGAAGAGATAAAACATCTGTGAAGACAACACTGTACAACAATTTATCTGCCTAATATTTGGCATCTATGAGAGTTGGGACGATAAAGATATTTCCTCAAAATAAAGTTTGTGTTTGTGTGTTTAGAATCAAGAAAATATCAAAAGGAATGAAAAAGGTCAGGCTCATTAAAGTGAGCTCAATTCAAATTAGCTAAATATCACTTTCTACCACACTCATTCTTCTTTAATGGCCAGAAAAAAAATGAAGATGTTATTTCTTGCTGCTTCCTAATGGGGCAGGAAGGAATGTAGGGAGAGAAGCCACACAGCAGCTGATTCTCTTATTCATCGGTTGAAACGATGTGATCCATCTCTAACTTTGCTACTTTCTTTCTCTGAAACACCTTTCAAATTTGTATTTATTTATTGTTTAAGAATTTCATATATGAATATAATGTGCTTTGATCAAATCCATTCCCGACTCCCTCCCCTCCAAGCCCTCCCATACCTGGCCCGTCTCACCGCTTTTCCCTCTCAGCTCCACGGACTCTTATTTGAACCCACCGGATCTGCTCAGTGCCGCCTGTTTATACGTGGGTGTGGGGCCACCCAGTGGAACGTGGGGAACTTGTCAGGGTCCACAACTGAGATAGATTGATTCTGTTCCCTCCAGCTGCCATCAACTGGCGTGAGTTCCTCAATTAGGGGTGCAACTTCCAATTTTTAAAAATATAAACCTTTTTTAAAGAATATATTTTATTAAATTTTGTGCATTTCATAAATACATCTTAATCATATTTAGAGCACCTCCACTATCTGCGTCCCTTTGTAGCCCTCTCACCAGATTTTGTGTATTCTGTCATACATGTCAAGACTCCATGGAGTCAAGTTTGTGTCCCCAGATGATTCCTGGTATAAGTTCATCCACTGAAGCCTGGCCAACTTATCTAGTATCATTCCCTTAAAGAAGACCAACTCTCCCAGCAGTGATCAACCGCCAATAGCTCTTTAGCTGTGACTGGGGCTTCTTAACAAGTTCCCCACTTCTCTGCCGAACTTTCGTAGGGTTTTGTGCTTGCTGTCACTACTGCTAAAAGTTCATTTGAGCAAGTTCCCAGCTGCCTGGAAGACTCTGTTTCTTTGTGGTCATCCGCCCACCCTGGCTCTTACAATATTTCCATCCCTTCTTCTACAATGGTCTCTGAGTCCTGGATGCTGAAGATTTAATATAGGAGTCCTTTCCAAAGACACTCAGTCTTCAGACACTTATTCTTTACATTTTGGGCAGTTATGGCCTTCTGTCTCAATCACCCTCTATCACATGAGGAAGCTTCACTGGTAAGAGTTGAAAGATGTATTGGTATTCTCTCCACCCCTTGTTCTTCTATATTTTGTGAGCCTTAGGTATAAGGGTTTTATTTTAGATGTGTCATTTAGGGCTGGGTATCTTACAGACACTTATTAAATGTTTGATCAGTTGTAGAACTCTGTAATAGTCTCCATCTGTTGCAAAAAGAAATTTCTTTGATAAATGGTGAGAGGTATATTTGTATGTAAATATAAAGATCCATGTTTAGTATACAGTAAGAAATTATATTTGTCTAGAGATGTAACAGATGTAGAATTTTCTGTAGCATCTATTATCTCTCCTACTGTGTGTATTTGGCTATGTTTACAGTACCATGTAGGGGTTCCCTCCCATTAAGCAGGTTTTAAGTCTAATTAGATAGCTATTGATTATACCCAAGCAAAAGTGTCACTAATGCACCAGTAGAGATAGTTTGCAATATTAGTCATTGCTATGTTTATTAGACTTTCCTACTTTCTTTACCAATTCATGGTGCAAGGAAATAGATTCTTTTATTATTATCCTAAAATTATATAATATTTATTGCATTTGGCATTGATAACAGGGATTTTTCTATCTAAAGAGAAATGAAGGAAGATATTTAAAATGATTTTCATGATCATTAAAACCAAAGAGTCATCTAGGGCAAACACAGTAATCTTAGGGTAACCAATGACCTTATAATCTTTGAATAAAATAACTAAAAGGGTGTGTGTGTGTGTGTGTGTGTGTGTGCATGTGCACACACACGTGCATCAGGTATGAATTCATTATCATAAATTAATGTGCTACACTGAGACTTTTATTCTACTACATATTTTAAAATGAGGGTCACTGTAAATTCCTTGAGGGAATGGTAAACCAAGATTCAAGAATAAGATTTAAAATATATACTTTTAGGGACTGGAGAGATGCCTCAGAGGTTAAGAGCACTGGCTGTTCTTGCACTGGACCAGGGTCCCATTCCCTGCACTCACTTGGCATCTGACAAATATCTGTCACTCCATTTCCAGGGGAATTGGATGCTTTCTTCCGACCTCCTCAGGCATTGCATGAGGTGCATTTACATACATGAAGACAATACACCCATACACAAAATTTTGAAATAATAAATAAAATATTTAAAAAATAAAATAAATACTTTCAGTAGTTTCTCAACTAATACTGGAGGTAGTGCAGGGAGTTACAGGCAGAGGAGGGGTCTAAATGCAAACAAAATATATTCTATGAAATTCTCAAAAATTCAAAGTTTCTGGCCTGAAGAGATTACTCAGCACTTAAGAACACTGACTGCTCTTGCAGAGGACCAAGGTTCACTTCCCAACACCCACAGGGCAGCTAACAAATCATCTGTAACTCCAGTTTTACAGGATCTGATGCCCTCTTCTGACCTCCGTGAGCATTCCACAACACAGGTGCACCATTCAGGCAATATAAACATAAAATAAAAATAGCAAAATATTTTTATAAAATTCAAATTAAAAAGAAATTCAGTTGAAAAACATCTACTTTCAGAGCACAGTGATAAAAGAGTTCCCTGCACAAGATGACAAGGGGAGGGAGGTCACCTATGCAGCTGGTACTGGGTTATGTCAGGAGGAGTAGAGATGCCTGAAGACAGGGCTTTGGCTTGCAGGGAGCTGTGAATGATTCTATGAGATTGGAAATGGTTTGAGAGAACAAGATAATGAGGAAACTAATGTACAAGGAAACATAAAAGCATGCAAGTTATTGCATGATTTCCCATGAGATCTGTGATTCAACTTAGTGATGTTCAGCAGAAAGACAGTAAGTTATGGCTAGTTAAGGGTAGGGATAAGAATAGTTTGTTCTTTAAAAATCAGGCCAGGACTGACTTCTTAATAATTACGGGGCAATTCCACTACCAAGTAAATAATTAAAACTTGTTCCTTCAATCAAAGCCATCTTATAGCCACTCAAAACACATTTCTGCAAACCCCAGATACGTATGATTTTTGACCCCACATTGTTAAATCTGTACATATCACAGTCTCTGATAAATTTATCCACCAAAATCCACATAAAATCAATAGTTCACTCTGCCAAATTAAGCAGTTCCTGTTCACCATAGATTTTTTTTTCTTTCTTTCTTTCTTAGGCAATAAATTCAGGTCTTAGTGAAAATAGATGAAACCCCTGTGTATTTTCTGTAAGTCTTCTTCCTTCTGAGAATGTCCTCCTCCTGATTCCACAGGGAGATTCAGTCCACATTATTTCTACCCAACCTGTTTCTTGAAGTGATCTCTGACCTCAGTTCTACAGATGTTTGTTTTTGGCTTTTTCTTTAAAAGGGGACTTCCATTATCCCCAGCCGGCCTGGAACTCACTATGCTGAACATGCTAGCCTCTACCTAATAGACGTCCGCCTGCCTCTGCCTACCAAGTGCTGAGATTGAAGTATGAAGTTCCCTGCTGTCTATATCACCCTCCTTTTATAAAAATGTAACATTTATCTTAGTCTTCTTGGAAAGCATAACAGAGAATCAAAGTCCAAGTGAGTTCATTAGACATTCATTTTCTCATAGCTATTGGGACAGAAGAGCAAGGATCAGTGTCTTCTGAAGTCTTCCTTGCATTTACACATGTTCACTCATTTGTTCCCTCGTTCTATTGTCCCGTCTCTCTGTACATATACCTCTGGTTTCTTTGTACTCTAATTTCCTTTACTTATGAGGGCATCATTGAATTGAACTAAAACCCACTATGACCTCATTAGCAAGTTAAAGGACATATTTCCAAATATATGAGGCTCTGGAGGTTATAACTTTTGACATTTAAATTTTGGGACACATTTCAATACTTGTATTAATCACTGGCTTTATGAGTTTGTAATTTAATGGATAAACATTCTTTGCTGTTAGGGATTTCTCTCACACAGGAAAATCTGAAGGATTCCTGATATTGATGTCATTCTTTTACAGTTGTTTGAGGTGTAGCTTTGTGACATATATCACAGCACCAAAATTTTCATGAAAAGCTTAAAATAAATTCTGCTGCTGTGATGGTTAAACTTGGTGATCAACCTGATTGGGTTGGAAAGTGCTCCGGAGATTTATATAGGGTTTGTCCATGAGAGACTTCTCAAAGATGATTAGAGTATAAAGCCTTTGATTTAAGCAAATTTATTCATTCATTAATTCAATATATGAATCCTCTCTGAGAAGGAATGGCATGTAGAAGGCAATATCTGATTAGAGGTGTGGGTGACTGGGGTATTGTGTTGGAAGGTAGGCATGCCTTGGCCCTGGCCCCTACCTCTTACTATTCTGTGCTCCTTGACTGCTGTGACATGAGCAGCTTTCCTCTGTGCCCTTCCTCTACAATACCTCTGCCTTGCCATGGGCCTGAGTAAAATGGTGCCAACTGACCATGAACTGAAATCCTGAAACTGTAAGCCTCTATCAAATCTTTCCTTCTTCCAATTTTCTCTCATACATCTGTTACAGCCACTAAATGGATAATAGAGCTGTATAGAGTATTAGTACTTTTAAAATTGGTATTCTACTATAGCAAAAACAAGAGCATGGATTTGCTCTGGTCATGTGAGAACTGTTGTTCTATCCTATTTTTTATATAGTATTCTATATATCATATATTTGTCCTTTGCCATCTCACTGTACTCGCTGACTTTTCTGAAGTCTGTCACCAAATTCTAAAGCTCAAGCCAAATTCAGGCTTCTTTGAGAATTCATTTTCTAAAGAGTTTTGCCATTGTATCTGTGGTTTTCAATAACTCTCTGCTCCTAATCTTTGAAACAAAGAGATAGACCTCTAGTGCCTCTATTATTTCTGAACTTTTTCTTCTCTGACTTCTCCCTCCATCTCTTTTACAATCTTCCCTTTAAGGCTCTACCACATCCATGCCATGTGTCATTCTTCTTACCATCCAGGATATACATATAGTATCAATCTAGGAAAATACCTTATTATATGAAGAAGAAAATATATGGCAGGTATCTTAGTCATGGCTCTCTAGAGAAACAGAACCAGTAGAATTAATATCTGTTGAGAGTTGGGAGGAGATTTATTAGATTGGCTTACATGATGTAGTCTGAGTAGTACACCAGTGGCTGTCTTCACACTGGGGACTGGAAAACCTGAGCACCAACAGCAGCTCTGTTCAGAAAGGTGGGTGTCTCAGCAGTCTCGATCTGGTGCTAAAGGCCTGGAGCATTCCTGCAGAACTGCTGGTCTTCAGTCCATGTCGAAAAGTCAAAGAAATTAGGTCCTGATGTCAGGGAAGTATGGACGCAGCTATAGTGAAGACGAATTCATCAGCAAGATGGGAAGGCAAGCAACAAAAAGCAAAAGCGTCTCCCTCAGAGTCCCTTATATCCAAATCACTGGTGGAAGTTGACGCCCACATTCAGGATGAGTTCTGTCATTTCAAATAACCTAATCAAGAAAATCCCTCATAGGCATGCGAAGAGGCTTGCTTCATGGTTGATCTCTTGATCTTGTCAAGTACACAAGCCAATATTAGCCATCCCAGCATGCCTTTTCAAAACATCCCACTCTCTTGTTTTGTATCAATAATTCTTTTGTTGTTACAGAATTGTTGGTTTTCCTTATTTTTGTAGCAAATCTCTGGAAGCCTTGACCAAGGGGCTTATTCATGTTCTCCAACATCACCATGGGGTGCTGCAGGAAGCAGGGCTGTAGCTAAACTGAGCCAACAGGAGGAGGGCCAGGATGGCCCGAGAAAAGGGCCATTGATTTCTTGGGCTGACACTTAACGTTTTACAGTTAAAACTAAACACTTATTTCAAAGAAAGTGATGGCTTTAATTTTTATCCATTTGTATTTGGCATGTATTTAGCAGTTTCTAAGAAGCTGAGTGGTACATCTATGTTGGCACAGCCTTGAAAGAAAACACCAGTCTGCTGGCCAAAAGGAGGTGTGAACAGGAATCACATCTGAGTGATCCCTTCTGTTTTTGTCCATTGAAGCTTTTAAAAAAATTTATAAGCCATTTTTCAGATATCACTGATATCTAAACTACTACCGGATATGGAATTAAATGGCTTTTGGAAAACCTGCAATAACATAGCTTTGCCTCGGTTGCACTTAAGATGGATGTGGAAAACATTGATTGAAAAAATTGACTTTTCATCTGAGAACTATTTTATGGATTTTCATAGCTAATTTTTAAAATTCGCTCTGAAATAATATATCTAACCTTTCACACTCATATTAAAATATTACTTTGGCATATATTTGTGTGCTAGACTTACACAGATGAATTGTTATATGAGTCTGATTTCTCTGGAGAAACCTAATCAATAAATGTGTGGGTAGGTTGTGTCTGTCTGTGAACAAATGTATAAACATATTTAGTTTAAGGAATTGGCTTCAACGGTGGACCAAAAAACTGAGAATCCAGCAGAGGCAAGTGACTGAGTGTTAAGACAGTCTACTGGGAAAATTCTTGCTGCTGGGGGAGGCTGGTCTTCAGTCACTTCACTGGTTTGTGAGGGTCACTCCTCTTTACGGAAGAAAATCTTCTTTACTGTATGTCAAAAAATTCAATGTTAATCTCATCTAAAATATTTTTTCTGTAAACAATCCGTGACATAGAATAATTTGTTACCAAATATCTGGAAACACCATGGATCAGACAAGTTGACACATGGAATTAATCATTGTAGGTAAGGTATTGTTTTGAAGGTCTCATATTACATGAGTGCTAGGTTTTATTCAATGTTAATTTTTTTAAATGTGTGTTTCTGTGTGTGTGTGTATGTGCAGGTCAGTGCAGGTGCCCACAGAGGCCAGAGGCATTGGATACTTCTGGGACTGCAGTTACAGGCCGTTGTGAAACAGCTGGTGTAGGTGCTGCCTTCTGAACATGGGTTCCCTTGCAAGGACACTGTGTGATCTTAACTGCTGCGCCCTCTCTCCAGCTCCTTTATTTTATTTTATATGATCACAGTCCTAAAGTCAGATCCAAATGACACAACATCATGCTTGGAATGCTAATCTGTTAGGAAGAATAAATTATTTTTGATGACAAAGTGATGGCATTAAAGTGTCAACATAGCATGCACCAGTTTACAAGGTACCTTCATGTCCATTAGCACTTGTGATGTATCAGTACTGTTTGGTTCTGCTTTGAATGTGGGCTCTGCCACGGTATTGACTAAGCCAAGGAAGGCCAGGAATCAAATAATTATGCAGTAAACCTGGTACAAATTTTAATTCACTGTGAGCAGTTTAATCAAATAGAGCCCTGTTTTTCATTGTAGTTTCTTCTGTCTTACTATGTGGACAAAGCCCTCAATGTGAGGCTGCTGTTTCTCAGAAGACTGCGAGGTCCATATTATAACAGCCTATCATTTGCTTCAGAGTATCCCAGAGCTGGGAGCTAATGCACACCATACTTAAATAAAATTGGATGGGGGAATTAATCTATAATCAAATTGGTACTAAAGTTTTCTTCCCCTTTTAAATAATACCTAGACTACAGTACTACTAGCTCTAGGTGCATGTGTTGCTACCTCTAAGTTTCTGGGTCCTGCTCCTTCTCATATCCTTCTTTCATTCTTTTCCAACCTGGGGTTGACCCCACTGTTTCAGAATAACCCATGATTTTGTAATATTTTCTCACGTGACTTCTTTTTAATCCCTCTTGTTAATCTGTGTCTCTCTATGTGGACATTTTTATTTAACATCTCAAGGGATTTTTCTAAATACCTATGTCCAAACCTCTAATGTTCAATATAAGAGAATCCAGAAATATTAACTTCAACATACCAGCACTCTTCTGGTATGAAGCCTGAAGATGACAAGCCTGGAGGGCACAAGAAAACAAACCTGTCCCAAAGAGGTTAGAAGGTGAGGATCCAGACCTGAGATGGAGACACAGAGAGATGGAGAGACACAGAGAATGAACAATGGGGGCATAGTAAACAGTTCTAAAAGAACAATTTAGTTCCACACTGATAATTTTAATTGGTACCACTGTCAAAAGACCCAGATGTGGAATGACTACTCTCTGGGCACTTTGGCTTTGTCTGGGCTTTTGTATTGGTGAACCCTCTGCTTAGGGTCTACCATCCAATATGATCATGAAGGAGTTCTCATTTTAGTGTATAGACCTAAGGTCCCAGGACCCACACATTCCCAGTCTCAGTAAAAAGACTTTTTGCTAACCACTTAAAAAGCCAGGAGGTGAGTGCCTGCTGTCTTGCTGCTACATGAAGAAATGCAAGTTCAAGATCAGTAGCATTGCCTGGCCCTGAACCACTCACTGTAGCTTTGGTAAAGAGCCTAGAAGATCTTCTTAACACCCATGGAACTATTCTTAAACTAAAACAATCCAATAGCCTCATGTCTACCACTGAACAAATTACATATCTTATTTGTTACTGAATATACCACAGAACGTTAACAAGGTAAATATAAGATCAATGCAAAAACTAGAATATGGTTCAGCAGCCAAAAGGGAAAGAATTCAAAAAACACTTCAATTGTCTCACAAGTTTACTATTGCTTTTTATCATGTTTATGAAAATAAGAGCCACTGTGTTAGGGAGACGGTTACAGTATAATGTAAAGAATATGCTCCGTATACTATGTGACAACTTTATTTCCACTACAAACTGGTGTTATGGGACATATAAGTTATCCTGTCAGCATGCCACCAGTGGATTATGTCCTCATATGTTATCTGTTATAGAAAATTGGGACAATGTTGCAGAATACTTACTGAAGTATCTGAATACAGCCGGAAGAAAGAACTTCCTGTTCCTGCCAGCAATATTTTCTATACTCATCTTGACCATTACTTCTCATTAGCTTTCTGGAAAGACTGTTCCTCTGCTGACAAGCTTTCATAACTGTAATCAAGAGAAATAAAGCTAGAGAACAAATGAGAACATTTAAAAGCTAGAGCCTTAAATACATTCTGTGCATTTATATGGCAAATTTTCACTTCCTCCACAGAAAGATCCTTCAGGCCTTGAATGGTTTCATGGTTCCTGATGTATTGTAACCTTTGGGAGTAGATATTTAAGCTTCATAATTTAAAACTCATAAATACTGCTTTCTGATCCTGATGAAGAATATAACTGAGTTTGCATCTACCTATATGTATTTTCTTAATTAATCTTCATAACTACCAGAGACTTACGCACAATCCCAGTGAGTGGACGGAGAGTCAGTCCTGGTTTGCTTCTGTGTTGCTGTTATGAAACACTGACTAAAGGCATCTGGGATAAGAAAATGATTTCTTTGACCTAAGGTTATAATTCATCAAGGGAAGTCAAGACAGCAACTGAAGTAGAGACCGTAGAAGAACACACACTTCCTGACTTGTGTTTAGGGTCTTGATCAGCTACATTAATTGGGCTAGACCCACCTATCCAGAAATGGCACTACTCACAGTGGGCTAGGCCCTCCTATATCAATTATTCATTATTAAAATGCCCCACAGATGTGCCCTCAGGTCAGTCTGATCGAGAAAATTCCTCAACTGATGTTCCCTCTTCCAGATGAGTCAAGCTGAAAACCAAGATTGCTCATCACAGAGCCTAATACATTTAAATTCACCAATCTCACCCCAAGGTACTAAACTTCTTAAGGTATAGTCCAAGTCATTGGAACCATTATCAGGAGTTACTAGGTTTGATATCTCATTACACAGCAGATTTGACCCCTCAACTGCGAAGCCTTAAATGTCAAATTGTCACAGGTGACATGGAAAAAAATATCCCCAGCAAAACAGATGATTAGTGATATAACAGACTGTGCAGGTTCAACAACCATGTGTTAAGACTTCTCTTAGAAATATCATTCCATCTGCGTGTTCTGTAAGTGAGCTATGGAAGCCGGTGCAGAACCAAACTAGAGTCCTGACACATGCAAAGGCAGATATTCTTGATATTTTAATGGCAGTCACATAGCAGGACAATGTGTGTGTGTGACTGTGTGTGCAGGTGTTCATGCATGCTTGTATGTGTTCTTGTACAGCTTGCATATCAGTGCTGTTACATGGTATCAAAGGATCACTATGATGTAAACAGTACTGGGTATGTTGTATGCGTGCATGAAAAAAATCTAGAAAGTCCACAGAAGTGCTTTGAGGAAAAGGTACCATTTGCATTTTTAAACATAGGTGTCATGCAGACTCTTACAGTCTGGGTTGTTTTGGAAAAAGCTTGCAGAAATGAGGACATCCAGAAATAAAACCCAAGCCAAAGAGAAGAAATGCATACTAGATAGGAGAGATTCTATTTCATTTTGATGAAATGGCTTCAAAGTCCAAGGGAGACTTTTTCGTCTAACCTGCTATGTTATATTTATCTCCTGTGCTTCTGAGGGAACCAAAAAGGAAAAGAAGATAAGAGGAGAGAGCAGAGAGATATATTTTCTTTTCTCCTTGAAGTCTTTTTCTGGGTACAAAGAAAATGTAGCACAGCAGCCAAAAGAATCATCGTATTTTCAGGGCAAGAGGATTTTAAAAGGTACATAGCTTCTTTCCCACACTGTATTTTCATTTCTTGCAGTTGTAAAGTAGACTTCTAAAAGGGAGTATTAAAACATGAAATTAGGGGCTGAAGATATCGCTTAGTGACTAGGAGAATGTACTGTTCTTCCAAGTTCTATTCCCAGCATCTATATGGCTCAGAACTACCTAGAACTCCCACTCCAGGGAACCTGACCCCATTTGCTGGCATCCAGAGCCAACTACACTTAAATGTGACTATACTGAAGTACACACACACACACACATAATTAGAAATAAGTCCTGCCTCAACCCCATGTCTCCTTTCTAGCATCCTGGCCTCTACAGACACTCCAAATTAAGCATGCAGGTCTAAAAGGTCAAAGCTAGGACCCACGTATGGGAGACAGCATGCGAGAATTTGCTTATCCAGGTCTAGCTTATCCCACTCAGTATAATATCTTACAGTTCATTCCATGTTTCTATAAACCTTATATGTCTTAAAAGTTTGACAAAATCCCCTGATAGGCTGCCCAAGCCCCAGTACATAGCCAGCCCTGCACACATTCTCACACAGGCAGCACTAAGTGGACCCAGTGGGTTTTAAAAAGAGCACAGGAAGTAGGGAAGGAAAAGTGCTGGCAAGAACAAAGGAGGAGGGGTGTGGGTAGATGGTCAACATACATAGAAGAACAAAGGAGGAGGGGTGTGGGTAGACGGTCAAAATACATAGAAGAAAGTCTCAAACATTTAAAACTATATAAAAGATGAAACAGCATATTAATAAGATCATAGAAAAGTGCTCAATAAATGAAAACTCACTTTTAGTAATCTGAACTATAAAAAGTAAATTAAAAATTAATTTTAAAAATAGAAAATTATTAATACATTGCATAGATGCTTTTAAGAATATATGTTTTATTGCTGTGCTATGAAATCTTATAGTTTTAAAAATATTCATTTTCCATTATTGTTTTGAGAGTTAATGTTTTGAAAATAATTATTTGAGCTGTAGGTGATGATGCATACCTTTGATTCCAGCATTGGGAGGCAGAGGCAGGCCAGTCTCTATGAGATCAAGGCCAGCCTGCTGATCTACACTGTTATTTCCAGGCCAGCTGGGCTACAGTGAAACACTGTGTGTGTGTGTGTGTCTGTGTGTGTGTGTATGTGTGTGTGTGTGTGTGTGTATTGTGATTTACTTACGTATATAGTTATATATGAAATTTTCATATATATCATTTTCTATGGTAAAGATGAAACTAATTTAGTGATCAGAGTTTTATGACCAGTCAGGTAACAAGATAACAAATTAATTCTACCTAATCTAGCATTTCTGCAGTTATTGACTTCCTCATACCTATTGTACTGTTTGGGTTTTGTCAACTCGACACAAACTGAGACACCCGAGAAGAGAGGACCACAATAGAGGAATTTCCTCCATCACCTTGCCTGTGAGGCATTTTCTTAATTGCTAATTGATTCAGGAGGGCAGTGCCAATCCTCAGCTGGTGGGCCTGGACTGTATAAGAAAGGGAGATGAGCAAACCAGGCATAACCAAGCCAGTAAGCAGCACTCCTGCATGGTCTCTGCTTCAGCTCCTGCCTCCTAGTCCTTATTTTGAGTTCCTGCCCTGATTTCTCTCATATGGGAGGGTAAAGTACAAAGAGCATTTTATTCCCCAAATTGTTTTTTGATCCGTGTTTTAGCCCAGCAATAGAAAATCAAACTAAGGCAGAAATTGGTACCAGGAATGTGGGCTACTACTCTGAAGGACCTGACCATGTTGTTTTGTGACAGATTATGGAACTTTTGAGCTGGAAAAGCTATTGAGTGCTCAGAAATTCATGAACTGTTCTGTAGGACTTTGGAAGATAGGAATGGTGAGAAAATATAGAGAATGGGGGTCTGGCTTGGGAAGTTTCAGCTGGAAGCTTGAATGTTCCTAAGAGACTCTATCTGGGGTATTTGTATGGTATTTTGAATTAGAAATCTGTGTTTTCTGGTCAGTTGGTGTTGAAGAATCAACTGTTACTTACAGAAGACCAGCAACACAGAAACTAAACCATTCTTCATTGAAACAATCAGTGCTGGTTAGCTCAGGGTGAAAACTCAACTGTAATTAATAAGAGACCAGAATCAATGAGGTGAAATCTGCTGGGAAGTGTTTCCTCGGGGTCAGCACACATAAGCGGTGGTCTAGAAGTGTCCTAACCTGCATTTCAAGGAACTAAACTTGGCAATGTGTAAGATTCTCCCAGATGGCATTTAATTTGAAGACATGAAGAGGCAAAGGAAAACAACTGATCGTTGGCACTGTGAGAGGCCAGGACAGGCTACTGAGAAAGATACAGCCTCAGTTATAGTGGAGAACCCAGGATACTGGAGACTCTGAGTCTATTGGATTACCACAGGGGCAGCAGCAGTTGTGAAATAGAATCAGCCTGAGGCTACGAGACAAGCTATGTGTGCTGCGGATGGCAGTGCCTGAGGAATGGAGCAGCCCATGCCCTTTGGAGTCAGAAGGAAATGAGTGAAGCCCAGATGCTAGAGATTGAGCTACAGGACTTGATTTCACTGCTATATGTTGGGTTTTGCTTTGATTTGATTATAACTATGCCCTGATTCTTCCCTTTTAAAATAAATTATTTAACTTTGGTTTAGATTTACAGAAACCCACACATAAGAGACTTTGAATGTTAAAAGAGAATATGGACTTTAAAATTTCTGAAAATTGTAGACTGTGGGATTTTAAGATTGTGCTGCTTTTTATTGATATTAACTTAATATTAACATTATGATATTTACATGGTATTGACATAAGATCTTGGGGATAAACAATAAATGAAAGGTTATGGCTTAATGGTGATGTTTTTGAATATTAAGTTGACAGGACATCAGTTGTGCTGGCCAGTTTTAGTCAATTTAACACAAAACACAGACACATGGGAAGAGGAAACCTCAATTGAAGAATTTCTTCCAGATGGCCCTATGGATGTATCTGAGGGGGCTTTTCCTTAATTGATCATTGATTTTGAAGGGCTTAATCCACTGTGGGCAGTGCCATCCCTGGGCATTGGGCCTGAGCTATATAAGGAAGGCAGCTGAGCAAGTCAGGGAGAAGGAAGGGAGTAGACAGCCCTCCTTGTAAGTAAGCAGTACGTCAGCTCCGGCCTCCAGGCTCCTTCCTTGAGCTCCTGCGCTGACTTCCCTCAATGATGGACTATCGCTTGGAAGTGTAAGACACTAAACCCTGTCCTTCCGAAGTTGATTTTATTCAGTGTTTTATTTACAGAAAGAGAAAGTAAACTGAGACACATCTATTATCCATAAGTACATTCAGGAATACTTTTGTAAGCTTTTTCCTGAAAACCTGATATATTTTTCAGTGCTAGGAATATAATGATGAATTAATGTTTTCTGCCATTTATGAACTTGTGGCTTACAAAATGGTAATGAATAGGACTTTATTTCCTCTCAGGTGTACCAGGAATTACATATCAGTGGAGAATGCCTCCTTCCTTTTGTATACGACTATATGCTTACTTATTATTGTGTATATCTGTGTGAGTGATGAGACGGGAGATGCATTTGCCACAGTGCACTTGTGGAGGTCAGAGGACAATGTTTTCAGGTTTGTTCTCTCCTTCCATCTCTAGATGGGATCTGGGAAACAAACTCAGTCCTGCATGGCAAGTGACTTTATTGCCTGAGCCACCTTGCAGGCCTCTGAAGACTCCATCTAGAACAAGTGCACTCTTTTTCAAGCCCTTTCTTTCTCTATTACTTGGAATTAATGTGATTTATCTGATGTTTTCGGACCACAGTAATAACTATTAAAATCACATTGATCCGTCTTCCCCACTCCTCAAAGTGTCAGCTCAAAGTTTATCTTCATCTCTCCTTAAGTTGTTGAAATGAAGTTAATAAAGGAGAAAGTAGATGGGTAATTAATCAGATTGACATTTTTAATTATAAAAGTTGCTTTTTTTTCTCCAAGACCTTTGCAGAATTTTTTTTTCTTTCTGGTATCCTGCGTCACTATTGGTATCAAAATACGTTTAAATAAAAAATTGAAAACTTGGCAAGTATTGAATGTGAAAGCCTTGACTGTGTTTGGAAATTATTTTCTATAAAAAAAGTACCTACCAGTAGACATAATTTTACTGATGAAGTTTATTTGTAAAATATCCTTAGAAACATTTAGGTGTGTGTGTATTTAAATACAATTCCAAGATTATTTGAGAGAATAATAAATATAAACTTAACAAATTAAGCAAACACACCCTAGTTTATGAACATAATGTTCTTGAATTATCTTATCTTCATTGTAGCACTTTATGGTGATTTGAAAATTTATGTTTTTAATGTTTTTGAACATCTGCTTTTCTGCAAATGTATGGTTTCTTTTTCGAGATATAATACATATAAAATATCCCATCTGGGCTGAATGCCAGGAAGACACCATGCTTAAGTAATAAGCCCAATTATCATGCTAATAAACAGCAACTAGAAATTGAACTCCTGTTGGCAGATATATAGGGTACTTAAACACTAAGTGGGATTAATTAAACTCTAAAAGGAGTTACATTGCAAACAAATATAATAATAAATCATTACACAAGTATTAAGCACAGCAATTATCTCATTTCCCTCTCTTTTTAGTTAATGAAGTTTATAGTTTAGAATTATCAAGAGAAAAAGATATCAAAAACAGGGGGGAGCTTACCTGCATGGATCATGTGAGATATAAATGTTAGATTCCAAACTGATAGAAGATAAATGTGATCATAAATATTTAACTCCCAAGGCCAAGGGATAAGAATGCTGGGTGTTCAAGCATGGAAGGCATATTAGTTAGGTAAATATCTACACTATACCACTTCAGGCAGGGTTGGGGCTGATGTAGATGGCAGTTGATATTATTCAAGTCACATGAGTAAGAAAGGATTTATACACACTATGTAATGTATTTATTCAGAAAAGCATGGCTGATTTTGGACTATGGATTTCACTATTCTTTCAGAAGAATTACCTAAGTAAAAACATGTCTGTATAAGATGAAAGGATGTCTTTTCCTTATAAACTACAATTCATTTTGTTGTAGGTGTAGGTCATTCTGGAATTTTGCCTGAAATTCTTATATTTAAATAAAGCTCTAAATTTCTAAGAACAGATGATATACAGAATATAAGTCTCTATTCTGTAGCCTCATTAATATATAATGATGTGGAAGTACTAATTTCTTCCAAAACTTTATAAATACACACACACAAGCAAATTCAAAGAATAATGATAAGCAACCTAGAGATGGATTATGATAATGATGGCTAGGTGACAAGGTTGTCACCTTGACAGTTTCATAAATCATTCAAAGGACAATGCTCCAGGTGCATCTAGTAGAAATGATTAAGATTAGGTTAGCATCTGGACAAACTAGTGTGGAATTATCTAAATTAGGTTAATTAGGTTACCCATCCTAACAGTTGGTAGCACCTTCATCTGAGTGTAGGTCCTTGACATACAAAAAGAGGAAGCAAGCTGAGCATCAGCCTTCACCTGTCTGTCCTTGACAGTGGACACAATATGACCAACCACTTTAAGCTCTTGCCACCTTGGGTTCCCCGCCCGCATAATGTGAAGGTTCAGTGAGCCCTCTGTTAAGTTATTTTGTCAAGGCTTGTTCCTACAGCAAAAAGCAAGACTAAGGCAGTGGCCTTCTATCATAAATTTAAAGGATAATGATCAATGAGATTTTAGGGTAATATGCAAAATTTAGTTAGGACATTAAAATATTTTATTTACTATTTTCATTTTATGTGTTTGAGTGTATTGCTTGCGTATATGTAAGTGTACATGTGTCATGCAATGCCTGAAGAGGTTAGAAGAGGGTGTCAGATTCCTCTGGAGCCAGAGTCATGGGTTATTAGCTGCCATGTGGGTGCTGGGATTTGAATCCAGGTACTCTGCAAGAGTTCTCTTCACTACTAAATCATCTCTCTAGTCCCGAGTCATGAAATTAAAATTTGTGTCTGATTCAGTGAGTTAAAAAACAAAACAAAAACTTCTGTAAACTCTAATCGTGCCACATCCCAAGACAAGGAGATATTTTTCTCATTTTAATTATATAGATGGTGGGAAATGAGCATGAATTTCTGAAATCTGAAAAAAGGAGTTAGTAAAAGGATCAAAATTTGTTTGAGAAAGGTTAGAGATCTGTAGGCTGTCACAACATTGGTATAGAGATGAGGAACAGGGCAGGACAGACTCACATCTTCTAAGCTCTGAGTTCATTGGTTAAAGGAAGAATTACCAAAGATTAAGTCTTCTGTAAAGAGTACAGAGGCCTGTTCTTCACACAAAGCACATCCTAGCTGCCCTGTGAGTTCTGATCTGTTTCCTGTCCCTTGTCTGGTCTGCATTCTAGAAAGGAACAAACAGATTATAATGTTCCCTTATCACATTACAACTCAGAAATACAAGTGCCAGATACCTTATAAATTCAGCAAATACATTGTATCTCAAGTACATCAGAAGAGGTAAAAAATATGAACCAAGTTTGCATGTTCAGTAAGATGAAATCAAATTAAGAAAATTGTGCAGGTATGGTGTGGAAAAGGAGTTTGGGAGCAAAAACAAAAGACTGTGCCCAAAGACATATGATTTTAATCTGAAGTAAAGCATTGCCAGAACAGCAAAAGAATCGTTCTTGTGAGTGCTTTACTCTGGTGTGGACTTTACATGGTATTTTCAGTAAACTTATCTTCTAACAGGAAATGGATTAAAAATGTAAAGGTTACTATTCCCTCTTTATCCTCACAGAGCTTATGTAAAGTAGGTTTCATGCACATTTTACAGGTGAGTTAACTGAGTCAATAAAGGCTTTAGTTCAAGGCCGAAAGTCATGGAACATGTAACTGGTAGAGAAAAATGTTTAGTACCACAGTCTTTGATCTTAGATTCATTGATCTTATGCCCAGAACTCAAAATTACATGGCCAAGTATATGGCAGATTTAAGAAAACATAAACTGGTAAAAAAAAACAAAACAAAACAAAACAAAAAACAACCTGACACATATCTGGGGAGTAGAAAGTAATCTAAACAAGAGTGAAAGATTTAGATGAAAATTCAGTGAAATCTTTTCAGTTAGAGATGCATGCAGAGCAATCATCCCCTGGCTGGCTTCCATCTCACAGAGATCTGCCTGCCTCTGCCTCCCAAGGTTAAGATTAAAGGGCTTGCCACCACACCTAGTGTCCCTTCAGCGTCTTTTAAAATTTTTGTTCATTATTTTATGTGTTGTTTTCATGTATGTAAGTGCATCCGTGTTGAGCAATGCAATGGAAGCCAGAAGAGGGTGTTGGATAGCCTGGAACTGGAGTTACATATGGTTGTTAGCCCCTATGTGGGTGCTGGAAACCCAATCCGGGTCCTCTATAAGAGAAGCCAGTGGTCTTAACTGCTAAGCTATCTTTTCATCCGTACTTCAAGCTTCTGTAAATACATAACAGAATATTGTCATCCATTGTCCCCAAACTGTGACTTCACAGAGCAGCTTACTGCAACTTAGTACTCATAGATCAGAGTTCCCCATCCTTCCCTAAACATGCTCCTCAAGCTCTGGTAACCAAAATTTTACTACCAATTCCTTTGAGATGAACCCTTTTAGGTTTCTCATGCAAGTGAGTTCACACAGTACCTGTGCCTGTTTCACATAAAGCTTTCATTTTCTTCATCCCTCCACTGTTGGCATTAAGTCATTACAATTCTTGCCTACTGTGACTAGATTTGCAATAGGCATGTTAGAAATATCTCATCCATGCTTAGACTCTTGAAGAAGCTCCCTCTTCTGATTTCCATAATCGCCCTGTTAATGGTGTTTACCAGTTACCAATGATGTTTACAAGTGTTTAGTATTTCCAGAATCCTCTCTAGCCATTTGTTGACTTTAGGCTTTTGGTAACAGGCAATATAAATAAAATGTTTTGGTTTCTTTTTAATTTTCCCTTTCTTCTTTGTTTCATTTGATTAAATATTTTGCTTAATTGAATTTATTGATTATTCTAGAATTTGCCTTACATATTTAAAACTAATCACTTAAGTCCATTTTCAACTACAATTATCGCATTTAATGAGGTCCTCATGCTTTCAAGGACTTTACCACCCAGTGAGTCGGTGATAGAACCAGATATGAAACCCAGGCTTTCTCAGCTAGTCTCAGCCACTCCTTTGTCCCATCATCGCCTTATTTAACAGGTGTTTCCTCTAATTTAGACAGAACAAAATCTTAACATGGGGAGAAAAAGCAACCCAAGAGTAACCTACCTGAGTATTAACTAGTGAGTTATAAAGGAGCAAGATTATTACTTAAATTTGAGATGGGGCATTTAAGCTGCTTAAGCAGGCCACCTGAAAGAAGAGGAAATTGGTTTGAGAAATCTTCAGAGTAGAATTTCATGACAGGAACACAAAGCAATGCCTAACAGGCACAAACCAGTGGAAAGTGTGGTGGTTAAACACAGTCGAGGTGTTTTCTCATATTTAGTGACAGGCAGAAGTGATCACACATGAAAGAACAGTGGATGTGACACCCATTTTTTCCAAATGAAGAACAAAAGAAGATCCATCACCGGAAATCAGAAACCAAGATACAAACTGAAATAGACCCTAAGAAATGGAACATTAGAAAGTCTCCTGCTGAAATAAATTGCTAAAGAATATAGCTAGAGGAAAATAAGACTAAGTTTTATGAGAGTTCTAATAGTGCATATGGAACAATGTGCATGCGCTGGGGTGAAAGCTAAAATGGAACTGACAGCATAGGGGAGGTCGGTATATTTGGAAGTGTTACAAGACAGATTTTGTTTGGTTTTCAGTTTCTGTTGTAGGGTTATCTTATTTGGAAAATAAACTCAGTATGTCATAAAAATACAGAAAGAGACCTGTGAAACAATAGTGGTATGTTGGTGACCATTTATCATATTTTAGGTTCTTTCATTGATATTGATATCAATTTCCTCTATTTTACTATGGTTTTAGTTACATAAAATTTAATTTTAATTGTAAAATAAAGTATAAAAAAGTATAAAATAGAACACATTAGTGTGGGACTGTGTTATATTTTGGTACCCTATATATCACATACCATTTAAATCAGGTTAAAGGTATGAATGCTGTGCATGCATATACATATACATATATCTTCATTTGTCATTTTCGTGATTGGAAACTTTCAGAATCATTTCTTAGAAGAGAAAGCTAGAGCCTTTAGAGATTCACACTTCATGAGTGTTAACTATAGTCACTGTAGTGTAAAGTAGCACACCAGAACTTGTGCCATTCTTAAGGTGATTTTGTTACAAAATAATTGTGAGGGCCAGTTAGGTGGTTTAGAAGGTGAAGGTGCTTGCAGCACAGACATAGTGACTAGGTTTCAACCTCTGGAATTTATATGGAAAAGGGAGAGAACCACCTTCACAATATTGTCCTCTGCCCTCTGCAAATATGCTTTGGCATGTTTGAACACACCCACACAGTGTTCACACACACACACACACACACACACACACGCAGACATACAGAAATAAATAAACATAAGTAAAATTTTTAAGTGGATTCAGAATCACAATATGTAGGAAATATATGCATGCCTATAAGCATAGAGTCATAGAGGACAGGAAGACTCATTTTGAGCTTCTGTTTTACTGAGCAGTGTGTTTGTGCTTATATGTAAATTTGCTCTTAATTATTGTAGCTTTAGTGGCCTTTTGTTACTTTGGAGGTATAATATCTTTTAATATTCACAGCAATTCTCATTCATACATTTCTGTGCAAATTGAATTTGTTAAATTATATCTCTTACACAAATCTTATTGATGTTTTGATGAAAGAGATGATTTTGTTCATTAACAAATTTAAGAAGGAATGTTCTTATAATAAGATCACAGTTCAGGATTATGGTATATCTTAAAAATCACTTGATTTATTTTTCTGATATTTTATTTATTATTTTATGTACATGGATTTATTGCCTGCATGTAAGTAAATGCACCCATGTTGCACAATGCCCATGGAGGTCAAAATAGGGCAGTCAGATTCCCTGGAACTGGAGTTATAGATTGTTGTTAACGTTCATGTGGGTGCTAGGAAATGAACCCAGGTACTATGCAAGAGCAGTCAATGGTCTTTACTGAACCATCTCTCCAGTCCCCCACTTGTTAATTTATATTGGGTGATTATATTGTGATTAATTTTAATTCTGTATATTTTGAAGTTTTGCTTGCTATTTAAATGCAGTTTCTTTTCAAGTTTCATTTTCTGTACTTGCCCCCATAAATGACTTCAGAAGTTAGTGGCTTGCTATGCTTATCAGCACCATTCAATTGTTATCGAGGATTTAGTGGGCATTATGTAAGCATGCTATATCTTTATATTACATATACTCTTTATTGTTGAGCATTTTTATTTGCAAGATATGTTACAATAATATTAAATAAGAATAGTAATAAGACCTGCATCCATAACATGAAGATGAATCTGTTTCCACTAGAAATGACATTTTCAAATCTGTTTGCATGATTTAATTCTGTGTTTGGTCAAATCAGAAATAGATTCTGAATTTTATGAATGATTCTGATCTTTTAATAAGAAAATGCTTAGTATTTTGTTCAGTTCACTTATTAATATGATGGTGTATATTAATTGATTTTATAACATGGATATTTTCATGGTGCTCCTTGAAGAAATTGCTCTTTCCTAGCAGATTATTCTTTAATTCAGTGTCAGTTTTTATATGCTATTTAAATATTATTTTCTCTCACCTTTCTGGTTGTTATCAAAATATATTTATTTTACTATACAAGAAAACATCTGAATTAGATTCAGCTATGGAATAGTTTAAAATTTAGGGAATGAATTTGACATTACCATGTTTAATATTTTAATGGTTAGCATGAAAATGAAAGTTAGCATTAAAATAAAGTTGGACAATGTAAGGAAAGATTCAGAAACTCTGAAAGCAAAAATTTTAGAATTTGAAGACACAGGGATAACAGCAGAGATGACAGAATAGGATGTGAATGAGGAAGCACAAGAGCATCATTTGAGAGACCAAAGGGAGCAGCAAGGACAGAGGCAGAGTGTCAGGTCACCAAGAGGTCTTAGGAGGTAAGGGTGTGGGTTTCCAGTCCTTGTGAACTGAGTTCGATCCCCAGGTCTTACATGAAGGAGAGATTAGACTTCCTCACATTCTCCTCTGACCTCCACATGAGCAGTCTGTAGTCTCCACCCTTCACGATGAATCAATCAATGTGAATTTGTTAAAGAGAGTAGAAAGGAGATGGAGGAGGACATCGAGAGAGGAAGTGAATAGGAACAAAATATAATGGAAGAGATATATGCATAAAAAATGAAGCCCATTTTTGTATGGTAATCAAAAATTTAATTTAAAACATAAAAACTACAGTACAATGAAGAATCTTTATAATGATATTTATCAACTGAATACAGAAGGGAAAAATCAGCGTACTCAAGGTCTTGTCAAGAAGGTTTCCTAAATTGTAATAATAATAGGAGGAGTGGAATAATTAGAATGAAGTATTCAAGAGCTATGGGGTAATTATAAATAATAACATAAATAAGACATTACATGATTATAACATATTTATATGTAAATGAATGTCAGGACTTTTATAAAGGATAGAAGAAAATATTTTACTGCTCTAAAAAGAAAAACATTACTCCTAAAGGGACATAACATTATTTAGAAATGGATATTATTATTAATTCTAAATATTTATAGGAAACTCTAGTTCAGTCATTAACTCAACAAAAACATTTAATTAAATGAAATAAAGAAAAGTAGTGAAAACAAAGAAAAAGGGAGAATATCTTTAAAATTTTCAAAAGAAAAATGGTTAGTAGAAAACAGCTATGAATGTAGTAAATAGTTCGTCTGTCATTTGAAACATTCACTTGGTTGATTCCTACAATCAATTAAAAATAATGACTAACAGAGTGGACAATAAAACAAGTTCTAGCTAAATATTATCTTCAAGAAATACACTTTAAATCTAATGATATAGATTAAAAATAATGAGTTGGAAGAAGATGCAGAATGCTAGACTATATCAAAAAAATGACATTCACAGGAGGTGTTATCAGAGATAATGAACAGAATTAAGTGATAGAATCAGTTCTTTAAGTAAAAATAACAATCCTCAATGTGTACATGCCCTGTATCCAAAAAAAAAAAAAAAAAAAAAAGAAAGAAAGAAAGAAACTAGGAAAAGGTATGCTGGGAGATGGCTCCATAAGTAAACATGCTTGCATGAATACCTGAGTTTGAATGACCAGAACCTCTGTAGAACTGAACCCAAAATAACTAATCTCGTGGACCCTGGTTTCCTGTGGCAAGATGGGAAATGGAGACAGAATAATTCCAGAAAGTTGCTGGCCAGCTAGGTTGGGGTGTGCTGTGAGAACAAGTAGACCCTGCCTCACAAGGTGAGAGGTGAGAACTAACACCTAAAGTTTTAATTTGACATCTGTGTATTTCACATGCACACCCACATGTCTGCACACACAAAGCTAAAACCAACAAAGTGTGTAGAGGCAAGTTACAGAAACTAGAAAGTATTTCTAGAACTGCACTAAACATGCAAAGAACTCTTTAAACAATGAGAAAGTAAACCAGTTTAAGGATGTTTCAAAACACACGAAAAGAGTTTTTTTGGAAGAAAACATGCATGGTGGATATTATTCAAAGATGTTTAAGAGTGCACTTAACACCAACCATTGAATGGATTAAAATTTTTTAAATGGTAATACTAGATGATGATGGTATTATTCAACAGGAGCATGACTTTATCACTGATAGAAATGTAAAATGGTACAATCAACATGGAAGACACCCTATTTTTTATGAAGATTAGTATAGTATGAACTTTTATCCCAGCAACTGTTTTCTGAGATATTTATCCCTTTGATTTGAATATTTATTACAACCAAACAAAAACCACAGGTTTTTGTTATGGTTTTTGTTATCACGGGTTTGCTTATATCAGCTTTAAACAAAATAATCCCATACTAGAAATAGATCAGAAGTCCTTCATAAGTGAACTGATAGACTCTGGTTATGTCTTTGCAGTATATCACTATAATAACTGATGAAAACTGAGTCATTAAGAATGAAGCATTAAATGCATACTTTCAGATGAAAGAAGTAAGCTTTTAAAAAAGTAATATAAAATCTGACATACACTATTTTAAGAAAGGAAGAACTATACAGTCAATAAAAATATAACTGGTTACTTTGGAAGGAAACATTAGTATGGAGAGGAATGAAGAGTAGACCCACAAGCGAAATCAGGAGCAGAAAAACCGATGTGATTGTGATAATATCACAGTGAATTCCTGACCTCTTGTCAACATCTATGGAATTAAATGTAATATAGCATATGGACTTGAGTTAATGATATAATATTTTGTTCACTGTATCATATTTGCTACAGTAATAAATTAATAATGGGAAAAAGTTGTTGACTGGGGGAGAATAATAGAAAATCTGGATTCCAGTTTTTCTGTAAATCTTATGCTGTTCTTAAAACAATCTATTAATTTAAATAAAAGGTACCTGGGATGACACATCATAAATGAGAAAATATATTAAATGATTTAACTTACCACCCAAATGTTCACAAGAAATATTTTCACCCTTTTTCTTAATGAATAGACAAAAAAATTTTCATAAAAATTAGTTGTCATAGGTAGAATGATAGTAATTATAATACACTATATACGAACTTGTCAAAGAAAAATAATTTTGAGAAAGTGTCTCTCTGTAAACTCAACTGGCCTGGGACTTGCTGTGTAGAAAAGGCTAGCCTCAAAGTCACAGAAATTCACCTGCCTCAGTCTCCCTAGTGCTGGGATTAAAGGTATGTACCACCATGACCACACCCACATCCAAGAAAATTTTAATGAACAAAAAGAAATTCTGTGCTGGAAACACCTAGGCCTGAACACTACATTTCCCCAAACTTAGTTCTTTTTCTGGAATGTTCTCTGCCATTTCCCTTTGGCTTTTCTCGTCCACTGATCTCTGACTTTCTATGCACAGTGAGCTAGTTGCCACACAAAAAACAGGATACTGATTGCTGGGACAGTGAATGATTTACAGCTGCCAGATTAAGACCCAGTTTGTAAAAACAGAAAGAACTATTTGGAGCTCTCTGTTGAGTTCATTTTGAATAGGATAAAGGATTTGTTTTTTGGCCATACAGAAAACTGGTTGTCTTTATGTTCACATTGAATAACCTGTGACACCCTGATCACATGTGTAGGGGTATTTCTGGGTGCTCTCTTCTTTTGGATTCTATGATTATATTAACATTATATGTACTTGTCTTGGTTTGATTTCTTTAAATTTTTTTCTTTATTAATTGGCCTTTTGAATTTTCCATGTAATTTGAAAATTGTTGACACATTTCTTAGAAAGTTTTGCTGGAATTTTGAATGAACTATATTGAATCCAAGTATCCGATTGGGGCTTTGGTCATGGTTCATAGTCAAACATTTGTCTAGGATGCCTGAGGCCCTGTGCTCTACTTGTAGTACTGAGAGATAAAGTGATTGACATCTTGCATCATTACAATGATCTGAAATTTCATTGCAATATTGAAGAAAGTAGAAAATATGGACACCCTTATCTGGTTCTACCATTTACGAGTAAAGTGTATATAATCAATAATAATACATTTTATGCCAGGTGTGCTGGTGTATGCCTTTAATCCCAGTCCTTGGGAGGCATAGGCAGGCAGATCTCTGTGAGTCCTAATAATAATCATCATCATAATAAAAACATATTGACTGTACGTTCTATTGTAAGTAGCCTTTATTAGTTTAAGAAAGATATTTTCTTTTCAGATTAACATTAATTCGTACTTATTTTTTATATTTATTAACTTGAATTCCTGGCATGAACCCTAGTTCAGTATCATGGGAGATATTTTTGTATATACTTAGATTTATTTTGCTAATACAGTGTTAAATATTTCTGCCCCAATATTAATTTGGATCTGTACTATTTTCTCTTACAATATCTTTCTTCAGGTTATTATTAGGATTTTGCTGAACTCTTATCACAGATAGACTTCAAAGAATTCCTTCCCCCCATTCTCTAAAACTGTGCCCACTTAGTATGATGTCTTTATAAAGCGTACAGGGAAATCAATGGTAAAATAACCTGTACTTGATTTTTGTAGTGAGGGTTTGATACATTAAATGCCTTAATAGAACAGAGAGCTGTTTGGATTCAGTTAGCTTCTTGTCACGCGGTAACTGATTTAGTGACTTCATCTGTTTTCACAATCATTGACGTGAAACTATGCATTTGCTGTTCTTTGTTAATGTGTGCGTGTCAAAGGAACTTGAGCCAGGCTCTGTCGTTTCTGGCGTTGGTTTTTATGATTTTCTCTCTTTGTAATCTTTCAGTATTCCTGCAAAAAAACATGACCTTCATTAACCACTGAAAATATGTAATTTCTGTCTTCATTGATTCCTCTCCACTGTTTTATCCAATTGGCTTTTTGTTTTTATTCAGTTAATTTCCATTCATATTTTTACTATCCGTTTGTTTTCTAGCTTACTGAGTTGGGTATTTAAATAATGAATTTAAACTTTTTCCATTTCCAGGTATTGAGATTCATGAACTTGCTGCTACGCTTAGCAAGTGCTGCGTCCCACAAACTCCCATGCTTGACAGTGTATTCCATATGAAAGTAAAATAGTTCATTAATTTCTTTTTAACTTTTTCTTGAATTTTTGTACACTATGATTGATGGTATTTAAAGCCTCCCTCCCTTATTCCCATCTCCCCTTATTTGCCTTCCACTTAATTTAAATCACATTGCTATGAGTTCCTATACGTAATTGACCAGCAGTCTGGAAAACTCAGTTTGGTTGTGGCCATCTACTCCTTCTGGTTCTTTCAGTCTTCCTGGCTCCTCTTCTGAATGATCCCTGAGTTTCAGGAGGCAGGTGTTTTAAATAGGTGTCCTATTTGGGAACCAGCACTCTGCAATCTCTTGTAACTTCCTGTTTTCTCATATTGGTCAGTTGCAGGTTTCTCTGATTATCACCATGCATATATGTATAATGTATTTTTCAGGAGGACTTTGAAGTAATACAGCTCCATCTGGGTTTTCACATCATTTAGGCATTGTTATCGCTCCTCTCACTCCTCCTGTATAACCTTCCTCCTCCCTCCCCCTTAATAACACCTATATCCCTTTACTTACTTATTTTTATTTTAAATATATGAATGCTTTGCCTGTGTGTATATAAGTACACCATGTGAGTGCAATGCCTGTGGAGGCCAGAAGAGGGTTTTGGATCTCATGGAAGTGGAGTTACAGATTGTTGTTAGCAGACTTGAGGGTGCTAGAAACTGGACCAAGGTCCTCTGGAAGAACAGCCAGTCCTGTTTACTGTTGAGCCATCTCTCCAGCTCCTAAATTAAAATACATTAATTAAAATTCCAGATAATATTATTTTTGAACCATTTGTTTCCCATCCTGATGCTTTCCTAAACATCTGATTTTGTTAATATATAAGGTATATTCTAAACACGTCCATCTGCTTCTGATACTGATATTGAAAGAGTATTCAAAGGTCTTCTTATGAATATTTTTTAAAAGGTGCATGCTGGTTGACTGTGTTGGGGTACATGCTCATGAGTACCAAGTGTCTGTGCCCTCACATTGGATCTCCTGGAGCTGAGTTACAGGCAGCTGTGAGTCTTGTGACATCACTCCTAGGAACCAAACTCAGGTTCTCTGGAAGGGCAGCAAGTGCTTTCTTTGAGCATCTCCCCAGCCCACTGAATGCTCGTACTACAAATGCAGATACTTCTTACTTATTTTAATTTTGCCTGGCTTTACTCAGTATTTCAAAGCCATGTTCAAAGGAACTGTTAGAGAAGAAAAGAAATGAAAAACGGAAGAAGAAAGAAAGAGAGAGAAAAGAAAGGGAGGCATGGAGGGAGAGCGGGAAGAAGAGAGGGAGGCTGAGGCAGGCTAAAAAAGTGGTGTTTTATTTGTCAGACCAATACCTGAAAAAAGACTTGTGACAGGATTATGGAAAGACTGTTTAACCTCAAGAGATGTCAACCAAGTCAATAAAAAAAGAATGAGAAGTTTGAATAGACATTTTTTTGAGGGTGACAGAAGAAAGGCAGCCACACAGGTGAATGCACAGTGCTGTAGAGAGTATGAAGTGAAGGGTCCAGTCACAGCGAGTACACTCCGGAAACATGCTGGGATGTGTACAGCTGAGAGAAAAAAAGTGAAACCAAGTTTTTAGGAGGATGTGGAATTACGGAAACTTTGGACAGTTACTTTCACTTAATTTTTTTTTTAATTAAAAAAATCTTTTAGTATTCTTTTTCAATATTTTATTGAATTTTTTGCATTTCATATAATAGAACTTAATCAAATTTAGACCCTTTCCCCATCTATGCCTCCGCATTGACCTCCCCACTGGATTTCATGAATTCTCTCACATATGTTAAAGCATATCTACTCAAGTATTTGTAGCCGATGTCCCTCAGTGCAGGTTCATCCACTGGAATCTAGTCAGCCTACCTAGAGCACTCCCTTAAAGATCTACTCTCCCTTAACCCACAATAGTCAGTTGCCAATAGTTCCTCAGCTGTGGTTGTGGCCCTCTGCCCTTTTCCCCAGTTCTAGGCCAGGCTGTTGTCTGATTGAGTCTTCATGGATCTTATGCATGCTGTCATTATTGTTGCAAGTGCATATGAACAAGTTCCCAAAGACCTGAGAGCCTCTGTGTTGCTTCTACTTTCAAGGCAGTTTAGCAGTTTCTTTGAAAATTACATTTGGGAGCTAGAGAAAGGCTCAGTGGTTAAGAGCACTTCCTGCTCTTGCAGAGGACCTGGATTAGATCCCACCACCAACATGGTGGCTAACAAGCACCTGTAATTACATCTCCCGGGAATCCAGTATTTTCTTCTGGCCCCTGCTAGCACCAGACATATACACACAGTGTACATACAGACACATAAAATGAAATAAGTTCTTAAAAACATTAGATTACTATTTCCTACATAATTCACATGTTATACTCTGAGTTAATTACTTATAAGAAGAGAAATTTCTCATTATTGAAAAGATTCACAATCTTCATCATAGCTTAACATCTAAGAGCATAGACAGCAAATACCCAAATGTCAATCAGTATGTGCACAAATAACTACTGGGACGTATCTGTTAATGAAATGATGATAAGCAATGTAAAAAACAAAAGTTATCTATTGGTGCATGTAGCAACAGGGAGGGGCAAATCTTGCAGATGCCATGTTTCCAGTACCTATTAGTCCTTACAGTGACCACAGACATTTCAGTAACTCCAAAGAAGCCCAGAAGAAACAGTAATCTCAGATTGATTCTCTGATTTTTAGTCATGATGTATACACATACACACGTGCACACATGCACACACAAATACACATATATGTAATAAATTTTAGGGATTTTTATCATATAACAGTTACCAAATCTTATATACTAAAACAAAACCATCCTTCTTAATGAGCAACATTTTTCTCATAGAATGGACATGACAAAAGTTGTATCCATGTGTACATACCAACCAAGCACAAACTTAAGTAAGGGACAAATGGTTTGGTAAGATGGCTTTACTGATGAATGTGCTTACTGCTAAAGCCTGATGACTTGAGTTCAATTCCTGGACCCCACACAGTGGAAAAGAGAAATGTCCTCTGACCTACTCATGAACCCTGTGCCATACATGTGTGTTCACACAGATGCAATAAGTACATTTTAAAAATAATAGTTTCTACAGCATATGAAAGGACACTAAAATTATGAACTGCAAAATATTACTTTTTAAATGTACATTGTTTTCTAATGTACAGCCTTTCCAAACACACTTTCCATTAGTGTGGTGGAAATGTATTAGAGTTCATGATCTGCATGTGAGAGTCCTATTTTATTAACTTTAACCTGGTCTGTTCATATACATGAGGCCGGTCATGACACTAACAACCTAGAATAATCATCTAAAAATTTATCTTGTAAATGGAATAACACCATTGTGTTTTACTCTCAGAAAATATTAATAATTTGCAAAAAGAGATCATGGCATTCTAGAGGATGATTTGGTTTAGTAACTGGAATTTTTCTCAGTTCAAGGATTACATATGAAAACTATTCTGGACTCGGTTAATTGGACAATAGAAATTTTCATCAAGTTTATTTTAAATGGAGCAACACGGCTGTGAAAACTTTCCTCTACATGAGCCCGTATAAAATAACATCGTTTTAGTTTCATAAACAAATTTTATTTTTCATTTATTTCATTTCTAAATTTTGCAAGCTTCAATCACTATTTTTCTCTCCAAATAATTAAGATAGTATGAGGATATTGTCTTTCAGTGTTCAAAGATAAAGGGTTTAGTTAGCTATTCTATTTCTAAATTAAGTTTAGAAGAAGAAGGCATGACATTTGCATAGTCTATTATATTTAAAAACACATTTTCCCCATTAAACTCTATTAATCTCTTGCTAGCTATGATATCATGAGAACCTGTTGAAAGGAAATCCTGAGAGAAAGCAGGTATTTATACACACACACACACTTTCTCCTTTTCTTATCCATCAACCATTTAGATGTCAGTGCCTAGAATAAATTTTGTAATTATATGTTGAAAATGACAGACTCTCTTCCAATGCTGCTGACCTACATAAGATTGTCATGTAAGCTGAGTATAAATCCATCGTGTAAAGCCTGTGATATTTTGGAATGATTTATTGTGGCTGCTTGTAGACCCCTAATAATTTTTAAATTTACTTCTGTTGCCCAGAAAATATTTATTAAACTTCTACTGGTGGCTAAAACCCCATAAGTACAGGAAAGAACATGCAGGCAAGATCCTTCATTCTGAGAGATATACTCAAGGGTAGAGACAGAAGATGAGCTTTTGTTTAGCTTGAAACGTGGAGTAAAATAGAATGCAGGATTCAGAGCAAGAGCTCTTGGACTTGGAGTGACCATGGCCTTTCTGACATTTGTATAATATCAAACCTACCAAAATCCCGACATGGATGGAGAGGGGCTTGCCAAGCCCACCCTGATCTGGGATGCTATTGAGGATTGATGGCTGCTGGGAGAGGAAGAGTCAGTGTTCTTGAGAGTTGCAGGCCCTGGGACACTACCTGGACTCCGGTGGATAATCTCACATTATGTACATGCAGAGAGCACTCAATGGACTTGGTGAGTATTTATAAGAAAGAGAAAGGAAAAAAGCACATGAAGTTAGGAGGGGAAAATAGCTGAGGGGAGAGGAATGGAATTGAAGGGAAAAGGGTGTGTATTTGACCCAACACATTAAATGCATTTATTAAATAAAATTGACCAAAGAAAGCACAACAGAAAGGATTCTGAGGGAAGGGAACATGGAGTGTTAAGATGCTGGATCTGGAAAAACTTTGCCTATTTGTAAATTAAGAGAAAGTTCCAGGGCTTATGGCTTTGTCATGGATCACTTGTTTCCAGAGTCCTCACTTCCATGATTTTCTTAAATGTCATAGAACTACATGGACATTTAAACAAGCTGTCATGTAGAAAGCTCATAAGTACATTAAGTACTATGGACATGTTAAGGACAGTTCCATCTGGACTTGCAGAGATGGAGGCACAGATCAGTGCTGTCAAATGCAGACTACTGAAGAATTCCCTTACTCTCTTAGGGACCTTGACTCAGATGAAACTGAATTCTTGACCCACTGCAGAAGAGACCTCCAGGATGAACTGATAGAAGCAGATTTGGAGCTTATTGAAAGAGCTTTTTAACACACATTTTAAGCATGGGGTGAATAGAAAGAGACACTTGGGAAGAAATATATTAACCCCCAGAGCGTGAATGTGGAATTTTCAGAGTCACACACCATTGTCCTTATAAAATGTAGGATTTTGCTGGGTTTTGAAATGATTTTTATAATGATACTAAAGGTTTTGAGTGAAAGCATAGGATGGTTCCTGAGATGCAACAGAGAAAATTACAATCCATCATGCAAAATTTTAGATCACAGAGATGCAGGAGTTTAGCATATCTCCACTGCGAAGAGAGTTGAGTTTTGTTTGTGAGATTCCCAGAAATTAGGTGGAACAGGAGTGAAGCCCTGCCCAACATCATAAACACTCAGTCCTTAGGCCTGGTTTGTTTCATTTAAGATTTTATTTTGATTTTTAAATTATATGTATGTATATGTATCTGTGTGTAGATATATGCAGTGCCTGCAGAGATCAGAAGAGGGAATCAGATTCCAGGTAACTGAAGTTACAGGCTGTTGTGTGTTACCTAACATGGGTGCTACCAACCAAACGTGTGTCCTTTCAAGGGCAGGAAGCACACTTAAATCTGGGGCATCTCTCCAGCACAGTTTTTCTACTTTTAATACCTTTAAATGAAGTATAGTCCATTTGTGGGAAACCCTCACAATAGATGTTAAAGGTGCTGGAATCCTTGATTTTTAATTGGCAATTGTTATTTCTGAAAACATGGCACTGAATAGTTTGGGACACATGAACAAGATTGTTGGGCATAATGCGGGGTGGGCCTAGCTAAGCCACCTGCCAGGAGGAATGAAGGAATGACTCTCATGGGTGTGGTGCTCCACACCAGTTGGTTGTGAAGCTAGTTTCTGCCCAGCATCTGGAGGGAACCTGATCCACCTGGGAACAAACTGCGGTTGGCTGTGGTCAGGACCCCATCCCATAAGGCTATTGGCTAACAAGACCTATAAGACTCTCTGCTCTTTTTTCAATAAATGAGTTTGCAGCAGATCACCACTGTTGGCTCTCCACTCAACTCCCGGAGTCAGTGTCTTGACCCTGCACCTACTCGCCACCTCCCCACGATGGAGATCCTTCAGTCCCCCTCAGGCTGGCCCTGAGTGCTGGGACCCCCAATACAAGATAATGGTAATAAGATGAAACTTGGTTGACATAAGGTGCATGCTGCTTAGCTGTTTGCTTTCTTCTTCACTCAACTGTCTATGGTAAATAGCCCAGGCCCACCTGGCTAGGGATGATGCCACTCACAGTGAACTGGGCCTTCCTACATCAATTATTCATCAAGACAATCTCCCAAAGACATGGCTGTATGCCACTCAGATTGAGTTAAGTCTTCATTTGAGGTTCTTTTTTCCTAGATGACTCTAGGTTGTGTCAAGATGATAATAAATACTTAACAGGAGACAGACAAGTATAGATGGATCTCACATGTAGCCATCAAGATTGGAGTAAGGAAAGGGGAGTAAGGAACGTGTCCTAGATTTCCATCAGTCTTGTTGAGAATATGCTTTCCCTGTTATTTTTCCCTGAATAATGATATAAGAATGGAATATTAACCAAAGATTCTACTGTAGACATACAGCTTGAGATGCCACTGTAGAAAAATCAAACTTGCAAAGGGGAACATTTGAATCTAGAAATCGGAAGAGAGTTCAAAGGCAGAGATATTTATTACAAAAATTGTTAGTGTAGAAATATTAAATTCCAGACACATAATAAAGTCATGTAAAGAAAATTCATAGATATTCTAGATATTTAGTCTCTCTCTGGGGTATAATTGCAAAGGTTTCCTCTCATTCTCTAAGTAGCTTCTTTGTCAGTTGTCTAGTCCATTTGTTGTACTGAAGGTCTTAGTTTCATAAGGCCAGTGAGGGGAGGTACAAATAGAGGAATGGATATAAATGCCATCAAATTATATTGCATGAAAATCACAAACGGTCAATTAAAACAAAGTAGTCTGGAAACCAAGATTTAGAGGTCTAGGTAAAGCCCCTCTGTCCTTCAGTTTATTCAGACACAACATATAACTATATAACTATAACTATATATATGTATATACATATACATATATATATATATATTTACTGAAGTTTTATTTTTATTTTAAGTAAATTAGAGTTTTGTATGTGAGTATTATGCACCAAGACCATGAAGTACCTGCAGAGGCCAGAAGAAAATATCAGAGACCCTGGAACTGGAGTTTCAGACAGTTACAAGCTACCATGTGTATATTGGAAACCAAACTGGGGTCCTCTGTAAGAGTTGCCATTGCTATTAACAGTTTGCCTACATCTCCAGCCCTATAAATTGCAACTCCTGAAGTTTTCTTAAATAAACTACATAGTCCAGAGTCTTTTGAATACACTTTTCTGTCTGTCTCTAGGTTCTCAGTTGCTGATGCTCTTTCTCATTCATTCTTCACAGATTTGAAGAACTAATTCAAGATTGTTTCTTGGTATCTCTGGTTTTCTTTTTGCTGTTCTTTGATGCCCATTATTCTCTCTTCTCCAATCAGAATCCCAATAGGAAGGAATCTTTTTATTTGGCCAAGGAAATTACTATTGTTTAAGTTATAGACTAGATCACAATCACTTTGTGACATTCTATCTGGGAAGTCATCAACCAGCACAGAAACTGTTAGAATAAAGCTTGTGTTTGTGCATCAGAGCATCCCAGTGTTTTTTGTCTGAATACATGGTCTTTTTAACTCAAAGAGACTCTGAATATGGCATGAAGTGAACTCCGATAAAAGAACCATTATTAATTTGAAATTCACCCATCATCTCCAGATGAACCACTATTCCATCTGTATTGATCTCATATGTTTCTATTCTTGTCTTTATTATGATTTTGGAGTACTTACTAGCAAGAAATGTTACAGAAGTGTTTTGGAGATGTATAAAGTGGATGCTGGTGAAATATGTTTCAGGAATAGGACATGGAAAAATGCTAGAAAAACAAACATTATTTTGCCAGACTTTTAATGTACAAAAACCTGATGTCCCAAGACTGGGCTAAAACCAAGAGTTTCCACTTTAATTTTATTGTTGCAAAGATGGAATTGATAAATATGTCTGCCGTTTATGAGTTGGAAGACTTTGCTTTCACTATTTTCTAATCATTAAGGTTTTACTTTTACTTATGTTATATTGTTTGTGTTCTTGTACTCGAGTTCCTGTAACCTGAAATCATTAGTACAGAGAAAGAGATTCTAGAGATGGGCATATTTCTTTCTCTGGTTCTACATGGATAATTATCTAAAAATGATCTAGAATTTGGACAATTATGTTTACAAAACTCTGGCATTTCAACTTAGGTTTAAATTTTAAGTGATGTCTCATAAAAACTCATGTTACATTCCATTACCATTTATACTTGATGGCTTTTCTTTTAAAAATATTTTAACAGTTTTTCCTTCAAAGCTTATTTTTGCTTAGTTGCTCAGAATCAAGATTTTGTTCCTATTGATAGCAAATAATATATGGCTTAAAGGAGTCAATTTTTAAAATTTTTCTCCAATAATTCTATAAGTTCAGAAAAAAATCCTTGTAATATTGGGTCAAAGCAGAATTCACAGAAAGTGCTGTATAAAACAGTTACAATTTGGTCCTTCAAAGAAGATTTTTCAACACTTTTCAAATATTTCCTTTTTTTTTCAGATAGTCAATGCATATTTACTAATGAACATGTGATGGTTTCACTGTATGCTGAATGCGTGTTAAATAGTCATATAGTATGTATTTGTCCTGTGAGAACAGGAAAGCAGGTACACCTTGAAATCAATGCATCTTTCAGTTGAAATAAACCAGCAGCAGGATTCATCCGGAAAGCGCTGATTTTATAGATTGCCAATTTGAGAGGGAAAGTCTCTGACTGCTTTGGGATTCATGAATGTCATAAATTTCACTGGAAGATCTTTTCAAGTGCCTCTCCCGTGGTGTTAATAGGCGCTTTCTCCTCAGCTCCTGCAGTGTCAACCCCTGCAGGCCCAGTCCCATGTTCCCCCAGTGGGTCTTTAATGGAACATGTAAGTACACCTTGAGCTCTTGCTGTGGACAGCCTTGTATCACAGAAGCTCTTCCTCTGGATAAACAAAGGCCACTGCCCTGAGGAAAGATGTTAAGAAGCCTTGCATCCTGGAGGGGAAAAGGTTAGGAGAACTCTCAGGAAGGTGTTCTACTGGGGATTTTGTTTGCTTTTATTGTTTGCCTATCTTTTCATTATAATAAATTTGTTTCTTTTCTCTGCACACCACTTTCCACCCTTGTTTGTGACTTGTCAGTGATTGGCACTCCTAACCAACTGCCCAGCTGTGTCTTCTGGATAGCAGTGTGAGCACACTTGGCTAAAGAGAGCCCTCTGTGATTAACCTGGAGTGCACAATTCAACCAAAACCATTCAGATGCTACAGATTGTTGTATGTTTGCTGGAGTTTTTAGGAAATTTAATCAACCTGTTTGCTGAAATCAGTAGTTTTATTTATCAGTAGGAAAATGTTTATTATTGTAAGTATTGTAAGATAGAATCTTAAAGAAAGGGAATGACAGAGGGGAAATAGAATTGATAAACCAATAGTCTGCGCCTTAGCTGAAAATGCCTGAAATATGTGCTGCCTCTGGATATTTCCATTGATGGTGTGTTTCTTTGAGCTTTCATTCTAAGGTGCAGTTGGCTGAAGCTTCATTAAGATAAACATGTTCGATTTCCTTACCTTGAAGTACAATGAAGTAACAGTGACTGGTCTTCCTGTGGACATTAGTTTTTGTTTTCTATTTTAAAATCTTTTCAAATTTACAAAATGTGTAATAAGGGCCTGCAGGGATGGCTCGGCTGTTAGGACTGGTTAAGAACTGGCTGTTCTTGTAAAGGACCCAGATTCAATTCCCAGCACCCACACGGGGGCTAACAACTGAAAGTAACTCCAGTTCCAGGGGAATCTGATGCCCTCTTCTGATTCTGCAGGCCTTGCACAACATAGGTGCACTTACACACATGCAGGCACTACACTCACACACATAAAAATAAATAAATATTAAAAATAACATTTAAAAAACATTTTAAAATGTGGAATAATAAGTGTATGAAGAAAAAGCATATACAGTTTATCCAAATTTATCTTTGTTAACATTTATCATACTTGGCTTAATACCTGTTGCCTGTCACATGTGCATATTCATAAATATTTATACACTAGTAGTTCTGTATCCACACAGCTGCAAGCAAGGCTTTTGTGCTGTTTTTGGTGATGTTAAATATATAGTTATGGCTCCTTTATTCTGAACTATCTCAGTATGACTTTCTTAAGAAAGGGATAGTCTCTTACATTAAAATACAGAATCATGGGCCAGATGTGGTTGTACACACCTTTAATTCTAGCACTCAGGAAGCAGAGGCAGGCAGATCTGTGTGAGACTGAGGCCAGCCTCATCTACATAGCAATTTTCAGGCCAGTATATCTCACATCACAGTACAGATATAGACTTTACAAATTTAAATTTACATGAATGATGTCATTTTATCTAACCTACAGTCCAGATTCTAATTTTGCCAATTCCTAATTAACAATCCTTTATAGAAACACCCAGAACAAAGAGAAAAAAAGACACACAGAAATGGGTATTGCACTTAATTGTTATGTCTATGTCCTTTTAGACTTATTTAATCCAAAACATTTTTACAGCCCCTGTGTTGACTAACTTTAGTTGTCAACTGCACACACATGGGTTGAAGGAGCCTCAGTTGGAGAATTGCCTCCACTGAACTGGTCTGTGGGCATATCTGTGGGGTATTTTCTTGATTGTTGAGTGATGTGGGAGGGCCCAGGCAACTGTGTGTGGTACCAACCTGGCAGGTTGTTCTGTATTGTATAAGAAACAGACTGAGCATGAGCCAGGGGAACAAGCCAGTAAGCAGCACTCCTCCATGGCCTGTGCTTCAGGTCCTGCCTCCAGGTTCCTGCCCTGAGTTCCTACCTTGGGTTCCCTAAGTGAGGAACTATGACCCAGGAGACATAAGTCAAATAAACCCTTTCCTCCCCCAAGTTGGTACTGGTCAGAGTGTTTTGTCACAGTAATTGAAAGCAAACTAGGACAGCCTCTTAAACTGTTTTCAATTAGTTCTTTTTAAGTTTTATTACATTTGTTTATTTACTTTGGGGATTATAGGAGGAACTATAGGTCTTGCTCTGGATATGGTCAGAAGACAACTGGCAGGAGTCCCTTCTCTATTTCCATCATGTAAGTCCTGGGGATTAATTTCAAGTCTTTAGTCTTGGTGGCTGGCAAGAGCTTTTATCCACTGAACCACCTTCCCAGTCCAGTTTTTCATATGTCTGGTTTTATAGTTTCATACATGTATATAATATGAATTTCGATCAGATCCACCCTCTTACCTTCTATTAGCCCATACTCACTCTCACTGTTCCTCTTAAGCCACCAAGTCTCCTTCTACATTCTTGTCTTTTGTTGCTTTTTCCTTTATTGTAACCCATTGAATGTAAGTAGAGTTGCCCTGAAGTATGGGCAACTGACCAGTGGTTACATCATTAAAACAAACAAACAAAACAGATTTTTGTATCTCCCAGTAGCCAATGATTCCCAATAGTTTCTCAGGGATGAAGGTCATAACAAATGAGCCCTTTATTCAAGATGAAATACTGCCTGGTCCGATATAGAGCAAGTCTTGTGCAAGAAACCACTTCTGCTGTGAGTTCATAAGTTCAATGGCCTTGTCAAGTCTGCAGCCTTTTGAAAAATGGCATTGGTATTTTTTTAAAGTACAGTTCATCTTCTTTAAAAAACAAAAAAAAACAGAGGCCTTCTTATTTTGTTTGACTGCTTTACCATAATCAGATTGTTTTCCATCTTTAGCTGAAATACCAATTTAGGATGCTAGTTTCCTGAGAGACTCACTCCTGTTCTTTTAGAGCCACTGTAGAGTAAATTCAGCTTTTATTTTTCTCTGAATTTTTGCTATTGGTTCATTCAGCAGCAAGTCCACCTTCTGACCAATAAGGGAGCAGGAAGGCAGACAGACAGGAAGGGGAAAATGGCGGCCAGTGGTGGTAAGCCGCTGAGCAGCAGGGCAGATAAGACCCAAAGCCAGGGGACAAACCTTTTGCTCAGCATATTTGACATGGCTGAGTAGTATTCCATGGCATGGATATACCACAGTTTTATTTGTATACTCTTCCTTTTCTAGATATCTGGCCTGTTGCCAGATGTTTTACTATTATGAACATAGCTACTGTATGTATTTATGAATAGGTGTTTGTGTCATTGTGAGTCTTTGTTAGTATTTGAGTGTTTGAGTATCTCATTGCTAGATGATATATAACTAGTGTAATGAATGTCTTAATAATCTGAGAACTTTTCAGAAGGCCATACATTGCAGGAACTCACTTGATGTGTATGACACTCATTTTCTGTGCATCTTCACTGGCATTTGATGTGGTCTCGTTTTATTCATAGCCATTCCCATAGGAGTATAAAGGTGTGCCCCTGCATTGTAATTCGTGTTTCTCAGATGGTCAATGATGTCAGACATCTTTACTTCTCAAATTTGCATCTGGTTTTGGACCAAGACCTAATGTGTTATAATTTGAAGTATTGTTGGGGATTGCATCTGTGACCTTGAGCATGCTAGCTAGGAGCTCTACCACTAATCTGCACACCCAGGTCCTGATAAGTGGTGTGAAAAGTATGAGTGATTGGAAGAATCATGAACTCCGTAGATGGTGTAGGAAGAAAGAGCTGTCTTGCATACCATTTCTTACATTACGTTTTCATTATCTGCTGAAGTCATCATTTTACAAAAGATTGAGTGAAGTAAAGAGATATTAACCCATTCTACAATTCTATTCTAAAAATTTTTAATGTATTTTTGTTTGTATGTGTATGAGGATTATGCCTGCATGTATGTAATTAGTACACCTATGTCATGCAATGTCTGCAAAGGCCAGAAAATTTCATTAGAACTACAGTTATGGATAATTGTTAGCTACCATGTGTGTGATAGGAACTGAATTCGTGTCCTTTGCAAGAGCAGCTGTTGCTCTTAACTGCTAAGCCATCTCTCCAGCCCTCTCCTTTTAAAATTCTTTGCCATTTCTCATTTTATCTCTCATTTATCTTAAAGTATTTATCCATGTATGTTTAGAATTTATCAGTTATCAGTATTTTGATTTTGCAATTTTTGCATTAGCCATGAGACACAATTTAGTTGTATTTACCTTGGCTTTCATCTAAAGTGCTCTGTGTACTTCCACATGTTCCCAGGCTCCCCTTCTCATATCTTCTGCATATAGAACTCTTTCTAGGGGATGGACAGAAAGCTCAGCATTTGAGAACTCTTCTTGCCTTCCAGAGGACCTGAGTGGTTCTCAGAACCCATATGGAGTTGCTCACCATAATTGATAACTCCAGCTCCCGGGGAATGCAACAACTTTTTTCTAACCTCTAAGGGCACCTGCATTCATGTACACATAACCCCACACAGACACACATATATACACATAAAAAATAAAATCAATTCTTACAAAATAAGAACTGTTTTCAGATATTCTTAGAAAGTATAGAAAATAGGTTTATTAATGCCAAATTCTCATGTTTTTATTTATTATCTATCTATTTATTTATTATTTTCACTTGAGAATGTTTTGGTTTTCTCTTCAAAGCTGAAGGACGTTTTCTATATTGACTGATTTTAAGTTGGATGTTCTTTCAGCCTTTGAAAGATATTCTGCCAGTTTCTTCTGGTTCCCGTTTATTATGATGAGAAGCCCATGGTCATTCAAACTGTTGTTTTCCTGGAACTATGAGACTGTTTTTGCTGATAATTTGACAATTTCTTTTTCTTCCTCTTTAGTTTACAGAATTTTATTAAAATGCCTTTACTATACATTTGGTTTTATCCTGTTTGGCTTCTGCTCAGCTAATTGAATACATTTGTGTATCCCTTACGAAACAGAAACATTTCAGCAATTGTTTTCTATAACATGTTCTTAGTGGAGTATCATTTTCTTATTCTTCTATATAATTGTTCGTTATAATCTCATAATACTTTAAGACTTGCTTATTTCTTATTTCTGTTTGTTTATGTTCATATTGAGTAATTGTTGTGTCTGCTCTCTGCTATTGACCCGTCCACTGAGTTCTTCAGAATTTTATCTCTTAGGATGTTTTTAACGTTCTTTTCTTCTTTGCTCAAGTTTTCTGTTTCTTTGCCAGTTCTTTCTATTCTTTAAATTGTTTTAGATGTGTCCATTGATTGAAGCATTTTTGTTAAGACCTTTAACAGAGAAGTCTACTATCTCTCTCAGTTGTCTTTTTTTATTCAATTTGAAGTGTTTTCAGTTATTTTTTTTTGGACCTGCATATTTTGTGTTTTACATTGAATCTTATTTGAACCTTCAGCTTTAACACTTAATTGGCATAGGTATAGGGCCTAGTGGTCAATGTCCTATGGAGGATCAATTCACTTTTCTCACTCTTGTTAGCTGTGAAAGTCACTTCCCTTTATTTTGACATGTAGATTAGTCCTGATTTCCCCCTCTGATCTCCATTCATCTGTACTGTAGGCCACCTTGTTATTGCCCTCACTTTCTTCTAACATCCTTCTGATACTCTCATGGTGGGGAGACATAGGAGATGGCCAAGCTCCTCCTGTGTTCTTTCTAAACATCATGAAGGGGGCCTGTTTAGGTCATTACCTACCCTATTTAACTTTGAATCCACTGAGTCATGGCATAGGTGCTCATACAAGCATCTAGGTGTGGTGATCACTGTGTACTAGAGAACTTGCTGAGAATAGAGAAATGAGAGTGTGATGGGCAGCAGTGGGTCTCATTCTTACTAGTGTGGCTGCAGATTAGTCGCTTTCTGCAATATGCGACTAATGTAAATTTGTCTAAACTTCTTTTATGCATTCTAAGATTACCTTTGTTGCCATTTGCTTCTTGTATGGATATATTTCTTTGTGACTGCTCGTCTTTTTGGGTTGGGGAGTGAGGAGAAAATCCATGAGAGCTACTTCCAGATATCATTGCTGGTGCCTCTCAGTCTTCTTACTATTTTACAGAGATTTTTGTTTGTATTTGGGAAGAAGATGAGGAAAATCAAACAAATCTGTTTGCCTGTAAGTGGATGCCTATTAGATGCCTATTCAAGGATTATTTTCCTGGTTGTCTGACTATCACAATATAGTGGGAAATTTTGTTGAATGGCCTTTGACATTTCCTATGAATAATGCACTTTCCATAGAATAGAAAGGAATTTTGGGGATAGCAGGGTTAGGCAGCTCAAGGTGCTTTCTTTCTGCTCTTAAGTCGCAGCAGAGCATGGATATTTTTTCCACTGTTTCTGTTACATTTGAAGTGGGTAACAGAGCTTCACTAGAAACACAAACCTAATTCTTTTGTTCTGAGAATATATTAATATCTGTTTTTAAATATCATGAAGACATTCACCATGAAATATGGAAACTTAAGAGCAGTTTTGAGGAGAATTCATTGTTAATATTAATACTTCATTGTTGAAGAAAGAGCAAGGGTTTAGAGAGATGGCTCAGTATTTAAGAGTACTTGCTGATTTTGCGGAGGACCAGAGTTTGATTCCTAGAACCCATACTGATTAGCTCATAACTATCTTTAACTCCAGCTGCAGGGAGTCCACTGCTCTCTTCTGACCTCCAGAAATATCTGCATGCACATGTATTATTCACACAAACAGACAGCCACAAGTATATGCATAAATAAAAACAGCCAATGTAGCAATGCATACCTCCAGTCCTGGCATTTTTGAGGCAAAGCCAGGATCTTTATGAGATCAAGGCCAGCCAGCTCTACATAGGCAATTTCAGACCAAGGGAGTTATAGGGAGGCCCTTTCTCAAAAATAAAATAAAATGAAACTAAATAAAAAATTTAAATATAGCTGGTAAGAGAAAATATGATTAATGGATGCGATTAGACATGCTGCACTAAAACCCATTTCTAATTGCAGAACCAACATTGAAGTCTTTCTGTCCAATAAGACTAGAAGCAATAGAGGAATGGTTATTATCTTTCCAGAGTGAATCCTCCTATCAAGGGAGGAACAATGATCTCAGCAAACAACTAACAAATGTGCTATTAGAAGCATGCAATTAAAATAACTTAGAGTGGTAAGTGAACATATCATGCTTTACTTCTCAGTTTCACCTACAAACAGCCATGTTTTGCAAACCATACAAAAGATAAACAGGTTTTCTCTCTAGTATGTTACATCTACAAGTCATTGGAAAACACACAAATCGAATCCATATATGTCCTTATTCATACCAAAATCATCTTCAAGAGATGGTGAAAATAGCAGCTCAGAAAAGGCTTCCCATTTGGGTTGAATGAGTCCTATAATCCAGCCATTGCTTCCAACAGATGATGGGTGTATTCTGCTGAGGCACTCTGGGTATACTCTGCTCAGCACTTTTCTTGAAACTACCCAAATCAGATCCTTCCTACCAGTCTTTTTATTTTCAGTCATTACTGGACTATCTGAGCATCCTCCATTTGCCTCTCAGCAGGGTAGGCAGGCATGTTGAAGAAGAGGGTTGAAGGAAGAGAAATGGACATTTTTGCATTTTTAAATCACATTTAATAATTTAGATCCATGCGGCAGCTGCTGTTCTTAGAAACTACAACCAAATCCCATATCCGTATATTTGATTATAGAATGCAGGGGATAAAAGTTGCATCATAATATATAAAAGTGCTGATAAGGAGCAACAAATGCTGTGTGCTAAAGCTTTGATTTATAGATCAACTCTAGTGTACAGTTTTTTTTTATCTTGACCTGTAAATTATTGATATCCTTAGATCAATGAAATAGTTTCCTTTCAGCTCATCTAATTTTTACTTTTCTCAAAGAATGTGAGTTTTATGGGTAGGAGTTCCTTGATCTGACCTCCCTGAAACCTGATGGTTTGAACCACAGTACAAAGATGATTCCATTGCATCTTGATATTTTAGATTAAAAAAAAAAAATGGCTCGAAGAGCAGAATTTTCTCTTTAGTGCAGTGGCTGTTCCTCATGTGCATCAATTTTTGATGATTTCTGGCTGTCACATAGCACCTTACATATATAACTTGTGTGTGCAGAAGGATATTTTATCCCACATTATAGAAAAAATCAGTATTTTTAATGTATAAGACACTTCAATACTTGTGTGTGTGCATAGAATATGTGTGTGTGTGCACATGTGCGTGGGTACTTAAAGCATATGTATGGACTCATGGAGGCCAAGGGCCAGTGTTGAATGTCTTCTCTATCATTCTCCTAATAGTCTGTGAAACAGGCTTCTGTGGGGCAGAGTAAACTAACAAGTTCTTTCACTATGAATAAAAGTTGGTACATAATGGAATTCATATCAGAATGTTTTGGAATTTTGCTTGGCACTTTCTCAACCTGAATAAAATCTCTCATACAGTCACAGAGTTATACCTAACAGAGATATACCTTCATGCTCTCAAAGTAAATGTTCATGGCTCATGAGTAATTGCCTTTAGCTCTTTTATGTGATAGGATCTACTAGCTGTCTATCAGATATCCTTCTTATTTGTGCACCCAACTTTGAATAGAACCACAGAATAGCCAAGGAAAAATAATTACATTATTTCACCTTTCTTGAATCCTGCTTTGGCCATACAATACATTTCTATCTTGAGATGAAAACTCAAGTTTGCTGGAGATCAAAAGTTTGCTTTCCGTATAGAATCTATTTGATAATATTTTATTTTGTTTAATCTTACCTAAATTTTGGACAAAAATAAAAGGTGAGGCAGCTATATTAAAATAGGAAGAATACTAGGAATTAAAAACTGAACAATATATCAAATAAAGCAAATAGAAAAAGGACCAGGGAACAGCAATGGGAAGATGAATTATGCCATCTAGCCCGGGATCCCACTTCTACCTAGGGTTACTACTACACAACAAGACTCCTATTTACTGTGTATGAGAAAATTATTGTACTTACATTATGCTAGATGAATCAAAATCTGATTTCTAAGGGGGATGGATGGATACCTCTGAGATGTGTGTCTGAATTAAAGGTATTTAGATAGAGAAAGAAACAGTAAATATACTATATTATGTATTATTGAAAAAGAAACCTAAAATAGGGAAAACTATTTTTATCAGATGTAATCGTGTTCTTTCCATGTTTCACCACTCTGGGTGGCCCAAGGGGTTAGGGGTGAGTAGGCACAGAGTCAAGCCACAGGCTTGGACAGGAAGCAGCCCAAGCACGTGGCACTGCAAACTCCTTTGTTGAATAGGAGCACAAGCTCTTATAGGTCTGGATAGCCAATGATCTTATGGGGTGGGGTCCCAAATACAGCCAATAGTAAGTTTGTCTCCAGGTAGGTGGGTTCTTTCCAGGTGCTGGTCTCACAATTAGCCAGAGCAGAACACCACACCCACAGGAGCCATTCCTCCATTCCTCCCAGCGGGTGGCCTTAGGCTAGGCCCACCTTACATTATGCCCAACATATCTTCCTTTTTGTTTTTATTAATTGAGCACGACCCTGGAAGGCATGATTCTTTGCCATGCCATTGTTGGCCCCAGGCCCTTAGGGATCATCTTAGGCAATGGTGTCTGTCTTAGGTCACCCTGGCCATCAGGATCTTATCCATCATTGGCTACCTGCCATTCTGGTGAAATAACCCAATGGGTGATACTTGTTGCTCAGGAGGGTAATTAGGATGGCATGGGAGGTTTGCAGGAAGGCTCCTGTGGCATGTGCGAGGGTTCTTTTTGTGACCTGTAGCAGACTCAGAAAGAATCAAGAATAGATAAGTATTATGAAGAAGGTGTTGCTATTAAGTGGTCAGTTCGTAGGTCAGTTATTAAGGTCACAGCAAAATGCTCCAAGTTACCAAATTAAGGAGCGAAAAAATGGCTGAGCATCAGCCCTAGTCAGGCTTGGGAGTGGAAGCATGAACAGTAAGAGGAAGAGGGTGTGGTTATGGATCCAGTGGTTCCGTGGTGGTGGGGGCATCTGCTGCATTTGCAGATGCATCCATAGCAGGTTTGACATTTCTGGCAGGTACCCAGATAGGGGAGGATGAAGTTTATGGAAAGATACAAGCATACCCTCGACCCTGTGTTAAGAGTGGGTGAGGTCCCATCTTCCTTCCATTCATTTGTGAGAGGGTCTCTCCAGTGAACAAGGGGCAGGGGGGTAATGGCTGGCTGAGATCTCCCATGTTTAAAGGCTGGAGAGGGTCCTGCTTCATCAAAGGTAAGAAAATTAAGGGTGAAGAGAGCTTCCACCAAGGTTGGATGGGGATCCCTGGGTGTCATTGCAGTTGTCTGCTTCATAATGAGTTCCTTGAGGGTTCTATTAGTCTTCTCCACTATGGCTGTCCCATCTTTGTCAAGCTGGGGCAGGGCTGAGTTTGCCCTCCAGCCTCAGCTGGTTTAAAACCCCTGCCCCTCCCAGAGAGGAGAGGCAGCTTTTGAACAAGGACCTTTCATATGTTAATTGACCTGGTGTGGCTCTTAAAAACTGGCTAAAACCTTCTGCACAGTTTTTTTGTGGGTTCAGCCCAGTGAATTCCAGAGGCTGGAGTGGAAATCCACAAAAATCTCCCAGTGGGTCTCGGGGCAGCCGGGCCCCCAACACTCTGGCTACATGTCTCTTTGGGCTCTGGTATTGGCCATTTTGGCTTATGTTCTGATTACAGCGGCCTTGAGTTTTTACTTCCTTAGCCATCATTCAGCCATGATGAACAGTTTCTCCTCCCACCAGGAAACGCCACAGCTGCAATCAGAGCCCTGCTTTTACAGCATGGCCTGAAAGTAAAACAAAAAGATTTTACACCTTTTGGAATGAAACCTTTGTCCTGGCCCCATGCATTAGCCCTGAAAATGTTTGGGATGCCTCTGTTTGGTCCCACATTCTCTTTCTCGAGAGGAAGAGTGAAGTTATGAGGGACACACTCCTCCCATCTCATTGCCTCCTATTCTCTTTGCTATAATTTCCAGTCTTAAAGGTTCATCAGTTGAGGAAGTTATTAATACCTATAATGAAGGTTATAAAGAGGGACAAAAATTGACCTCGAGTCTTGTCCTTGTCACATAAGGACGAAAAATTCCCAATTGCTAAGGATGAAGCAACACCCACCCTCAATTACTCAATTAGCCCCCCGCCAGCCACATTCCCCAACCAGGCCTTCCCAGACCTGCCAGAGCCTGTTGCAGTGGTGCACTGATGATGGAAATGCGCCCCACCCACCCCCTAAGCAGGTCCTACCAACCGCTCCATCTGCTCCACACTGGGTAAGTCCTACCACCCGCCACCTCTTTCAGCTTTCGCTGTTAATGTAGGACCAGATGCAGCAGTCAGGCCCTGGTATCCCACTTCCCTCACTGACCTGGCTCTCATTCGAAAAGCGGCTCAGGAGTCCGGTGTGGATTCTCCATATTTCGAGCAGGTTCTTTTACAGTGGGCCACCCACCTTCAGACTTATTATGATTGGTACTCACTCCTTAAAGCAGTTTTTTCCCCATTGGAGATCCTTCAATGGAAAACAGCCTATAGTGATCTGGCTGAAACACAATTGGGTATACAGGTTTCCCTGGACATGTTCCTTGGCACAGGCTCCTATACAGACCCCCTGATACAAGCCAAGGTGGGCATTTATGCCTACTTTGATCAAGTTAAATCTTTGTCATGTTGAGTTCCGTGGGACTTGAACCCCTGTCACTTCAACCCGCCGCCTTGCCCTGGGACTCGAACCCAATGGCACCCGGGCTTCGGGACTCGAACCCTCAATGGCCGCCTGCTTTGGGACTTGAACCCAAAGGCAGGGCCAAGAAGACCAACACCAGATGCAAAAGCAAGAGGTTTTTAATAAAACACTTGTACAAGCGGGCGTCCTGCCTCGGGACACAGAAGCATGCCTGCTTGCAGTGGCCTGTCTACTTTTAAAGCTAAAAACCGCAGGCGGGGAATTCCAGAAACATTGTTACTTTCCAAGAACTTACAAAGTTTCTGGGGAAACAAAGCAAAGCGGGTGGGGTGGTAACAGTTTACAGCTTACAGCAATAGGTCACAGGTGATCTTATCACAAGATTTCTCAAGCATGCTTTGTACATTCTATGGTTTTAGAAATTTTCTATTGTCTTAGGCAGTTTCATGTCTCAAGCAGTTTCACTTCCTTAAGGGGGTACACAGTGAATTTCCATAACATTTTAGACTTCATTTTTATTTCTCAGTCACTTCAAGGACTTAAGGCCTGCCTCCCATAAAAAACAGAGACATTCTTCCATAATTTAGTCCAAGGTCCATCTGAAGGTTTCACGGATTTTCTTTTAGGAGTGACAGAATCTGTGTACCTCTGCACCTCTCCTGGCCCTGACAGGGATGCATTAGTCAAACAACTGGCCTGGGAGGGGGCCACCATGGCTGCTCATAATGCTATTGCTGCTGTGCACAATGAGGAACTCCATAAGTGGATTGTGGCCACCAAGGATATTAATGCCGATACTGCCCCCTTTGAAGTCCTAGCAACCTCCATTCAGACCTTAGTACTTAAAAGGTCCAATTTTAAGCCCAAGACCCTTGCCCTAAATGTCATAGAGGTTATCGTTAGGCCATAGATTGCAAAATTAAATCTGCCAATAATACACCTTTAAAACATCTGAAGCCCAAGCCCCCTTGCCCTAAATGTCATAGAGGTTATCATTGGGCCATAGATCGCAAAATTAAATCTGCCAATAACACACCTTTAAAACTCCCCCAGGAGCAACCCTCAGCCCCGCCCATAAGAAAGCACTCTCCTAAAATAAGATGGACTCTCCCAGTTTATCATACTCCACTTATTTCGGTTTCCTTGGATGGTGCCGTATTTAAGGGCATTGTGGACACAGGTGTGGATGCTACTATTATCTCTGCCAATGATGCACTCTATATGACCAACTGGGTACTTACGCCAAACCTAACATCCAGGGTGTTGGTGGACAACAGCCCACTAGACAAGTTAGGAGACCGGTCACCTGGGAGGATTATGATGGCAACACAGGAGAATTTTACCCTCTGGTGGCTAATATCCCTATGGGGAAGAGACATCCTTAAAACTATGGGTGTAGTTATCACTACGGACGATAAGGCCTTTAATGATGACATCATCGGCCTCTCAGGGTGATCCAACCCCAATAAGCCATCAGACACTCCGTTGCACCGCCAATTCTAGAGGCCACTGTTCGACCTTCTGTTGCTCCCATAAGCCTCGGGTGGGATACTTCAGACCCCATATGGGTCGAACAGTGGCCTATTTTAGAACCGAAACTGACCATCCTCAAATCCCTTGTGCAGGAACAGCTTGATCTTGGCCATATTGAGCTCTCTGTCAGTCCCCATAATTCCCTCATCTTTATCATCTCAAAGAAAAATAATAAGTACAGATTACTTCAGGACCTTCGCCAGGTCAACAAACATATGATAAAGATGGGTCCTTTCAAACTGGCCTCTCCCACCCTGAAGCCATTCCTATCAAACATCATATAGTCATATTAGACATTAAAGACTGCTTTTTCTCTATCCCCCTGGTGGCCAAGGACAGGCCTTTCTTTGCCTTTACTGTCTGGGAACCTAATCACAATGTCCCAGCTAAGAGATATCAATGGAAAGTCCTTCCTCAGGGCATGAAAAATAACCCATCCATCTGTCAATTATTTGTGTCAACTGCCACAGAGAGAATCAGATCAAAATGCTTCATTATACATTACATGGATGACCTTTTAATTGCTCACCCCTCACAAGCTGTTCTCCTGGATCTCCTCAAAATACTTCTTGAGGACCTTAAAAAACTAGGGTTAACTATAGTCAAGGAAAAAATTCAAACTGTTCTCCCTTTTGGGTTTTTAGGGTTTAAAATTTCCACTGATATCCAACTCCTCACTCCAAACCTTCTAGTAAAGGATAAGTATTCTCTCAATGACCTCTGAAAACTCTGTGGCCAAATTAATTGGCTTAAAACCTTCCTGCCCATTCCTCCAGCCAAATTCCTTCCCGTTTTTGACGTCCTTAAAACCTCAGATAGCCCTTCCCAGAAAATCCTTTGACCAAACAAGCAAAAGAACTCTTACAAGAAATTTCTCACCAACTCTTTTCTATTACCCTAGCAAGATATGACCCAACTCTCCCCGTACAGAACTTAATCCTTTGGATGGAGAAATCTTCCCTAGGAGTCATTTGGCAAAAACAAGCCCCCCTTTATTGGGTCCACCCCTCTTGGTCGCAGACCCACAAACTCACCACCAAACTGGAGGCAATACTCCTCCTGGTTATCAAAACCCATAATTATACAAACAAAATTTACAACATAGAGCCCTCCAAAATAATTCTACCAATATCCATGACTGAACTCCAATCCCTTTTCAGGGATGACCACCTCTTTCATATCCTGGTGGCAGGTTTCCCTAATGATATAGACAACCACTTCCCTGCTCACAAATTACTTCAATCAATCGCTGTGCTACCCCTAAAAACCAATCTCTATTCTACACCCTCCAGTCAACCTATTCCCATGGCAGTCTTGGCTTTTACAGATGCTAATAAACATTCTTACAGATTGGTTATTAAAAAAGCCAACCAGCTAGACAAGGCTCTTAAGTTTGCCAACCCTCATTCAGTCCAATTAGGTGAACTTTATGCTATTCTCAGAGTCCTAAAACTCTGTCAACAGGAACCTGTCAATATGGCAAGGACACTCCCCTTGGCTAACCCCAGGCCCTCTCATAAGCCGATAGATATTACCATAAATGCCTTAAAAATGTTGATGGAAAATAGACAGCATCCCTGGTTCATTGAGCATGTATGCTCACACACAGGTCTGTCTGCCTTCATTGCTGATGGGAATGCACATGTAGACAAATTTATTGCTGTAGCTTCCTTGCCGCTTCTAGAACAAGCTAGATGCTTACACCAAAGATTTCATCTTTCCCCCTCTAATCTGCAGGTCCTCTACCGAGAGCTTTCTCTTAGCCAATATAAGCACCTAACCCGTACATGTAAAGCCTGTGCTCCTTTGGCCCCTTTAGGCCCAACTTACATTATGCCCAACAATCAGATGTGGGACTATAAATGCTACAGAAGGTATCGGATATTCAATGTTTGAAGTAATTAGTTAGAAGACTTTTAGATAAATGAAAGAATGAAGTTTAGGAGTAGACAAAACACATATTCAAATAATCTATGTCCTATTATATACGAACATTTGGAGGTCTATGAACATAGCTAAAATATACAACCAATGAAGTCAATATTGAGATTTTTTTTTGAGGCATGAATCCCGAGTATATCATGCATACTAAGTAAGCAGTCTTACAACTATATTGCAAGGGCAATGATGGGCATTTTCATGAGGAACAGACATACATCTCTTTTACATATACCATTAAAAGACAAAATGAAATCTGCAGCAAATCTTTGTAAGCTACACAAGTAAGTATAGAATTAATACTCAAAGCCCTCACTATTTGGCCCTATTGATATTTCCTCCATTATCACATACTACATTAAGATATGGGTGAGAAAAGATGACCTCTAAGGTTAATTGAAGCTTACTTAAATAGCTCACTCTATTTTAGCCAAAGTGATCTCCCTTTTGCCTGAGTGAGTTTCCAGTGAATGTGCAGGGCTTCTGTGATTGTCTGCATTAAGGGGGAAATCAGGGACTCCTTCATCCTTCATGTACCCACATACTCAAACCTTTTGTGTCTTAGTGCTGGTCTCACTGTTCATCAGACTTCATTCAAGGTGTTTGCCCTCATCACAGTTTTCACTAAGTCCATGTGAAACCTGGAACACAATGTAATTTATTGGGACTACCTCTTTTTACTTTCTTACTATTTTCTTAAGAACATCTGTATGTAATTAGATCTGGACATGTGAGCCGTGGATACAGTGAGTCTGTTTTAGATTCAATTTAATAGATATTAAGAAGCAACGTGAAAATATTTTTACTCACTTAGAGGTGATTATTGATTGATGTTATATAAAATGTCACTTTTGCAGCTAAGTGTCTATCCCAGATATTCCTAGAAGTTGTTTAAATTAAATTTTTAAAATACTGTTTTTTAGAACTCCATTCTCCCCCACAACACATCCTGCTCTCCTTCTAGCCTTAGGCACAGACATGATTTTGCTCTTAGCACCCCAGATCTCTAGACTACATTCTTAGTCCAGATGCGCCAACTGTGTCCTGATCCCCTGTACTCAGACCATCTCAATTTTTCTGTCTAGTTTGTTAGAGACTTCACAGGCTGTTCCCAGCACAACTTGCCTTTGCATTCCTGTGGCCAATCTTCTACCCTGGCAGTTCCCAGCCCTAAACTGCCTTGGATTCCTGAGACTAGCTTTCTTACCTGGTAAAGCTGATTCCTGCCCACTGCCTCTCCATTCTTCTACACTGCAGCAAATCTGACCTTCCAACCCTACATCCTGTTCTCTTTCTTGCCTTGAACACAGTTCCACGTTTGTTCTTAGCCCCGCCTCCCTCCAGATCTCTGGACCACCCCCTTAGATCTGCCTGACAGTGAGCTCTCCAAATCACATTGTGCACATCTCCCTACGCTGGTAACATCTACATTCCCACCCACAGCTGCAAGAAATTTTACTAGTGGCCCAGACCTTTGAAGACTGCCTGAGAATGCCTGAATTCAGCCTCTGCTTTACCATCTCCCAAAATTGTGCTGTGCCTGCTGGATAGAGGGCCCAAACCTTACTAAAGGGCCTGAGATGATCAGATCTCGCCTACTTGTGCTCTCGGGGAACTCCTGAGCAGCTGGACTAGAGCCATCCATTCCCACCAACATAAATCAAAAGAAAGAACCTGAAGTCTTGACCAACCGGATTTCATACCCAATAAGAAAACAGCCACATTAAGTATACAAATAGAACCAAACTTCAATTCAACAAAGGAAGGCTTGAATCTCACAGCAGAATCACAAACAACCAAAGAAATCCACATGCCAAGATCACAAGGAAAAAATAATATGAAAAACCCAAATAATATGTCCCCATGAAACATCACAAATCCTATAGAAGAGTTCTACAATGAGAACCTCACCTCATAGAGATAAACCAGGACACAGTTTAAAAGAACAAGCATGATCAAAGAATTCAGTGAATTTAAAGAACACACAAACAAATCAAAGAACTGGAATACTATATGGGTAAATTTCAAACTGAATTCACAGAAAATGAAATACTGAAAAAAACCTGAGGCTGAAATGAGAAAGGAAGTGAAACATTCTATAAGCCAATTTGAAATGACAAGACAAAGTGTGACGAATCAAATGAATGAAATTGAAAACAAAATATGAAAAACAAAAACTGGACAATAAAGTTGAAGAATTGGAGCACTCAAGCAAAGATTATGAAAAAAATTAAAAAAAACACAGGAATGAATATGCATGAAATGTGGAATACCATGAGAAGACCAAATTTATGTATTGGAAGCATAAAGGAAGGAAAAGAATTACAGGATAATGGTATTGACCAGATCTTCAACAGGATTGTGGAAGAAAATTTCCCACAATTAAGGAAAGACATGCCCATGCAAATACAAGAAGTACATAGAATACCAGTAACAAGACCAGAAGAGAACACCCCAGGCATGGCATCTCATAGTAAAAATACTAATTGTACAGAACAAAAAGAGAACACTGAAAGCTGCAAAAGAAAAACAAGTCCCATATAGAGGAAAACCCATTAAAATTACAGATGACTTTTCAGTACAAACTATGAAAGTCAGAAGAGCCTGGACCAATGAATTCCCATTACTAAATGACAATAGATGCCAATCCAGAATGCTTTATCCAGAAAAAAATGTCTATTATAGCTGCAGGGGAAAGAAAAATCTTCATGTCCACCAAGCCAGCCCTTCAGAGAATTCTTGAGGCAGTACAAAGAGCTAAAGAAAGGAATGACTATACCAGAGGGACAACAGAAAGAAACTAAACAAAGGTATAACTGGGGAACCACAAAGTTAGAAAGAACAAAGACACAAACAGAAATTAAAATGATGGGAACCAATACACATCTTTCAATAAGAATATTACATATCAAGGAAGCATATCAAAAGAAACAGACTAGTTGAATGGATCTAGAAACAAAATCCAGATTTTTGTCGTCTGCAAGAAACCCATCTCAGCTTCAAGGACAAGCTCCTGGGACTGTACTGTTATGAACTACAGTCTTGGCATGCTCAAGCCTCATGCAAATTCAAGTAGGAAAATTTCAGCATGGAATTGTGAAAATGGGCAGCAGACCTCAGTCTTTGCTGAAGAAATATTGACAACTGAGTACTGTTGCAATGAGGAAGAGCTGATCTTCTTAAAATGAGGGACTCAGGATAGGCTGACTAGACCTCACTGGATGAACTTGCACTGAGGAACATTTGGGGATAGTAACTTGATATAGTAGACCTGAACACAGATGACAGAATGTATGGATTCCAGTTGGTGGTCTATGGGGGGTGGGGTGTCAGTGAGGCAAGGGGTATTAAGATGGATTGAGATGCTGTGTATGAAATTCATAAGTATTCAATAAAAATAATGTGTTTCTAGAAATTTGATTATCTCCTTTGCCTAACAGTAATTTCTAAATAATTATTAGAGATAGCAGGCTTTTAATTTATAGGTCTGTATAACCTTCATCCCCTTCCTCTGTTTTTATGTAGTTGTAATAGTAATTCCTATATTTCAAAGTTCCTATAAGATTAGATTATTATATTTTAAATGTACTTAGAATACTGCCTGAAACATAGAATTAATACATAAATTTATTCTCATTGGGAACTGGGTATGACAGTTCACTAAAATTCATTCAAACATTTTACTTAAAGCATTGCCTGAGAAACAGTGAGTGCTGAAATATGTTTGGTAATGGTCACAGTGATGATGTTGATGATGACAGTGTAATGCTGAAGTGATGATAATGATACCTATGATAATAGTGACGATAATGATGGTAGTAATAATGTTGTGTATATTAAGTATTTATGGTGATGATGATAGTGGTGATGTTAATGATAATAGTCCTGGTGATGGGGATGATAAAGCTGATAGTGGTGGTGATATTTATGGAGTGTTGAGTATAATAGTGATGATGATTATGATAATAGTAAGGATGATGGTGATAATATTGATGATTTGATCTCAGGAGTCATAATAGCAGTGAAGACAGTAATGTTGATGCTGTGATTTATGAAGAAGATAATTACTCCTGATGCTAGAATGGCATTGTTGAAGACCAGCATAACCTGAACTCCAATAGACTTTTGATCAGTGGTCCTTAGTCCTTGTTGAGGTTGGGCTACCCTAAAGAAGCACCTCTTATTATTTTCCATCTCATTACTTCTTTTTATGATTTTCCCAAAAGAAATCCTTTTCATTAAATTTAAAGAAGACATCCCATAAGTTAGAGATATTTTTAGAAAGAAAATGCACCCATGCAAATATCTGCGACACTAACTGATGGAAGAATCTGTTATCTTTCTTCTGCTTGCTCTTCTGCATTTACATATAGTATCATGTGCACTCTTGCCATTGACTTCAGAATATCTGATGCATATGTTTGCCTTTGGGCATGTTTGTACTTCAAGACCAATTGTAAAGTTTCCCTTTAAGGCATTATTATTTTTTTTTTTTTCTAAAGTCTGAGTACTCTGAAATGATGATACCAAGTACCCAGGCAGAGCACTAGAGTACTTGAGGATGCACAGTGAAGAGATGATAAAGTTTTGAAGGAACAGGGAGCCCTTTGGAGCACTCTTCTAAAGGCTACACATCTTAGGACAGATTCTCATATGTACATATGCTGAGAAAGCAATATGGCTGCGTTACTAGCTGTGTACTTGGAATATCAGCTATGTTAGATGAAGCCCACAGGAAAACTTTTTTTTTTCCTTTTAAGAATCTAAATTAAAGGGGAAACTGGGTAAAGGGAACCCTCAATAAGTACATGCATTGTGGTTTTCCACAAGCTTAAGGAGTTTTGAATTTGAGACTTTGATTAGACTGAGCAAATGAAAATAAGACTACTAATAATTCTTGCATATTCAATAAAACTAGATTCATGGAGCTTGTTCAGAGATGAAAAGTCCCTTTGTTGGCCAGCTAGCTCCATGTCATATGGAGATACCCATCTCTCATCATCCTGGAGAATTTACTATTTAATCATCTGAATTCCAAGAAGGCATCAGTGAAGGCTGTTCATTGGAAGTGATGCAGATGGCATTTTTTCCAATGTTCATTATGAGTCTTAAGAAGTCTGGAGGCATAAACAGTATGGGCTCCACTGAGAATAATGCATAACAAACGTACACTGAGCAAGTAAACTAGAAGTCATTTGAAAGGAAATTGTGTTCATTTTAGATAAAAATTCCAAATGCAGCAATGGATAGTGGAACAGCAACAGGAACATCATCTAGTTGCCATAGGCTCCCTAGGGTAGCATAAACCCAAGCTTCCTTGCAGGGATGGAGTTATAAACATTCTTCTCTAATGGGATAAGCAGACCAGAGGTGTTTAGACTCCCCATCCCAGGATTAAATTCACTGCTGATAAAATCATCTCATGGTTCTCATGGAGGTAAGGTGCATGTGTGAAAATGTAAAGTCACTTTAGACAAAGGGACTGGCTTTTCATCGATTTCATTAAGCCCTGCTGGGAACACAAAGGCTTCATTTCCATGAATATCTCAGAGGATGGTCTTTGTCATTTTCCAGCATCTGGGCCAACATTCACATAATAAAATGCAAAGAGCATGCAACATGGGCTGAGAAATAATTCATCCAGTATTTAATGAGTAACATTTGCATGCCCTTAAAAACACTAATAACAAGTTTAATTACTGCTTATTTTAGTATAGATGGCAGCTACCCAAACCTAATTTCTTACTAAAAGCAAAACATAAATAAATATGTGCAATTACAAATTTACTTCCAAAAATTACTTTACTAACTTTACTTAATGTGATATGAAATAATACTATAAATAATTTTCTCAAGTTGTTTTCCCCATAGTACATATTTCTTTAAGGTGTCTCTTCTCTTTGTATTCTTAGCTCAATATTGCCCTCAATGAGGAGATGCTACAGTGAGTTAAGCATTTATCATACAATTGTGATCACCTTGAGCTCAGAGTCCCATCACCCATTGGGAAGCCAGATGAAGCAGCACCCATCTGTTGCCCCAGTTCTTATGCCCATGCAATGGAAAGAAGAGACAAGTGAATCTCCAGAAGCTCAGTGGCCAATTTGCCTAGCCTACACAGTAGCAAACAATAGGAAAGCCTGTCTCAAACAAGGTGAAAGGGTAAAATCATTGCCTGAACTTGTCCTCTGACTTCCATCCATGCTGTGGCAGAGGCGTGCCTGCATTCACACATATGAAAATACACTTACATGTATATACATATACACACAAAGATAAAAAATTTTTAAGTGATATATTATTCTTTGGAGAGTGGACTAGTCAGGGTTCTATAAAGAAACAGAATCCATAGAATGAATCTTCGCTCTTTGTTAGAAGAAGCTTATCACCGCAGCAAGAGGAACTAACCAGTGAGAGAGAAGATAAGTAGCAAAAGGACAGAACTCCCTCCTGCCATGGCCTTTTATACAGGCTGCCATCAGAAGGTAACACCCAAGTTTAATGTGGGTCTCACAGCTTCAAATGATCCAATCAAGAAGATCTCTCTCATTTCAGTTAATCTCAGATCTAGTCAAGTTGCCATCCAGGATTACCCATCAAAGAGAGTTATAACCTGCAGTGAAAAGAAATTTAAAATTCACCTGGAGCTTTTAAAAGTTATTAAAATGATGGACTGGAGAAATGACTCAATGGTTTTTAGAGCACTGGCTGGTCTTCCAAAGACTGGACTTCAGCTCCCAGAACCCACATAGTGACTAACAACTGTCCATAACTTCAGTTCAAGGAGACTTGACACATTTTTCTGGCTCTGTGAGCACTGCACACACGGGTGCATTTCCACACATGCAGACAACATACATATACATAAAATAAAAATAAATATGTAAATAATTTTTAAGGTGATAAAATAGGGATTTGGTTGTAAGCTATTTGTAGTGCAATTATGTAACATGTATAAGGCCCTTGGTTTCTTCTCTAGCACTGTAAATCTTTTTAAATTTACTAAAATAAAAAATTCCTTAATTGTGGAATTTAATGTATAAACTCAAATTTTGGTTCTTATAGAGTTGTCTCTTGCTTATTTCTGGCTAAGTACAGATTACAGATAAAAGTCAGTGTCTTGAATTTACATAACAATTTTATATTGCCCAAACATTTTTATTATATTTTACAAATGTCAATCTTCTGTGTCTTGGTAGAGAAAAATAAAAGGTCCTAACTATAGTTACTTTAGGAATCTCTGAATTTTCTTATTTTTTTAGACGGTTAACTTTGTAAAAGATGTAAAATTGTATGTGTGTGTGTTGTGTGTATGTGTGTGTGTGTGTGTGTGTGTGTTCCTGTGATAATCTCTGAACCTTGAGAAGAGAGATTTGACATCAGTGCCCCTTTTTGGCTGAGCACTCCACAGTCTTATATTCTTCATGCTGTCCAGTTTTGGATCTCCATACTGTCTGTCTTCTGCTGCAAGAACAAGCCTCTCTGATGAGTGTTGAGAGCTGCATTAATCTATAGGTATAAAAACAAGTCATTCTAATACTATTATCCTTTTATGAAACATTAATAGTAGAGCTTGTGTCTTATCTAGCCACAAGTTCCTGGACTGATTGATACCAGTACCAAGTATGGGTTCCATTTTGTAATACTGGCCTTAAACCAACTAGAGGGTGGCTGGTTACTCCCATAACATTCATTCCATTTTTGCACTGTAGGCCATAGTTTGGCAGGCCAGTCAGCAGTATAGTTTGTGGATTCACCATTGTTTAAGATTGGTGATTACTTTTCTCCTCCATGGGCATGTATAGCACCTTACAGCAATATGAAAGCTACCCGGTAGAGATGAAGTCAACTTTATACTTAAGAACATTTTCCACACTTTGGAAAACTTTCCCAGGTAATGGAAAGAATGCTATTTAGCCCTCCTCATCATTTCCCATGTTAATAAGATCTTACATTCTTAGGATATCTTTTTCACAACTGATGTTCCAAAATTGACACAAAGTTAACTGAAGTTCATATTGCAATCATATAGCCTTTGTTTTACTTAGTATTTGTTATTGTTTCTGTGTATATGATTTTATCTGCATGTGTGTAAGTGCATGCTTGTCTTGCAATGCCTTCAGAGATCAGAAGACTTGTATCCCTTGAAATGGAGTTACAGACAGTTGTTAGCTGCATTGTGGATGCTGGGAACCAAACCCAGGTCCCCTGAAGAGCAGCCAGTGCTCTTAACTGCTGAGACATCTCTTCAGCCCCAGACATCCTTTGTTTTTGCATAAGATCCCTTTACTGTCCTAGGATCTCATGTGGACCCTGTTTATTGGTTCATGTGTGTTCAGGGGCTCAGTTTTTTCATATTCTCCCAGATTCCAAGTTGAGAAGCACTGAGCTTGCAAGGAACTGGGCCTCACAGTCCCAGGTAGAACTGGAGACACCTGAAAATGATGTTACTTTAAAGTTCATGTTCACAGTGTATCAGATCGATCCATCCTGTCATTTTTTTTCCCTCTAAAAGAAATAGATGTAAATAAATTACTAGATTGTCTCCACCTTTAGAGATGGATTCTTTAACTTTGTGTTGCAAATAATATTTCTTACAAACTCACTATTTCTCCCTCCCCCAACCCCTGTGGTGTCTTACAATCATGATGAGGTCACTTTTCTGTTTAATAATTCATGCAGGGAATAGAACATAAATGAACCTTTTCTAAATTCATTTTTAAAAGTAAAGGCCCCAAGTTTCCAAAACTTAATCCTGAAAATCAGAAGCTAGAGGGCCGGGAGTATGGCTCCATGCTGAAGCACTTGCTAACAAGCATAAGGCCCTGGGTTACAGCACTAGCACCTTCTTTCTCCTACTAAAAAATATCACTTGGATTTTCATTTCTTTGTATTAGCTTTTGAAGTATCCATTCTGACTATTTACTTTTCTTGTTCATGAGTTTCTGTGCTTTAGAACCTTTTTGGAATCTACTGCTCACTTCCAGATCTATTGCAGCTGTGTCGATTTAGTTTTGCGAAATGTGTGCAGTGACTGTGGGGGGCTGATTCCAAAATGTCTCCAGGGTAACAAAAGCCATGAATGCTTGAGTCTCTTGTATGAAATGGTGTAGTGTTTGCATGCAACGTATGCACTTCCTCCCATATACTTTAAGATAGTTGTAATATTTAATAAATATAAATGCTGTATAAGTAGTTGTTATAACATATTTTGGGAGGAACAAGCAAAGGCTATCTATATTTATTGGATGTATGTTTTTCTATCAGTTGTTTCATGCTGAGTTGGTTAGATCTGTCAATGCACAACCTACAGTAATGGAAAAAAGATTGTCACATACTCACTGGTATGTTTGACTTGGGAGCTGGGGTTCCATTTTACTAGTGGAGATTCTGGCAGACATGGCTCAGTGAATTCTTCAACCCCTAGCTGGAAATGGGCTCATGGTATATTTAATGACCAGCTTCCTTAGCAAAGCAGGAACAGCATTGTCCTTGACAGACTGGCATGAATCACAGACCAGAGTCAGTCTTTGCCAACTCCATAGGTTAAGAAGTATTTTGCTCTTTATGAGCCTAAAATAGACTATACAACTGAATCTCAAATAGGACAATGGTCATACACAATTCACATATTGAATCATCATGGGTGGTCAAATGAGATGACTGGACATAGGATGTGAAGCCCAATGCCTTGGCAAAGAGTAGGGTGAGAAGTTGTATTGTAGATACATGTTTCTCTCTGAGGTTTTTTTTTTTAATATTGGTTCATTCAGTGGCAAGTTCCACCCTCTGACCAATAAGGGGGAAGGAAGGCAGGGAGAGAGGAGAGGAAACATGGCGGAGGGTTCCTAGGGGCACAGAGAATACTCAAAGCCACTCGGGAGGGAAAGTGCCCTGGCCCAGGCCCATGCGGAAGGCCAAGACTCAGGAGGCATTGTTCCAAGTCCCTGAAGTCCTAAGAATCATGTGAATGGAAGAGAAATTCAGGCTGGGAATGGAATAGGAGCCCTGTGCCACCGTGGGCACTGTGCCAGACCTTGCCAAGGAAAGGGCAGCTGGTGGTGGATAAACAATAACTTTGTGAGTCGCCCTAAATAAATCAATCTCTCTAATGAAAGATCAGTTTTCGTTTTATCCAGGTGGATTATCCAGACCCTGCCCACTAAGGCGTGGAAAATAAATTTCATGAAACAGAAGTGTTAGCTTCTCTTTCCTTTTCATGTTCCTTTAGCTGCTCAGGAAGTTCAATGTGAACCTGTCTTTTATAAACTTCAAATCATGTTAAGATGCCTTTTGCTTTATGAAGTTGTTCCACAAGGCTCAATACAATAAGATATGGAAATAATATATTACAGTGGCGACAGCAGAGCAGGGGCAATATTTACAATACAATGACGCACATTCAAAAGTCAGAGCTGATTATCATTTGGATTCATTTATCTTGTATATAGTGGGAAATGTACTAGGTTGTCTCTAATGTGGACCATATCCCTAAAATACTGAGACTGTTTCCAAATCTATTCACTTCTGATTTGCAGTAATGCTTTAAATGACCAAGAATGTTCACTTCTTTACCTGACATGTTGTTGAAATGGCATGATGGCAATCTATGGTAAGATTTTATTTTTAAAAACCTGCCAAACATTTTCATCATAAACTTGAATAAAAGCAATATAAGGAGAAAGTTTATCAGAAGTTTGAAAGGGGCACTGAGTCCTTTTGTTCTTGGAGGGTTGGTGGGAATCAAACATCCTATTAGTTTAAGTTTTTCCCCATCATTTTTTCTTCAATAATTCTAACTGATCTTTTTTTTAGCACTTGTATTTTAATAAGCCCATTTGACTTCTTGTTGTGCTTCTGTTTCTTATAAGTAGAAACTTTGGGTGCAGTGTTAAAATTCAGCAAAAAATGGACAAAGTACAAGGAGGGACTGAGTGAGACATGTTTAAAATAATAGAATCATTCATCAGTGCAGTAAGAAGACACAGAGAAGGAAAAAGTAGAATTTACAAAACTATAACAGAAAAAGAGTTGTCCCTTGGCCTTTTTATAAATCTATTCATCTAAAATGGCAAAACAATCAACAAAGGAAAAAATAGCTATCTCTATATCTTGAAGGAATTTAAGGTAAGAAAATATGCAAAAATGTATGTGTGCACACATGTGCACACTCTCACACATGCATACACACAATAATGAACAAGAATCACCTAAAACTGACTTGAATATCAAGGCTGCATCGTAGCTATTCCTAATTTTTAATGACAGGCATTCAGGTTGGGATTGACATAAATCACCCTGTGTTTGAAGACGGTGTTGGACAAGATATAATTTGTGAAGTCCCAATTTGAGACCATATCCACAGAGCATAGAATTTTAACCAATCTATAGAGTCAGGTTGTTTGGCCCAACCCGAAGAAATTGAGTAAAGGGAAAGTAGTGATTTTTCTCTCTTCCTATAGGAGTTATGAATGAAATCTCCATAGTTAGATGAACAATGGAAAGCATAAAAAATTTACTTTCAAAGTTAGGAGTCTTTAGAAACAGGCACCCAAAGAGTGACAGGAAATTATGTATCTTTGTGCTTATGTTCAAGGAAGAATGAACAGATTTCGATATAAACATGTTCAGACAAAGAATGGGGTCTGATCTAATGATAACACTTCTCTGTGACATATTTCTTCCTCCCAACATAGGAGCAGGATACCTGTCACAAAAGGGTCCTGGGTCCTGGGTCTTATTTTAGAAAGAAAGATTAGAGAATTCCTTTATGAACATGATTCACAAGGAAAAAGGTTACATTTAGTTACTTTCTTTATTGCTGTTACAAAATACCTACAAAAGCCCCATAAGAAAGGAAGGGTTTATTTTTGGCTTAGAGTTTGAGGATACAACTCATCATGACAACAGGAGCCTGAGAAGGTTGCTCACATTGCATCCACAGTGAGGAAGCAGAGAGAGATGAATGCTGATGCTTGGCTTACTTTCTTCTTTATCTTCATTCTGGAACTCCCAGTTCATGGAATGGTACTGCTTACAGTTAGGCTGGATTGCCCTATCTTAATCTGACAATTCCCTCACAGACATTACACATACATTTCTTCTAATTGGTTGGAGATGCTGACAAGTAATCAGTATAACCATCAAAGAGTAATGCAGAGTGACTTTATGGCTTCTATAATCTTTTTTTTTTGGCTATAGGGATGTATACATTAGAATATCACATTCTGAACCCTATCACCAGTGTAACTCAATGAAGGATCACTGGTTTTGTACAAAACATGACATGTCTGCATTCACCTTTATAAAATGTAGTGGGCAGTATATTTTAGGTGAAAAAATTTCTCAAAACCACTTTAGAATAAGAAAATATATAATTGTTTCAGAATGTAATATCATTATACTGTTGGCAAAATGCTTGTGGATCTTGTGTCATAATATTGGTAAGGTGATGTGACTTGGGAATATTAGTGGAGACATCCTTTTTTCCAATTTGTGAGAACTCTCCTTTTAGCATTAAGAAAAAAAAAGATGCATTGGTTAATATGTGAAATGGCTCCAAAAGTTCATCATTTGAAGGTTTGCTCCCCAGTGCAGCAGTGTTATAGGTGAGTAAATCGTGAGGGCTCTGACCTCTTAAAATGGATTCATCTATTTAGGATGATTTCATAGCTTACTGTGCTGTTGGCAATGAAGGAAACTTTTAGAGGTTAAACCTAGTTAAGAATGTGTCAGTAGGTTGGGCTTCAAAAGAGCAAATTTGTTCATAGCTGTTTCTGTTCCTGCTGCTGCTGCTCCTCCTTCCTCTTCCTCCTCTTCTCTTTTCATTCTCCTCCTCCCCCTCTTCCTCCTCCTCCCCCTCTTCCTCCTTCTCCCTCTTCCTCTCCTTGTTCTCCTTCTCCTTCTCGCCCACTGTGAGATGAGTGTCTTTTTCTCTCTATCACATGCTCGCTTCCATTAGGCTCCATCTGATGACAAGCCCATAAACAATGGAGCCATTGAACCACAGACAGAAACATCTCAAACCAAGAACCATAATAAACCCTTCCTCATTTAGGTTGACTTCCTCAAGTACTTTGTCACAGCGGTATTTTAAAATAAGCAGTTTAAAGCTGCGTTTGGATCAATTGATTTATTTCCCTTAGCAACTTGCATAGTGTCCCCCCAAACAATGAAAGTTAATTTTCTGGGAGGAGGCTTCCAACCCTAGCTTTAAGGACAAATAACCATAACAATGACTGGCACAGCAAACATTTTGGTGCAGTAGTGGCACTTTTATCTTGGGGGGGTAATCTATGGCTACCCAGTTGAACTTAAAGTTCACTCAATGAAGGGAAATCTTGTGTGGTACTTTGGAAGCATAGCCAGACACACATGACTGGAGAGATCATAAAGCTTAGAGAAAACCCTAAGACTGACATATCCTTAGGCAAATGTAATTTCTTACTATATGCTAAATTTGGATCCTTATATTTACAGACAAGTAAACAAGCTTCTTTTCCAACAGATGGAGACTATTACAGGGTTCCACAACCGATAACAGAGAATAGGTGTCTGTAGATATCCAACCATAACTGACAGACTGCAGTGGGAAAAGAGGTAGAGAGAATACTAATGCATCTCTCAGCTCTGATCAGTGAAGTTCCCTCCATGCAACAGAGGGCCAGGAACACAAAAAACTACAAATGGCCAAAACACAGAGACTAAGAGTCTATAGAGTATGGATCCCTGGGCAAGACTCCTATATTAAGCTTTACCCACCCAGGGGCTCAGAGACAATTGCAGAAAAGGGGGCAGCAAGCGTGTAAGAACCAGGGGAGGAGGTGTATGACCATATGAAAGGAGTGTCTTACGGGCTCCTGGAATCTTGCTCATATTAACCAACAACAGTGTTGGAAGCATGCACAGGACACATGCCAACTCAAAAAGACAAAAAAATCCAGCATAGAAGTGGGGAAATGAGCAGCAGGCCCAACTCTTAGCTGAAGAACTGCTGGTATTTGATTACATCTGAGTGAGGAAGAGTTGAACTTCTTTAGAGAGACTCTAGATAAGTTGATGAACTTGCATTGAGGAATGTCTGGGTATACTAACTTGACTTGATAGACCTTAACATCAATGACAGAATACATGAAATCTGGTGGGGGAGCAATGGGAGAGAGTGGGTGGGGGAGGGGACATAAAGATGATTAAGATGTTTTGTATGAAATACCACAAAATTCAATAAAAGTATACAAAAAATAAGCATTAGATGAATTTGTAACATTTTTATATCTTCTGGAAACTGGGAACATTGGATTTCAGTCTAAAGAACTCTCACTAAGATTGTTTTTACCACAACAAAGTCCCAGAGGAGGGGCTCCAGATTTGGCTCAGCATTTAAGAGCACTAGCTTCTCTTGCAGAGGACCTGGATTTGATTCTAGCACCCACATGGTAGCTAACAACCATCTGTAATAACTCCAGTTCCAGGAAATCTGATGCATTCTTCTGACCTCTGTGAGTATTTCATGGCATGGCTGTACTTCATACATGCAGGCAGTACACTTGTACACTTAAAAAAAGAAAAGTCCCAGAAGATAATACAAACACATTGCGGAACAGATGTCTTTGATGCTGACAGTCCCTCAGATTGGAGCAGGGAAAGGTTTCCAGGGAATTAGGAGACATTTTTCACCCAAATACTGTAATTACCTTGGTGGAACTGGTACTGTTCCCACATACCTTGCTGATAACTTGTCTCTGAGAATATAGTCTTTAGAATGAATAGTCGCTGGAATTAGACATTCTGCTATATGATATTATTTTCCTATTAAGAACCCCATACTTATTCTAACCCTGGTTTCTCTTGTGATATCATTAAGCACAGAGGAGCCATATTAGTGAGAGGACTGAAGTGATGGTGTCCCTTCACAGAGATAATCTCACATAAAATGCATGAAATGCCAGGGCATAAGTTTGCAAACTCACTTTGAAGTCCTTGATCTTAGCTTTAGTCATGTTTTCTACAAATATGGCTAATCACTTAAGCATTTTGATCATCAATATCTTTATATTGAAGCCAATATCTACATTCAGATTTTGTATATATATGTGTGGGTACAGGGGTTGCTGTGCACATTCTTGTAGTGGAATGTGCACATGGAAGCCAGGGTTCAGGTTCTTGTGTCATTCCTCAGGAGCCACCCACTTTGTCTTTTGAGGGACTCTCTCACTGAGATGTGGGGCTTGCCAATTAGGCCAAGTTTGTTGACCACATGCTTCAGTCATCTACCTGTTCCCTCCTCTCCAGCATTGTGATTATAACTGTGGACTGCTATGCCCAGTTTTTTTTGTGCTTGTGCTAGGGAGAGATAGAAGCTTCTCATCTGAAAGGGCAGGCACTTTACCAACCCAGTTATTTCCCCCACAACTTTTATAGAAAGACTATTGCTTCCTATGGAGTGTCATTGCTTACTAGTTCTATGAATGTTGGTGTGTTCTAGATTATTATCCCTATAGAATATTATGTGTCACCTCAAAATATGGTTGTAGGAATCGGAATAGTACACCTTAAAATATGTATCTTAGGCATAAGGGTGATTCTAAGTGAATAGTGTGAAGTACACAATAATGCAGGCAACACAACAGGTGACATGTGTATGGGAAATGCCTGTCTGTAAAGGGACTCTGACCCCCTGCCTTGTACAAGGAAGAGGCTGATTCTAAAACACTCTGGAGTCTTGTACATAGACAAAGCACCGAATCAAATCTGCATGGGAAACCTCCTTTGTTTACAGAGCTTTTACCTTCTCTGAGCTCTCCTTTGTTTTAGTAGACAGTGATAATAATTTTCTTAAATATTTCTTTTTTATTTACATGTATGTCTGTGCATCTATGCATACACATGTGGTGTGGAAGCATTTGGGTGTCAGATCCCTTGAAACTCAAGTTACAGGCAGTTGTAAGCAGTATGAAGTGGGTGATGGGAACTGAGCTCAGATATTCTCTAGAATAGATAGCACTCTTCCCATCCCCAAGAGATACTTCAAAATTTATTTAAAGAAGTTTTTGATATTTAATAATTTCTCCTCTCTTTGTGTGTGCCTGGGTACACACACACACACACATGCTCACACACACATGCACACGCATGCACACATGCATGCAGACACACACACATGCAGACACACACATACATAATATGTGTTATTAAACTTCTAAGTGTACTTCTGTCAATCAGTCTTGTTCCAGGAATCTGTCTTACTTAAGAACTATGACGGATAGAGGAAAATTATTCCTCCTTTCTGACCTGTTTTAGTTGTTTCATTTGTAAATTGGAAATGACTACATGGTATTTTGTCTTTTGGAAAGTGAGTTAATGTCAGCAAAAGCACTGGTCATAGAGCCTGCAACAAAATTTAACTCATTATAAACACATATTGAGCTTTTAGCACAGTGCTCAACACCTGAAAATTATCCAGCCCGTGGAAACTATTGTTACACAATGTCAGGAATTAGTATTACTAAAAGCAAAGAAAATATGGATTATGACAGGAGAGAATCTGATACATAAGGTTAGAAATCTTGCTGTTGCAAAAACAAACATCTGCTTAGTGATAAAAGGCTGGATGGGAACCTATCAGTCAACTAGCAAAATGGAAAGATGAGGAAAATGATGTTGCTTTTTCAGTTGACATGTGAATTATTTTAGTAAATTATGTGCCATTTTAACTGGAAGCACAACTTGAAAATGATTGAGCACCCATTCCATACGTAGGAAGCTGACTCATTGGATTAAAACAAATGGGCTACATTCCTCTTTGTAGATGGATGTTCTGTTGGTAAATCCCATTGTGGACTGTACCCAAACAGCAGAATTCTTATGCATCATTTATTCCTAATGTAATGTATGTTACTAAAATAAGTAGCAACGTTAAGTTTCATATAGATATCAGTATCTCGTGGTGCCAGAAGGGAGGGATTGTGTGAGCGTCCTCATCGTCATTAAAGACTGTCTGAGAAAAGTCAACCTGAGAGAGTGAAGATTTATTTAGTTGACAGTTTAAGAGGTTTAAATCCATGCTCATGTTGTTTGGATGCCAAGGTTAGGCAGAATATTATGACTAAAAGCTGTAGTGCCATTAATTTCCTCATGTCAGGGCAGACAAAACATGACTACACCTGGTGATTAGATCTCTGGCTCTCTATATTGCAAATTGATAGCTAATTGTTACATATTTTCCCCTGTCTAGTTCTGACGTAACTAGATTTCTTTCTATGGAAAAGGACTGATGATCATATTTGCATTTCATCTCCACATCCTTTAGTCCATATAATGTTTGGTTAATTTTGCTTTTCTTTGAAATATTTGCCTCTTATCAATAAAGTCAAAACTTTAACACATTCAATTTCATATCTGCACAAGTCGTTATATTACCTTTCACTGAACTGTGTTGTATGACACCTGCCTTACTATGAACTCCTACGTCTTTCTTAAACAAGGGGAGCCCTAGACTTTTATCTTTTAGACTACTTTAAAGGTCTGCTTCTAAATCTTGTGTGTGTATCTAACATGAATGTGATTTGACACATGTGTTTTATGTAACAAAAATTTGTCTGTAAACATCTGGACTCCAGGTAGAAGCACTGTAATCCTAAATCCCTGAATCAAATGACTCAGATTACTGTCTTCCAGACGGAGGGGAGGAAGTCCTAGCTGTTTTAATCATCAGCCTTTAAGCTTCCTCAAGCCTTTTACTAAAATTTCAGCCACTAGTGCACAACAGAATTAGTGTGTCAATAATGAGAGATAGCTGAGTGTTGTCAGGCAAGTTCACATGTGGCTTCTGCTTTCAAAATTCTGCCCTTTATTTTCTGAGCTTCTGAGAGATTGTAACTCATTATTTTCTAGGGAAAACCCACTTGAAGCCATATTCCAAAACTAACTTTTAAAAACGATTAGCTTCCAACTCCAATTAGAATGGTTCATTTATTTTCTTATCCTGTCAAGAAGGAAGAAACCAGACTTTGTTGACAAGGACAACATAAACATTACATCTTTGGCAAAAGTGCAATTTAAATATTTAGAAAATCATGTTTCATAACTCTGAAAAGAAAAAGTTCCAACATCATTTCCAGAACATCTTGATCACAGGGGCATCATTTAGTTATATAAAGTGTTAAGGTTTCATATATTTAATTATGAGTATTAGAAAGTTCAAACTTGCTTGTTTTTGCAGAGAATCTGGGTTTGATTCTCAGCACCCATATCAGGCAGTACATAAATGTCTGTAATTATAGTTCTAGGATATCTGATACCCTCTTCTGACCTGTTAAGTTACCTGTAAGCATATGATACACAGACCCACACAGACACACATACATGTAAACATAAGATAAATAATTTTTGAAATTTAAATTAATATATCATTTATTTTGCAATATATTTTATTGAAATTTTAAGGTGGAATTGAAAATAAAGGGCTTGGCTATGACATTTCATGCATATTTGTCATTACACTATATTCTCACTCTTCCCACGTTCCTACTCCTTTCTCCCTGGCAGTGCTTTTTAAAAAAATTTATCCCCAGCCTGAAAACTTTAACCAGATGTTTTAAGAGTTTATAATCGGTTTTTGATTTAGAAGAATGATAGATGAGAACATGGCTTGCAAAGTTGGAGCCTAAACAAAGAGCTTCAGATTTCAATAACAATGCACCTACCGTTATGCACACTACACACAGCGGATTTAGAATATATACAGAGGAAGGAAATGGCCAAGCGTTAATTTTACTATGAGAAAATTAAACGAAAATTGTAGCCAAAGACTCCTGAAGAAATTGTTTAATGTCAGCTGTTTCTTTAAGATTGGCATATGCTTAATCATTTTTAATTAGTATAAAAGTCAGAGACTAGGAAAATTTCAAAGAATAATCATCAAAATATGGATAACATCTTTTTATCTCACCTGGATGGAGGGAAACTATGTTCTTTTTAATTTTCCCAGTCATAAGTCTGGGAGATCCTAGTACAAACTTTTATACTGTAGGGAAAATTCTTGCCTAGGGTCCCTTAACAAATCTAGAAATTTATCTCTCTAGAATTGGGCCTTTTAATAGACCTCAAGGTTTTGGAGTTCAGGAACTACAAAGGGTCTCTACCAATCTGTCATCATAGAACTTCTCGATTGTCTAAGGAAGAAAAGTATCAGTGCAAATTTGGGCACCACTTTTAAACTTAATTTTTGAAAAATAATGAAGTTCATGAAATATGTTTCTGCATTACTAATCAATATTATGTTTTTAACTCTTGAGGCTTATACCATGTCCACAGTATGTATGAAACTAGCATACCTCTGATTAGATGGTTCATAGTCTGCTTGTTGGACATAAGGGCTTTCTATGTATCCCAGACTATACTTCAACTCTGAATCCTCCAAACTTGACTTCTAAATGCTGGGGATAATGGGAAAGTGTGCCTACGCTTGGGTTCCTGACCTTCCGATAACCTTTTTCTTCTTTCTCTTTCCCCTCACTTCCCAAGGAGGGCAATAGAAAACTAAATTCATCCCGGACAAGGCAAGCCACAGGACCTAGAGATCAGCTCCTCTGACCTACCTCTCCTGAAAGTAGGATCTGTATAGAACCCCTGCTCTGTTCCTTGTGAGTAGGTGTTCTACCTGAAGAGACCAGAAACAGTCTTAGAAAATACTGTTTACAGAGCCCCCAACATTGTATGTTCTTATTACTTCATACCCCATGTGTCCAATCACTTGTCTTTATAGTTACCCATATCGTTCATCACACTTGAATCTTGAGTTTCCATTTCTGAATGCTCGCATTTTCACAGAAAACTTTGGTAAATACATATTTTATGTTTCTCTTTTATATAGCTGTTTTTTGTTTTAGAGTTATCAGTCATGACTTGTGTGATAGATGAGGAAACTATATCAGATTTCTCACCCCTCTGTACCATTCAGTTGAAACATTTTTGGCCTGTGCTTGCTGCTGCATTTAGACAGTGGATATCAGTTTACTACCTTCCTCTACTCAGGCTTGGGAGACTTCGCCTCTTCTAACTTCAACTACTGCAGTGGGTGTAATTAACGTTTAGACATCCTTGTTCACCCGTGTTGACATATCAGAAACATACATCATGGGAGGAAAACATGTTTTTCGAGTTCTACACTTATATGTAATATATAAAGAATAGGTGTGTGTGTGTGTGTGTGTGTGTGTGTGTGTGTGTGTGGTCTCTCCATCTTATTCTTTTGTGATGAATTCTCTCAGTAGGAAAACACTTATTTAATGTGCACAACATCCTAGGGTCAATTACTGGTTTCTCTCTCTCTCTCAAACACACACACACACACACACACACACACACACACACACACCAAAAAAGAGAAGAAAAGCAACAAAAATTAAAAAGCATTTGTTGAGTTAGGCATGACACCTTTAATCCCAGCACTCAGTAGGCAGAGGCAGGTGGATCACTATGAGTTCAAGGTCAGTCTGGTCTACAGCAAATTCCAGACCAGCTGGGGCTACAGGGAGAACCCTGCCTCAAAAAAAAAAGAAGAATTTGAGGAATATGATAAAGTACAATATTAGCATGTGTAAAATGTCACAGTAACATTCATTATTTTGTACAATGCATATATGCAAAAGAAGTGGTGGTAATCAAAACTAATAGTCAGTACTAGGAGTATGTGTAGTAGCAAAACTGCAGTGACCACAAACCAGTATTAAAGCGATTTTGTGGGTAAGAGATCACTGGCAGTACGAAGAATGGCATTTTGAAATCAAACCTGGAACATTCATTGACGATAATAGCCTTCCTGATAATTTAGTAATTTTCTTGTTAAATTATTTAATTTAAAATACTTGTAGGCGCCAAAATTATCAGTCTTGTATTATATCATTGTTTTCTAAGGCTTTCCACTAGTTTTCCTTTGGGTTGTCATTTTTCTAGAGGCAGAAACTGTGACAAATTATCCAATTCCACAAAACCAAAGCCAGTCCGCCATTCTCTCTATTCAATCGAAAGCACACTTCATCCATAAAGCGTTCTCATTGTGTGCTTCATGTAGAGAAAGAAACTAATATGTCGTAAACACGCTGAAGTTATTTTCCATTTCTTCTTGTTTCTGCAGCAATCAAAGGAGGGAGAGAGTTAAACATTTATTTACTTGTCAAACTGGACAAAATTCTTCAAAAAGAAAAATGATATGCTACGTTAACCACTTTAGCAATTTTAGCTATCAAAAATGAAGAAAAAGGAGATTGATTTCTGTTCAGCCACTTTATATTTTTATTCAACGTGTGACACTGTTTTTTTTCTGGTAGACATTTCTCTCTCTCTCTCCCCTTTTCTCTCAAATTTAAGGGGCTATTTTAGAATCATTTTGCAGTATTTCTTGAAAAACTAGCATTCTCTGGGAGACTCTTCTCTACCTGAAACATACAAGGGCTTTGAATGCTTGAAGACTTGAGACATTAGGGAATTTGGTTTAAGTGCTTTTTAGTGAGTTGGTGTCTGAGGCCTTTAGGATGCAAACACGAAGACATGCAAATGGGGGAATTGCTCTAGAAGCAAAAACAGTCATTGATTTTTTTTTTTTTTTTTTTTTAGTTTGAATATAAAACATTGTGTGCTGGCACATGCATGACACAGAGTATGTGAGGAGGTCAAAGTACAACTTTTGGGGTTGTTTCTTTCTGTCAGTCTGTTTTGCAGCAGGGCATCTGTTTTGTTTGTGCAGAGCTGAGTGCTTCAAGCTAGCTCGCCCTCGATCTTCCCTGTGATTCTCCTGTCTCCTCCCAGGCATTGCCATAGGAGTACCAGCATTGCAGGTGCATGTTACTGCATCTAGCTTTTTTTTTTTTTTTTTGCAATATTTTTATTGAATTTTTGTGAATTTCAAGCAGAATCATCTTTATGCCCCTGCCCTACTGACATCCTCCTGTCATGATAAAATTGGCTTTATTCCCAAGATGCAGGGATAGTTCAAAGACAAAAATCATATGGTTATTTCAAAAGATTCAGAAAAGACCTTTGACCAAATACAACTGAGCAATGTTTTTAATGTGGGGTACAAGGATCAAACTCCTGTGGTCAGGCTTATGTACCTGCTAAGCTATTTTACACCCTTGTATTTTATTTTTTTTAAATCTATTAATTATATATGATTTCAAGAATTACCTCCTGATGCTCCAGATGGGACAAAAATGAGGACTATTGCCTTGTTTCAGAGTTTTCACTCCTTTCACACAAAGTGTAAATAAAAGCATTACAGTGTGGACAAGGAATAGTCTTTTCCACTACAGGCCACAATGAGACTCCCAGAAGATGCTTCCAGTTCAATGAAGTCATTTGGACTTAGAGGAAAATGTTCTTTTCTGCAGACATTTTACATTTGTAGGTATTTTTGACGTTCTATGTAATGAGAGTTTTTTTTTTAAGAATATATCAGGCCTTATTGGTGAAATCATTTCCTGCAGATTGCCCATGCCATCTACAAATACATCTGTAATGAGGTCGGTCTCATTCTGATCCCATTGTCTTTGTTTCTTTCTCTCTCTCTATGTAAACACAGAATGCAGGGCCACATTTGTGATACTGTTTGACTTATGGATCTCCATGACTCAAAACACCATTTCCAAAATGACTTGAAATAGAATGGCAATTGTTTTGTTGCTATTATAGAATGTCATATGAAATAGCTCAGGCAATAAAGGGATTATTAACTTGAGGACCTGGCTTCACGTTCTGTCCTTAGAACCCATGTTTTAAAATGAAGAAAAGGAAGAAGAAAAGGAAGAGCAGGAGGAAAAGGAGGAAGAGGAGAAAGAGAAGAAGGAGGAGGAGGAAAAGGAGGAGGAGGAGCAGTAGTGGGAACAGATAAATATGGTGGCACACTCTTGTAATTCCAGCACTGCTGAACTAAAGAGCTAGATCCCTGGGGATTCTGGCTGTCTCACCTAGTCTATGTGGTTGTTCCAGATCAATGACAGAACTTATCTCAAAAACGCAAAGGTGGATAACACCTGAGTAATGACACTGAGATCACCCTCTGACCTCCACATGTGTGTGGAGACATGTGTATATGTAATTTCACACATATACACTGGCACTCACATATATGCATGAACACACATACAGACACACACACACACATACACACACACACACAAACTGCATCATAGGTTTCAGGTCATTTTCTTCTGCAGTGCAGAAAAGACAAGATGCTCAAATTTTTACTTTAAGTTTGCAATTGTCTATGCTCAGGCTAAGTAAAATGTAGGTAGTCTATGGAGACTGCCAGCAGAAGTAGGCATAGATTATTTTCTCTATAAGCTTTGATGTAAAAATTCTCATTACACTTATAGAGGGATTTTGAAAACAAAAGATAGGAAAAGAGTGAAAAGTAGTAAAGAATGACAGACACCTTGTGGCCCTCACACCTGTATTATCTGGCTCTGTAATGAAATGTTTTCAGACTTCTGCCAGACACAGAAGATTTGTGAACAGAGGCATACCAAGTTCTCTACTGTACTCTAATTTCCAGTTCTTACATAAAAATGTAAGCCTTAGGGTTGTCATCTATTACTCTTCCCTTGTTTTCTATTGTTCCCTTTTAAGTTCACCAATATAATCACATTCATCTATGGTACAAATTAAGGGTGCTCTGAAGGGATATGTACTCGGCACTATAAAAGAGCATGGTTTCCTTACGTGTAGTATCAAGAGAATTTAAATGAAATTAATAACGATCTGCTTTGTTTTTCTTCCCTTTGTCATTGTTAACATTAAGATCTTTGTGATTTATTCATTTTAGAGAGTTAATATTAATACACCATTTATGTATACAGTAAATAAGATAAATTCCCTGCCCTCAGGTGTTCACACTGTGGTGAGAAAGATAGAAAATTAAAGATACTTCAATGTACTATTCTAACATATATATTAGGATATATATCCTAGCATATATATACATATATATATATATACATATATCCTAACATATATTTAACATATAGTGGGTGCTAGTACACAGAGACAAAAATCTAACAGTAAGTGCTGTGGAAGGTGCTAGAAGACTTCTGTTATGCACCCTGGTTATTGTCCAGCTTAGGAGACTAGAAAAGATTCACCTAAAATTCAGGGCCATTGAAGAAGTAACTGGTCCACTCTAGACAGAAACCAAGGTGCCAGAAGCTGTCCTTCAGATGCAAACATCTGAAAGATTAGGTAACTTTCTAGTAGTTGAACTATTGTGACTTCAATGAAGAAAGAAATAAAAAAAAAGTAAGAAAAGCAAGAAAGATGGTGGCAGAACATGTATTTTCATGACAGTAAATCTTTCCACCTTTTACAAGGCCCCTTTAAGTAGAAAGCAATTGTTCCATTTGAAAGTAAAGCTTACTGACTGTGTCGTTTTGAACTTATAAGCAATGTCACTTTCCTTCTCTGAGGGAGTAAGTGGTCAGTCAGGCAGGTCTTGTCAACAGTAACAAGACCCTACAGACTGGAGACCCTGGGGAATTAAAGAGTGGCATATATGTATTGTGAGTGTGTGTGTGTGTGTGTGTGTGTGTGTGTGTTTTCTCTTTGAAGATACAATTTTATTTATTTGAAAATTAAAGCTAAAGATTTGTTTTTGATGTGGGGTGCTGACCATCAAGTTGCTATCCAGTTTAATTGCTATTAACCCTGTAAGAAATTTAAATTTTTAATGAAATCAAATTGAAAAAATCAGTTCATTCATTACACTGGGCACACAGACTAGTGAGCACTGTTGGTTTGGGGTGGTACAGAAATAATAAATTTCTTCTATCTCAGAAGATTCATTTGAAATGTGATTATACCATGAATCATAGCAAAGCCACATCTACCAAGTTCCCCACATAGCAATTGTCTTTCATGCACCCATTCAGATAACTTAGTAATATAATTTTACTTCCATGGATAAATCTATAATCTCCATTTCTAACCATAGTTTTCTATACATTCTTCCAAATTGTTCCTTTTTAAAATGGGATTCCTAGAATGCAAAGAGGATGCTATAGGAATGCGTTTTACAATGACACAAATTGTCCTAAATACTTACTACTTAACCTTGCAACCAAAAACATTACTCTTTATACTGTAAAGAAACTCACTGAGCTATGTGGTCTTTTTGTGACCTGAGTGTTAGAATTCAGGGTGAGAGGAAGGTGGGGCATACCTTTTTAGGTGGTATAGTACGCCTCCCTGAGATTAAGGAAGGAGAGAAAGGGAGTTCAGATGGTGGGAGGGCTGAATAAGGAACCAGACCAGAAGAAGGCTGATAAGAAACCAGACAGCATTTGCTGGGGGGCCATGTGTTCTGAAATAGATGTATCTCTTTCCTGGAGTTGTAGAGGAGCAGGGTGTCAGTTCCTTCAGCCATTTGTTAGACTGATTTTCCTTCACTGAGCAAATGAACTTAATTCCTTAGGACCCCACTTTGTCCTCTACCCAATTTAGTAATGAATATGTGTGTCCTTGTTCAACACACAGTAGCACTAGAAGCAGCATGTTCTCATTATAAACAATGAGAATAATTGAGAGGTTTGAGTGTGTGTGAGTTATTTAGACTTAGGAATCAAAGAGCAAGAATCTCTGATAAGGGTGGTTCTGAGCTGCTTCAGTAAAGTAGTTTTGAACCTGCTCCTAGACATCTGAAGGAGCAGGTGGTTCCTCATGACTTTAAAACTAAAAGCAAAGAGTCATGCTGTTTATTTTTTCATTTGTAACTTTAATGTGGCTTACTAATGCTACAGTTGCAACAACTATCACCTCCTATTACTTAGGTTTCAAATGTTTTTAATGAATTTAACATTAATTCAAAAAAGTGCCTGTATGTCAAAAAATTAGTTTTAAAATTAGAGTAAGCATGTGACCATATCAAGGTTAAGAAAGAGAATCATCTTTATAATCATTTTACTTTTAATATTCTGCTGAAAGAAGAGATTTTTAAATTCTATTTACCAACTAAATCCTCTCCCCAGCCCTTACTTTTAATATTACCACATAAAACAGAATTGGAGGGTTTTAAAGTTTGATCTCAGGCAGGCAAAGGGGATGTGGACAAGAATTTGAAGCACATTTGGGGGCGATTTTTTAGGGCAGGGTAAGGTTCAGAGGACACTGTTCTTGGGATCATCACCCAGAGTAGGGAGGACAGTCAGAGTAGTAGTGTCCAAATCTTGGGAAGAGAGCGTCCCCACCCTGTGAAGATTCGGAAAGGAGACAAAGGCAGGAATGGAATTTCTCAGAGTCCCAGAGTGGGGAGTTGGGTGGAGAGCTGGGTGCCTCCAGATTAGGGCCGATTTTACCTTAACCAGATGGATGAGCTATGAGTGCATCCTGGAGACAAGCAGCAAGGAGCCTCTGATTTGGAGGTGGGATGGATAGATGAAGCAATGAGAAAGGGAGGCTGTGAGAGGATAGAGCCCAGGGGGATTATGCAGCACATCGATTAAGCTCCTAAACTGGGCTTGCACCACTTACATCAAATGACACAAAGGACTACAGGTGGCGTTTGGAAGCTGTTTAGTCCATATAGTAAGCTCAGAGTTTGACCACACTCCTAGTGGGATGGGTCTTCAAGGGAGAGTTACAAGACAAGTCGCCTGGAGGGAAGGGCTGAGGCTCAGGACTCCAAAACCCGTCCAGGTTTTAGGCACCAAATGTTAGAATTCGGAGTAAGAAGGCGACTGATAAAGAAGTACAAATGGAATCCGAATTTAAAGAGATGAAAATAGCTTTATTAGCTACAGGGGTGTGCAACCTTCCCATGGGTATGGAGGTTGGGCCTAGGAGTTAGGGGAGGTCTAGAATTTATACGTGCAACTAGAAAGTCCCAGAAAGGGGGTTGTGCCTTCCTGGAATCTCAGCAGGTGGGAAAGCACCCACAATCCTGGAAAGTGGGATGTGACCTCTTGGGTGGTGTCATGGGCCTCTCTGAGATCAGGGAAGAAGAGATGAGGAGTTCTGTTAGGGAACCAGATGTCTTTTACTGAGAGCAATGTGTTCTGAAATAGATGTATCTTCCTCCTGGATGGGGGTTGGGGGACAGGTCGTTCAGCTCCTTCAGCCATTCATTACATTGATTTTCCTTCACAAAAGTTCTGGTGGTTGTGTTTCTTTCTCCAAATGCTACAGCTTTTCTGTTTAAGAATTCAAAGTTTGGTGAATACCACTTTGCAGACATTTTCCAAATTCAGCCTAGTCAAATTTATGAACAGGTATCTGTGAGATATATGTATGTATTTCTTAGAGTTAATATCCATGAATTGGAGTTCAAATATCTCTGGCCACTGACTCAACACTTAGACTTGTGGACTCTGGAAACCCTCAGTTAAAAAAGTATTAAAGATATTCCATTAAATAAATAGGTGGCCTAGCACAAATTTATTCATCCTTCTCAGAGGTTAGTTACGTGTTTTATTTTGTAATTTAGGAATCTAAGCTGTTACATACCTTGGAAGAATGAATTATGAATTATACTATTTTCTTCTCATTGAAAAATAGAATGCTGTTATTTCTAATAAGGATCATATGTGATAAATTTGATAGAGTCCATTAAACAATGATCCAACCTTTGTTATTGCATTTATTTTTATTAACATTAATTGTGCCTATTAGTGGGGTTCCCTGTGCTACCTCCACACATGCATACAACATGAGTTGATTAGATCTATCTATCCTTAATTAAATGTATAAGAGCAGTATTAACTTAATCAAGTTTTTGGAATTATACTTACAAATTAATTCCAAATAATTTTCATTGTTAATTATCACACTTTTACTTGTTATACACTTTGTTGTGTGTTAATAGAATCTTAGAATGAATGTTAGTAGAATCTTAGAATGAGTTTTGAAAGATTTGAATGTCCTGAGATGGTGTATGAAATGTGCATGTGTGTATACTAAGAAGGTGAGCATACTTTATCATGTGAATTAAGCTAATTACATTTGGTGGGTTGAGACAGGGTCACTCTGTAGCACCAGCTGGACTGGAACTAGTTATGTAGTCCAGACTGCTCCCAATCTCACAGAAATCCACATGCCTCTCTTTCCTGTGTGCTGAGACTAAAGATGTGCTACTACAATGAGCTAATTACATTTTTGTGTTGGCCCTTTCTGCTCCATCTCTGCCACCATGGCTCTAATTCAGTGTGTCCCCATCCCTTCTCCTAAATGGTCTATTGGGTCATGATGCATACACTTGAAAGCATCACTTATTTAACCATTAGTCCATGCTCCAGGCACCATGCCAACTACCATGAAGAGCTAAGGAAAAGTATCTGATGTGATTGTCAGGCCAGTCCCTCTAGCAGTTGAAGCGTGACTGCTTTGGCACATGAACAGGGTTCTCTATTGTCTGCCCTAGCTGGCAAAATGCCTGCCTGCCACTATTCATTTTCAACTCTGATGTTCTTTTTTCTTTAGATTTATTTATTCTTTTTATTTATAAGTGTCTGTATGGGTCTCTGAGTTTATGTGCCGCACATGTGTGCGAATGCCTGTAGAGGTTAGAGGAATCTGATCCCTAAGGATTATGAGATGCCTGATGTAGGAACTGGAAACTGAACCTGGATCCTTTCAAAGAGCATTAATAGCCTTTAACTACTAAGCCATGTCCCCAACCTCTAAACACTCATATTCTTATCCTTGGAATCATTGTCTAATTTTTTTCACCTGTACAATGTAGTTTTCTGTTGCTGTGATAAAACACAGACCAAAACCAACTTGGGAAGCAAAGGTGTTTATGTGGCTTACATGTTATAATTATAACTCATCATAGAGGAAAGCCAGAGCAGGAACCCAGGGCAGGAACTGAAACAGAGACCATGGAGGAATGCAGCTTACTGGCCTGCTTCTCTTGCTTATGTTCGGCCTGCCTTCTGACACAACCCATAGCCATCTTCCCAAGAGTAGCACTGGCCACAGTGGGTTGAGTGTCCTCCGTCAATCAGCAGTCTGCCTCACAGACATATACACAGGAAAATCCAATAGAGGAAATTCCCCTGTTGAGGTTCCCCTTCCTAGGATTTCAAGTTGACAGCTGAAGCCAACCGATATATCTATGTTTGTAGTATAATTTCTTTATTTTTATTTTATTTATATAAGTGTGCATTTCCTACAGTGCATAAGCGAACCCATGTCATGCAGTGCCCATGGAGGACAGAAGAGAGTGTCGAATTCCCCTAGAACTGGAGTTATGGATGGTTGTTAGCTGTTATGTGGATGCTGTAAATCAAATCCAGGTCCTCTGTAAGAGCAGCCGGTGTTTTTAACTGCTGAGCCATTTCTCCAGCCCCTGAAGTATAATTTTACTATGTCCTTTGTTTCTCCTGTGGAATGGTTCTCAGGTTGGGTGACTGTTAGGTTTCTTTGCGTCTTACTACCTAGGCAGTCACTGTCATTGCCATTACGACAGTATATATGTCTGGCTTGAACATGGATGTATATGCATGCTTATGCCGTTTCACTTGGTAGTGAATTTATTTAATTTTCTTTCTTTTTGTTGCATATGTGTATGGTATGTGTGTGTGTGTGCATGTACATGTGTATAGTGCATGTGTATGTGTTTGTAGGCATATGGACACCTGTTACTCTTGCTCAGAGTTCAGAGGAGGATGTTCGATATTACTCTATGACACTTACCTTGTTCCCTTCAGACCAAACCCCTACTGAACTGGAGATAGGGTACCAGTGATAAGTCCAAGAAGTCCTCCTCTCTTTGCCTCCTACAGCTTGGGTATTACACTGGTATACATTGAAATACCTAGATTTTTTTAGGTGAATGAGATTTGAACTTAGCACCTGTCCTCACCCCCAGCCTCCTCCCCATGATTGTACAGCATGCTTATCTACTGACCGATTTCCCCAGGCCTAATAGTGAACTTCTATACAGTGGGTTCTCTTACTGATGTTTGTATGTATAATGTTAAGTATAAATATAGTCCAATCACAAATGAATGAAAGAATGGTTAAGGAAAGTTTTTGAGGACTGCTCATTAATTTAAAACCCCTCACCCCAACTTGAACTTGTTTCATCAACAAACATGGAGCTCAGATAAATTTGTTGGGCACATTTGAAATTATGTCTTTTATCATTCATTTCCTTGGCAAACAGTTTTGAAATGAATATTAAACTTATGTGGTCCTATCAGCTGTATTCCATCTGCATCAATGTTTGAAGAGATCTAAATGTTGGTCTTATTTTTTAACTGAGGAACTAGAGGGTTAAAGTCACTTGCTATGCATGAAGCCTCACAGCGTTGCAACTCAGGATCGGCCTCTTCATAGCCCATGGGCCAAGCTCCTGAACATCTTCAAATTACTTTGCACCTCCTTAAAGTAAAATCATAATGGTTGCTTAGTTCTCAAAAAACTGCTCTCACCATTTTGGTAAAATTCCTACCAAAATTTCTCCAATGCATTTTGCCTTTAAAAAATAATTTTGTTTTTTAATATATCACTTTTACTGTTTGAAAATCTCATAAAATGTATTTAATCATATTCACCCTTCGCTCCTTCCCATACCTCCTCCAAGATCCACCATCCACCCCCAGCTTCTCTATCCTTCCCAGTTTCCTGTCATCTTTTTTTTTGTTGTTTTGCTTTTAATAATCCAACAAGTCTAATTTTTCCTCCCGTATACGTATGGATTTGTGGCCATTCAGTGGAATGTGGTTGACCTACCAGGTGCTGCACCCTTAAAGAAAAGTGGTTCTCCCACTCCAGAAGCCATTAACTACCAAGAGGTCCTCAGGTAGAGATGGCCCTCTGGAGCCCTTCTCTCTTTCCTTACTGGGATGCTGACTGCCTCGATAGTGGCCAGGTCTTCTATAGTTAGCCACAGCTGTTGTGAGTTCATGAGCGCAGTGGTCCTGTCACATCCAGAAGACGCTGCCTCACTCCAGTCCACCCTGACCTCTGGCTCTCATCGTCTTCCTGGCCCCTCTTCCATGATGATCCCCAATTCTCAAGGAGGGAATGTGATATAGACACCCCATTTATGGATGAAAATTCCACTGACATTTATTTTCCATACTTTTATTAGTTTTGAATTTCTACTTTAATCACCATCTACTGCACACAAAAACTTTTCTGTTGAGGTCTGAGAGCTGCACTAATGTATGTATATGGAGATACAAATTTAGAAGACACTTTGATGCTATAATAGTAGATTTACTTATGGGGCCTGTAACTTCCCATCTCGTGGAGTCTTGGCAAGATTCATAGTATAGGTATGTATTTCCTCCTGTGGAGCGAGCTTAAATTCAATCAGAAAGGGGTTGGTTACCCACACAACATGTGTTACTATTGTACTCATGGGCATAGCTTGTCATACCAGTCATTACTGTAGTTTACACAGTTCACAGCTGGTAAGACTGATGTCTCTCAGCAGCCTACATACCATCTTTTGTTACAAAGTTCTGTTTTGGACAGAAAGGAGGTTTCTACTTTCACACAACTCATAGGTCATGTCTTAAATAAGAAACAGTTATATTTGAAATCACTTTATAGCCACTGATTCTTACAATTAGAAAGCTCTTGATACATGTCTTCAATAATTTCTATTTGTACTTTCCCAGCAAGCTGTTGCTACCCTAAGACTGTGTAGTAACAATTATTGTACTTTAGAAGAATCATCTTTAAAGAAACTGTAGGCTGTGTTATTTTTCATATGCTAAGTGGACCTTCTCACACTCATGGGATTTTTTGAAAACGTGACCTTCCATCTTAGCTCACCAGGCCCCTTCTGAAGAGACTCTTTCAGCTGTGGTTGTATTTCTTAGATCTGAGAGGAAAGCAGCTATATTGGAAACTTCGTTTTTTGTCAATAACAGGATTTCTCCGAGAAATCAAGCTGTGGTAATCACAGACAGTAGTCAAGTTCAGATCCTGTGTAAACTGATAGGCTATTATCCTTCCCATGCTCTCAAAACTTTATTCATTTCGACTGCAGCATACAGATGCTGCTATCCACAGGGTGCAGAGAAGATGCTTAGCAATATGTCAACTTTGACACCTCAATAGGTAGAACTCATTTGCTCAACATGTTAACATTTGGGGCTACCATTCTCCAGAGTATGAATGACTTCCTCCATAGGGAATTTCTACGTTGAGTGAATCATTAACTCTTTCACGGTACCAGTGAACTGGTTAGCAAACAATCTCTTCAGTGAATTGATGTTCTAAACTCAGAAAGAAAAGATAAAGATTTTTATTCAAACTCAGTAATCTTTGTATAGGGATCATCTCAGTAAGGAATGGCTAAGAAGGTGGATTCTACATTTATTTATTTATTCTATATTTATTATTGATTGAGTTTTTTAAGTAATTGCTATGTGTTTGTGTGTTTGTGTTCCTACGTGCATGTGGCTAGACATACACATCATGATACAGATGTGGAAGGTGGAGGAGAACTGGTAGGAATTAATTATCTTCTGTCAGCATGAGGATTGAACTCAGGCCTACAAGCTTGGCAGCAAGTCTCTTTATGCTCTAAGCCATCTCTTCAGTCCATAGGCGATGGGTTCTGCAGAGAGTTTCCTGGACTCAATATGTTTCTCCAAGGATGTATAACTCTTCTATTTCTCTCTCATTTTCCTCATGGATAAATAATATCTAATGCATCATTTTCTTATTAAATGACATTATGCATATTTTATTCTGTTTTTTTTTAATCACTGTAACAAAATCCCTGAGATAATTAAATTTAAAAAAGTAAAGAATCATTGTGATTGACAGTTTTGTTCTGTGTTCAGGAGAAGCTGGTACCTAGATTCCTTTGGTGGTAATGTGCATAATGCAAGGAGGAGCAAAGTGTGGCTTGGTTAGGACACATTGTAGAAGAGACACAGTCCACTCCAAGTGCACCTGTCAGTGACAAAAGACCTCCCATTAAATCTGACTAACTACAGATTTGTGCATCTCCCAACAACAGTAGCACAGAGTTCAAGTCTCCAACAAATGAGACACTAAACAACCAAACAACAGCACACCTATTAAATATTTAGACTTTAAATACTAACAGTTACAGAACACATGATGGCATAATAATACTACTGCCATTATTATTTTGATATTCTTCAGAACAGATTGACTGTCCTCTTTCCATGCTGTTGAGACCTGTATTGTCAAAGTAATCTCCAGTACTGTCTGAGCTAGTAACTAACACAGTTAGTGGGACTGGATGATAGCCCTTAGCAAACTTTTCAAAAGTCATGAAAATGGCCTTACGTAGATAATCTTCCTCGCATCATTCTATCTGAAGACCTCTGAACAAAGCACTAGGGCTCTAGATTCTTAGGTAATAAATTAAGTACAAAAATAGCTTGACTGACAGGTCTCATTTCCTTATTGCCATCTGGCCTTGTAGAGTCAGGTGCTAAGCTGTGTTTTAGGAAAGCAGTGTTCAAGCTCAGCTCTGCCTCTTTTGATGAACTAGAAGTACTCAGAATCACTCTATCCCAGACCCTCATCCAAATTATGGGACTTGTGAGTTTTTGAGATGTCTGCAGGAGCCAGAATCCTGTGCTTGAGGCTGCAAGGATATTTTTCTCAATGTTTCAAGAGTGAATGCTGCATTCAGGTCCTCTGGTAAACAAATACTTTGATAGAATTATGTGGAAAATTATTTCAGTTGTACTTGCTATTGCAGAGATAAGCATTGATGTATACCACGCACATACTCCTAGATCAGATTAACTTCTTGATTTAATAAGCTAATAAGGCAAAATTTCATCAAAAGTGAGTTAGTCACACAGAAGACTGTCAGTTGCACTCAGCTCTAGAAGAGTTTTCCTTGGTCAGCAAGGTTCCCAAAGGGGCCAGCCATTAAACGGGGTGGTTGTTTCTGAAAAGCAGGACTCTCTGTGTTTGCACATTCACTTTGTGGTATAGCTAAACCCCTTTTATATTTATTGTATTTTTCACCACTCAAAGAGAGAGCACATGAAACCTATCACATAGGTTTATTTGAATTTTGATATATCTGTTAGTGTCTTCGTCAGTTGGCTCATGTAACAGAATATGAACACCTGGGCAACTTCAAGAAGAGAAATTTATTGCTCAGAATTTTGGAGTGGACTGTTCAAGTCAAGGTTCTGTTATCAACAGGTTCTAAGTGAAACCCTTTTTCTAGTTTATCACTGTCTGACTTCTTAGTACACATTCACACAGTAAAGAGAGAGCAAGCACATATTTGTTTTTCTTTCCTTCTTTATTTATTCTTTTGTAGTAGTTGGAATGAATTTAGGGCCTTGTATGTGCTATGCAAGCACATTACCACTGAGCACTGCTTCCAACTCAAGATGTAGCCCAGGATGGACTCAAACTTGCTGTCCTGGACCTCCTAACTCATCCTATACACCGTATGTCTATCAATATGCACCCAAGAGCTGCCCCTTTTTCTTCAAAGGTCAGTAATCACATTCACAAAGTTCCATCCTCATGAACTATTTACCTTTCCAAAGCCTCACCTCCAAATACTATAATACTGAAGGGTTTCAACACAATTTACACATATATTAAAACTGCAACAAATACTTTCTGACTTTTGCCATGAGCTCTGTCTACAGGCTATATTTTCATCTGACTCTTGTCCAGATGTGAGTGATGAAAAATATATGTGATTTGAGAAATTTAATGTTATGCCTGTGTTACCTTGGGAACCAAACCATGCTTGTTTGCTCTCAGATGTTGCTATTATTCTTGAATCTTGATTCACAGTTGCTTATGAGTGAATGCAATCATGCACCATATAAGCTTTCTATCAGCTATGGACAGACTATAATGGTGGTCTCATGAGAGAATAATGGAGCTGAAAACTATTTCCTGAGAACATCATAGCCACAATAACAGCATCACATAACGCACTACTCAAATGTTTACTGTGTCGCTTATGTAAGTACACCTGAAATACTTGTAGTTCAATAAAAGCATAGTGCATATAGATACACATAGTAAATTATACTCGATAAGCAAGTCTCTGTGTTACTGGAGTATGTCTTTGTTATGCTTTCTGTTCTCATTTTTAAGTATGCTCATACTTCTAAAAAGGAAAGTAAACTATAAAGCAGTGTGTTGTGGTGTGATGACAGTAGTAGCATCCAGTCACATGTTTCCGGGTTTTTAAATCACATAACTGACATATACCATGTAGGCCTGTTTAGGTACACTCAGTGTTCACACAATGATGGGATTGTGTTCAAAGATGAATTTCTCAGATCCTGTTCCCTCACTCAGTATTTCACAACTGCTCTAAAAGCTGCATTTTAATTGTAAATCTCATTTAAAATAAAAGATTATTTTGATGATCGATTGGCACATTCAGCAGAATGGATCTTCATCTAAGTCAGCACTTAGAGATTAAAGTCATCATTGAAAGTAAAAACTAAGTCTGTTTAAGTTGCCTTTAGAAGTACATTAGTTTGTATATAAAGTGCTGTGCAAAGAAACTTGTATACACAATTCCAAAAAATAAAATGTGTGTGGAAAAAAAAATGTATCTTTAACTAGTATCACACTCTTGAGTATATCACAGGATGCCTATACTAACAGAAGTTCCCAGATACTGATGCTAATTAATGTGCACAGCTAATGAGGAGCATGATTAATTAATGTCCCTCTCGTAGGACCCTGAAAGTCATATGCATTTTATGAATGGACAGACAGAGTCACCCAAGATACTTAAATTCTTTTTGTCCTTCTCTTTGTCTCCAAAATAGTCTACATTTATAAAGGATAAGAGAAATGGACAAATAGAGTGAGTCTTCTATAACCAAGATTTGCACTTTAGTCATAGAGAGGGATGGATGAAACAATGTTTTAATGACAGTGTGCTGTAAGGAATGAACTTCATAACTCAAGAAATTTTTTGAGTTATGGACTGAATATTTGTGCCCCCTGATGAATTTATATGCTCAGGCCCTAAACCTAACAAGACTTCATTTAGAAAGGTCTTCAGGAAACCATCAGTCTTTGATGACGTCATAAAAAGGGTGCTTTTGATAGTAGTGTTTGTGTGTTCATGGAAAGAATTGAGCCTCCTATCTCTCCATGGGCACACAGGTAGGAGATACATGTTAGCATATAATCACTGCAAGATGAAATCTTCTAGAAGCCAGGCAAGGGCCCTGATGAAACACTGAGCCTGCAGGCACATTGATGTCAGTCTTGCTATCCCCAGGACTGTGACAAATAAATATTTTCTGTTTGAGCTACCTAGTCTATAGTATTTCCTCACAGCTGCCTATCTAGGAAAATCTATTTGATCTAGATTTTTGTTTTTAATCAGGAAAATAGTACCTAACCTCTGTGTATGTAAATTTAATTGTGATGCATAGTTCAGGTGGCATTAGAGGACCAATAACAAAAATCTACACTAATAAACAAATATTCTGGAAACACTCTGACAGTTGTATTGAAAGAAAAAGGGCTGGACAGACGACGACATTTAAGAGCACTGACTACTCTTGCAGTGGACCCAGGTTTGACTCTGAGAATCCCCATGACAGCTGACAACCATCTATAACTCCAATTCTAGGGCATCTGACACCTTCTTCTGACCGCCGCAGGCATTGCATGATACGGGTGTACTCACACACAAGCGGGCAATACAGTCATATACATAAAACAGAAAATAATAAAAAATTAAAATAAAATATATAATTAAAAAGAAAGAAAACTAAATCCTTGCCTTCAAATACACAAATGTTAATTGCATGTAAATTCAATACATAATTATATGAAGTTAAAATTATTTAAATGCTTAAATACAATGTAGAATATTTTATAAATGGAGACTGAAGAAGAGTTTCTTAAATGAGATATGAAGGCGTAAATCTTGAGCAAAAGGGTTGCTATATTGGCCTACATTAATATTAAGAATACTCTGTGTTCAACAAGAAGCATTGTAAGGAAAGCCAGTCAAGTCACATCCTGGAAATCAATATTTACAACACATATAACAAGTTAAGATCAGTGTTTCAGATTTATAAAGAATTTTACAAGTATCCACCCCCCAAAAATATAGAAATAGATAGCAACATGAAGAAAGGATTCTAGCAGTAAATTTCCAGAAGAGACAGCTCTAGATGACCTAATAAATAAATTGACAAGATGCTCAGCTCCCCAGGAAATGGGAGAAATGTATGTGAAAGTATCAGTTAGTTCCTCACCCATCAGAATGGCAAAACATTTTGAAGTCATAAAATAACAAATGTTGGTCAAGATGTCTAGAAGGGGACTTCCCAGGTTTTATTACAATCCATAAAGATGGCTAAAACCAACTTTCAGAGTGATCCTGTGGAAAGTGGTAAGCAAAAGAGTGTATATTTCTAACCTGGTGGTTCTTCTCAAGCTCTGACTCAGGAAACACTCTTGTGTATAAGTGAGGAAACAAGCCAACTTAATTATGGAGTTATTTGTATTAAGAAAAATTAAACACAGTACCAGTGCTTATTGGAAGGCCTTTCTTGTTCTTATTTTTCTTTCTTTCTTTTTATTCGGTTAACATAGCCTGCACACTTAATCATGTCAACACTTCTAACATTATCTTAAGTCTATTAAATATAACTAAGAAAACTATGCCTTTTTACAAGGAAAAAAATATCTATATTTACCAACTCAGTTTCTTAAGATGAAAGTCAGTAGGCAGGCTACAGGGGAAGGCTGTGGGGTGACTTCCCCCTCTAAGTTGGTGCCTAGACACCAGGAGGAGTTGATACAAAGGAATATAAAGGAAACTTTCGGATAGGAGGGGCTTGCCTGGCAGAGGGGCACTCTCATTTCATGGAGCCCAATAGTAAAGCTAAAGTGAATGAATGGGAACTCAGCACGTCACTGTGGCTAAACTGTTAGTGCAAGGCTAAGAAAACAGGAAACAGGGACTGCAGATATAAAATCAAAGCCATTATTAGTTTATTCACAGATGGGAAATTGTAGTTTGTGTATACACCCATTTAAAGAAATAAAGTGCTGATATATACCATTTATAGAAACTTTGATGTTAAACTATTAAAAAACACATGTGAGGGGCTGAGAGAAGTTAAGACCACTTGCTTCCCCTTACAGAAGACCCAAGTTCAGTTCCCAGCATCCATATCAGGTAGCTCATAGCCACCTGAACTTCAGAGATTCAGTACTCTCTTTGGGACCCCAGAGGTACCCATACATGTATGGGTTTACACACAGAGAGATAAACATACACATAAATAAAATAAATCTTTAAAAGTGTACATATAAGAATGGTACACATAAAATTCAAGAGTGTGCGCATTAGGAAAGAGATGTTGTGAGTGTTGAGGAAATAGATTGAAAAACGGGTCAAAGAGATCAGAAGCTCCACCTGAAGAAAGGAAACAAAGTACAGAAAATATAGTTCAGTGAAGTTCTGTAGTAGTTATATGAATGCTTGTTTTCTCCTAAATTATAACTTTTGATACTTTGGAACTGTTGTTCATTTAGAAGTTTGAAAATTGCCATCATATCAGTTGGGGTAAAGCACTGGGCTAGTTTGCACAAAGGCCTGGGTTTCAACTTTAGCTCCGTAAAGAAATAGTTAGATGAATACATGAACGAATGAACAAATAAACAAACAAATAATTTGCCATTATTTCTACATTGCCTTAGCAGCTCGTAGACTAACAGGAATGTAAATGATCCCATCCTTAATATCTCCTGTTATAATAATGGGTTGTTTAAAAGTTTCATCTGGAATTCACATTTGTACAATCTACAGTAGCCACATATTGCTAAGTGTTTAGCTGTTATATAAAACAATACCACATTGACTATAATCTGAAGATTAATGCAAGAGATTGACATTGTCTATAGAAAAACCAAATCAGCAAAGAGGACTCAAATCAGTTATGGATTCGTTGCACAGACATTTTTTACTATTTACTGTACAGATGCTAAGCTATAAAATAAAGCATTAACATTCATAGAGTTTTCTATTGAACTAAAAGCAGCATGCTTTAAACAAACTTTACCAAGCTATGTATTGATTTAAAAATAAGTCATAATACTGAAGACACATTCATTTTCTTGAGTCTCCTGGAACAATTAACACTGCCTTATATGAATTTTCAGATCAAATGCAAATAACTTGACCCAATGAAGAAATATGCACTAAAAATTTAATGAGAAAATTATTCCTGATGCATGGTAGGCACCTGCTCTAACACTACGCTACATCCCCAGCCCTGTAAATGGACCCCTTAGTTTTTTATTCATACTTTCTGTGTGTCACATATAGGTGTACTACTGTGTATCTAAAATGAACAGCTCTTGCTCCTGGAATTAATTTTATGTGATTCAAACACAAGTAGGAGATTGTCAGATAATGGAGTGTGAGGTGGGCAATTCAAGCAGCTATTAACAAGCTAATGATTCATATTAATCATCCCATGGCTTCTGTGCCTGTAACCGCAGCATCTTTCATTCATACATTCATTAATTTATCCATTAATTTACACCATCAGGCTTCAAATATTCATAATTCTCTCTGTGTGGGCCATGTGCTCACAGTAGGAAGAAGAGTGAACAAGAGAGATGCTCTGTTTCCTCTCATTATAGGTGCCATCTTTGAGGCCAGGGATTACATTCTATGGAAGTATTTCTTTTCATGTATGCTTATAAGTGACACCACTGCACAGACTGGGACTTTGAGGAAATATAAAGAAGTAAAGGAACAAGTTGGAAGCCATGACCACAGTCTCTGCTTCCTGGTTGCTATGATGCGAGCTACTCTGTTTCTTAACATGCACCCCCTATCCCACACAAGTCAAGAAGAACTAAAATCTCTAAAACCATGAGACAAAAGTATATCTTATCTTCCTCATACTGTTTCTCTCAGTATTTGCCACAGTATCACCATGTCTAACTAACACAAATTATTTACAACATGACATGTTTTCATTCCCATTATTAAAGATGAGGGACAGTCCTTTACGAGCTGTATTTCATAGTATTGGGACCCTTAAGTATGACCTCATCTTCTGCTCTCCTTTCCTCTACAGGATATTCTCTCACCTGATACCCTGTGAGGAACTCACAGCTGCAAAGCTTTGCCTCCACTCAGACCCCTTCTTTTTGAGGGCCTTTGCGCTGGTGAATGCTCTGCAGTCTCCTATACACAACATCCTGAAAGGTGGGCTTGATCTGCACCCTCTTAACTGTCAGGATTCCTTCCTGCTGTCTGATGAAAGTACTTCATCGTCCCTGTGTCACTGGCAATGAATAAAACATTTGGCTTTGCGCTGTAAGTATGGATTCTGTGGAACGCCTTGATGTCTTCTTACGTAACCTTTCTATGCTTACAAGTATCTAGTTCATAAATGAATACTAGTTCATAAATAAAGCACTTACTTTATTTCTAATACCTATTCCCAATTGAGACCTCCTACTCACCACCTAGAACTGCCTGTGGAACTGTAACTCAGTCCTACAAAGCATGACTGCAATGTTTGGTCTTCCAGGTCTTTCTTTTCCCAGTTTCCTACAAGGTATAGTATATAATCTCACAAACACATGTGGACCTTGCCCTGTGTCATTTTTCTCTCTTGCTCTCCATCTTGTTCCATTTTGTGCTGCTACAGTAAATCACCCAAGCCTGGATACTTGCTAAGAAAAAGAAAATGACTTTGAATCATGATTCTGGTGGCTGAAAAATCCAGATGGCATCACACTGGTTTCTGGGGAAGGTGCTCTAGGTACATCACACCACGACAGAGAAACATAAAGGGGACTGGCTTCATGCAGAATAGGCTAAGTACATGTGCCAGCCTCATCTGGTAACAAGCCTTTTTCATGAAAACTATAGTACTGTGAACGCTGCAGAAGTCCCTTCTGGGTATGGTGGCCCTATGATATCGTCATCCCTTTGTATTTTTGACTCTCTCCTGACCTTGTATATTCTCCAACATTCATCCTTACTTTTGTCTATTTCTTTGGATTCACTAGTCCTCGACTCTCTTCATTCATCCCTTCGTGGAGGGATGGTCTTGTTTGCTCCAGCTTTCTGGGAGCCCTTACCTGGAAGCCTATGCTCCGTGGACAACATCACACAGTGAAGAATTCCTGGGAGTCAGAGTGCTCGCCCATTTCACTCACCTGCCACCCCATAATCTGGATTTTTTCTTAGCCATTTATTTTCTGTATCAGTTAATGAAAGCTCTCTCCACAGTTCTGTTTATCATCTGTAAAAAGTGGTTATTTGAGGGGTCAGTTGAGGATTAAATTAAGTCAATCACTTAGAACAACATTTGGGATATCTATAGGAACTAACATTGGTGGTAAACTTACTTTGGCCTCAAACCTCAGTTCCTGCTTCCTCTCACTTTAACTGTTCCCCAATTATCCTCACTATTTATTTCACCAACAAATATAAAAGAAGCCTATCAAAGTCTACTTTGTAGATGTAGTTGTATGACCATGAATCTTCTCTGCTATTTACAAAAGAAAATTTGTGTTCTCTTTGTCTTCACAAAACCTGCAAAAGATATTAAAGAAGGACATGGACTAGCTAAGCAGAAGAAGATCAGCAGGCTTGGAGGAAAATAAGAGAGCAGAGTATATTGGGAGGATGCCATGGACATGCATGCAATTGTAAAAGTAACATTTTCTCATTCAGGGGAGGGAGAGATGGGTTAGACTCAAGTTCAATTCCAGTACCGGTATAGGGAAGTTCATACTACGTGGAAGCTGGACACACACACACACACACACACACACACACACACATACATTAAAATCTCTTAAAAAGAGTTTGAATTTCCCTCCTGTGAGCTGGAACTGTGGTTTCCTCATATAAAGTGGAGCTGTGATGTCCTCCCATGGACCAGAGTTGTGATCCCTTCCTGTGGTCTGAAGCTGTGGTTCCTCCTGTGTGTTCCAGGTGGTGTCCCCTCTGGTGAGGATGGGGCTACAGTTCCCTCCCTTGAACCTGGAGCTGAGATTATCTCCTGTGAACTAGAGTTTTGGTTCCTTCCCATGAATCTGGAACTGTGATCCCTCTTGTGAGCTGGAGCTGTGGTCTACTTCCATTAGCCAGAAATATGGTCTCCTCCTATGAGGTGGAGTTGTGGTCTCCTCCCATGAGCCAGAAACTGTGGTCCCCTCATGAGAACTGGTTCTGTGGTTCCCTCTTGTGAGCCTGAGCTGTGGTCTTCTGATATGTACCCGACTGGAGCCATTGTCCCACATTCCTCCCTCAGTAGGCTGATGATGTAGTACAGTGCAGGATGTCCTTAAGTTGGGCAGTAGTTTCAGTATTCTCTGAGGGACTGTGTTCCCCACAGCCCCCTCCTCTGTGTTCCCAGGTTGGGCAGGTCAGAGGATTTGCCTCTTATGCTAGGGACAGGATAGGCTTTTGTTATTTGTAGATTCTGGTCTTGGGAGGACTGATTCTCTGGAATGGCTCTCCCATCTGTCCTTAGGCTGAGCTGTGGTCCTCACCTAACATGTGGCCCTTAATGTTTGACCTCTTCCATTATTGGGCACTAAGAGGTTTTGCATTATTTTTCTCTTACTCTTCTCTTACCAGCATGTCTTCACCTATGCTCTAATTGAACTAAAGATAAAAATCACAGTCTGGGAAGTTGAAAAATAACAAAACCAAAAGAAACTGAAAGTACTATAATAACTAAACTTACATAATTCTCAAACTGAAAATATGTAATTATATCTTTGCATACAAATTTGAAATTCTATGTCTACTATAATTGTTGAATATTGTTTACAGACAAACGCTACTACCAAGCTTCAATAATGATATAAAATTTGCTAGTGTCCCTACAATGTGAGTTTGGCATTCAGTCACATTGCAAACCCTCCAATCTTCACAAAGTCTTTCAGTATAACTACGTTACTTCTTAAAGAAAGCAGTGCTAATAAACTATTAAATGAAAAATTAAAAGTTTAAATTAAAAATCTAAATGCTTTTTTTCTCTTTAAAGAGACAAAGCCTGTCTTTTATAGATAGATAGATGTTAGACAGACAGATAGATAAATAGATAATTTATAACCATTGTTCTTTCTTCAACTCCAGTTATTCCAGGCATTGAAATCTGACTTTGTTCTTCAGCCCACTGAAACTTTTGCTAAGTTATTGTTTCCCAAATCAAAGGTCATGTTCCCTCCTGGTTTCCAAATTCTCTAAAACCTTTGATATAGTCAAGTGCTTTTCTTTTTATTTAATCCCGCCCTCTACCTTTAAATTTGCAAAATCACCTTATCCTGGTCCTTTTTCCTCATCTCTGGTTACATCTCTATAAGTTAACAGAATGCCAACATTCTTTTTGAAATAACATGCTATATTTTTTATTCTTTGAACTTTTCATAGATGCATTCAACACATTTTGATTACATCCACTACCTCTCCCTCCCTGAAAGGCCTCCCAGATTGACCTTATACCTGTGCAACCTCCCAAATATGTGACCACTTTTAAAAAAATATATTTTATTGAACTTTTGTGTATTTCATAATATATGTCTTAATCATACTAGATTCCCGTGCCCTAAATGCACCCTTCATAGACCCCCCAACCATATTTCATTCATTCTGATATGTGTATAGTCTATAAAATTAAGATTGTGTCCCTAATTGTCTCTCGGTGTGAGCTCATGCACTGCATTTTGGTCAGTCTATCTACTGTCACTCCCTTAAGGGGTATCAGCTCCTCCACACTCAGCAATGATTCACTGTCAATAAGTCCCCAGTCCCTCGGGCTTTTTATTCAAATTGTACTGAATAATTAGGACAATATATATATATATATATATATATCTTTATATTTTTATGAAGAGTGAAAGCACTTGAATCTTTTAAGCATAAAAACTAGTTGAGTAAGGTAGGGGTTCGGGTAAGCATCTATAACTTAATTTAAACCAAAATTAGGACTATTGTATCATTTAGGAATGGACTAAGTGAAGGAATAGCTGTCAGAAGCCATTAATAACTAAGTATAAAAGAATGTAAGGACCAAAAACAATGAGAAAAATGTTCAGTCACTGAGTGTACTTGACTGTCAGTTAGTTGAAAATGAGTCCCATCTAGCACCTCTGAAGTCCACATGAATAAGTTCTTTGATGCAGTTAGTACATGAGACCCTTAATCTTCATCTCCTTGAATTTTGTAGTCCAGGAGCAGGTTAGAAGTACCTGGATACAGTCTTTACTCTCCAGCTGAATGGAGTGTATGATGTGATGTTTCTTTTATCGGTTAATGAAATCCTCCGAATTTCTTTATACTTCGAGGAAGATACTGCAACTAACTGAATTTTTAATAATCCTTGTTTTTCTAAGCAAATTAATATTTAAGAAGCGCTTTGTTGTTGCTCTAACCAACACAAAAGCATTAATTTTACCTCAAGGTATTGAAATTTTATCTTAAAATTTTAATAGTCTTTATATTATAATCAATTATAAACCTAATTTCTTTAAGTTTAATTTTCTCATTTTTTCCCTTAATACATTAATTTTAACAATATTTTATCCATTTCTGTTTTACAACAATCTTTATTTTACCATACAAATTCAAAAGGATTTTTAACCATCCTTTCCCAAACACCAAAAAGATGTCATATCTATAACTTTTTTGATCTCTATTTTCTTTAAATTTTGGAAAACATTTTAGTAAGATAATTTTAAATGAAGATCCAGGAGGCTATATCCAAAACCTAGAAAAAAATATATATGGCTTCTTAGGTATTTAACAGTAATAAAGACAGGTAAAACACATTAGTAGTCTTGTTTTTTTCTTAACCAATTTAAACTATTTGTCATAGAAAATTCACAGTAATAGGCACTTTGAAATTATTTTTGTTGAAAAGCATTCAATTTTCATTAGGCTTTGAGGCATCTATAAGATAAAATTTTGGTCTTTGATTTTATTTTCTACCCGTTTACCTTTGTAGTAATGATGTTAAACATTTAACAAGTATTTTGCTAAATTATATTTTTAAAATTTAAAGCAGAGATGAACAATTATCTCAAATATTGTTTTAAAGTAACACATTAAGATTAGTTATCAACTTTAAGAAGTCTTAAACTTTAAGACGTCTTTTTAAGCCTTGAAACAGTTATTTTTAGAGGACCAATTTTCTTTTTAAATGTTTATAGAGCTGTTTTTAAACTGAACTAACAAAGATTTGCACCTTGTCAAACTTGTTGGTTGGCTTTAAAGAGGCAACAGTGATCAAAAAAAGTCCTAAAAATTTTTACATTTATAAATGTATAGCATACATACAAAATATATCTAAAAGCTGAGCTAAGTATTTTTTCTTAATCCTTGGAATAAAGAATTTATTGGAATATGTTATAGAGCCAGAATTGTGATAATGATCAAGGAGATAAAATCTTGACCAGATTTTAGTATAACTTGTTTTAAAAGGACTCTTTAAATATTTAAACTTAAAAACTCATGTTAAGTTCTAGATTTAAAGGTTCCAGAACCATTAGTTACATCTACTTGTTTTTTCAAAGTGGTCACATTGATTCAATGTCTTTAATTGGCATAATGGACTGAGGCTAAGCTAACAAGTCTGTTGGCATTGGAACCTCTTCCCTTAAAATTTTAGTTTTACTGTGAGCCAAAAGAAGTTGGATTAACCTAACAATATCAGTTTGCATGAGTGCTTACTTATAAGCCAATTTGGTACAAAATAAAAATATATTTTTTTAAAAATATAAGCTCATGCTAGACAGTGCTTTCATATGCAATCATGTATAAGACAGATTTTAGTAACCAGGATTTTGTAGTTATTCTCTGCAGAGAATATCTCCTATAATTTTCATTATAAAAAAGAAACTTAACACAAAATCTTTAGAAAACATAGATATCCATTGTTTTACATGTAGTCTAGCTTTAATAAATATTTACACTTAATAGTTTTATATTACGAATGTTTTTGAAGGATAAATGATTGTTACTTCTATTACACAGTTTAAATAAAACCTGTTTTAGAAGAAAATCAAAATCTATGTATGTACCATTAGATTTTACAATTTACTGAAATATTTATCGTATAATTTTAATGAATGGTATATTGTATAAGCAACTAGCATTTAAAGGTTTTATGAAACACTTATTAGATCCAAAGGTGTGGTTTAATAGATATTTTTCAGATTTTTAAAGTGCTCAAGTTTATAAGGCAGCATTTATTAGGCCTTTATATACTTTAGCCTAATACATGTATAAAGCTGCACATGTACATTTTAATCTGGAATGCCAAAAATCAAATTTAAAATAGAGCTAACAATTTTTGTGCACAATAAAAACAAAGAGAAAGGAGAAAACTGAAGTGGCCACAGTTTAAAAATTCTGACCACTTGTTTTTTTATGAACCAAGGAGTTCAATTTATGGTGCACATGAAATCATCCATTTGGGTCTATTCATGGGAGAGAGGTTGGATTATCATAAGCCACACCCTTAATTAAAACTGATTCCCCCGCCCAGTTGCCTTCAACTGTAAAGATCTCCTCAGCTAGTGAGGGACTCATGAGACCACTGAACCTCATTCTGAGTGCTGTCCTCTGTGATCTTGCACAGGTCCCTTGAACACAGAGCTGCCAAATTCATGTGTGCGTGGTTCTATCCAGTTTTCACTTGGTCATTCCTCCATGACCTCTAGCTCTTTTGTCATCTGTCCCGTAACTTTTCTCTTTTCAAGTTACATATGCTGTTTTTACAATGCCATAGTTGATCTTTATTTCTATATTTATTATCATCTCTCTTCTGTTTCTAGACTATATTTTCCCTCTATCTCAGACTTACCTATCCAATGTATGATGGGAAAGTTCCCATAGTTGTCCCATAAACAATACCACACATAGAAGTGATTTCATCACTTCTCAGCACAAGCACCCATTTTATCTTGCATTCATTGCTGCTGGTAGCAGGACTGTTGACAATTCAACCAATTTGGTACTTTGGTAGCACAAATGATGTACCGAGTATTACAGATAAGGAGACTTCAGTCAGGGAAAATAGTTCTGCCATTTTTCCAAGTCAAACAACATTCTAGGGTTTTTCTTTTCCTCTATACATCTTCCCGAATTCCTCAGATTCCACATCCCTACAAATAAGCATGTGGTCCAGATTCTTCCTTCAGAACTCTCAGGCCTGCTGCCATTCTCCTTTGGTTTTTCAATCCTGACTCTCACAAAAAGTAGTTCTGTAAGGAGTTTAGACCTTGAGCACAGAAGACAGGAATAGTGGAATCCTAATAGGAAGATCTAACTGCATATTGAGTTCCTATTAAGTATGAAGTAAATGTTTAAAATAGTGGAGCATAAATATAAAATTGAACAATTGAAAACTCATTATGGAAAAAATCTGGAAATACTTATTTAATCCACAGATTGCCCCTTTGTCAATTAATGCTCTGCTTGTCTTCTAAGAAACAGTTTTTTGGATGCTCATTTCAGATTCACCTTGAATGCTGTCTGAGACTTTGCCTCTCTCCAGTCTCTGATTTCCCTAGTTTCATGCTATTTTGGCATAAATGTTTTTCTAGACTGCCTTTTCCAGCTGCTGTTGCCTTATTTCTCTCTCCCACAAGGCCCCAAATTCTGCACTTGAAAATCTGTTCACCCTACTTAGTTTAAATTAAGGTGATTGCTTTCTTTGGCTTTTTGGGCCCATTGTATCATGAAATCTCCTCATTTCCTGCTAACAGAGGAAGCCAAAGTCTCTGAGGAGCTTCATACCTAAACTCCCTAAAGGGGATCCCAGTGCTATGGACTTAAGGATAAAGAAATGTAAACCCAAACTTCACCATCACACTAAGGAGCATTCTCTCATCAAAATTCATAAGAATCAAGGTTCCTATTTCGACAGTATATCAGGACCTCTCCTAGTATTTTATTCATAGGTTTATTTCATTTTTTTAAATTCTAGAATCAAATTAAATTTTATTCCTTTTGTGTGTGTTTGTATGTGTGTGAGTATTATGTGCATGGGTGTGTATGTATGTTCATTTGTCTATCTGTACACTTGTATGAACATGCATGTAGAAGACAGAGGACAGCCTCGGGTGTCCATCCTCAGGAACACCATCCCACATCCCTTGTGACAAGTTCTCTCATTGGTCTGTAACACACTGTGTATGCTAAATTGGTTGGCCAGTCACATCTAGGGATCCTCTTGTCTCTACCACCCCAGTACTGGGACTACACACTACCTTGCCCTGCATTTTACGTAAATATTGGGGATCAAGCCCATGTTCTCATTCTTGCAAGGCAATCACTTTACCAACTGAGCCAACCCTCCAGACCAAAATCACTCCTTTTCTCCTTTTACCCTCTAGATTAGCAACAGTTTGAATCTATGAGAAGCAGACAACATGAATAGGGACAGAAAGAAAGCAAGACAAGAGAAAGAGGAGAGAGAGGGAGAGAGGGAGAGGGAGAGAGAGAGAGAGAGAGAGAGAGAGAGAGAGAGAGAGAGATTGAGAGAGAGAGAGACCTAATCCACCTGCAGCATTCCATCAAAGGTTTAAACTCATTCCTAGGTATGGTATCTTATTCTCAGTGGTTTATATCTATTTAACATGTTTGAGCTAAAGTTCTAAAGAAGCTGTTCCTGTGTTTAGCATTCTACAAACGTGGAATCTAGAGTTGACTAAATCTGTGTGCCTGGGCTATGGTTATTAATAAGTGACCTCAGATTAAGATAGCTCTTATCCACCTTTTAAAGTGAGAGATGTGTTTTAATGTTCAGACATGCATTTACCTAATCAACACCTCTAAGCTAGTTATTAAGATAAGGCATTTAACAGCAAATAAAAATGCATTCCCTATTTTATGGGTCTTCATAATGTATAGTCTAAAAAGGGGGGGTAGATAATACCTAAGATAAAATTTTGTTTCCATTAATTGCTCCATTCATTGGTTAAATTCTTACCTATTGTGAAAGCTAGATATGGACATGTTTTGAGAATCATTTAGTATTATTATTGAGTCTGAGCAGCACATTTGTAAGACTACTTATATTTTTGCCTCAATTTTACATGATGATGATTTTTAAAATTTCATGGTTTTCCTAACAATAGAAAGATTATGTTCAACACAATGTAGAGGTTTCATGATGTATGAATAAATATTTCAGAAACTTTAAAATAAATTCAAAGTGATTATGAAATCTTCTCTGAGTTAATGAAATGTACATAATGTTCATTTCGGGTATAAATAAGATTAGGAGTAAAAAAGCAGGAGTGCTAATTCCAGCTCAGGAACTTCTTGCCTTTTGCACCTGTGAAACGTTTACTTTTTCTTGCCACTTAATTTGTCTCCATTTGGGGGAAATTCAGAGTACTTTCATGAAGGGCATTCAATATTCTGCAGAACAATGACTATGCAGGAGCACACACTAGTTCAGCTCTGTGTTTCCTCTTCCTGAAGCTGAGCACATTGCGATGGCTTTATTCTTTCTGCAAACACACAGCAGACACCTAATTCCTCTGTACACCTATGAGGTCAGATAGAGATCAGACATGGAAACCAATGAGAAAATCATCTGAAGATATTTCTCAAAGGAATTACAAATTCCCAAATAAATGTAATGTATGAAAAATATCAAATATCAGTAACCATTCAGGCCAGGCAAATCAAAATTATAGTAAGATGCCATCACATTGCAGTTAGGAAAGCTATTTGAACAAAAATGTTTGGATGGAGGGATACCTGGATCAATAGAGTGCTTACCTTGTAAGCATGAAGAACAGAGTTTCAGCAACAGAACCCATTTTTGTTAAAGCAAATGATGACACATGTTTATAATCCCAGTGTTGGGGAGCAGAGAGAAGTCACTCTGAAACTCACTGGCTAGCCAGCCTCACTTGCCTGAGGAGTTCCACACCAGTAGGAGACAATCTGTCAAAAAGGAATAAAGAAGTGGCTTCTGAGGAAGGATACCCAAGGTTATCCTATGGCTGCCAGAGACATGCAGACTGATATGTGTCCCTTTACACACATTTACTAGGACACACTCACAGACACATATACAACAAACAAAAGTAATAATGTGGATGAAGATGTGAGGAAAATGAACTCTTACTACTTAGACTGTGTCGTAAATTTGTAGAGCTTCTACATAGAACAGCATTTGCTTCCCCCAAACACTAAACAGAATTAACGTGTGTTCCACCTGTCTCATTCCTTGGCATTTGTCCTAAAGATACAAAATCAAAGTGTAAAAGAAGCCCCTGCATGCCCATTATTTCCATGGCACTATTACTGATGATGTATTAAATCAGTCTAGATACCTGTCAACATATGGGTAACTAATCAAAATATTATTTTAGTATACAATAGGACGTTATTAAGAGTTGTGGGCTTGAGGGATCACAGTGGAAGAAGGATTTATGAATATAATCAACCAGTGTTATTTGCTTGCATGAAATATCACAATGAATCCCATTATAGTATACAATAAATTAACATGAATTAAAAATAAAAAGAAAGAAACCTTAGCATCTTTATGTGGTTTGCCAGTAGAAGCAGAAACAGAATCATGCTTCAGGATATGAAAGAATCTCTTGACACAGTCTATTTAAATTCATTTGTCTGATGATGTTTAAACATCCACAGCTTCTCAGATCAGATAAATATAAGCTTCAACTAGATGGTTAAGGTACTTTTCAAACTGTAAATCATATTTAAGGCATTATGCCAAGACTTAGAAACATGGGAGTATAATGTCATAACCAAACCACTTGAAATTCTAACTGAAAGAAAATATTTCTAACATGCAAATTGCTGACATTTGCCAATATTTTTGCAAAATGTCTGCATGCCTAGAGGGAATTTGTCTATATATGTTCTACATAAATATTCAAATAATGAATTCTTTGCATTAAACAACTTGAAAACAGTAGCTTTTCAGTTATAAGATTCTAAGGTTTTACCTATGTGTTTCAACAAACACTGATCCCTATTGTGGATAGAAAAATAAACCCATTTTAATGGAGTTATTATTGGAGTTATTGTTATGTTATTTAATGAAGTTATTATTATCTCTCAATTCATAATTCAAAGCATATTAAAAGCTAAGTCTAAAATTTCAGATATAAGAGAACTTTATCACAAGACATGGAACACGTTATATAATAGAGATATATTCTTATGGCAGTCATTCCTAGAACTCTCGTAAAGTTATAGGTTTTAAACATGTCTTTTTAAAAAAATATATTTTATTTTTATTCTATGTTTATGAGTGTATTGTCTGACTGTATGTAAGTGCACCTATGTCATGCCATAGCCACAGAGGTCAGAAGAGGGCATCAGATCTCTTGTAACTGGAATTACTGATGGTTGTTAACCACCATGCAGCTGTTGGGAACCAAACCAAGATTATCTGCAAGGGCAGCCAGTGCTCTTAACCACTGCACCATCTCTCCAGCCTCTGTTTTGTTTTGTTTTGTTTTGTTTTGTTTTGTTTTGTTTTGAGACAGGGTTTCCCTGTAGCCACAGCTGCCCTGGAACTCACTATGTAGACCAGGCTGGCCTTGATCTCATAGAGATCTGTCTTTCTCTGCCTCCTGATTGAGCCACCATGCACAATTAGGTTTTAAACATGTCTTATCCTCCAGATATTATTCTAGAGTCTTTTACAAAGTTTTATCCCCCAATAATCTTAATATTGAAATTCAAGATATTCTCACCTAACCCACTGATTGGGTTAAGGCCATATATATATATATATATATATATATATATATATATATATATACACATATGATCAGAAATAAATTCCCAACTTTTTCTGGTAATTGTATTGTGTTCAAAAGTTCTGGCAGGCCCAAGCTGTCTCTACATGTCAGTGGAATTATGAAAAAATTCAATTCCACCAAACTGTGTAGCATTTACCACAGTTCCATCCCTTCACCCTGCAGATTTCTATGCACAGAATATTTTGAAACAATTCTTTCAACCCTTCATAAGTAAAAACATCTATCAAAGACTTGAGGAAATGATTCCATGATACTCACTGTGTTTGACTTGGGCTTTGTTTCCTAAATCAGCTGTGTTTTAGTAGGGTAGTAATATCATTCAATAATGTTTTGTGTAGCATTAGTTAAATAAATAAACTCTACCTATTTCTGTTTAAAATTATATTTTTAAAAACTCAGAGGACTACTTACTTTGAGGGTGTTTTATAAGGCATTCAAAGTTCAACCGTTATTCCAATATGTTTTCAATATTTTCATTTGTTGGAGACTGAGTTTATCTTCAAACTTTTCAAATGATTATAGAATGATGTGTGTGTGTGTGTGTGTGTGTGTGTGTGTGTTGTGTACATTTGTGTACAGGTGCATATATGTTATTGTGAGGTACATTTTTGTGCAGATGCATCTGTATGTGTGTGTGTAGGGGTATAGACCAGAGATCAACAGGGCGTGTATTTCTCAGTTTTTCTCTATTTTATGAGACAAGGTTACTCATGGAACCTAGAGCTCATCCATGTATCTGTACTGGCTGGCTAGCAAGCCCCAAGGACTCACATGTCTCCATACTGGGAATACAGGAGCAGGCTGCCATGAGTGGTTTTTTCAAGTGGAGTCTAGCAGACCTAACTCAGGCCCTCATGCCTCTATGGCAAGCACATTATACACGAGCTGAGCCATCTCCCCTGGCTCTCCCTGTCTATCCATTTGACTCTTTCGAGTTTCTATTCTTTTTTATCTGTTTATCACTCACTCATCCACTCACCCATAGATCTAGAAGTAAATGCACATTTGCGCAGAGAAGAGCTGAAAGTGTGTTAAACACATGTTAATCAAAAAGTTTTTGAGGACAGATTTTATTTTCGTGTTTGCGTCTTTTCAATAGTTCTAGTTATAGGCTGAAGTCTACCTGAGATAATTTTAAGTTTTAATATTTTTCTAAAAAAGCTATTATAAAAATTGTACTAAGTCCAGGCTACTCAGAATTCTTAAGATAAAAATCAATTGAAATAATGAGATTTATGAATTAATAAAATGAATTTAGATTTCAGATATAATCCAAAATACTCTTAAGACCCAAATGGATTATAAATCAGATTATAAATTGATAGCAAACATAAAGACATAAAAATTAGAAAATGAATAGTATCGGGACTGGAGAGAGAGCTTAGTGGTTAAGAGCACTGACTGCTTTTGTGGAGGACCTGGGTTCAATTACCAGCACCCACATGGAAATTAACTGTCTGTAACTCCAGTACCAGGGGATCCAAGACCCTCTTCTGACCTCCAAGGGCATTGTACAACATGGTGCACTTACATACATGCAGGCAATATAGTTCTGAATGTAAAAAGTAATAAAAATTAATATAAAATAAAAAGAAGATTAATGATATCAGTTGACTTTATTGACACTTTAGTTTTAAATTTTCTCAGTTTATAGGATGAAGAGCTGATTCCGTGGTTCAGAGTGGAACCACAGTTCCAATGATTTGGGCCCATGCTTTGCACACATGGGTGCACTTGTATATATTCAGGCAAAACACTCACATACTTAAAGTAAAATTTAAATTAAATTTTCTTAGTTTGCTTGAGAAAGTGCCAAGGATGATGAGCAAAGACAGCTTATGATGAATAGAATATGGTATTACTGAATCAGAAATTACACTAGTCCTCTGGTAATGCCTACAGCTTGTAGTTAGGGGAGCAATTCTCAAAAAATGTTCTACAAGTCAGGTAATACTGATTTCATGGGTGTCTAATAGCTCTGGTTAAGTTAAAAGAACTTATATTTGTTGACATATTTGTCCTTAACAAAACTGTCAGTTAAGGTAACTATGATTATATATGTATATGTTTTATTTTATTGACAGGAGTACCAATCAGGTAATTAAGTAGTCATTTGCATGAGGAAAGGAAGAAGAAAGAAAGAGTAGTGGAGTAACCTGGGCTATTCTTCTTGACTAGATTGATACATATAAGTAAATTAAATTAAGAATGGTCACCAGAATTGCAGAAGCATGAAATAAATTTGAAATGAGCAGAGACTAGGAAGTTGACAAAGGTAGAGCCTAGCAGGTGATTTTTCCATTGTCATCTGAGAGAAGCAGTTCACTTTGATTTGTTACAAATGCATTTATTGAAATAGATAATTAAAAAAAATCTTTTGGAATTTCAAGAGTAACAACTTTTTGCCCTTGTTTTTACTCTATTTAATTAAAGTAAAACCTTGGTATCTACATTCTTCCTCTTTGGAGGCTGATTTAATGAGATCCAATCAATGGAGTATGAAAGATGCTTGTCGGCTACTCTGTCATACTGTTGTGTCTCTAACAATTATAATAATAACATATGGTTCAGAAAACTGTAACTCACAGCTGTGACTATCACTTCTTATACTCTACTTTCGAGTTAAACACTTCAGAAATTATTATCTGTCCTCACCTATAAAGATTCTAGTTTTGCTTTTTCACGTGTCGCTTGCCTTCCTGTGCAGCAGAGAGCTCTTCCATTTGTGAGTTTTTACACAGACATTCCCTGAGTTGTTACACATCACTTGTTGATTCCTGTTGGGAATGCAGGATAGTCCTGGTTTAGGTGTGAAACACAGGGCCTGTACCATTATCCCCTCCTTAGTATTTACTGATGTGACAGACCCATGCTCTTACTGGCAAGCCAGACTTCCTCCTATGATGGCAGTGTAGCAGCAGGAATGATGAGGAGACACTGAATGTTCAGGATCAGGTTTTATTTAGGCCACAGTCTGGACCAGAGGGCTCTAGTCTCAAAGTCTGGAGACCAGAGGGAGGGGACCTTTTCATTTTAAAACTTGCACAATAGATTCCAGAATATTTCACTTGATTGGATAACAGTTAAATGTTTCTAGTTTTTGCAAAATGTGTAAAATTTCCCACGAAATTCTCTGTCTGAGACAGACAAAAGAGAAAGCTTTTACCTAGAGAGAAATGACAAGCTTGGTGCCACTAGTTACTTGTGTGAGCATTATAATACAAAGTAGAAAGAGAAAGAGAGAAATCCTGTTTCTTCTTAATTTTTCTATTACATTCTTTATTGCCCCCTTTGAGAATCTTTATTTCACTCAGTGCTCAAATATAGAAAATCACCTTTTTGTTTTACAGTGACCTTGGAAGTTTTCCTTTCTTTTAACAATGTATTTTATGAAAGAAATAAGGTATCTCATACAAAGGGAACCCTAACAAGGAAGTTCAGATGGTTACATGGTATGAATAACATATAATATAATGTCAGTTCAGTTTTACCAATAGTTTTTTTTTTTTTTTTGTATACACCCAGTTGGTTAGAGCAACTTTTACTAAACCTTTGGCAAAGCATACGGCAATTAACGTAACTGTTGACATAAGCAAGGGGTGCATGGCACAGGCACACTTACATGCTTTACATACATGCAGGCAATATACTCACACATAAAATAATAACATATATATTTTTAAAAACTAGATAATTGTTACTTATTCATAGGTTGTATGAACTTTACTGGAAAATACTATATACTAAGATTGCATCAAGAGTAAGCTAAATTTACCACATTCATTTTATATCTATGGATAAAAATACATTATGCAGGGCTGGAGAGATAGTGCTGTGGTTGAGCATTGACAGTTCTTGCAAAGGACCTGGGATCATTCCTAGCACCAACATGGTGGCAAACAACAATCTGAAACTCCAGTTCCAGGGGAATCTGACACCTTCTTCTGATTCTGCAGGCTTTGCAGGACACAGGTATGCTTACAAATATGCAGAAAATACACTCATAGACACTACATAAGAATAATAAAATAATTTAAAATACATTATAGATAGGCATCCTATCTTAATATAATCTTGTGTTTATATTTCAATTTTACAAATATTTTCAGAAAAATAAACATACCTGAATTGCAGTAAATATAGTAAAACAAAATATTTTAATAACATTTTTTATATATAAAAATAAAAATATATAAATAATCTTAAAATTTTTAAAGTCAAAGTTCAATTAAACCTCTACTTAAATTAATGGAGTAGATAATATATTCTTGTTAATAATTATAAGAACTGACTGAAAAATACATGTCTAATCAAGGTTTATGCAAAAATATTTGTTTTTTCCTCAGACTTTACCTTACAGTACTTACAAATGTCAGACCAATGTAATTGACATTTGGGGGCATTTGGTAACCACACTTGAAGGCCTCTAACCTGATCAGAGGGACTTAAAGGGACAATATTTTGCCTCTTGTCCTTCAAGTTCAATGAGGTCCCAGGAGACTGAACTATGAACCATCTCCGAAATTGTCTTGTAAGTTAACTCAGGGTAAGTTCAGGGAGGCCAGGGAGACCCACCAAAGTTATTGAAACATTTCACTTGTCAACTGGCATACATGTACTTTTTCTATATATAAAGTGTAGATAATTTGTTAACTTAGTGAATTAACAGACTGTCTGCCAGAACTATATAGCTTTTGAGTAGACAAATGTGGGTTTTTCCATTAGAAACAACTATTTTAAGTGATTTTTAACTATTTTAAAAACACATTTATTTATTTTTAATTTGAGCATATTTTTAGTGCATATATGTCTGGGTTTGACTGAAGTTTAAAGGACATGGAAGTTTGAGGCCTTAACAAGGATATAAAATGTGACAAAACTTTAAGAACTTTATATTATATTGCATCTTTTTTGTTTTGGTTTGTTGTTGTTGTTGTTTTGACAAGGTCTCTCTAGTCCTAACCTGCCTGAAAGTCACTATGTGGACCAGGCTGGCCTTGATCTCATAGAAATTTGTCTACCTCAGCCTCCAAAAGGCTAGGATTAAAGACACATGCCACCATACCCAGCATCACATGTTTTACATGTAAGCAAAACCCCAGTACTATTTTTAATTGCTAGGCAAACATTGTCAACTCCTATCAATTCATTTCCAAATTTTATATTATTAGAGTTTGTCTTTGTACCATATTCTACTAGGTTTATTATGTGCAAATATCAATGGACTAATAATTTTGGTTATGAATTTTAATGTTCATTTTTTAAATTCTAACATCTACTTGTCTTAAGAGTTTAATGTCTTTAAAGCAAATATCTTAATATTTTCAAGAATATCATGTACATTTGGGTTGTATTTATGTTAAAAATGACAATGAATCAATATTTTGTAGATAAAAATAGTTCTTCTTTTATAAGACACATAGCAATACACATCCTAAATCTAGAAGTTTGAACCAGATCATATTTAATTGTGGCAAATGAACTCTTAAGAATTTTGAATATCAAAACTCATAGTATCATACATACCAAGTTAATAAATATATGAAATGTTAAAAAGCAAAGCAGAGGATTGGCAAAAATCTTAATCCAGCGTGTGTTTATTTTATATTTTTAATATCATGAGACATAATAACAATAGAGTTTCCTATTTATTGTGAGACTTTTTCTTGGGGATACCTAGCAACGTTTATCCCTTCTCTAAGTATTTAGTGATAAACCAACATCTGATTACATTAAAGCTCATCCCTCAAAACCAATGATCTTTTGAATTTACTCATAGAGCAAGGGTGAAGAGTTGTTGGCAGGTGTATAAGTGATCCTAGAGCTGTCCATTGGGAATCTTTACCCAGTGAAATTGATGACTTCCCACTAGTTTCATGGGTTTGGTCCTCTTTTTAGAAAGTTTTTTCCCAGCATATACTTTAGGTTGTCCCCAAGACCAGGAGGTCAGATGTGATAAAGACATAGTATAACTGCATACAATGGGTTGGAAATAATGATCATATAATTAGGTGAGTATCCCCTATTTATTCTTTTCATATAAAGGAGTATCTATAGTAAATAATCCCATCTGTGATGACCCTTTTTAAGTAGGCTTACGAACTCACAAAATTGAAAGTCATTTGGCTCAGTAGACAGGACTGTGTAACATTACCTTCTTCAAAGAACACTGAATACAAATCATATACATAGGAACTTAGCATTACCTGCATTTACACTGTGGAATTTTGAAGGTCTGTTAGTTCCAAGGTAAGCCATTTAGAAAACACTACTAAATATTTTTTTCTTTATATAGTTACAGGGTCAAATTGATTTTCACAACATCTATTATAGATCAGTTGAGGAGCCCTGTTTAAATTATGATTCTGGTATTATTGGCTAAAGAACTTTTTGGATGAAGAGTCCTCTTTATTATTTTTTTATGAACTGTGAACAGCTTTTTCTAATTCTGTTTTTTTTTTTCATTAACTAAAACTTGGTACTCATTTCACATCTGTATTAGTTTGTGTTATATTTTCATTATTGTGACAATATGAAGCATCCCAATAGTTGGTCCTATTAAAGACATCCTTATATCAGGAGATAAATAATAGTAACTTCTGTTAGAAATAGCTTATCCCCTAAATGTTTGAGATGGCATAATTCCTTTATTCTGGGGCTATTTTATTGTCCTGTCCCATGTCATAGAGTCAGGGCCTAGCATAACTCACAAAAAGTTTAGAAGACATTTTGAGATAAATGCTTGAGTCTGAAGTGGGAGGCCTAATCCCAGTTCCAATTCTCACATTCTATGTGAGCTCAAGCAACACATGACAATTTGCTAGTATAATGTACACAAAAGATAATTTATTTTTCTTTAAAAAAAAAACACTAACTCAATAGGCAAAATGAACAATGGGCAAAAGAATCAAGTCTAATGGTAACTGGCTGGACTCAGAGCATTCGTTTTTATAACGTACACATTTTAGCCAGGCGTGAGTCATTTGTCTGTCTGCTCTGGATGATAAATGACTACCTGTCTGTAAAACAAACAGGTTTTTTGTTGTTGCTGTTGTTTGTCTGTTTTGTGTTGTTTTGAACTCCTCCCAATTCTTCTTTCTCCAGAGCATCCTCTGGAGATCATTTTACTTCTTAAACACTTTTTATCTTTTTAAAATAATTTCTAGTTTGCATATTTATATGAGGTAAGCCTGATAATTCTCAAAGTGATTTTTTTTTATTAAACAGGGTTATAGTTCTGACTATCTAAATTTCACAAACCATATTACAATTTAATACACATAATTTTGGATAAATATCCATAATCTAGAGAATAAGCAACAGAGAGAACAATAGCATTTCAAAGAACTTGGGGTTAGATGACACTGGAAGGCTGAGTCAGAGTCAGATTCTCAGTGAAGAGTGAGTTGTAACTAACACCCAGTGGACTACTTTTACCTTTGCTTTGGGGGTTCTCAAAGTGGCAATTTTGGGCAGTTATACACACTGGGACCTCTTGGCCCTGTGTTTGATTGACACCTTTGCAAGTATCTGCCTAGGAGCACTGAGTTAAATATCATAGATAGATGGGGAGGTCAAAAAGTGTGACTGAGGGCCCTTTAACTTTGGATCTTGTAGAACAATATTTCTTTAGGTTGTTTAATTTAATATTAGCTTTCTCCCAACCCCCACTCCCTGCCCCACACTTTGGAGAGTTTGCTGTCTACTGATTCATGGCTCTCTGGTAAGTGGTCGCCTTATTCCCTTCATTCGTGGAGTGTAGGAGTTGCTCTCTGTGGAGCTGTAATTTCCATCCCACTCTGTGTCAGTGTTTCACATTTTTGCACACATGGCCAGTTTAAGATTTCTATGCAGCAACTCAACCCAGAATTCCAAGACAAAAATTCCATATTAGCCAGGGGATCATGATTCCATCCCTCCTGACTGCTGATCTCCACCAGAGGCTAGTTGGGTGCCCCTTGCTCCATTTCATTTCAGCTCTTACTTGCTCTCCAAATGTCTAGTCAGAGGGTGCTCTGGGAGCCTTATCTAGGAGGCTGGTGATCAGGCTCCTCTTCTACTGACACTGATGGGATTCCTACTGAAATCAGCTCCTATCTGCTTAATCAGGCCATGCTCCAAAATCCCCATTTCTGGCTCCTGTGTCCTTCAGGTTCCATTGTACTTGGGTTGCATCCCTGGGGGCGCCAGATAAGCTGTTCCCCTTACATTCAAAGACAGCCTGTAGTGTACCTCAAGTGGAAGTTATCTTCCAGCATCCAAGGGAAGTCAAGAAATGGAGATAAAGAAGGCAAATGGCTGTCTTCACCTCTCCATACCCTTTGTGGACTCCAAGAAATGAACCAGGAAATGACATGCAAAACACCAGGAATGTTCAGGAAGCAGGTTTTATTTAGGCTGAGGCCTAGTTCAGGGAACTCAGGTCTCAAAGTCTGGACAGCAAAGAAAGTAAACTGCATTTTATACCTTGGGTAGCAGTTTGCAGTATTTTTAGTTTGATTGGCTAAGAGTAAAAGTTGCTAATTTAAAAAAAAATGTGTAAAACTCTCCCAAAAATCCCTATCTGAACCTTATAAAAGATAGGGAGAGACCACTAACCTGGTGACTCTAGCTTGTCAAGTCAGTATCCTAACCACAAACCTGTTGGCTTATTTTGCTGATGAGAGAGCAAGAGCAAGAACAATAGTGGATTAAAATCCTTGTTTTATCTGATTTTTGTATTATATATTATAATAATAAATGTTTTCAAATCCAATCAGTGTTGTAGAATTTTCCAGAAGTTTTCTCATTCTAAAAGAATCTTGACAGGGTTTTAAATGGCACGATTAGCAAAAGACAGTTTGAAGCCTTGATGCAAGTGTCTTAAGACAGGCCGCCTTCTAACTTTTCCTACAGAGTCACGAACAAGTATTTCCCTTATGTAAGCAAACATAAAGACAGCAAGATTAGAAAATGGGTATCACCTGACTTGATTGATACTATGGTTTTAGAATTTCTCAGTTGACTTGAGATATTGTGTGGTATTATGGGCAACTAGGACCCATGATAGAACAAAATAAGGTGTTATTGAACAGATAGGGCAATAGCAGCATACCAAAGAAATGGTTCCACTCAAGTGCAGCTTGGTGAACCAATAAGTTTATTGGAGCAACTTATGGGTAGAGAGGTTATTTAAAGGAGTATGACTGAGTCAGACTCACCAACATCACTGAGAAGTACCCTGCACTGGAAATGAGTCACAAAATTGGCATCCCTAGCTCTCCCAGCCAAACATTCAGGCAGTTTCACCTGGCTAGTCTGTTGCTCACAGAAGTTACTTATTGCTTTTATAGGCTTGGGGAACTGCCTTATAAATCTTATAAGTTTCAAATCATCCTGAGTCTTAGAAATGTTAGTTTCCTTAGTCTTAGGGGGAATTATTTCAATAATATGTAAATGACTACACAGGAAGGGTTTCAAGGCTGGAGGGGAAGTAAGGACAGAGTGTCTAGTAACCTACTTGGCAACTGTAGTCATAGAAGGCGAGAGTCTTCAAGTGAATCTGACAAATGAGCTTTGTGCCTCTCTGTGCTGTGCAATGCACCGTCCCAATAGGAGAGCTATTTGCCCACTTGAGCAAACAGGTTATACATTAATCTATAAAATCCAGTCAGTTTTCAGAACTATACTGAAGCAACAAAAAGGTATCTGTTAATTGTTTACAACTTTAGCTCTCTGGGCAAGACTTTCCTCAAACCAATGGTTGTGTCATTTTGACAGAAGGGGTCCTTTGCTTAATCCTGTTAGAATAGCACTGTGGATACAGGTGTGATTTCTCTCTAACAATCACTGCTTCTCAGTCTAAACGAGATTTCTTCTATAGGGATGTTACTGATCTTTCCATAGTGATTTTAGTGATTTTACCTACTTTGGTTACTTGTCAGATCCAACTGAACATAGACTGCCTTTTTAGAGAACAGGAATTAAATTTTCTTGTTAATCCATACCTTTTAGAACCAAATTAGAGTAATGTATAAAAAGGCTCTTAAACATTTTCTATTGCATATAAACTAAATGTTTATTTTGCTTCTCTGGGATCATTGTCTTAGGATTTTTCTCAGTGGTCTTAACCAGGTTATATTTTAATACAGCAAATGCTTCTTAAACTTCTTACTTACCATATAGTTATGTGTTCTTAACTTTGGATTCCATTTGAAATACTCACTCCAAGTTCTTTAACCTAGAAACCAGAGAACTTCATAGAACACTGAGATTTAGATGAGTTAGGTGCAATGCTGTCAGTAAATACTGACCCGTAGTCAGCTATTAGATTTTTTGATCCAGTTGATGTAGAGCATGCCCTTGGTATCAGGGCATCTTTGGTCTTCCTAAGTTATTTAATTTTAAGCCAACATTATGAATGTTTAAAGATGAACAACTCAAATGTAGCTTCTGGCAGCTTAGTAGAGCAATACCTTATGCAAATGTAACAATAATATTTTCTAAAGTGTGTTAAGTGCTTTGCAGGAAGATTCCAGGGTACTCTGGGAGCTTGTAATATGATTACCAAATATCCCTCTTCCTAAGTCCGAAGAAGCTGCTAGGGAAGGAGATATTGAGGGTGAATGCAAAGGGTGAAAAGAATTCAGACGACAAGAAAGAAAAGAGACAAGGGAGACAGGGTACCATAGAACCGTGAAGATCTTAATGAATGAATGATCAGGGAAAAAGCCGGTGAGGGTTGCATTAGTCACTAAGGTTCTAGTTACAATATAATATTCTAAGCAGAAGACTATCTCGGGAACTTTCAGGACAATGAGAAATTGTCTACAATATTTTAAGTCTTTTTGAACCATGGAGAGCAAACACTTGATCTAAAAGTTTACTTTGGAAAGCTCTCTGTAGCAGCCTCTCCCCACAGAAGCAATACATTTTGGGGTGAAGAGATAGACCAGAAAGGTTTGTGGGGAACCGTGGGCAGAGGCTGTTGAAGGCCAGATGGGACATAAGAGGTTTAGATAGAAGCAGGAGTGATGATGGAAACCAACTGAAGGGTTGATAATTTTTGATGCTCTAATAACTAGGACTTTTCTTTACTTTGCCTCTGGTGATATATTAATAATGGGGCTTGCAGAATGAAGCCTGACATATATTCATTAGGAGTTCTTGACTTCCCCCAAACATTCCAATAACACAATTATTAAGTGAACACAAGGCTTTTACAAAAGAAATAAAATCTTAGAAATTAAAACTACTTATCATATTTTAATAAAATCCAAAGTTGTTTCTTTAGAAAACCAAGTTCCCAGAAAGTTATTTTCCTACGTTTAAAGTAGGTTGGCCAGTATATTCTTTAAAGTTTATATGTATGTAATTGATAGATAATAATTTTATATATTTGTGGGGTGACATGTGATGTTTCAGTACAAACATATGTTATCTAGTAATGGGAATCACAGAGGCAACTCCAGTAATTCTAGTAGCCTTTTAATAAGTGTTTAGTTTATTCAAAGCACAGTAATGAGTATGTCTGCTCCCTTGGCTATTTTGAAATGTATATTATGGTTAACCCTAATCACTGAAATAGGAAAAAATATCAAAATATGTTCCTTCTCTCAGACAGTAGTTTCGTTCCTTTAACCAGTCTTTCTCTTTCTTCTCCTCTTCCTCTTCCTCTTCTACCCAAGTGTCTGACAACAACTAAATTTTTTTTCTTTGAGCTCATGGACTACTAAAAGTAACATGACCAGTCTGACTTATGCCTAAGAAACTTAGCACACATTTTGGGTGTGCTAAGAGACCCTAATGCAAAATTATTTTCCCATTTGTAATAAACATAAATGTTGGTCACTCCTCCTCCTTCCCATCTTAGTAAGTTTTTATAAGTCTGTAGTAAGGAAGTTAATATTTACTAAAGCACAAATTAACATTTAGCAAAGAAACAATTTAGTCTCATTTTGGACTTCCATGGAAATTCATTACATATGTTAAAGTATATTAACATTGGAATAGCTTCATGTTTCTGGAATAGAATTTAATATATTATGGATTCCAGCAGAAGTTGTCAAAATTACAGATTTTGACTGGTACTGACTGCTTTTACAAGAATGCTTCATTAAATGCTTCATGAACTCTATTATGGTCTATAATTTCTGAAAGCATGTCAGTATGCTCTGTCTTCAATGGCAAATCCTGTTACACTGTCAATTGTTAAGCCACAGGAAACTTTAAATATAGTCAATAAGTATTAGTGGATCTTTGTCCTAATATATTGTCAAAGCTCACAGAACATAAACCACCAGGATTGGATCTTAATCTAAACTGCAAACTTGAGGTGATATTGGCATACCAATAGGAGATCAATACTTAGAGCCAAGGCTACCCTCTGGTACAGGCAGTAGTGGTAAAGAAGGCTGCATCTACATGAGATCAGAGTATGTGTGTGAACACTCTGTATATGTCATGAACATAAAACTACAGTAATAAAATCTAGGCAATGATAATTCTTAGAGAGTTTTCAAAAACTTGGTTAGCCACATAGAAGCCATGACTAATAAATCACAGTATGATAGGGATTGCTCAATCAAGAAAGAAGGCACAAGCTAGCCCAGGCATTATCTCTGTCATTATTTATATGGAAATATCACTTCTAGCCCAGCTTTAATCACTTACTTCTCTCTTTATACCATATTATTTTTCTAAAGGGTAAAGAACAGTTTTATTATGAAAATAAAGATGACATGAAATCTGGAGAATTGAAAAGGACCAGAAATGTCCTGAGGTGCTTGAAGAGTTGGACTTTATTCATATCCCCTTATTCTTTTCTTTGACCGAGACTGAAACAAGCCACCTGTGTTTCAACAAGTGATGAGTCTTTCCTTTTTTGTGTATAAAACTTAAGTCCTTCAGACAGTTCCTTCTGAATCAAATTTTCCTCTTCTTCCCCGCCAGGTCAACACCCTCTCAGGATCTGCGGTAACACATATTTCTGTTTTTAAGAATGCCACAATTTGTCTATTGATCTACACATACGTATACTATGCAATAGACTATTCCCACTAGGTGGGCGCTCTCTCTCTCTCTCTCTCTCTCTCTCTCTCTCTCTCTCTCTCATTGGATAACCTCCAACTGTCAGCTCTGATACTTTCTGCCCTTCTTCCTCAGAGAAAACTAACTGTCTACTCAGACTGTTTTCTTTATTTTGAAATGCTGGTATCACTACCTCTCAGGGTTCGGGTGAGGATGGTTGATAAATACACATATGTTACTTAACACAATGGTTATTCCAGAGTCAGTGTTGTTAACTGTTTGACCTTTAGATCCCCTAAGTAGTTGCAGTCTCTAGTTCTTCATGTTTCCTTAGAGCTAAAATGTCATGATTCTTTTCCATGCTAACCGGACCACTAGGGAAATAATCCCTCGACCTATTTCTCACGAATACCATTTGATGAATACAGGACTGGATGTTATACTGCACTGGAGAAATGAAAATGCCATTTTAGAGAAGGTTCTTATTCTCCCTTCACTTTCTCTCAAATCTGGCTGATGTTGAAATAATGGAACCATAGAAAAACGGTAGTTTCCATTCTATTTCTTGTATGGTCATAGAGAAATTATTTTGCTCTCTCTGATAACTTGGAAGAACTAGCTAACATTTGAAAACCACACATGACCCAGGAGTAGAAGGACCAAATGAAATTCAGCACACCAAGTTAAAATTTTATTTTAAATAAAGAACAAATAAAATCATTTTAGTTTAAGTTTTCTCTGAGTATTGCTTACAATATAACCTGAAATAAATTTACTTATTATAAAGTCAATATAATTAGACACCCTCTAACTTTAATTTGCTGTCTGTCAGCCATAGAGCAAGATCCACAGGACTACTCAAAAAAGTTCAGCACTAACTTAAAAAATACCCCATCCTCTGTATTCACATGCCCACTTGGATAAGGCAATATCATCTCTAGTGTTCTTGCCATTATATCACAGAACACTTACTTCTATTGTGTTATCTCTTGATTAATGGGCTCTACATCTCTTTATTCATTGTCATTCCTTTATACAGACTCTGCGTCTCCAGGGCAGGCTGATTGGCCTGAGTAGCAAATATGTACCCTTTAACAATGGCTGGGAAACACAACTATCTATCTTAAGTGAATGCCAAGCTCACCAAGTAGATGGAAATTGGTTTCAACTTATTATTATTCCAAGGGCAACACCAAAGTCATTAATGAGGTCAGTATTGCATTCAGGGGGTCAGAGAACCAAGTGGTGTTTGGATGAAAAGAAAATTGTTGAGACTGACAGAGAACTAATGATAATGAGATGCTTAATGGTGTGATGGTAGAGAGAACTCTAACCCTCTTTTAATGGAAGTTCAAATGATTTTTTCTGAACTTTCCCTAATTCTCCTGCTCTTGCATTATGTATGATTTATCACAACTAAAGTTCTGAGCACAGTGGATAAGTCTGGATTTTGGGATATGGCTTTAGGCACTTTTTAATCCCTCCCAAGCATGCATGAACTCTTTCTATTTGAAAGTAAACATAGGTAGAACTTTACTCAGAAAGTATATGTTTAATCATATTAACTGAATATAATAGTGCAATAGACAAATTCTAATTTGGAATAAATTATAGCATTGGTAGGAAATGATATTTTCATAAATTATTGTGTTTCTGGTGAGAAATATTCAGAAATCAAGCAATGTAATGTAATGTTCTGTAAGATTCACGGAATTTACCAGATATTATCCATCTTAAAAATAAAGTGATAGAATATATCACTAATTTTTATTGCTATCACCTACCACATAAATTTATTCTTTGACCTTAAGATTTCAGGAAACTAGCATTCCAGGTTATTGAATGTCTCTAGAACAATAGGTGGACTGAAGTTTGGAACTGCTAGCAACACTGCTGCCAGTCAGCCTCATGGTTAACTTCTTCAGCCCTCTAATCTCCTTTTACGTATATATATATCTGCTTTGTAGTGAATGTATAGTTTATACTGATCAAGGCTATATTGATCAAAATTAAAAATTTTAAATTAAGGGCTCAGTGATTAAGAGCATTGACTGCTCTTGGAGATAACCCAGGTTTGGGCCCCACCATATAGCTTTCTGGTCAGTTCCAGTTCCACTGCTCTAAGTCCTGTGTCCAGAGTATGTCCTTTCTTCAGGAATAGGGTCTTACCTTTAAGTTCTTGTAGGAAATCAAAAGTTGTGGCAGTAGCCGATATGATTTTGGGAATCTCTTGGACTACCCAACAACTGGGAGGGAGGCATCAATAGAAGAATTCTTAGTACTCACTCCTGCATTAGACAGTATAAGGGTTTTAGAGTCTTTGACAAGTGATGTGTCTACAAAATTAGAACTGATCCTAGAAAAGACTCTTGGAATGGTATAAAATGCCCCAAGCCACTGAAGTGAAGAGAAATTGAAGGCAACTATTTACTAGGTATTTGAGGTATAAACGCTAGAGAGTCTTAGATTCTTGATGCCAAATAAACTAAGAACGAGTCAATTTATTTTCATATATTCCAGGCTTTCTAAAAATAATATTTTAGATTTCTTTAGGAGTTTAGTTTATAAAACTTATACATTAATTATATATTGTATATTTAAATATATTTATATTATTATTCTAAGAACACAGCCTAGAACTATAATGCAGATTTGACATATATAGGGCAGATCAAATAATAAACAATATTTTAAAAATCACTTAACAACTTGGCTACCAGGAGATCTTGTTGTGAGCACAGTATTTATATTAGTTCACACAACTGAAATGCCTACAACTGAAAAAAAGCAATCAGACTTAACCTAGCTTTAATAAAACAGAGAATTGGATAATATTATTGTAAAGGTACATGGCCTTCTTTGGAAGCTGATTGTGTCCTTAGGGATCTATTTCAGTAGTTCATTCAGCTTGATCACTTAAGAATCTCTACAGAAGCATATGGTAACCCACACACTTCCACATCTGGTCCCATTATGGAGCGTAGGAAGGGAGTTTCAGGGTTGCAGCATTCCATGGCCAGCCGGAGACTCACTCTCTTGTGTTAGTGCAGCAATGTGCATGCTCACAAGGCAAGGCATCATGACCAGAGAACACTGAAAATGCTGATGGACTGGCTCCTATTCTCTAGAGGGCTTGGCATTAGAGTCTCCTTTGCTGGGATCACATAGGTACTAAATTATTGAGTAAGTCCTGGTTTTAGAATAGATATTTTACAATCTATAATTTCTGTGAAATTGGTAAACTGACCACACACTGGGACAAAGATCAAATGGAAAACATCAAATGTCTTTAGAGAATGCAAAGAGAGCGGGAGGAGGGGTGGGCCCAGGTGATCTCATGGTGTGACGATTATTTAAGTGGAGGAAGCAGAGAGTTCAGGCAGTAGCTTATTTATAGACAACTACTAAATGGAGGAGTGGGATGGAGCTCAATCTCAGCACTTCATACTCCAGCTGCATTGTTCTTTCTGCCACCTGTTGCTGCTTCTATAAAGAACCACATTCTCAGTGTTCACAATGTGCACAGTAACTTTGGCTCTATATGTGAGAGTAAATACTGAGTGATGAGGCTCAGTGCCTAGCCTGTACCAGAGATACTGTGGTTTAGTTTTAGTCCTAGATGTCGAGAGTTCACAGAATGGTATGGCTTTCATCTGGAAGGCTTTTTTATCAGCTGAGATTACTGAAGGTTTCTGTGAGGATAAATCATCTCCTGTTCCATAATGGTTGAGCAGAGCCAGAGGCAAAGAATGGTCAGTCAGCCAAGCCACCACTCCTGCAATTCAGATGGCTTTTGTCTCAAATGAACAGTTTATGGTTGCCTTCACCATAAATAAATACACAGCATAGGAGCTGGAGAGTCTGAAGACCAAGGGTGACTCAGGAAACCTGTGAATAACTTCTGGGTGAGCCAGAGAATGGAAATGGAAAAGTTTAGTAACAGAGTAAGTTTCTGCTAACATTGGCTATTACTATTCATAGCATCAGATCCTGTTCAGCTTCTGTGAATATGACCTTGGATATATTATTCCCTAGATGTCCAGTGCAGGGACAGGTCTAGACCACCTGAGAGAATCCTATCCAGCTTTGGCATTCTTTACTGCAGATATCTACTCCTACTTTGGGCAACTGAGTAAACAACACATAATTGACAGCCCAAGTGGGCAACTGAATGGCCTCTGGTCAGTGTTTCACACACCAGATGTACTGAAGAAAAGTTCTGTGACTCTTATTAAGACACAGTTAAGCTGGAGAGATTGCACATCAGTTAAGAGACCCTGACGCTTTGTAGAGGACACAGGTTCTGTTCCAAAATCCCACATGCGGCTTACAACCATCTGTAACTCTAGTTCCAGGGAATCCCATGCCCTCTTCTGGACATTGTGACCACCAAGCATGCACATGGTGCACATAAATATATGCGGGCATATACTGACATACATAAGATAACAATAAATGAATCTTTTAAAGATATATTCTGGTTCCGCAGGTTTGGGTTGGAGCCTGGGAGTCTGTTTGCAGACACCAATATCATCCATCCCCAACCCATACTTTGGACACAAAGGGTAGAAAGTAGTTAGGGTTTAGTGTCTTTTACTAGCACAATCCACCCAGAGGAGACAAAAGACAATGGGGTACATGAATGGGAGAAATGGTAGCTCTTAATTAAAACTTAGAATTTACAAATCAAGTAAGAGTTGAGAATTATAGATCACAAAACAGTATTACATGTTCATAAAGCCAAAGCTCCCCACAAAAACATCTGCAGGATTTAGTGAAATAAATTATGAACATTTCCATAGCAGGCTGTTATAGCTTATGTGGAAAATGACAGCTTGTTCCCCTTTGATGTACATAGCTACTTCTGAGAATTATGAGATGTGTTTTAAAAGCTTCCCATGTATGACAGATGAAAACATTGGGATCAGAGGATCAAGTGGCCTAGAGCTTTATTGCCAGCTGAAGATGTATTGGAACTGCCCCCAGGATCCCCAATTCCAAATGTTGAACTGTTTCTTTCTGTTTCATCCTGACATTTTCATTCTGTCTGTCTGTCTATCTATCTATCTGTCTATCTGTCATCTATCATCTATTTAATGCTTTGAACCTGTTCAGTATTGTTTTTATTTATGATGCTGCTTGTCAGTCTACGCCTTTTTGTTTTATGATCTACATCTCTTTATCCCTATCGTATATTTTTGTGGGTAAATGGAACAATTATATTTCTACAAAGAAAGTCAAATCATTTTCCTTTTCAGTAATCCCTGTGCTGATGCTTCCTGTGCAGGCTTCCTTCATATATCTTTTACTATAATTTTAGTAATGAGCCTGAAGAAATCTGGACGAAAATGTGTCGAAATACCAACCTAAGACCTGGCGATGACTCCTAGAGTCCCCCTTTTATCTCCTTTTTCTCTTTCTCTCAGTCTTTGGTGAACAGACTTAAGAACCTTGCACAATGTTCCCTCCTGCATGAATTTCCATAATAATAAGCAGAGCCCCAAACAAAGGCATATCCTAGAATGAGTGAGCTGCGCTTTATTCTCATCCAAACAGCACGTCTAGATTCTAGGTTTCTTTGTTGCTGTTCTCATGCTGCATCCTCTTTGATCTTTGCAGGCTTTATGGACAGTTGTCAAGTTGAAAAGAAGCAGGTAAGACAGATAGCCAATCAGAGGCTGAGAAGCATATGCTTTGTGGGTACTTCCTGGCCCTGGAGCTGCAGTGGGCTGTGAGACTGGATGTTTCTTTCTCTCTTCTCTGAAAGGACTGCAACAGTATATTAGGTTATGTACTGACACAGAACAAAATCATCCTCATCTCCCTAATTTGGAAAGACACTGAGATGAAAATCGTTCTATTAACCATTGTTGTGCTGGCTTCCTATGGCAAGACAATTGGACCCTGGGTGATGTCGATTATTCAAGACCATTGCAAAGACCGGTGGTAGAGTAGGAATGGATGCTTAGCACATGAAGACCCTGGGCTCCATACCCACTGCCATGCCTGTCATGGGGCGATGGCTTAGAGTTCTCAAGTGTAGCTGAGAAAGAGGCACAGTATAGCTCAAAACATTATCATGGTGTTATCATGATGACAGCAGCTACTATTTATTCAATGTTATAATATCCATTTGTACAACAAATGTTTTCTCATTTCACTTTTCAGTGAACTTGTGAAGCAATTATTGTCATTATTGAACTTACCCTTTGTTTGTAGGTTCTTTCTATTCACACTCTTTGATAGATTTTTTTGAATTTTTGTACTTTTCTTACCATATAATTTGATGACATTTAGATCTCGTTCCCTATCTACACCTCCTCTTATTGGCCCCTGCCCAATTTCATGTACTATATTGTATATATATAATAAGGTCATTAGAATCAAAGTTGCGTCTCCAGATGTCCTTCAGTGTGGCTCCTTCCACTGGAGCCTGGTCAACCTACCAAGTGTTCCATGCTTCGAAGAGACTGATTCTGTTCCTCCCAACAGCCGTTTGTTGGCACAATTTCCTTAGGTGAGGTTGAAGCTTCTATCGCGTTTCCTCATGTCTATGCTGGGTTTTTGTTGTTGTTGTTTTTTATTTTGAGCCAGTCTCCCAGTTCACCTTGAACTCACTATGTAGACAAGACAAGTTTTCATTTCATGGAGATCTGCCTGTCTCTGCCTCCTGAGTGCTAGGATTAAGGGTGTGCACCACCAAACCTGACACTTGTCTATAGATTCTTTCAAAAAAAAAATGTAGCTGTAGCATGCACAAGACCCATGCAAACTCAAGTGAACAAAAACCCAGCATAGAAATGTGAACCTGGACAGCAGGGCTCAATCTTAGCCTATGAACTACTGGTAGCTGGGTGAGGAAGAACTGATCTTCTTAAAGGGAGGGACTCTAGATGGGCTGACTAGACCTCAGTGTATGAACTTGAACTGAGGGACATCTAGAGACACTAACTTGACTTGACAGGCCTCAACACAAATGACAGAATGCATGAAATTCAGTGTGAGGGGCTATGGGAGGGTTCCAGTGGGGAAGGCAGTAAAGACTATTAAGATGTTCTGTGTGACATACACAAAAATTCAATTAAAATTATGAAAAAATGTAAATGGGATATAAAAATGTAGCCTCTCACAGATTCACAAAAGTCCTCAGAAGTTAATTTCAGACTTATGTCCTCAAGGTTAGCACTCCCTTCGCCAGGCTTCAGTTCTGGGATTCATCTCTTTGCAGAGTGATACTTGTTCTTTTTACATTCTTCCTTATTTTCAAGAGTTCCTGAGAGTGGAAATTCTGACCTTGTTCCTTGTGAGGGAACCAGTACTTAACCCAGGATGACCACATCAAGGACTTAACATCTAATTGGTGAGATGTGAAGAAGGGAAAGTTGGAAGGCAGTGGAAAGAGAACAGAGAGGAAGGAAATGAGGAAAGAGAAGATGAAGTTTCACTCAAAATAACATTTTGCAAAATACTTTTTGAAAAACATTTGCTCCTTAGCTTGAAATTATTTCTGAATGCTTCATGTAAGTTTCTAATTTTAACAAGGCTGGTATATTTAAACAATCTTAAGACATTTTAATTAATTGACATTTTTAAAGTACAGTTATGATATTTTAAGCTATAATACTAAAAATAATAGATTTATTTGACATAACAGTACACATAGTTTTATCACAATTTTCTCTAGTAACTATAATGTTCAATAAATGTTCTATTCATCTTCTGTTACTCTTTGTCTTATTTCTTGCCTGCCCTTCCCTTCCTCTCTCTACCCATCCTCTTCTCTTTCAGGTGTTTTTGCTGTCAATATAAAAGATATTGAAGAGAAAATATGGTACTGGATATGGTATATAACAATGCTTATTTCATTGTAAAATCTAATTTCTACCTCCCTGATCCCCCTTAATTTTGAAATTCTAGTCCCTGCTCCAGGATAACATCTGGATTTTCAGGTATCTCATGGGAAGTTCAGCAACCTGCCTAAAATGATTCAGGAGCTGGCAGAGGAGAGAGCTTCTAAGATGAATGTTTACATTGCAACCATGCCTTTCTCTGTGCCATTAAAATTCAGTCCTCTGTGCTAATTTGTCAGGGAGGGGGGTTGTATCAGCTTAGCAGCTTCCATCTGGGGATGTGACTTCCAGCTGTGTTTTCATGACAAACTTTCATCACAACAAACATTCTGGATGCCCTAAAGGTTCAGATATAATAGTACTTGGTCTGATATCATTTTTCATGATGTTTTCCATATGAAATTTGTAATCTTTTCCATCCCACAAAATTGGAATTTTCTCTAACTTATCTGGCTCCTTTTTGAGACACTGTTTTGACACTTCTATGGAGGAAATTATTCATCTTGTGTTCATTAATATGACTTTATATTCTGCTTTGATTAGCACTACCAAGTTAAAATTTTCATCAATAAGCCTACAGCTAAATACAAAAAAAAAAAAAAAATCCCCAGTACCATATGCATTAATAGTAATTCTGAGTTATGGTTGTTCAGTGGAAGAAATTCTATGTAAGGAAAAGAGAAGACTTATGATAAGGATCTACTGGAAAGTATTTTCTGTGCAAGCATGAGGTTTTGAATTTACATCCCCCAAAACACAGAAAATTGGGGATGTAATGGCCTAGGAAAATGGGATAAAGACTTGCATTTTGCCATTTGTCCAAACTGCAAAGTCTGCTGGTGCTTCACCTTTCCCCAACCCCTCCTAGTGGCACACCTAGAAAGGAGTGACCTTGAGCATTCCAAAACTGGCCAGACCACACCACACGTGATGTTCTGATCTGGGAGGGGCATATGCAAATAGATAACCCCTCAGCCTGTAGGAATGTGCACACAGGAAACTTTGAGAAATGCTTAATTCTTATTGGATGTTGCAAATTGTAACCACTTCCCACTGCCAAGACCCTATAAAAGCTTCTTACTAGGTATGATTAAGGTTCCCTACAAGCAGCTCAGCTGGTTGGAAATAAAATACCTTGCTATTCTATCCACATGGTGTTGGCTTTTTATCTCAACCCATTACAGGGCACAGTATTGTATAGCTCCAGGGATGTAAAAAGAAGAGGTTCCTTAGAGTTCTCTGGTCACCAACCTAGCTGAATTTGAGAACTCCATCTTTACTTAAGGACCTTATCTCAAATGAGAGAATGATTGAGGAAGACTCCTGATATTAGCCCCTCTGGTCTCCACACACACATACACAGCCATGCACTCAGGTAAACCTAGATTTAGCTGGTGAGTTTCAGTTTATAATCACTTAATTCTAATAATTCAGGTAATCAGAATGTATGTAACTGCATTTCTATTGACATTGATCTTTTATTGTTCAGTAAACCTCTACTCTTCTGGGTTATTAGACTCTATCAGTAAATAGAAAAAATAATTTTATAATAATCAGAATGTATGTAACTGCATTTCTATTGACATTGATCTTTTATTGTTCAGTAAACCTCTACTCTTCTGGGTTATTAGACTCTATCAGTAAATAGAAAAAATAATTTTATTTCCACAGAGCACATAGTAACTAAGAAAAATTATAAATACATCTTTGCATGAAAGCTACCTTTGTGTGTGTTTGCATATTTTATATGTGTTATGTATTACGCAGACCAGGGTATGTGAGATTTTTTTTTTCAGTCAGAGATGCATAACTCTTTTTGGTATAAAAATGTCCAGTTTGGCATTAAAATATACTTGGCCTATGAAGGCTACCATACTGGGACTGCACATTAAGAACTACAACCTACTTTAGAATGAAACTAACAAAAAGCCTAATTCCAGAGCATAGTCATGTAACAGTAGTTCAGTGTCAGCCAATCACAGCAACTGAGTAAAAGTCCATCAGAGACAGCTGTGTTTAAACTCTGTTCAAATAAGGCAAACACAAAGTTGTAGCCAATGGGGTCGCCCCTCTACATCATTTCCATTTGCTGCTTGTAATTTTTTGCCAACTCCCTGGCAGACAACTTTCCCTGAATATTTTCTGGTTCTGAGGGCTTCTCAGATTGCAAATCGTGCCTGGCTCAGCTAAACTCAGCTAAATTTAATTTACATGAAGTTTTCCTCTTAATTCCTACAGAGGGTTTTTAAAGTATAATTCTTAGGACAGACAGTTTCTAAAACTAATTGCAGAAATTGTTTTTTTTTTTTCTTTCATTTATCAGGTAGGCCAAGGAAAGGTAGGATTTTGGGGAAGCAGATGGAAAAGAAGATTTAATGAAACTCTACAAGTGAGCACAAGTCAAGATAAACTTACTTGGAGTCTCTGCTAGTTTCTCATTGCTGCTGTAACATATGACCACAAATGTAGTAACTTACACAAGGCACATGTATGCACTTGAGATTTTGGAATATAGAAGTTAAATCAAGATAAAGTTAAATCAAGAGGTTAAAACCAGATGTTTTATCTCTAGAGAGGATAGGAGAGATCCTTTTTCCTTGTCTGTTCAACCTCCAGAGGTTTTGTACTAATAATCCTTTACTGTGAGTCACTTCCTCACATCATGTCATCCTTTGCCTTGATATCTCTGACTCTGACCCACCTGCCTGCCTCCTCCTAAGGACCTTGTGATTATGCTGAGCTCAACTAAGTAATTCAGAATAATTTTAGATCAAAGTCCTTCTTAAACACATATACCAAAAATGGGTCTTTGTGGACCTACCTTTCAGCCTAGCACAGCTTGATGTAGTCTATGAAACATTCTCAAGTTCTGGTTTTGCTTGTTTATATGAGACATGTTTGTAGGGGTCCTTAATGCCACCTCTGGAGTCATGGACTTTCTAGAGTCTCTTTCTGATCACTCTTTGCTTGCATTGGTGCAAATGACACTTGCCATCTGCAGAGGACTTTAGGTTTCTTCATAGCAGTACGGTTACAGAAGTAATCAGTCAAAATCGGCAGCTGCGTGGGCGCCTCTAACAATCACCATTTAGAAACATCTAGTCTCTGTTTATAAATATACGCACATGGATTTGTGTTATGTGTATGTGCGCACGTGTGTGTATGTGTGTGTGTGTGTGTGTGTGTATGGGTGTACTTATATACTGTCATTCCTAAAAATCTCTTCTGTGTGGTCTTTCCTAGTAGCAGTCACCAATGAAATTTATAAGGTGATTTAGATGTTGTCTTTTAACGTCAATGAAATTCCTGGTGATCTAGGAATGATGTGCAGATTATTTGGTATCACACTGACTTGCTACAGAAGTTTGGGTGCTTTTTCTCTTTTACTTTACTCATGGAGAATGAAATACAAAGGTCAGTGAGAGAATATGGTGCAGTATGGTTTGACATATACAATTTACATGACATGTTCACTGACCATCAATTTCAACTTTTCAGAAGAATTTTCAAACTAAAGGAAGGAGTGTTGGAAGACATTCTATGAACTTCACATTAGGGCAGGATAACATAGGTACACTTATTCTTTCTCCTTTCCCAGATTAAAATTTTCAAGCGCACACATGGTGGCACATACATGTAATCACAGGACCCATAAGGCAGAGGCAGGTGGGTTGTGAGTTCTAGGTCAGGCTGAGTTGCATAGTAAATTAAAGCCCAAATCTTGGACAATAAAATAAACTCAGTGAATTTGAAAGTACTGAGATGAGAGTTTAGTTTACAGCTATTTTAGTGATCATACTAGAAATTAATAGCAAAGGGAACAGGAAAGCACTTAAATCAACAGAAAATTTAGAGTATGCAGCTATGTGGCCATTTGTCATAGACCGCTACCCAGAAATATGGCTAAAAGCAAAAGATCTAACAGGAAACAAGCTTTTCTTAGCAATGTTAAGATTTTCTACAGGGGAAAGATGTAAACATGAAATAGAAAACTGGGCAGTTGCTATGCGGTTTGGTAATAAATGACGTCTGTGAAAGATTTCCTATGGACAAGACTTGGAAATGGCTTGCTGTGTTCTGCTGGTGTCCCGCTGGTCAAAGCAGCAGATCACAGTTGAAAACAATCTAACAAATGGATCTGGAGAAAATAATCCAGAATCCACTTTTTCTCCTTATTTTATGGTTAGGTTTATGGGGCTTAAATACTCAAGCAATTGCATGAACTATTTAAGAGGACTTTGACGAACCACAAGAAAAATAGTAGCTGAAATGTTTGAAATTATGTACCAATTTTATTTATATCCTGTCACACATAACCATATTTGCTCAAACTCTCAAATCTGGTAAGCTTTCTAAAAGGATTGAGAAAGCTGTCAAAATTATCTGATTTACTTTCAGTGTGTAGTGTACACACAGTACTATGTAGGGCCTACTTTAAACAGCTTTTTAATCACTGCTTTCCATCATGCAAATAAAAATAGTGTATTAATAATCCGATTATATGCACTGCAACTTAAAGCAATTTAAATTTGTGTAGATATTTCTGTTGATAAAATTAAGCTAAAGAAAATTAAGCTATAATTTATTGTTACTTTTTTTCTCATTTATTGTCACAATTTTTATTATATTTACTTTAAAGACATTGTTGTATATGTTTTTTGGAGAATCTTGTTTACTTTTAGCAGTGTGTATTTTAAGACAGTAAAAGACACTAATCTGGGGAGCTGGAAAGATGACTCAGTAGTTAAGAGCACTGGCAGTTATTATAAAGAACCAGGTTGATTCCCAACAAACACATGATGGCTAATAACTATCTGTAACTCCAGTTCCAGGGGATCTGATGCCCTCTTCTGATCTCCACGCGCATTGCCCGTCATGGGTGCACTTACACACATGCAGACAGAACCCTCATACACATAAAATAAAAAATAATAATAAATAAAAAGGTCTTCATTTGTTCAGACAAATGGAGTGGTGAGTCATACGTAGCTTGATCAGTTCTACAAAATATTATAGAGTCACCATATTGATATTTCCATATTAATATTATGACACCTTATTAATATATCGTGAGTGGCAGACTTTCTTTCACCTTAGTCTTAGATCTACACCTTAGTTTTAGAACCATCTATTTCTCCTTCTACCAACCTACTGCATGGTACCCATCCCTCTGAAATAACACTAAACAAAAACCTGCCAGTGATGATGACCATGGCACAAGAAAGAAGAGAGGCAGCTCATCCTCAAGCTTTCTCCCTTTTCTACTGCATGCAGCCCTATTTCCTAAACTTGACAAGGAAGTCGCACAGCATCATTGGACTAGAGAATTTTGAGGGAGCATGTTACTATCAGATTGCTTCCTGTGTTTGTAAAGACAGATCTTTTCCCCATACAGCATCTTCTTACACTTTTTTTCAAACATAAAACTTCCATCTTCGACATTTTCAGGTAAGCAATTTCACTTTTTCATTGTAAATTTCAAAGCTAACTATGACTACCTCTGTAGAGGGAGTAACTGCTGTTTAAGTTTATCGTTGCATTTTGTTTTGTTTTGTTTTATTGCTCTTTTTCTTGGTGACATGCTGTGAAAAACTATTGTGTACTTAACCTCCCCAGTAACCAGTTACTTCAGATAATTCATTATTGCTTCTGTGTCCGGGTAGCATTCTTTGAACTCTAGATGTCCTGCTCAGCTGGTGTAGCTCTTCTCTCCTTTCTCCTGAGATTAGTAGACTCATTGTATGTACTGGTCATGCATAAGGGGGCCAACAAAATCTTACAGCTATTCTCAGAACTATAACACTGTCATTTTTCTTCATATATGTCTGGTTCAGATCACAAGTTAAGTATGAAGTCATGGTCCCAAAGCTGCATGGGTACAAGATGAAAAAGGTGAAGTTTTAAGGGCAAATAAGACTATCTATTATTTATCTCTTGTCTTAACTATTTTTCTAATTGCTGCAAGAAAATAGCTGAGATAAGTTACGTAAGTGAGGAAGTGATTATTGTGGCTCATGGTTTGAAAGTAAACATATCATGATGGAATCACGGCGGCAAGCACTTGACACAGTTTTTCATATCATATCCATAGTCAGGAACTAGAGAGTGAAGAATGGTAATGATCAGCTCACTTTTTCTTCTTTACAAAATTTATGTTGAATTTTTGTGCATTTCATATGATGCAGCGTGATCAAGTCCCCTCAGCAGATTGCATGCATTCTGTTATATATTATTAAGTCCTATCCAGTCAAGTTCTATTTTTATTCAGTCCAGGGCTTCAGCTTATTGAGTGGTGTTGCCCACATGTATATAATATGTCTTCTCACTTTAGTTAACCCACTCTAGAAACTTCCTCACAGACATGCCCAGAGATGTCTCCTGTGTGATTGTAGTCCTTATCTTGGTGGCATTCATGATCATCATGTCTGTCTTAATATTATGTTTCTCATATGATTGTTATTCTTCTACATTAATACTCATTTGCACTGAATGTTCTGTTTGTATATTGTCTTCTCTGTGGTAGGTACTTATTCCTCCACACTGCTAATTATGTGAAAGTTCATGTGACTTCTCTTTCTAGAAAGGCAATTATGAGGAGCCGGAATGCCGTTTTTAGTGCTGCCCTTCTCTCCCACTTCCCTAAGGGGAGTCAGTGTATATTATTCTGCAGAAGAATCAACATCTAAGCAAATCACACATAAATATGAATTATGTGACTTTATGGACCCTCAACACTGGCCTTCTGAAAAATCCTTTTATTTCACAATTTTTATTCACTTGTTACTTTGTTGTTGACTGTACTTTGATGCAATTACTATTTGCTTATGACTGATGGTGATACAGAGTGACAGGGTAGAATCCATTTGAAGGAACTGGCTCGCAATCAGACTCTCTGATGTCACCCAAGCCACTTATAAAGCTAAAAAGTATTGTTCTGTTTTCATCCCCATGACTTAGAACACTCTTCCCCCTGTTGACAGAGCAATAACTAGAATGAAGTCTCTGTTCATAGAGATTCATTAATTCTCTCTGTTCTCATCCAAAAAAGCAGGAAAAATGTTTCTGTATGTTGAGGTCAGGATTTATTTTTCTAAAAACTGTCTTTTATATTTCACTTACATATTTATCTTTGACACACTTGTGAATGTTGACAATATTGGGTGACTCTTTCAACATACTGGATACCTTTAAAATAAACAAAAAGAAGATCACAGATGTTAATGGACTATTTTAATTGTGTATGGGTCTGGGTGGGTAGATGTATGCACATGAGTGTGGGAACCCATGAAGGAGGCATCAGATCCTCTGGAGGTGGAGTTACCGACAGAGCTGAAGTTACAGGAGGTTGTAAGTTACCTGATGTGGATGCTGGGAGCCAAACTCACGTCCTTTGCAAAAGTAGTAAATACTTTTTTTGTTTTTTTACAGCGAAAGAAGTCTGTATTTAGAATCAGCCAGATGAACAGCTTAGATGACCCCAGTTTTGTTCGCAATATCCAAGCATCGTAATCAGGAGCCAGTCGAATAGGCCTTCTTCTCTCCATCACATCTGATCAAGGTACTGACTTTGGCCACATCAATGTTGTAGAGTTTCTTCACAGCTTTTTTGATCTAGTGCTTGCTGATCCTGACATCCACAATGAACAGAAGTATGTTGTTGTCTTCTGTCTTCTTCATGGCTGACTCAGTGGTCGGGGGAACTTGATGATGACATAGTGGTCAAGCTTGTTTGTCCTGGGGGTACTCTTAGAAGGGTTACTTGGGCTGCCTCCCCAGCCACAGGGTCTTAGGCCACTGTAAGGTGGGTGATAGGATCTTCTTTTTGTGGCTGTGGGTGCCTTTCAACACTGCCTTGTCTTTCAATGCCTTTGCTTTTCCCTCAGCTTTGGGAGGGACAGGAGCTACTTCTTTGCTTTCAGCACCATCTTTGCAAACAGAAGAGCAGTGCTAAATACTCTCGTAATAATTGAGCCATCTCTCCAGTTCTAGTTTTAAGAATTAAAGAAATGCTGCCTTCTCTTTCCTGGATGAGTTGTTTATTGTCATAACTTAAATTTATATGTGTATATTAAAAAATAACTTTTGTTAATAAAGTGTTTTTTTTTTAATTTAATGGCTAGAAAATGAAGATTTTATGTTAGTATATAAAACATCAGGGGAGAATGTCCCCAATTTTGAATTTTGATTTTTCCCCAGTGTTAGTAGCACAGTACTCTCTAAACAACTTAGAAATAGGGGCCAATGGGTAAAGGCACCTGCTCCCAAGCCTGAGGACCTGAGTTCAATCCCCAGAAACCACATGGTAGAAAAAGTAAACTGACTCCCACAAGGTGCTCTGACCTGCACATACATGCCGCACACAAACACATGCAAACGCACACACACAAACATACACATACACTAAATAAAATTTTAAATATAATAATTTTTTGTCTTTTTGAGACAAGGTCTCCCTGTCATCCCAGCTGGCCAGGAGCTAGCTCCATAGACAAGGCTGACCGCACTGTCACAGAGATCCACGGTCCTGTGCCTCCCAAGCATAATTAATAATTTTTTTGAAAAAAATATATTTCAACATTCTTAGCTTTATTGATTGTGTAATTGTTTAATTTCCTTTTTTGCATGATTCTAGTTGAAAAAAAAATCTCTGTCTACATTCCAAAGTATTCCAAGACAGTTGTTTATTAAATCAAAATAGACTTTAGAAATCACAGGTTATGGCTCCTTATGTTTGAGGAGCTACCGACTACTAATATTATATCTAGCAAATGATATGTAAGAAAAAATTTCTGATTTTACTTTCTCCAACTCAAAAATATTAAGATGCATACACTAGATGGTTTAAGACCTGAAGGACAGACACATAAAAGCTTGGTCTGCTGGGAGAGATAATGTTCTCAGAAGAGTTTTGAACTATCTTTGAGAAAATTCATTTCTTTGTAATCTGTTGTTGTGTAACATCTTGGTAACTGTGCAGCCTGGTCCTCGGTTCTGTAAGTTTACTGTAGTAAACTTCTCTCTGATCCATAGGAACCTCAGTGGCATTCGCCATACTTAGTATATAAAGGAACCTACATCACATCTGTACAAGGGATAAATTGCATTTTTGTATTTTTTACTTGCTTCATTATTACATACCATTTAATCCTAGTGACCGTTTTAGCAGACATTCTTATTTTCTACTTGAAACCTTTCCTTCTTGACAACTTGCTTTATAGCAGAGTCTGGATTTATTCAGTCTAGCCAGGCCTACTCATAGGAAAGATGAAGGACTTGCATCCATTTAACAGAATCACAAATAAAAACTGTTGTACCTACTATTAATGACTTTGAAAATAAACACTTGACTTTTTTGTCTAAAAGGCTATGAAACAACATGGAAAATGGAGAATGGCACTTGAAAAAGACCTTCTCTGGGTTAAGAAGGGACAGTGGTAAATTTCATTTTCTACTAGGCATTGTCAAGTGTGCATATACAGCTGCAGCTGGGCCAGGTGGACACTGCTCTTTCTCAGGTTAAGGTTGGCAGGGCAGAAGTTGAATCTTTGTCATTTTCAAGTAGTCACAACTGACCGTTCTGCGGTTTCTATAAAGCTTTGTAGGAGCTGATACATTTAAGGTTGGATTTCCTGTTTCTTGCAAGCTAACTGAGAAATCACCATCTACTCTTCGTTCTGGAATCTTCTAGGCTGAGCTTCCCCTGTTCTAACCCTCTGGGTGAGGCTTCCTTCTGTGCAGCTACTGGTGTGTCGATAGCCACCCCATGGTTTCCTTCTGCATTCTCCTATTTCCCAGCTGTTTGCTTGGTTGTATTCATCCCAGGGTTCTGCTCTCAAGCTCTAGTCTGATAACTACCAGGCTTTTTCTGTAGTTTTGACTTCTCTGCTTAGATTCCATCTGTTTTCTGGTTCCTCGTCAACTTTAAAAGATAATTTTTAGGTGTATGAGCGTGTTGCCTCCATGTATGTCAGGGTACCTATGCATGCAATGTCCGCAGAGACCAGAAGAATGTGGCTAAGCCCTGATACTGATGGTTGTTAGCTACCTTTTGGGTGCTGTGAACTGAACTTGTGTCCTCTGCAAGAGTACCAATTACCCACAGCACCACGAAACTTCCTAAGTGAACGCAGACTCTCGGGTATGCTGGCCAAGGGTTATGTGCTTATCATTTAGATGGTCACGTCAAAGCTCTTGAAAAGCTTCCTGGACTGCAGAGTTGTTTAAACTCATTGGTTTTTCTTACTTATAGAAAGCATACTTGTCTTTCCTAACAACTCTCAAATAGTCACTCTTGTTTAGAGCTTTCATAGTTTCTTCAAACCTGCAGGTTCAGGCAAAACTTCAGTGTCATCTAATTCAAACAGTCTTCTCTTTTTCTTTGTTCCTTATTTTACTGTTTTTTTCAGTGCTTGAGATAGTGATCCTAGGACCTTCTCTATTCAAGGCAAGTCCTCAGTGACTGAGCAGTATCTCCAGTCCTGGTCTGCAGTTAAGAAGCCGCCTCCTGAATGCACCCGTTCAGATACTTTCCTGCCCTTTCTGTATTCTTGTGCTTTGGTCTCTATGGTAATGAATGAGTCACTAAGACCTGATGCTTTACATCACACTGAATTTCTTAATCAGTTTCTTCATTTTTGTTGGAGACAACCACTGCTACTATCAAATGACTGTTGCAGATTAGTGAAGTTTCTGGAACAGAAGTGCAGCAGAGTGGGGGTGCATTTATATTTTCTCCTGGAAGATTCATCTCTGCTTTTCTCATATGTGACTGAAACTCCCCGAGGTATTCCAAAGTGTCACTGTAATGTGCTAAGATTTGAATGACTCTTTTTTCTCCATATTTAAGATCATATTTGGACAACCTATCCTGAATCATAGAATATATTTATTATCAGTTCCATAATATTCCTAAATGTCCTCTTCAAATTCTACTTCCCTTTTATTCTTCTTGTTATTTGACCTTTGGAACAAGGTAGTACTTGATATACACATGAATCTCTACCTAATATCTTTCTCACAATTGTATTTCATTTAAGTATAGTAAAATGTATAAAACCCAAAAAACGAAATGGTGTGTAGAGACCAAAAGAGCAGGATTTGTAGCAACTACTGATTTGAGTATTTGCAAATGTTAGTATATTTACCCTAGCCACAGCCCTTTATACTGCTGTTATTAATGTCTGTTTTATAAAGTAAATTCTACCTGGAGAATCTTTTATTTGGTCATACAGCTAGTAGGTGACAGAGCAAGCGTTCAAAGATGGCCTTGGCCTTACATCACACCATCTAGGTCACTTCCTTTCAGGACTGCCAGCCCTATCTTTATGAGTTAAAAGGAATAAATCAGTCACTAGAATTCAGTGTTGCTTGGATGCAAAGTCAGGTAGCATTCAGTTTCAGAGAGGACTGAGTCTTTAAAATCTTAAAATATCTACATCTAAAATGAAAAAGAGAACTATTTCTGGTTAATGTATGTTTTGCTAATGAAAAACTTTGTTTCTGATAGGACTTTGTGAGAGTTTGTGCTATGGTGATTATAGTATCCAAACACACAGGAAAATAAAATATTACTACCCTCCAGTTACATGGTAAGATTTAATCAAATATGTAATACATTTTAGTCTCTTTGTATTAAAATGTAAGCTGTGCTGCCAAGTTCTGTTGAAGTGGATTTTTAAGTTTATTAAAAGTCAGGGGCATTAGTGAATCTATAAGGGATGGTAACATGATACTGCATTCTAGTTTTAAAATATAAAAGCGCTTTCTTCTGTGGAGAAGGCAGAACACAGTCCCTTTTGACCTTTAGAGAATTTTTAGAAGACTAGGCACTTCGACTTCTCCCATTCATGAAAGGAGAGGTGGTAAGCTGACAGAAACCATTTCTTTTTATTTACTGGCCATTACAGTTGTAAAATACTGCAGACATGAGCCTCACATAAATCAGTGGTCTTTAGATGAATGTGCACCAAGAGAGGGCTTTCTGCCAAGGTTTCCTCACCTCGGCCATATCTCTCTGGAGAACTTTTGCCCTGTCTATGGCAGCCCCTCTGAATTATTTTGTTTTTAATTCTGTATAATCCTCAATCAGAAGACATAAATAAAGAACCAGAGCTACCGAGCCAAAAGGAACTTTGGTGGTTTGATCAGTAGTATCATCTGTGTCTGGATTCTTTCTGCTTGCAAGAATCAGAAAATGTTGTTATAACTTCCTTAAGTAAAAGAGAAATAAAAGATATCCATAAATTAATCTTCTGAATATATGTAAAGCTTCAAGTGACGTTTGATCTAGTGGTCCAAAACTTCCTTTAAGAATGGCATTGCTCTCTGTTATTCTATATCTTTAAAAATGTATGCTCACTTCCAGGTTCTTTAGGGTTCCCACCATAAGGAGATGATGTTGAGGGACTTATTTTGGTCATTCGGAACCCAAAATTTGTTTTGTAAGGCAATCAGTAACATCCCCAAACATGGTTTTCCTACAAATGAAATTCACAATGCTGAAAGAACTGAGAGAAATAGATATTGGGAAGAAGCAGAAAAGATATCCATCCATATTCCCCAACCCATACAGATGGAAAGAGATGTTAGAAAATATCCATGTGACAAGAAAAGCATCTATTCTATGAGTAAAATTTTGTACATAAGTGAGTCTGTTTTGTTAAGTCAGTGAGATGATAGCCTGTGTGTGTGTGTGTGTGTGTGTGTGTGTGTGTGTGTGTGCTTGCTTTGAGTCTCAGGCACTGAGCTAGACCACACTCCCACTTGCACTTTGATTTTCATTTTTTGAGTGAAGGTCTCTTTGTATCCCCAGTTGACCTGAAACTCATTATATAGACCAGGTTGACCTCCATCTCAGAGAGTTCTACCTGCCTTTGCTTCCAAGTGCTGAGATTAAAGGCGTGGGCCACCACAGCCTGCTTTTTCTTCATCTTTTAATCTCCTTGCCTTTTAGTTTTGAATGACAACTTGAAATTTGTGTTCAGCAAAATGGAGACTATGAGGAAGGCATACAATAACACAGAAAGATCTCGCCCTGATAAATTAGCACATGCAGATGCAATTATGGCTGTTCTTTTACTGGCCCACAGGTGTCACTTCTTAACCACTCCTTAAAATTGTATGAGGATGTCTTTTTGCCAAGTGGCATCAATGGAATGGCATGAATTTTGAGATCAAGAACCTTCCTGTATAAGAGATGTGCAGTTAGTATTTTAAGTGGTCAGCTACTTATTTAAGATTAACTCATTCTACAATATTTATTCAGTGATAACTATAGACATCAGATTATCTGTGTACTCCAAATACATTTAAATAAAAGGTAGAGAAATTTCTTCCTATGGTATATATTTTATAATTTCACAGAAATAAAATATATGTATAAATTATGTTGCATAGAAAGGCAGTTTTTCTCTCTGTCTGCTATGAGGGATGGACTTCCAAATATGACTGACAGCCAACTAACCAATGACTTAAGGGGGGAGGTTTAACAGAAACGCAGGGAATGCTGGGAAGGAAAGAGGTGGACACAGTGCCAGGTCTCCACCTTGGGTGAAGGTTCCAGAGTTCCGGGGAGACTTGTGATCAAAACACAGGCTCCGCCATACAGAATCTCCCTCTCCCTCTCCCTGAGGATGAACTACTTGTAAGTAACACGGAATAAACTAATTTCTCTAAAGAACATTCTCTATCCTTTCAGTTGGTTCAAACCTGGGGATGGGGTGAGGCTGAATGCCAGGCCTCACCAAGAGAGAATTCATGATACAAATTAACTATATGATTTATCAAATGATATGAGCCCCACAAGACAATGAAATAGGAGAGGGACTTCAGAAGTGTGCTGAGGGATACATTTCAGTCTTGGCTAAGAAGCCAAGACACATTTCATCTGTAATGTATCAATAGTTCAGGGGTATCATTTCATTGTTATAGGAATATAAGTCAGTGAAATGAGGCAGCCTGAGGTAGCAGACTCTTAACCACCTTGCTTCTTAGGAAGATTCCTGAATCTCCCTCCATAGTCAACCCGTCTTTCCTATGCTATTGTCTTATGAGGACTACCCTGTCCAGTGCGTTTGTAATGGCAGTGTTATGTCCATATGCGTCCCGTGCACCTCGACTCCTCCCTTTCATTCCACAGCGCCACCCAGTGTGCCCCTGTCAAAAAAGTCTGGATTTCAAGGATGATGTTGATTTAAGTAGATTGAGATCTAGACGACTGAACCCCTTTGATTTTCGAATGAATGGCTCTATAAAATGAAAGTTTCACTCTTTTCTGAAAGATAGTGCAAAAATGACATAACACAAAGTTCAAAGTTCTTACCCTATGTGTGAGTCTGAATTTCTGTTGCCGATGTTAATACTGTGCTAATACTACTATCTGTATGGTAAACAGTCAGAGCTCAATAATTCCACAGTATAGTGTAGGCCAATACTGAGATCTGCAAACTCTGGATCCTCTCCTCTGGTCGTACAGGGCTTGCCCTTAATTCTTTGATCTGATATTTAATTTCCAGGCATGGAATCTTCAACAGTTCCAAAATCATTCCATATTTCAATGCCTCAGAATATTTCTTATTTTTATTTGACATTTATTTATTTATTTATTTATTTATTTATTTATTAACAGAGTTTCGTGGGAATGGAGAAACCCATCTTGTTATTCTTATCATGGAGCTACTTAGCATACAAAAAAGGGAACCTGTCATTTGAGGGTTTAGGAAAGATCTTTTTCTTTTTATTTCTACCTAAAATAACTACTGGTTTTGAACAGAGTTTTAGGAAACACCACTCTGAAATCCTAACTGATCCTCATTTGAAGATGGTCCCAGTGAGATACACTTCATCCTCTGGGATGTTTCATTTTTAGACTGAATTCCTACTAGAAACATAGAATCCATGCTTAAAAAGAAAGGAGAGTGAGCTGGGGGAGAGTTTTCACCAGGAGTGCTGAGTCCGATGCAAGATTTAGTGATGGAGTTTCTGAACTGATCAAACAAGAGTTGATAAAAGACCACCTTCTGTGTGGCTGCGATTTTATATTGGTGCCTTTATTTTAAAGGTTTCTTATACCTTTATATTAAACAGAAAGTGTCTATGGTTCCCATGGATCCCTGCAAAGAGGTTGGAAACAGCAGATCTTCCCCAGTATGCCAAGTGGGACTCTTTCATCCTTAGGCAATTTGGCTCCAGGGCTGCAGAATACCTCTGGCCCTCCTGGAATGAAACCCTGCGCAGAACTGAAAGGTGTTGGTTCTATCTTTCATTTCCTGGCCTTGGCACAGATCTGCCTTAGGGGAGATACATCAGAGTCCGCTCAGAGTTTTTACCCTTAACTGAGGTGTCTTTTGAAGTTCAGTGTGAAAGTAGTCTCAACAAGACATTCCTTTTCGTTTACAAACATTTTATTGTACTTAATTTCTTCAGTTATTATTATTATGTGTATGTGTGCAAGTATGTACACATGGGCCAGGCCTACATGTAGAGGTCAGAGGAGATTTAGTCAGGTCCTCTGTGGGTTTTGGAGATGGAACTCAGGCTTGCCATGCTTGCACAGAAAACACTTTAACCTCTTGGCCCTGTAACCCTCCACAGTTAGAAAGTTTATCTAAGGAAACTATGTGATGAGAGATGCCAAGCAAGAAGTGTGTGTGTGTGTGTGTGTGTGTGAGGCCAGAGGCAACCTTGTTTGTCTAGGTCAACTGCTGTTCAACTCAATTTTTTGAGATGGAGTCTATCATTGAGCTGGAGCTTGCCAACTGGACAGAGACCTGGAGCTCGCCAGTTCAGTGAGGCTGGCTGGCAAGACCCCAGGTACCCTAATGTTTACATCTCCAGTGCTAGGATTTCAATTTTTCCACACCGTACTCTTTTTTTACATGGAGTCTGGGGATCAAGTTGAGGTTCTTGTGCTTGGGTGGTAAGTACTTCACCAACTAAGCCATTTCCCTAGCATATATTTTTGTTGTTTTAGATATTCATCTACCTATTTCCACACCTTCTTCCTTTCGCTTCCTTTATCCTGCTCCTTCTTTGCTTCTTTCTATTTGATGTGTAGATAAAAGATATAGATGTGCTACTATTCTGATAAGGATAGATAAAAAAATTGGCTTTCAGACTTTGCAGAGGCAGGAAAGACGTGATATATTGTTGTAATCAGTGTGTCTACATACTTTTAAATTAAGTCTTTCTTGGAATTCTCTGTTAAAAAATGAGAAAGGTAATATATACCAGAATTGCACATAGAATTCCAAAAGATGCAAGACTTTAAAAGCTTTCAACTTTTTAAAATTACAATTTTTATTAGTTTGTTGGGGAGAAGAAATAACACACAATGACATGCATGTGGAGGTCAGAGAACAACTTGCTCAGATAATAACTTATCTCCTATAAAATGTGGGTCCTGAAGATTGAACTCATGTCATCAAGCTTGGTGACAAGCGTCTATGTCCATTGAACAGCTTCAATTTGCTGGTCTGAGGACTTAAAAGAGATAGTTGAAGTTGAAGCTGGAGAAAAGCAATGTAGAGTTGATCTGCTGTGAGATGATAGAACTGAGAGAAATTTCATAATTGGTAGAAGAGTTTGTAAAACAAAAATCTGGCTAGTATATAGAAGATAAGAAATGCCAGAGAGGCATATAAAAATCTACTTGTTATCACTATGTGCAAAGGATTTAATGGTTGTGGGGATCTGGTTACTGAGCAAGCCAAGCAACTGCAGATACCCTAAAGGGATGGCAGGTGTCTGACCTGCTCTGCCTGATGTGATATGAATCTTCCTTTCCCCCACCCCAGACCAGAACCAGGTTTTTGGGTTTCGTTTCCTCATTCCTGAACTTCCACAACCTTCCTGCCTTTACCCCAACACCCCACCTTTCCTGCCTTCTGTAATGGTCAGAGAGGCTTCCCTATATAAGCCCCTGCATTGGCTCTAATAACCGAACTACCCACCAACGTAGTCTCCCGGGAGGGAACTCCTCCCGCCGCACTCTGAGCCACCTGAGGTCCCGTTCCATCGTCCTCCATTCTCTGGCATGGCTGGAGCACAACAGCCATGCTGGAGATGGAGACGCACCCACAAATGGTGACAGAGAAACTCAAACCAGATGCCAGTTTGGAAAACCACAAAGATAGATAGATAGATAGATAGATAGATAGATAGATGATAGATAGATAGATAGATAGATTATTGAATTGTGACTCTCCAGCAATGATCACGTGGTATATTCCTGGAGATGTAGTATGGGCCTTCCATCTGTTTTTACAGCAATGGGGATTCACTGGGATTATATCAGTATCACACAAGCTCTTTTCTATTCTCATGAGCCAAACCAAAGGCAGAGCAAAGTTCAGCAGTAAGAGACAAGGCATTCTGTTATAATGGTGAGAACTTTTTAACAGAATAATCATATATGGTGGCGCCTGAACCATAGGAATCCTGTCTTTAAGAATACTGTAGACAGAAGCTTCAATATTTAATTTACTGTGTGTCTTTAGACTAATGGCTTACAGCTGTTAGAGTACCTTTGCCTCACAAAGGCTGTTTAGCCATGAATAGAGGTGTTTTAGTTGTCACAACTTGAGAGAGGCTTAGAAAGTATTTTTAGAATATAGCAGATAGAGGCCAGGGATGCTGTGGCATATCCTAATGCACAGAATGCCCTGACCTGGCAAGAAAGAATTAGCTATTCTAAAATAGTAACAGTGTCAACAGAGGGATTGATCTAGACATATGTTTTCATTTCTCTGAGTCTTTTCCTCCCACTATTTTTGTAACAGTATAGAAGAATGACATGATGTTCATCAAGGATGCCCAAACTTTTGACATTGATATGACCTTGTCATTTACTCATGTGTTGGATTTCATTCATAGCTATCTTGGGACACATGATCCATGGCTGCAGGTTGGACATAGGCTGGTATATAGAAAAGTGCCAGAAGAGTGATGCTTTGAATATGAATACTTAAAAGAGTGCTCATCAAATTATAAAGTGATTATCAACCTTATGAAGTAGGTTTTAATAGGACCTTTTGTGTGGCAGTGAGCTTCATGCTAAAAATAGCTTTTAAGTACATCATGTCGAGAGGGAGGAAAATGTATTTATTTATATTTTGTTACATTATTATTATGTAACTATTTCCTGCATCATAGCATAGACTAGACAGAGGTTTTATAAAAAGCATCCATTGCCCTCTGCCCCTTTGATACATTTATCAAAAAATGTATGTGGATAATTTATTTTTTATTTTTATCTTCTACATTCAACATGAAAAATCGATAGATTTTTTTGAGAATTCCATACAATTCCATACAATAATATATTTAGACCCCTCCCTTATATGCATCCCCATGACCCCCTCACTGGTTCCCAAACATTCTCTCATCTATTCGAAGGTCTATTGAGCCAAGTTGGTGTCCCCAAATCTCCCTCAGTGTGAGTCCGTCCTGGTCAGTCTGCCTTATGTCACTCCCTTAAAGATAACCACCTCTCCTCTCTCAGCAGTCCTTGGGAACCCATAGTTTCTTAGGTAAAGTTGGGGCTTCTTGCTCATTCCCCCTTCTATGAAGGTGAAACCCTATTGTTGAAGCAGGACATACTTGGAACAGAGGACTTGGAATCGATCTAGAATTTCCTTCCTAAAGACTTGTTCTCACAGTATTAGAGGCTACTATGCAAGCTACCAAGGAAGGAAACCAATAAATGATCCTACCCACCTGTAAAACCTAATAAACACAACAATGACTAGCCCAGGAAACTGTATTGATTCTATAGTGGTATTTTTATCTTGGGGGTAATCAATAGTTTTCTAACTGGACTTAAGGCCCTCTCAACAGGAGAGGATTCATGTGTGGTACGGCAAACATACTCAAATACACGTGTCTGAAGATCTCATAGATCCTAGGGAAAAACATCCCTAGACCAAAGTTATTTCTTATTGTATTCTAAATATATATATATATATAGTTATATTTTTAGACAAGAGTATCTCTTACCACTCTCCAAAGAGCTTCTTCTTATAACAGATGGAGACTATTATAGAGTTCTATACCTGGTTAAATGCAGAGAATAAGTGTCTGTGAGAAGCCTGGCTCTAAATGACATATCTACAATGCAGTCTCTATATTGAAGGCTCAAGGAACATGGAACAGGAGGCAGAAAGAATATTAATGAAGAATAAGTGTCTGTGAGAAGTCCATCCCTAAGTGGCACATCTACCATGCAAACTCTATATTTAAGGCTCAGTGAACATAGCAGAATAAGAATACACTTCTCAGCTTACACCATTGAAGATTCCGCATATAACCTGATGATTAACCCAGCAAACAACGTCTGGCAAACTAGAGAGAATAAGACATTGTAGGGTGTGTGTATTATGTAGAACACCTATATCAAACCTCTGCCACCCAGGGCACAGGGGCCAGTGTAGAAGAAGTGGCAGGGAGACTATAAGGGCCAAGGGAAGTAGAAGATCAAAAGGAAACAGAGTTTTCCAGACAGCTGGCTGTGGTGGACAACACTTTTAATCACAGCAGAGCAGGTGGATCTCTGTGAGTTCCAGCTCAGCCAGGGCTATATAGTGAGAACTTATCTCCAGGAAAAAAAGAAAAAAAGTTGTTTTAACAACATAGTTTGGGACATGCTGAGGTAAGAAAAGGAAAAAAAAATAAAAATAAAATTTGAAATATATGTGCATCCCCTTAACACCCAGGCAGTTGAAATAGTCAGTAGAAAATACAACTTTGTAACAGTAATTCTTAAGTCATAAATACAAGGCCATCAAGAACAAGAACCCGACAGTCACTATCTGTAGTCAGATGTATAAATAGGGAGAAAGTGAGAAATTTGATCTGGGGACCCTAAGAGAGACAGACTCTTGAAGCTGCCCTCACCTTGACTGTTCTAAGTTAATCAAGTGAAACAGCGTGGAGAATTGGGTTTGGAAATTCCCAGAAAATGACTCATCACAAATGTGATGCCATTGCTGACTCATGTGCACATTAAGACAAGCCATTCTTTCTAGTCATAACTCTGGAGTCTTCCTCAAACATTTGAGTCAGAAGAATCTGGGGGAGTTTGGAGTAGAGAAGTTCTTTATATGTGACTAGTGGTTCTCATACTTGTTTGCACATCTTCCATGGACCGAATGTGAATGCTCCCTTCCTATGTGCATGTTGGAGCCCAGTCCCCATTATGATGGTTCTTAGATACTCTTGGAAGAGAAGTAAGTCATGAGCATGAAAGCCAGGCTCCATCAAAAAGACATGATCTCTCTCTCTCTCTCTCTCTCTCTCTTCTCTCTCTCTCTCTCTCTCCTCTTCTCTCCCCTCTCACTCTGTCTTTCTCCATCTCTCCCTCCATCACATGAGGAATAGAATGAGATGTTCCAGTCAGAATTCTGGGACCATGATATTTGACTCTGTACCTTCCAATAAAACAGAGAGAGTTCTGTTATTTAAGTTACTAGTCTGTCGTGTATTTGCTACAATAGCCTAAACTGATGGTGACAGTGCTGAAATCACTTGGGAATTTTTAACACACCACTAAAGCTGTTTCTTTTGTCCTACAACCACCATCAGAGGTTCTAATTTGATGACTCTCATGGCAGATAACAACATAACTGTTATGCAACCCCAAATGGTTCTGTGGGGAAGCAACCTAGTTCCTATCTAACCTAGGAATCATAAAAGTTAAAAAGCAGAACGAGGAGATGGCCTTCTTTCTCTTGTTCTTGATCTGGCTCTCTGATTTCTTGTCTCTATTTTCTTTGTTAGTCAACATAAAAATATATAGGGACAACAAATGCTATAATAATGTCTAACATTTGCTTTACGTCTATTCATAATTTTTGTTAATAGTCAGGTCTGGGCTGGGTGTTTCCAGGTTCTTGGCCTTTTATTCAAGGTTAATGAAATGAAAGCCTGAACAGACTGGTGGTCATTGAGAGGAGGATAAACTTGTCCTGTTGTTCAAATTGAGATACAAGTTGTTTAGCCAAATCCAGGTGTTGATGGGGGGGCAGTGTCCAAGTTGCTGGTAGCATTATTTGGAGAGATGTGTGTGTGTGTGTGTGTGTGTGTGTGTAATATGTGCAGGTAACAGAACTAGACTTCTATATGTACATGATTTAAAAGAAGGGGCAATAGAACCTGAGATATGTATAAGCCTAGGCTTCTAAATGTTTCCCTATGGATGTCTGCCTCACAGCATGTTAACTGATTTTGTTGCCATTGCTCTGCCTCACTCTGTATTGTGATACCCAGGATCAGGAAGGACAGCCTGGACAAAGAGCTTCAGTAACTTGGCCCATTCAAACTCCTAAATTTGATCTCAGAAAGCTAAAGTTAGGAAAAACATAACTTGACTTTGATAGAAGAGTATAGCTGTCCCTAGGACTGGAGACATAGTAGAATCTCATAGTAAACTTTACAAAAGTACTGAGGCTCTTTCTTAAAACAGTGAAATAAGTGATTCTAATTATAATTGTAGATAGTTGTCAAAACCAGCGTACATCTATAGTTCAAATAATGATCATCAGTATACATAAATTTTCAAAAACATCACTTTAAATGTCTTAGAGTGGAACACAATTCATGATCAAGGAACTTAGCCACATCACAAACGTCTTCATCAACTCCATAAAGGAGTTGGGGAGAGAAAAGATGACCTAAGTAACCTTCAAATTGAGAATGAAGACTAAATGCCAGGACTCTATAGAGTTCTGCTCTCTAGCTGGTAAAGTAATTTTCTACAGGAACACAGGTTGTCCATGCTCAACCTACTGTGCATGTTTTCTGAGGTCGAATAAGTAGAAGGTGGATGAGAAGAACCAATTTCTCTCTTGCAGTAGTAGGTTATAGGCATATTCCTGGGGGAAAGTTAAAATTGTTCCTGTGGTAATGCATTTGCTGATGGTGCCAAAAGTTGCTCCATATTCTATTTATAGAACTGATGGATTGATAGAAACCTTTTGCAGTGATCCTGGTTCCTAATGATTCGTGTGTAAAAAGAGGTCTTCTTCAGGGCTGCTTGGAGAAGTGTTTGCATTTAAGGTCAGGAAATATGTACCCAATGGGCCTGGAGCTCAAAAATCAAAATTATAGGTGTTGATCAGGGGGATCCAGGAGATAGAAAGAGTTCTATAGAAGCAAAGCTAGAGAAGCAAAATTAAAATCATACAGTTGGAAAATGACCAGAAATACTCTGCAATATTGAGGAGTCTATACCAATATAAATAGAAGATTAACTAAATAGGATAAATGAATGGACTGTCAGAATAGAATTATTCTAAATTTCCTTCAAGGAGGACAATTATAACTCCTCCCCTCCATTGTGTGAATACATGTGATTACAGTTTTTTTTTTTTAATGAACTATATAAAGAAAGTGAAACTTCATAGTGGAGAGATCTGACAAACAAACTTCATCCAAATGATCAAGGACATCATGATAATTATTAATGTCATGTTGACAGTGTGTACTCTTGAAGCAATAAGTGAGAACACTACTTTACCTCTGTGTTCTTCCTCCTGAAATGTTAACCTCAGTCTAGCCATGAGAAAAGAGTCAGCAAACCCTAGTACAGTGTATTCTATAAAGCACCTGTCCTGCACTCTCAAAATTTCCAAAGACAACAAAAGCAATACATATCTGAGAAGCTACCATACTCAAGGGGAACCTATTGGAACACCACCTGAATGGAAGAGTAGAACAGAAAAAAAGGGGAAAACTAAAAGAATCAGAATCAACAGCAGACTCCACTTGCAACTGAGTACCATTTTAATCATTAATCTTAACAAATGGATCCAACTAAATTAGAGGCCAGTAACAGGAGATACTGGATACAGAGGTATTCTAACATTAAAATATCTGCAAAATCAGACACAGAAAACAAAATACCTATTCCTGGGAATATATATGGAAATTTAGATTTAATTCTCACTGAGAAAGGAATGGGCAATATGCTTTAGAAAAGCCTCAGCTCACCGTTAGGAATATCACATGTGAATTAAAGCCTATTGAGCAAGACAATTCAGTCACATGACTTCCTTTATAGCATATCTAGAAACATCTCTTTTTCAGACCTTCCCATAGGTCATTGGTGCCAGTGGTCAGTGAAGACATTGTCAATGTTAGTGAAAAATAATTGGAGAATGTGAGCCTGAGTTCTTTTAAAAAACTTCCTGTGATTCATTATGTCCTAATATCCAAAGAAAAACTAAAATGACATATAGTCTTTTTATGAGTTGAAGTTGTAGCTCAGAGAATAGTTAAATCCCTCCAATTACAATGCTTCAAATGTAGCAATTGAGGCAAACAAATGATGCCTGCCTTCTGATACAATTTATAAGTGATGAACTTTATTTTGTGTGTGTGCTGAAATTTAGTTCTGATTTCCAAGCAAAATGAATGTAGTAGACAGCAGTTAAAGGAACAGAATCATAAACCTTTGAGATTATCCAGTCTGGTGGTTCGCCTGTGTCATATATTTCTTGGGAAGCTTCCTTGGTATTTGGGAGAAGTAGAGAGGAATGAATTCACCCAGTTGGCTCTGTTTGGATCAAAGCATTCCTGAGTTATCCAGTTCTGGGTTTGTGGGTTTATACAAAGCTAAGGAAATGTTTAAGCCACTAAACAAGCTTAGCTACTTTGGTTTGCAGAGAGAGTATCACAGACACACAAAAGTCAATGATAAACTGTTCTGGGGCCAGTTCTGCATTCTGTATTCCTCTGATGATATCGCCTCTTGATGAGTTTCAGTATGGCAGCAAAGCGAGTCTGGTGCCCTGTTCATCTGATTTGTGTCAGTTCTGGCAATAGACTATGCAGTACCATTTTCCCAGCTTTGCTTAAGGATTAATATGTTTTGCTGTGTATGATTGTGATTGTTGGTATTGACTGTCTATTTAACTGGATTTAGAATCACCTAAGAGGCATACCTCTGGACCTGTCTTAGAGGGAGGACTAACTGAAGTGGGATGACCTGACCTCAGTGTTGAGAGCATTTTCTAACTGGTGGCTTCAACATAGAGTTTCTGGGAGAAAGAAGCAGTCTAGCATCTATGTTTGCTGCTTGTTCTGAGCAAATATATCGATGCTACTGTAGTCATCTCCTCCAGGAAACCCCTGGGCTTCTAGCATCAGGTTGGGACTGATCAGATGACATGTTTCCTGAACCAAGCAGCTACAAGGTCCTCTGTCTCTCCACTGCTACAAGATTCTCTACCCACTACTGTGAAAACCAATCTGATAAATTTCCACATACATATTCCATTATTACATTCCTCTTGAGAACCCTGCATAAGGTGGTAGATTGTGTCCTCTGTAAAAGCAAGTCTTGTTTTTCTTAGTTTTTTTTTTTGTTGTTGTTTGTTTGTTTTTTTTTAAGAATTATGTGGGGACTGGAGAGATGGCTCAGTGATTAAAAGCACTGGCTGCTCTTGCAGAAGACTCAGGTCTGAACACAGTTTTGTTCCCAGCACTCACATGGCAGCTAATAACCATCTATAACTCTGATTCCAGGGGATCCAGTGCCCTCTTCTGACTTCTGTGGGAACTGCACAACATGAGTGTATTTGCATACATCCAGGCAATGCACTGATACAAATAAAATAATAAATACATATTTTTTTAATTTTGTGAGTATTTACCTGAATGTGTGTGCCTGCCTTGTATGTGTCAGTACCTGAGGAGGCCAGAAGAGGGCATCAAATCCCCTGAAAATGGAGTTACAGAGAACTGTGAGTTGCCATGTGAGTGTTGGGAACCAAACTGGGGCCTCAGGAAGAGCATCAAGTGCTCTAACTAGAGAGCCATCTCTACTCCCTTGGGAAGCCCTTTTTACCATTACTGCATTCACACCAGGCCTTGGAAACATGTTTTTCTCTTTTGTTTAACTTAGTTTTGTTTAACAAAGTAACACACAGACACCATTGCAGAAAGCTCTTTTACAAATGACATGTTAGAAAGATTTCCTTTGCAACACTACAAAGTTGAAGCAAATCAACTCCTACAAGATGTGTTGTGGACATACAGACTCAGACACACACACACACACACACACACACACACACACACACACACTGGTTTTTCTGGTAAGCTAAACAAAGCACCCTCATTCAGCACTTTTACTTTTGAATCGAAAAGCTTTGTAAGCAAGTGTGTATATTTTCTACACAAAAGAGACGTAACTGTGGTTATATCACTAGTGTCAGCAGCCATTCATTTTTGAGGATGCCTCCCTATCTCAGTGTTGAAATTTCTATTTTAATTTTGTTACTTGCAGAGTCTGTAACACTGGACAAGGCATTTACAATTCTGAGCCTTGGAGTTACCATCTACAAAAGGGAAACTATCACAATTTAGTTGAGAGAATAAGAATAACTCAATCCATGCAAATAACTTAGCTATGGATATCCATCAAAAATAAAGATATTAAATATCAGAAATGACTTTCATTAGTGTTTTGTAGTAGTTATTAATTCACATTTTAGTCAGTCATTACCTGCTTTTCAGTATCTGCAGTTATGTATCTTGCATTTTCTGCCATTCTCACCCTCTTGTCCTCACCCCAGTCCTCTAGTACTACTTCTAATCTGCTATGGTTTAGAAAACAGAGAAGAGAGCTCACAGAATACAGAAGACTATTGATGTGTTAAGAGGCTAAGCAGGAGATTAAGCAAGGCTTTGGCTTGCCATAGAGCCACAGAGCTCCAGAGGATGTCTTTTGGTTCTCTATCAGAGCTCATTTCAGAGTATGGAACTTTATTACTTATGAAAATTGATGGACATCTGACTTTTACATGGGGTGAAGTTTTATATATAAAACACCTAAACTTTTCTTTGTCATCCCACCAATCTATGCATATTTTTGAAATATAAAACCATGTGATATATTTCCTTTGAGTATATAACAATTCACTGAACTAAGATAATGGTGATCTAAAGAGTCAGCCTTTTGCAGAGCAAGGTGCAGAGCACATCTTTAATCCCAGCACTCAACAAGCAGTGACAAGTGGATGTTTGTGAGTTGGAGGGAGGACATCCTGGTCTACATAGTGAAGTCCAGTGGAAGTACCGGAAGATCCTGTCTCAAACAATAAGAACGGCAACAAAATAATCAGTCAGTCTTTATCTGTGTTACGCAGCATTAGAGTTTATTTTTCTTATCAAATTAGTAAGCTAAAGTTATTAGACATTAGTATGAAAGATATCACCACATCTGGGTATTTCTAGTTTTGTGTATTCTCTTTTATTCTGTAGACACAACAGTTCTTGCATTACTTTGAACAAAGAATTACAAACTCGAAAGGCAAAGCACATGATGTTTTACTCACTGTGGGTCTGAAAAGTTTTAACCAGGATGGTATAGATCTGAAAATAACAGATTCTTCTCAACTTCTTAGTATTTAGTCAATAAGAAAACAAAAGATATTCAGTTTCAGGAGATTCGGCAGTTTGATATAAAGAAAAATAAAAAGTAAGAAAGACATATTAATTTACAGATGACATGGTACATATTTTTAATCAAAGTCTATTCAGAGCTATCTCAGACTTTCCAGTCCATTCCTGTGTATCTTTTAGACAGACACTGACATCTATTTTTCCGTAATAAAAGCCAGAAAATCATTTTATTTGAGAGTTATCAGCTCCACACACTGTTTAACCAAGCAGTGAAATACATTAAGATTCTGAAAAGATATCATAATTTTATACACATATAGATTTGGTTTTGTAAATTTTATTAAGTTTTTATGTGTGTTTTGTCGGAATGTATATATGTACACCATATGGATCCCTGGTACCCATGGAGACGAGAAGTGGGAATGAGATTTCCTGTCACGTGGGAACCACACCTGGTTCCTTTGCAAGAGAAGTGAGGACTCTTAACTACTGAGTCATCTCGCCAGTTACTACATAGATTTGAACACAAGAAATTTAAATTGTGTCAAGTTTTTTTGTAATATTTCTCCAGTGGTGTGGGTGGGTCTCCAATTCCAGCATGGCTCTTGTGCTCCAGCCATGCCAGAGAATGGAGGACAATCGAATGGGACCTCAGGTGGCTCAGAGTTCCCTCCCAGGAGACTATGTTGGTGGGTAGTTCGGTTATTAGAGCCAATGCAGGGGTTTATATAGGGAGGCCTTCCTGACCATTACAGAAATCGGGAAGTTAAAGGTGGGGTTTTGGGGTAAAGGCAGGAAGGTAGTGTAGGGCTGATTTGGAAGTTCAGGAATGAGGAAATGAAACCCAAAAACCTGGTTGTGGTGTGGGGTAGGGGAAAGGAAGATTCATATCTACAGTTGCTTCCTGGGGCCAGGTTTATCACATCAGGCAGAGCAGGTCAGACACCTGCCATCCCTTTAGGGTATCCGGAGTTGCTTGCCTTGCTCAATACCCAGATCCCCACACAGTGGCTTGCTAAAGAGTTCTTAATTACTTTTAATATGACTATAAATAAGATTTATGTCTTACTTATGCTAATATTTTCTTCTTACTGAACTGAGAAATAGAATTAGCTTGAGGAATTGTGTTCAATGATGTTCTTCTGAAATACTAGTTCTTTTAGAATTACAGTGTCCTAAGTTAAAACATCTTATATATGTATACAATATAGAATGTGTGTATTATTGTCCTAATGTTGGATGAACAAGCTTGCAATAATAGGGGTGTAGAAGAAGGAATTTCTCTTCAAATATTGAGGTGCTTAAAATAATTAAGTGAAAAATGAACAAAATTATTGTACATGAAAAACTGTTCATGATTAGGAGAATTATCGACAAGGGGGCTTCTCATAGTATGCTCCAGAATGTCAGAATATCTGAAAATTTTAAGAAGTCCTGTGATCTGCATGTAAGTCTCATTTGGTCTTGATTTAATCATCTTGTGATACTTTAGCATTATTATTTGGGTAGCAAAAAAAAAAAAAACAAACTGAGAAACTGAAAATGACATCACTAAGGTCTGGCACACCAGCTCCCACCCTAGTCCTTAGTGGACTGAAGACTTTGGAACTGAGAAGGTCTGCCTTTTAGGTAAAGTGTGTGAGATGCTCACATCACACCTTTTTTTCCACTCTCCTCTGGATTTCTGTCCCGCTCCTTTGTCTCTTGGCTTCCGTCTTTCTGACTCTGGCACAAGCTTCATCTGGGCCATTCTCGGTCTACCCTAGACCTTTGCTTTACGTTTCCACTGTTCTGACCTTGGCAGCAAGTCACCCAGTCATTTGTTTTCAGAGAAATACTGTAATCTTCCCCTGTGGAAAACTTCTTTAAATTGGCCATAAATCTTAATTGGATAATAAATGGCTTCAAATCCACCTGTATCCCTGAAGTTTGCATCAGTGATTGTCTGGTCCAGCTGGAAATGACTCTCTAGTTCACCACAATAAATCCATTAAGGCAGGCCTGTTTCAGGCCACACGTTTCTGATGAAGTGAGTCCATGATGAAAATATAATTAAACCTGAATTGTTCAGACTCCCAGATCATCCATAAATACAGAATAGCTTCTTCTTCTGTATTCCTGTTCTCCAGCTTGCCATATTAAAATTGACAGTTCCTCTATAATCCGTATGGGAAATACCAAAGATTTTCATTCTTTGGGGCTTGAACCAAAAAAATAAAAATAAAAATTAGACTCCATGGAACTTTATTCTTGCTAGACACCCACAGTGGCTTCTCTGTCTTGGTCTTACAAGCATGTCTGCCTTGTTCCTTTAATCTCAGCCTTGACTTGAGAGTTACTAACAATTCAAAGCACAAGGTTCCTCTTCTCCTCGTATATTGTTGTAGAAATTGTTGTTGGCAGTGATATCAGCCCAGCTGTCTCTTGATTTATTTCCCTCTGAGGGACTTAGTAATGCAGATCCTACTGCATTTGATGTTGTCATTACTATTTTGTCACTGGTACCATTTTTTTTCCTCTAAGTTCTCTGTCTGCCACATCCCAGCTATCATTATGACAAGGCCAATTTACAATTATTTACTGTACATATGATTTTAGTAGTGACAGGATAGAGACTCAAACAGAACTGAGAAGGATAACAAAAGATATGTCTAAACCCTAGAGAATAAATGAAATCATTGTTAGAGGATATAATTGGGCTTAGTTCACTTAGATTTAAGAAGTGGGTTAGTATGTGGAACAAGATAGATTTCAAAGTGACATTATCATGAGAAAACAACAGCACAAAGGTTTTATATAAATGGTTAGAAGCAGAGAGTAAAATCTGGTTTTGGAACATGCAATGTATTCAGATTGAGTTGTGGGACTCTGAAGGACTGGTCTCTTGGACATAATGTATAATAGGATTTAGGCATGAAATAAAGTAAGTGCTGTGTGGAAGACTGATTATTCAAAACAGCTACATTCTCTATTTAAAAAGTAGAACCTATTTCCTTTATATTACATGTCTTTGTTCTTGTGGCTTGTCACTTGACCTGGTGAGTAGCATACAGCAAAGGTGACTGTAGGTCTATTTCAAGCTGGAACATCAGAATACTATGACCTTGTATGCTTCTTCCTGTTTTAGTAGAATACAGGCTGCTGTCAGCTGAACAAGGCCAAAGAATCTTGCTGGAGTATGAAAGATCAGGAGGAACAAGGTCAGCTGAGCTTGCTGAAAGCATCTAGTTCAACAAATAGATTATCTAAAAGCTGATTCTCAAAGTAAAGGTAATAATGACTGAAAGAAATTGCCAGGCATAAATAAACATTTGGTAAATGAGACTGATTTGGGCCAGTATCTGTGGATGAAGTTTATTATGCATGCATAGCTACCTACAACAACACTGTTTACTGAAACATGAATGGTTAGATACTTAGATTTGGTGTTAGATGGTGTTTGGGTTTTAATGTGAAGTGTCCCTTACAGGCTTCTGCATTTGAAACTTGCTTCCCAGCTGCTGACTCTGGGCAGGCTGTGGTATCTGACATGTAGGCCTACCTGGTGGACATTGAACACTGGGGAAGGGCCTTGCCTGCCATAACCCAGTCCTGTTTCTGGCCCTGTCTCCATTTCTGGATGGGTCAAGATAGAAGAAGAGGAAGCTTCAAGCTCCTGCCACTAAGGATCAGGCTGTAATTTCATGTTGTCCCTGCCATGATGGACTATAATTCATGAAACTGTGAGACAAATTAAATCCTTCCTCCCTTATGTTTGTTTATGTCAAGCATTTTTGTCACAGCAACAAAAAATTAATATAGATGGCAAATCTTGCTCATTAGATAAAGAATTTGTTAGCCATCTCCTATGTAATCAAATGAACATTGACCAACCAAGATTAGTCCATATGTCCTTTGCCTTCTATCAAATTGGCCCCATATTTAAAAATAAACTTAACAGGCACATCTGTAGACACTAGTATATGGGAAAATCACAGAGGTTATTACTAGAAGAAGAATTTTGAAATCAGTAAGTGAATGAACTTACCTTCATTTATTGATGAAAATTTATTGATGATGAAAATTCAGAAGATTCCAAATAGCAGATTCATTTCCTCCAAGGTTATAAATATTACTTAGTGATTTTTACTAATTAAATATTCAAGGTTAACAAGTATTAGTAAAGATATGGAGAAATTGAAACTTGTATATTGTCTATGGGAATGCAAAGTGGAAAACAGCATTGGTATTACTCAGTATAATAGACATAAGATCCAGCAATCTTACTTTTGGATTTGTAGTTTTAAAACCACCATTATCTAGGAGAGATATATCCACTTCCCATGTCTGTACTTTATTTACAATAGTCAAAATATGGAAATTACCTAAATGTCTGTGGTGGTTTGAATGAAAATGTCTCCCATGGGCTCCAAGTATTGGAACATATTTTCTCCAGTTGGTGATGCTGTTTTGGAAGGTCTTATAAGGTGTGACCATGCTGGAGGAAGCATGTCACTGGGGGTGGACTTAGAGAGTTCTTAAACCTTGCTGGATCTCCAGTCTCTCTCTGTTTCCTGTGCCTGCTTGAAGATGTGAGTGCTTTGCTTCTGGGTGTGCTCCAGCCACCTCTACCGCCATGCCTCCCCACCATGGTGGACTCTTGTTCCTTTGGAACCACAAGCTAAAGAAACTCTTCCTTGTATAAGTTGTCTTTATCATGGTGGCTTATCACAGCAAGAGAAAAGTAACTAATACTTTGTCCATTGACAGAAGACTCCATACAGAAAGGGTTGTTCCTATATACAACAGAGTAGAATTCAGCCTTAGAAATATAAGGATATTCTGCTACATGCAACAACATGGATGGATTTGATGGATATGAGGTTATGGGAAATAAGTCTGGCACAGAAAGGCAAATGCATACCATTAACAGGAAATATGGAAAACACATAAACAGTAGAAGATTGTCTTTGCCAGGACTAGAGGGACAGAGAAATGGATGCTCTACTCCAGTGAATACAAAGCTTACATGTGCCAGACTGATAAACTGTGCAATTCTGCACTGGAACACCATCCCTGTAGCTAACCATGGTGTCATGTGCATTAGCATGTGCTTAGAGAGTGCATTGGATGCTAAGTTTTTGTATCACAATAAAGAAGTTGCACACATGATTAATATGAACGTGTGGCTTTTTTATTGTTCTCTTAAAATGATTTAAATATATGAGATAGAATAGGTGAAAGCAGTCCAGCATGAAATTCAAAGAGAAAAAGACTTGCAGAGCTGATGTATTACAATTCAGTCACTTTGTAAAGGTCAATAGGGATTCTAGCAAGGCATTCTCCATAGGAATTACAGATCTTGCTCTAACATTCATTCCTTTCTCCTCACCTGGTGCTTTACCTATGTAATCTAATGAACTCTTTCAAAAATACATAGTAGAGGAGATTTATCTCCAGGTCAAAATTATATGGGTTTAATTTTACAAAATTATATTCCATCAAATTTCTTCTCATTCTCCTCAGGCACGATTATTATTGCTATTCGGATGGCATATTCCATTGCTCAGATATTTTCCCCCAAAAGTATTTCATGAACCTTCTGATCTGTGTTCTACTGATTGCTTAAAAATCCATACTTAAGTTAATCTGGGGGGAAAAAGACAACAAAGGTCTAGGCATATATAGTTTGGAAATTTTTAGATTGAACCTAAAGAAAGGTTAATTATTAATTTGATGGAACATTTTATAATGTTCCTCCAGACTATGAAGAATTTGTAGCCAATGATCAGGGACCTGTTTTCCACTGTTTGTGTATGTGTGTGCCTTTTCAGAAGCATGACTTTATATAGAAAGAGATATAAATGGATAGAAATGTACTTTATGCTCTCTGGTAAACTGTAATTCAGCTATTTACGAAATAAAGGGATAAGCATGAGGGGTACAAGAGGCTTTGTATATAAAATTCAAAATTCTTTATACAGTAATATTTCAGAAAATATAAGATTGGTAAAGGTTAGTATGACCTGGGATTTGAACTCAAATGATGGAAATTAATTCTGCTTGCCACATGAGAACCAGATTCCTCTCCAGGCGAAGGGGAAAGTGTATGCAAAAACTGTGGACAGTCACTGCTAAATACTCAGTGAGTCAGTAGGAAGACTGATTTGACTGGAACAGTATATAGAGAAATAAAGTCAGACTGGCAGTGCTGGCAGCACCATGGGACTGCTTCTGTGTTTGCATAGAGAACTGGCACATTGTTCCAGGAACAAACATAATATGACCAAATGGTCTCTGTAACATAATGTAGTCATTGCAAACCAATGGAGTTCCGTCACCTCTGACATAACACACCATACTGGTATTTCAACCTTGGCCAGTGAACGATGGAGGTAATTGTAAGCATCAAGTTCGTTAAGCCTGATAGGTCATGGGACACTGCTAAATTTTGGGTCTATGTTAAAGGCTTGGTCTCTAGGGTTCCCTTCTTAGAAGGTTCTAGAACATTCAAGAGGTGAGGCCTAATGTGAGGACTTTAGATTAGTGGGGACATGGCCTGGAAGGGCATTTGGAGCTCATCTCATCTTACTCTCCTTCACTTTACTCCGTGACAAGGAGCTTGACTCTGCCACTAAAACTATCTGTCATGGTACACTGCCACAGTACAAAAGGAGCCAGCCCAAAGGGACATGGATTAAAATGTCCAAAGCTTAAATCAAGGCAAACACTTTCATTTTATAAGTTGATTATCTCAGGTATTTTATTATAGTGACGGAAAGCTGAATAACACATGTATTAAAACACTGGGGAAACAGTTATTTCAAAGATAATAGAGTTTCTCTAGGATAACCATCGTGTCTTCCCTGGTGGATCAAGATACTTGCCATGTTTGTTTGTTTTCTCTGTTACTGATTGACATCATTACCACAAGTAACTTAGGACAAAAAGGTATTTCAGCCTACAATTTCAAGTCATATTTCATCATTGAGGGAAGTCAGGGCAGGAACTCAAAGCAGGAGCTAAAAGCAAAAACCATAAACCAGGAGGAAGGCCATTGTTGGCTAGCTCCCTCTGGCTTGCTCAGGTAGTTCTTGTTTAAATTTTAAAAAATGACTGAATTTTTGCAATTTTCATACCATATAATTTGATATTATCCTCTTATTGCCCACCACCCAATTTAATGTAAGGTCTGTCATAGAGATTATTAATGTCTTTGGTTAGATTTTGTCCTAAATTTTTTCTAGATAGGCTGACTAGACTCTAGTGGATGAAATGTGCACTGAGATACATCTGTGTGCACAAACTTAATTCGATAGGCCTTAACATATGTCAGAATGCATGAAATCCACTGAGGGAGCTGTGGGGGCATGAGAATAGGTGTGGAAAGATGATTAAGATGTTTTGTGTGAAATGCACAAAAATTCAATAAAAATATACAAAATTAAAAAAATAAGGCCTATAGAGTCCATTTGCATTCCCAAATGACCTTAAGTGTGAATCTATCCACACTTAAGTCTGTGTAGTGTACCAAGAGTCCCATTCTTGATACCATCTCCCCTTCCCAGAAAGCATTAGTTGCCAAACGTTCTTGGCAGAACCACCTTCACAGGAATGGCACCATGTGAAGTAGGCGGAGCCCTCCTATATCAATTAACAATAGAGTAAATGCTCTAGAGATGTATTGACAGGCCAATCTGCTCCAGAAACTCCTCAGATTCTTGAAATAATGATCAAATCAGCCAAGCTAGCAGACACAGGCTTTTGTTAAGTTGATGTTTTCTTCTAAACCCTTCTGAATTTGGTTTGACTTTGGTACTTGACAGCCTAGGAAAGCAGAGATCTTATCGTAAACTTTCAGTCTGTTTGACTTTTAAACTTTGTTATCTAGGAAGAGCCTCACTTAACCATTCAGAAAATGAACAAATGAACAAGTTCCTTCATAACTGTGTAAGAACTCGTTTTAATAGTAACAGAGGATTGTATATCGTCTGCCACTATCAGGTTTGGTGTTAATTGCTACTTGTTTTGTCCTGATCACTTAATAGAATCCTGCATAGATGCTAGGAGTTCATCTGATCCTTGTCTGATTGAATATGTTCAATAACCATGAAATGTTATATAAGGGAAATAAAATTCTGACCTTCTGCTTAATGAGCTACATACTTAGTATTATACAGAAGAGTCTGATTATTTATCTGAGTAAATTCTTTGCGTGTTCTCAGTACTGAAGAAGTTATTTGGTTGATCATAGATAGATATCATCTGAATATGTCTATCTTTACTCTTGAAGAATGCATTAATTCATAAAACCATGAGAATAGTTGAGAAATGCAGAGTTTACTCTGCAGAAGCTGAGACAGCCCAGCATTCTGTGTACTCTTGGTTATCCTCTAATAGTGTCTTCCTTTCATCCCTATGTTTCTTAAGGCTCCCTGCAGATGGAGGATTCAAATGTACTGAGAAGAATTAAGGTCCCTAATGAGCCTCAGTCTAGGCTGCTCAGGGAAGCTAAGACATATTGTCACTTTCTATCTTAACAGTATGTCCTAGGAATTGCAAGCCCCAGGGACAAGCAAGGACACTAAGCTGGAGTCACTGTGCACTTGGCTGTTAACATTTGACTTCTGGTCTGAGAAAACTGTTCCAATGGCACAAAGTCTTCCTTGGAAGCCTTGAGTGTTTGCTCTGCTGTTTTGGCAGTGATCAGAACAGAGACCTACCTTCTGTCAGACCTTCTAAATACCATGTTACAGAGAATTGGTTCCAGGATCTACTATAGATATCAAAAATCCTCTACACAAAGGGAATAATGTCTGCATTTAGTTTACACATGCCTTCCCTTTGTACATTCAGTAGAGATACAATATTTTTCATATTTGTTGTCTGTGTATAATGGGTAGAACTTGCAGATGTAAAACCTGAGTCTGAAAGGGCACCTTGCATGATCATACTAGCATGAAAATTGTTGCTCAGTACTCAAACTTTCTGCATTATCCTACTTCCTATTCTTGAATGATATATTTAAACTATACATGTCTTCATCTCTACAGTAGACACAGTAATAACATTAACAAGAATGGTTGTTGCAATGACTGGAGAAGCTGGTATAGACTTTGAACTAAATAAATGCCAGATATTGCTCTTTTTATGATATCCTAACTAGAACTGAAGTCAATGAATTTGAATCCTACTGCTGCATTTAGTTTATGAACCACATTTTCTCTTGTACTGATGAGCAAATCCAAGGGGGGTGAGTCCACATTGACTGTCACAATACTGCCAACTCCAGTTACAGGTGCCCCCATTCCAAGGTACTGACAGGTGAATACTGTAGCCAGGCTACAGAATATGCAAGTAGTGTAAAGGCCTCCATGCAGATGGGTTACAGCTTACTGCTTTTGTAGTGCAGGTAATTAAACAGTTTAAAGCATAGGGGATAATTAGCCACAAAGTGTATTTTATTGCTGTTGTTGACCTATGATTTAAAAAAGGAATGTTGTAACATTGTTGCAGATGAGAAACTTCAAGTGGAAAATTAGGAATTTATTTTCTTCCCCTTTTATTCAGAGCAGGCATGAATCCTTTCCTAGTGGTCTGTATATCTTCTAGAAACAATGCGATCATGCCTGCTGAATCCCTTCCCTCTCTTCCTTCCTCCCTTGCTCTTTCCCTCAGTCTCTTCTTTCCTTTCCTTTTGTCTTTTGATAAGGACTGCTTTCTTTCTTTGTCTTTTCTGATTTTTTTTTTTTCCGTATCATGAGTAGTCTGACTTCTTTGAGTTTCTTTGCTCAAATTCTCAAGGTGCTGACTACATCAGCCAATCTCATTTGTTTTTGGATGCTGTTGGTCTGTAGAGAGTGCGACTGTTCACTTCTACTCTAAGAGTTGAGAGAAAGAATGAGCAGCCTGAGATACAGAATGACCCCACCCCCCAGCCATGCAGAGGAGGACAGACAGTTCCCTAAAACTCTTAGTGGCCAAATCCAGAATGATAACATCTGCACTAAGTGGTGCTACCCAAGGATGCCATGGTCACTTTTGTTTCTTTGATGCTTTCTTCATTTACATACCGAATCAGTTCCATTAGAGAAAAATGATTCCTGAATATTGCTAAGGCTTGGCTTTGGAACATAGAAAATTTATTGAATTGGTTTCCTTGTAAATGGCCCAGTCAAAAGAAATATGTATTTTAGCCAGTGAAGTTAAACCAGTGTTATGTTTAATCAAAAGGAAGCAGTGATCTAAGACTTTTAAGTTACAATGGTCCAGTGTTCATACTGTTCGTAGTATGCCCATCAAAACATACTAATCATACAAATATATTAGGACACAGAATCAGTAGACACCATTTTCACTGACTCTGTGTATTTCCTGATCATCAACAGCATCTACAACTATCCAGAAAGATTTAGCTGCATTTGGGTAACAGACTCAGGGGATAATTTTGCTTTCACTAAAAAAAGGGAAATGCTGCTATAGTGAGATGCTGAAATGATGTGAAATCACAGCACTATAAGCAACTCAACAATGGATGCTAACAGAAGAAATATTACTTTAACCACAGAAAAGTTGAGAAGCAATTATTCCATTCCTATATTGCTCCTAATTTGTTCATAATTCATCTCGATCCTTCCTAGCTTTAAATAATGCCTCACCAGCCAAAACGAGTGTTTGGAAATCATCAAAATGCTAAACTCTGTTTGACTTCTCTGCATTCATCGCTGCATCCAGATTGCATCATGCTGTGAAGTTAATAAACGGATAAGCGCACGCTTTTCCAATCCGTGAAGTTATAAATATGTATTTTTCTTATATGTCTAAAAAACTATAAATTGGTGCTCCTAAAGGTAAGGGAGTAATATAGGCTTCCATTAACTGTGTCAGACTGTATAGGACCTGAGTTTTCTCAACCTGTGGCCTGTAGACCACACACATCCCAGGATGGCTATGAATGGTGGACAACCATTTATAAATGATAGGTCATATAACAGTATTAATGACTGGACAGTTCTGCTAGGTCTTGATCATGATTGGTTCTGTTGTGATTTTTTTTTCCCTCTCGTTTAATACAATTTTAACTTATTCTAATTATTGTACTTCATACATCATTCTTTAATGTCAAAGATTAATCTGGGTGGTGGCGCACTCTGTGGATTCCTTAGAAAACAAGCAAGTGGAGTGGACAATGGCACTCTTGAATTCCACACTCTTATCTAGAAGAAGAGGGCTTCGCTATCCCCTGTAATTATATTTTTAACTGGCCGCATGACAGAAGACTTCCAAAAGGCTTTTTCCTTGAGGTTAATCCCTCCATACCCTGATCTCCTTTCTCTTCCTGTGCCCCTCACTGTGTAATTATTTCCACCTCCAACATTCTACCTCTCTACTTTAATTTTCCCTACACTCTACCATCTACCCTCCCTTGATGCATCCCAATCCAAGGCTGCTTTCTGGCTTCCAATTGTACTCCAAATAAATGTATAAAGAAGATTTGCAATCAGGATCAACATGAGAAAGATGATGAAAAATTGTCTTTCTAGGCCTGAGTTGCCTAAATCATGTATTTCCTTTCATTTACCTGCATATTTCATGATTTTGTTTTTCTGTGCAGTGAAATAAAATTCCATCGCAAGGTACTGCATTTCTCTTGTGTGTTCATCTGTTGGACTATTAGGGAAAGTCCATTTCCTGTGAGGCTCTCAAAGAATTTTATTTAAAGGAATAAGAGTTTATTAAAGATACTTCTTTTATGAAAATTTTTTAAAAGTTATTACAAATTGATATTATCTTTGTATCTTACCAACAGAGCTTCATTTCATTTACTTTGCTTATGTCATAAGTAGTTTGCTATATTGAATGCACACATTATATTTGTTTATTTGAATTCTTGGCAATGTTCCTTCTGTTAGATTTTTGTTATATAAGCAAAGAATAGTACATGAATTATTCTCAATCTTGCACATTTATTGGGTGATGTGAGGTTTGACTGTTTTCAAATATATTTTAAACAAAACATACACTGAACTCTGTCTTAAGGGTTCTATGGGATCATGTTTTGCTGAGGGTATTAGCCTGCAGCACACTTAGAGTTTGGTGGAGCTCATGAATATCAAAAGCCAGAAGGTCAGTCAAAGTTACAACATTAGAGATTCTTGCTAATTGCAGTGTACATGGAATCTGAGATGGAGTGAATGCCCAGAAACGGTAAGAAAGTGGGGATATGTGCACAAAATTTAACATAACCTTTTCATCAATATCTTATACTGTCACAAGACAATGATGCCAGGCATTTCCAAGGTTCTGGCAGCAGTGAAATCTCAAGCAACAGCAGCTCAGCACGTAATCCTGTGGGGTGTGTGTGTGTGTGTGTGTGTGTGTGTGTATGTGTGTGTGTGTGTGTTGTCAGAAAAGGTAAATCATGAAATATACCACTATAAAGAAATGCATTGTTTTGTCCTACCTGGAATCCGGGTCTAGAAAAGTGAAGACTGACTAAGCTTGACGTCAAAAGCTTATGGAGTCATAAACACGCATAAGGGAATGAGTCAGTGTGTCTAATCCCTTTTCCTAGAGTACAGGTAGAATCTGTGCTTTGTTTTTGAATCATAGAATGTGGGTAAAGATAACGTGGTGTCCCTTTCTTGGTATTTAAAGATACAGTGTAGACATAGATCATGTATATACATACCCTTTCATAACCACAGTGGAGATGTTCTAAGCCCTCTAGTGTGGATACCTGAACTCTCCAGTGAATACCAGAAATTGTCTCAGCAGGTGGCATCAATTCTTCACTACACTAAGGATTTTCTAAGCATGCATAAATATGAAATTTTTACTTATAAATTAGGACAATGTGAAGTGAACACTATTACAAAATTAGAACATTTATAGCAATATACTGTACAAAAGTGATATAAATGTATGTTTCTGTTTTGAGAGATGGGGCTTCTCTGGATTATGCACTGTGCCAGCAGAATCTCTGTGCAGAATCACAGCCATTTGGCCCTTTCATGTTTTGCGCCCTCGTGCCCCTTTCACTTTTATAGATATAGGTTCCATTTGGAATCTCCCGGAAGAATTAAGTTTCATCTTTTACTTCTTTTGGATTATACCAACTTCTTCAACTTTGCCAGAAATGTGGTAATATCTTTTCTACTTGATTGAAATTGCCTCCAAGTGACATTTCCTTTTTGCAGTTTTCAATACAAAACTTTGCCCAATTCACTGAAGCCATCATTTACTTAAAAAGTATGTGGCTTAGTGTAACTGATTTAACAGCGTCTCTTGTTGTAAAGGATTGATGTTTGGGCACAACAGCTTGCCATAAGTCAGAACATCCCTTCTGTTCATGTTCTCAGCCCACACCATGAATACTTTTTTTCCATCTTACCTAAGCTCTTATCAATGTACTGTGGCCATGATTCTTGCAATTAGAAAAGTAATGTCAAGACTAACACAAATTTTGGACTATAGAAATGGCTCAGTAGCTAAGAGCACTTGTTGCTCTTTCAGATGACTTTGGTTCAGCTGCCAGTACCCACCTTGGTTGACTTACAACGTTCCATAATTCCAGTTCCAGCGCTTTCTGACATCTTCTTCTGGCCTCTGCAGGCATTTGTATTGATGTGATAAACATAAATTCATATAGGCACACGGTCACAGAAATAAGACACATAAATAAAAATAAATAAATAAAATCTTGGGACTGGAGAGATGGGTCAGTGGTTAAGAATACTTACTACTCTTGACCTGGGTTCAGTTCCTAGCCCTGACCTGACAGCCCATACCCGTCCTTAACTCCACTTCCAGGGAATTTGATGCGGTGTTCTGGCCTCTAATGAACTAAGCACACATGCGATGAACATACATACAGGCAAAGATGTATACCTATGAAATAAAAATAAAACCTAAAACAGTAACTGACACAAATTTATTTTCCCTTTACCCTTTGTTGCAAACACAGAATGTTCATTCTTACTGTAGAACTTAGCAAGCTCAACATACAGATTTTATTTCTTTTAAAAATAGAAATCTTTCACCTTTTACTTAAAGGAAGGATTTCTCAGCTATTCTATAAATATCCACACTGGCAGTGTTCCTACTGTCCTTCATTGTGGCAGTTGTTAAGTATGATTTTGTTATTCAAACAGAGCAGTATGAAACTGCAGTTGACTGGGATGGCTGCTAACTTGTGGGGATATAGGACATGTAGTGCAGATACACCAAGGAAAGGGATGACTCCCATGAGTTCATCATGCCCTTGGACATGGTGCTCAGGTTAAAGCTTGCGAGCTGTTTATGTTGGTAACATCTCTTTATTTAATATTTCTTATTGCTGTAACTAAAGATAACAGACCACAAAAATGAAACTAGACATAAGAAAAGACCACTGTAGATATGGATGAGAGAGCTGGTTACTCTGAAGCCTGTAGAGAGATGAAAGGCCCCGCTTTGCTGCCTCTCAGAAGTGTGCTGCCAGAATGCTAGGTGGCCTGTGAGAAGCTGTGTGGCAAAAGACAGAAGTATCCCACAGAGCCTGAGACCAGTCCCCTGTGACAGCAAGAAGTAAAACTACTGCTGCAAAGTTATGGATTCTAACAATTGCTCAGAGCAGTTCTCTGAGCTCCAGGGAGGAGCACTGGTCACCTGACACTTTGATTTTCACTTCATAGAGATCTTAAACAGAAGACTCAGCTAGCTCATGCCTGGATTTCTGAGTCATGAAAACTATGAGGTGATGACTGTGCACTGATTAAGGCCATTGTGTTTGTGTGTATTTGGTAAGTAGCAATGGAAAACCAATATGGATGACTAGGAAGAAAAGAGGAGTCTATTCTAGACATTCTAGCTTTGTGCAAGCACATGAGCTGAGAAGCAGATGTCTCTCCTCCCCTTGCAGGATGGGACTCTTGATAAGCACAGTGGATGGACCCACAGGGGAGAACATTTAGGGACACAAATCAGAATCTAGCAGCCATAATGTGTGTTATATATAATATCATATCTATATATGAGGGTACATTAAATTGGGTGGGGTGGGGGCAGTGAGGGAGGCACAGACAGGGGAGGGGATCTAAGTACCATTAAACTATTTTGTATGAAAATTAAAAAAAAATTCAACAGAAAATAAAATTGTAAATAAAGACCTAAAAAAAGATGTCAAAATGATATTTTCTCCACAGATTCACACATTGGACAAGTAGGTCCACAGGGCCTACTGTGAGCTCCAACCCAACCAGGAGAACAATGCTGGAACTCAAGAGAGATCTTGCTCAAGCTGTGAGAGGAGACATGTTTAGCACAGGAGTTCTGCGGGAGACATATAAACCCTGTCTATGTGATATCTACATTCAAAGGATCTGTGTGTACTTTTGGATAAACGTTGCTTTGAGTTATTCCCTTTACATTACTGTTTAAATATTTTGGTGCTAAACGCTATTTAATCAATTTATAAATCAGTCACTTTGCAGTGGACCATTTCTAATACCTGTTTACAAATTAAACCGTAGGTCACGAATTCTATTACATGCCTTCATACTTTTTTAAAGTAGCGCTAACAAAAGTACATAAGCAATTTCAACAAATTCTGATATCAAATCAGATAAATTCATGGCTATAATATATTTTAAAGATTTATCAGGGCTCGAGAGATGGTTCAGAAGTTAAGTGCATGGACTGCTCTTGTAGAGGACCTGGGTTTGGTTCCCAGCACCCACATAGTGGCTAATAACTGTCTGTATCTCCAGTTTCAAGGGCTTCATTGCTCTCTTCTGATATCTGCAGGCATTGCATGGCATAGGTGCACTTAAGTACATGTAGGCAATACATTCTTACACATAAAATAAATAAATAAATAAAAATATTAAAAAAAGATTACTTTGTGTGTGTATGCCCTCAGACATATATGTATGTATTGTGCCCATAGCGACCAGAAGAGGACATCAGATCCCCTGGAACTGGAAGTACAGGTGTTTGTGAGCTTCCTATGTAGGTGTTAGGAATTAAACCTGGATTCTCTTCAAGAGAAGCAAGTATTCTTAACCAATGAGCCATCTCTCCACCTTATAAAATATGTTTTAAAAATAATAAAAAGCAGACATTCTAACAGAAACAATACTCATAATAAAAGAAGAAGGAACTTAAGAGAGGAGGATAGTAAGAACTGTGCTATTAAAAGGGGAATGTGGGGGAAAGGATGACTTTAACTGTGGAGGAAGTGGGGAAGGTTATACAGTGAGAGGACAGTTGAAGACAGCACACACTTCCCACACAGGACTTGCAACATTTGACCTGGAACTGACCTGGAAGGCTCCTCCATGAACACTCGCTCCCATGGCAGCAGGGGGTACTATACAACCTGCCAAGGAAGAAACCAATCAATGATCCTTCCCAGCTGTAAAGCCTAATAAATAATGACTGGCCCCGCAAACTATGGCTATTGGCGAAGTAGCAGTACTTTTACCTTGAGGACAATCAACAGCTGTCTAATTGGAATTAAGGCCTACTCAAGAAAGAGCTCACGTGTGGAACTGCAAGCATATTTAAAATATACATGGAGAAGTCATAGATCCTAGTGAAAAATCGACTTCTGGTACGGCCATACACAAACATAATTCCTTTCTTAATTCTAAACATGCATCCTCATATTTGCAGACAAGTGTTTCTTGTTTGCAAATCCCTCTTCAGCAAAACAGCTTCTTTTTGCAACAGATGGATAATTACAGAGTACCAGAACTGGTCAAACATAGAGAATGGGTGTCCATGAGATGCTTAACCCTAAGTGACACATCTTCAATAGAACTTCTACAGAGAGAATGAATGCATCTCTGAACTCTCACCAGAGAAATTTCCTTATGCAGCAGATGGTGATTGAAACCCACATCTGGCCAATGTACAGAGACCAAGAGGCCACAGAGAGGAGGTGGAAAGATAGTAATAACCAGAGGGGATGAAAACTACAAGGAAAGAGTCTTCCAGACAGAAGGTCAGTTACCCATTTAACTCACAACAGTGACAGCATGCACAAGTCCTAAGCAAGCTCAAACCAAACAAAATCCCAACATAGATATGCGGAAAATAGGAAAGAAATTCCAACCCAAACTAGGGAACTTCGGACAACTGGCGGGTCCAGTGAATGGACCCACACAGAATGACATTTTGGGACATAAATCAGACTACATCGGTTGTAATTCATTGATAAGAAAGTACATTAAAATGGTTGGGTACTTTGGGGAGAGGTGCAGATAAGGAAGGACATCTAAAAGCAATCAAACTATATTGTATGAAAATCACAAAAATTCAGTTGAAAAAAATTACTTATTGCCATAATAATATCTCAATTTTTAAACATTTTAAATGTTTTTTTATGCCTATGCATGGATTGCCTGTATATATGTAAGTGTTACTGTGACCTGCAGTGCCCAAGAAGGTCAGAAGAAGTTACTGGATCCCCTTGAACTGGAGTTACTGATGGTTGTCAGCTGTCATGTTGGTGATGGGATTGAACCTGGGTCCTCTGCAAGAGCAGCTGGGCTCTTAATCACTGACCTATCTCTCCAGTCCAGGAATGTTTCATTTTTTTTAAAAGCAATGTATTATTATTGTGTGTTTTTGAGTGATGTGTGTAATGGGCACATGTGACATGTAACGTGTTGAGGTCAGAGGGCAACTTTGTTGACTAGTTTCTCTCCTCCTACTTTTACATGTGTTTCAGGTCTAAGTTTTGTTATTAAGATTTTAGCCACTGAGCTATTTCTTTGGCTCTCAAATGTTTATAAAACTACTAGATTCTCCCATTAACTACAAATTTTAAGACCATGAAATTAACAGATGGCATAATCGAAATGATAATTTCTAAGAATTATAGTCTTTCCAAATTTAAACTAATTCTGAAAACAGAAAAAGCTCTAACAAGAATGTATTACCAACATATAATTATTAAACCCAAAATCCAATTTGACAAATAGGTTTTCTCAGTAAATATACTTCCCATGAACATTACAATTATGATAATGTTTTGAAATCACAAATGTTTACACATTTGAAAACTAAGTATTCTTGGTTATCAGATTTTAATCTTATATGGGCATGTGTTATCAACATTTGAGTTCTTATTCTGAGGTATGATATAGAAATTAGACATTTATGTCAAATGAAACCTTGATTCCACTTGCTGACATGTTACTTGACCAGTAATTCATTGTCTCCTGAAGAGATGCAGTAGATCTGATACATTCCACTTGTAATTTAAAACAAATTAGTTTAAGGATTGTGAAGTGAAAATGACTCTGAAAACCTTTTGTATATCACATACAATTCCCCCCTTCTCGTGATTAAGATGCTCAATTTGCTTCCTTGACTGTTAAATGAAAATTTTAAAAAAGAAATCACACCTATCCTGTACTAAGGTTGTGGAATTCCTCATTTTTCTAGTGTCCAGGCATTCATTAAAATAATTTAGAGGTGACATGTGTGATGACACACACCTTTAATCCTAGCCTGCAGGAGGTAGAAGCAGGAATTTCTCTGTGAGTTTAGCCCTGTTGTTGCTAAAATACCTCTTGGGAGAGGCCACCTAAGCTTAGTCCCTTCCTCCCTCCCCAGGACCTACAGCAAATCCACAAATTTCCCAACTCACATTTAGGCGAATTTTAGCTAGTTTACTTGGGTTTACTAACAGAGCACTGGATAGGGGGTTACTTCCAGAGCATGGGTGCCCTCCCTGCCCTCCATAAGTTACATTAATAAATCCACAGCGAGGCTTGAATCTCTCAGCTTCCAGGTGGTCTGATCCAAATGACCAAAAGGGAAGGAAAAAAGGGCCTGCCTCCTGGCACCCTCAATTTAAATGCCTTTAGCCCCTCCCCTTCTTACATCCAAGGTCAATGGACTGGTGGGGAGGGGCGCTGAACTTTCCCAGCTCCTAGTCTTTCCTCTGCTCAAGGTAGCCATGGTTAAATACCACTGGACCTGGGAGAGGGTGTTTGTCCACAGCTCCTCAGGCTTGTCCCTTGGAGAATCAATTCACCCTACACCAGTCTATATAGTAAGCTGTAGTGAAGCTACCGCTCATAGTGAGACCCTGTGTCAAATAATAATAATTTAGAAGTAACTGGAATTATATCTATAAACTAAAAAGAGGAAATTTTTAACAGAAGGGTGTTATTCTCCTCTACCAAGTCCCCTAGAATATAGAAATGGATAGCACAAGTTGAGAAAAGAAATTGATCTCGGAGAAAAACTGAAAGAGGAGCTGAGTAACTGAATCTTTGTTCCAATCTTGGCAAAGCCAAAGTCTATAAAATATTAAGAACTCTGAACTTGTGTCTGACTCAGTTTTGAAGCTATTAAACTGTTATGCCTTTCTGGCAAGTCATAGAAGCTTTCCTGCACTGAAACTCCTGTCTCTGAAGCTTTGTTCATTTGTAATTTTGAATTATATCTATTCCTATGGTTGAAAGGAAAAGGTATGTGTGCAGTTTAATATTAGAACATATAAAGAGATGTTTGTAAAGCATGCCAGATCAACTCCCATCTGGAGTGGATGCTGTAAGTGGCTTGAACAAATATCTCCTGTGCTTTTTCTCCATGGGTGCTCTGTCTCTCCTATCTGGTGTTGGCATGGGAGGATAGGTTACATGGGAACTTCTCTTAGGAAGGCTACCCTCCCCAAGGCTCATGAAATCTCATTATCCTACCGCAGAGCTCCAGATACCTGACTTTCAGTATTCTCAGTCCCTTACTCCAGCCTGCCCGGAACGGCAGGACTTTGAAATTGCCTTACCCCCTAGAGCTTCCCTGAATTAACAGAGAGATGAACTCTGAAGGAAAATAGCCTGAAATCACACCCTTCCTGGGTCTCGTCATCCCACTCCTTGCCTTCCTAGCTTCCATCCTCACCAGTCCTCCATGTGAGCAGTCCTGTGATAGCTTCTCCCTGAATCCCCAATCCTTTGCCTTTAGGAGACTGATATGAGCAAAGCACCTACCATCTTGCTGAGGAAACACAACTTAGCTACAGTTCTGAATTCCTCAACAGGTACTAAGATATTGAAAAAAACTTAGTTGCCTTATTTCTTGTTCAGGTAATGACATTTTGCTGAAAAACAAAGTAGACTGCAGTGATTGTCAGGTTTGGAAACTGCAAAAATGAAAAAACAAAAGTATCTATAGCTGCTTGGTAAATTTTCCCTTAAACCAGTTGCTTCCCTACCTAAGATTAAAACTTTGATGTATAAACACATTTTTTACTAATTAATACTGCAGTTTCAATCAGCAAAAAGAATGACACCTTGCTTTGATGTACAGGGATGATTTGGGCTTTTTAAAAGAAACACAGATCCCTTTTATGTTTTTTTTACTTTTTTAAAAGAGTGCATAATATAAGGATTGCAGAAGTCATAATTGATATAGTCATTCCCAGGGCTGCAGAGATGGCTCAGAAATTAAAAGCATATGTTGTTCTTGCAGAGGACCTGGGTTTGGTTCCCAGCACCCACAATGAAACCCACAACCACCTGCCACTCCAATTCTCTGGGATCCATTCCCCCTCTTCTAGCCTCCATGTGCACTGCATGCGTATAGTGCACACATACACAGGTTCATATATATCAGCATAAGTTTTTTAAATGAATAAATCTGTTTTTAAACGTAGGAATTTCCCCTTTTCATTTTCAAACTCCTAATACAACCACCGCTAAAAGCTTGATATAGATATTTTTGACATGCATATACACATATGTATGTTCAAGCTTAATGAAACTTGTTTGTATCATGTATCTTTCAGCAACTATCTTTAATCTAGGAATGTCCAACTGCTGCCCACTCTCAACATGGGACCAAGAAAACTGGCCTCATTTTTTTTTCAAAACATTTTGTTTATTTTTATTTTATGTGTATGAGTAGACAGCCTGTGTGTATGTAACTGCACCCATGTCATGCAGTGCTGTGGAGGTCAGATCACCTGGAACTAGACTTACGGATGGTTTTTGGGAACTTGTGGGTGCTGGAAACCAATTTCAGGTCAACTAGAAGAACAGACAGTGCTCTTAACTGTTGAGTCATCTCTCCAGCCCCCAGCTTCAATTTTTGTAATAGATGAATGCTATTCTTCCTGTTGATCTGCTAATATTTTCCTGTCTGAAGGTGTGAGTACAGATACCTTTTCATATAGCATAACTTGAAAATATATATAATGATTACTAACAAATGTCTGAATCTGTAGAAGGCCTAATACACTTAGCAAGTTCTCCCACCACTGTCTCAACATGAATCCTTAGATTCTAATGAGAAACTCTGCTCAAATATGCTTTTCTGTCTTTCATAATATTCTGTTGGTGTATATAAATACAGAATAGCTTATGCATCCCTCATTACTATGAATAATTAGTACCAAATCATACCAATGGAAATATTAGTTGTATTTATAGTGCAAATAGTTATATTTTTATTTATAAGGGACTCTGTTTTTATACTTAATATTTTTTGTCATAGTTCAATCTTTTTATTAAACAATTGTTTTTCCTTCATAATCTTCTTAACTTATCCGTCAGACTTGTCCTTGTCATGGCACACATGTGGAGGTTAGATGACAACTTGTGGGAGTGGGTTTTTTATTCCCCTATGTGGGTCCAAGGGATAGAATTCAGGTAGTCAGGCTCAGTAGCAAGCACCTGTACCTTCTGAGTCATCTTGTCAGTCATATTTTCTCCAGTAATTAATTTATAGAGAAGTTGGTGTTCTCTAACAAAGACATTATTTTCATTTAGATATTTATGTAATGTTTTAGGTTTTATCTTATGTCTCTTGGTCATCTGTAATATGTGTGTAATATGGGGAAAATATGTGTGAAACAGAGTATATAGGTGAGAATTTAGCATTTCCCCCTAGACATGATAACCTATTATAGAAACTCACTCAAGTGTAATGCCCATTATAATGGGTTATGAGTAGCACTTTTTCACACAGGAGATTCCTGAATGGATATGATGCAGCTACAGAACAGTTATGTGGATCTACAGATATAGAGACCCAGAGGAACAGAGGGGGAGAGAGGGAGGGGGAATATTGAAGCTGCATTCATTCCTACTAATGTGCCATCACCCCTTCTGCTCTTTGCTGGCATCTTTCCTGTCGCTTCCTGACCTGTTCCCACACGCAGCAGAGCAGGATCTCAGCTATTTTTGCCATTTCAGAATTGCTAATGATAACTACATTCATTTATTTTTTCATCCCATATTTTCACTTTATGAATTCCCAGACCACTTGCTAAAATGTACATTTTCCAGTTGGATAATCTGTTTCTAAACCAAAATGCATTTGGAGTTGGTTTACAAGTGGTAGGAGCTGCACAAATGGAGATAGTGGAATCTCTTGAAATTCTCAGAATAAAAAAAAAAGAAAGAAGAAATTTACATATGAAAGAAAACAATGGCTCTAAAAGAAAAGAACAGGTATAACAAATAATTTCTATGTTTTATATAACTATTTGCTTCTATGGTCTCTTATGGGCTTATTAATGAAATGTAACCCAAAAACATGCAAAGTAATCAATCCAGGACTTTACCAGAATTTTTGGGCTACTTCAGTGTCATCCCCTTCTCTCTCTCTCTCTCTCTCTCTCTCTCTCTCTCTCTCTCTCTCTCTCTCTCTCGTCTCGGTCTCTGTCTCTCAACAGCTTTATCCGTAACATCTCTGCTTCACTTAAAAAATACTATTAGGATACAATGGGAAGGAATGTTTGCATATCTCCCGTAGTTTCTCCCTCATTGTGGTTTTCAGAACCATGCTTTGTCCATCTCCAATCCTGAGAATGTTGGCTCTGCAGCTCTCAAGCATCTGCTGGCTCCCTCAGCATTTCTCAGACTCTTACTGATACTTTCTACTCTCCCTGGTATTTGGACTGTGTAACTCATTTAACCCATAATCCTTGGAGCTGAACACCTAAAGAAAGGTCCTCTGTCCAGCATCCTAGCCAAATGTTCCCTGGGTCTGATTATACCTGACCTTATCAAACCCACTGTCAACCCATGACTCAGTCTCTTTCTGACCTCGCCTTTCATGTATCTACTCTGCATGTGGATGGGAAAGCAAATTGCATGGCAGCTTACCACCAGCTTGATAGATAGTGGCCAGACAGGGCTTCCTTTTCTCTGAGATTCCATACACTAGCATGTCTTTTTCTAGCTGACGCACTTGCCCACCGTCCTGTTCTGTGTTCCTCCCTTTGTTTTCTCTCCTTCACAACACCCTACTGGGTGGCTAAAATTATTTGATTTGACTTTCTTTCAAGTGTGCCGATTTTTGCTTGACTCCAACCACCTTGAATAACAGCGTAGAAATCCCTCTTTGCACATTATGCTGATTGTGTTCTGTGTGAATGAGTCCCCTGGAGGAAACCATTGAATACAGTGTCAGCCTGGATGGCGCCCCCTGGAGTTGGGCAGCTAGGAAGCCTTGATCTGTTCCGCACAATAGGGCCATTTCACAATGAATCCAAGTAGGTCAGAGCTGTGCAGAGTAAGGAACAATTCAGCACATCTCCTTTAAGGAAAATAGCCCTGTTTTCAAGGTCATTAAAACTTAAGTGTGAGTAGTTCTGTGTCTTCCTTATGGTCTTATGGTCAGTCTTTTCTGGTAAATCTGTCAGGCAGACAAATTCCCAAAAAGACTAGGAGAAAGATGACAGCAGGTGTAAGATACTTGTGAGGAAAACAGAAGTAATTTTCTTATGCTGCCCCTCTTTTCTCTCTTCGTATCCTCCTTTGTTTATGGAGACCACTTTTTATCACAAATAAACACAGAAGCTGTCGAGTTAGCATCAACTCTTATGTCTCCCTCAAGATGTTAAGAGGAGTGGCAGAAGAACAGGAAGTAAGATTCTCTTAAATATTTTCTAAATAACAGGCATTGTGTTTATACTGTTGCATGTTTTCAGAGTATTCGTTGCAGGGCTTACCTGCATTTCAGTTGTGCGGATGAGGAAACTGAGGCCCAGAGGATTCTGGAAATTATTCCAGTTCATGAATCACAAGCATCAAAGTCGGAGTTGAAATGTTGCCATGATGACATCCAAAGCAATTCAGCTTTCTTGTCATCTTATTATTTCTTTGTTTTGATTTATTTTTCATGTAGCCCTCGCTGGTCTTGAACTCAATACATAGCCGAAGATAGCCTTGGATTTGTGATTTACTTGCCTCTGCCACACCTGGATGCTTCTCCTCTCTCTGTGGACCTTTGTACTATGAAGAAAATGGATTTCAAGACATTTTAAAAAAGGTGTATCCTTGCTCATTGAGAGCAAGGATAAGAAAAATTCAGAGGTACTTGATGGATAAATGGTTTAATAGAAGTAGGTTTTTTGAAAATTCCTTTCATATGGGAATTTCCATAATAAAGTCAATGTTTTATATAAGAACAAGAAACACTGTTTTACCAGAATGAGTTCTGTTTTCTTTTTATAAATTAATGTAATTTATTTATTGTGTGTACCTATGTGTATCATGTGTACATATAAAGCTCGGAAAACAGCTTTCAGGATTTTGTTCTCTCTACCATGCAGGTCCTAGACATCAAACTCAGGTCTTTGGGTTTGCCATCAAGCTCCTTTGCCAGCTGAGCCATCTCCCTGACCTGGTTCCTGGTTTCTTAACTTTATTTCAGCATTGAATGAATAGTCCTTCTTCGTCTTGGCATCACATAGGCACATTACTATGGATGGAATTTCATGATGTCCAAGTTCTTGGTCTTTTATTATTTGATTTAACCTTGGCTAAGATCTTACTCTTTCCAAAGAAAAGTTGTGACATGCTTTTTAGGGATACCTAGATAGATTTAGGGATGCTGTCTTATGTGTTCAACCTCACATAATATTCAGGTTTCCTTGAGATTTAATTCCCCTGTCGGACCACATACTTTGGGTAACTACTGCTGAGCAGTTTCTAAGCTTGTTTCATATATGATATCAGTCCTTCTGACCTTATGAATCATGGTTCGTGTTTTTATTACATCTTATCAGTCCTGCTCCTATCACAGGAAGCTTCATTTTCTCCTATATCTAAGATTTACTGTGCCCAACGGTTTTCAAATTTTAGAGCCTATTTCATTTTAATTTTGTGTCATTTTTCTAAATGAGCTCCCTAATAAATCTGTACCATTGGCTTGCTTCAACTTGAAGTTTGTCATTAATTTCCGTTTGAAACTACGTCCAGCTTCTCTGACACCTGGTGATGGTGAATTAGAATATCACATTATGTCCTAAAAGCCTAATCTTTGTTGTCAAACAAAAAAGATAAATTTCAGATATTGTTGGAAATAATGTTTTGATGTCATCCAGGTCATTTTCTTCAAAAGTCGTAGACATTTGGTTTGTATTTTAATTCATTCTTAGCTGCCTTTGGGGGGAGTCAATCCTCCTCACTAGCCTCTGACTCCTCTAAATCTTCAGAACTGGGGCACTTGTGGGACCCAGGGAGCTTTTGAAATGTACTATTTATAGATTTAATGGATATATTTATAATTACATTTTTAATGTCCTTGTGGAAATAATCACCAGTGAAGGTGCTGTTTTTACCAGCATAGGGATTGGAAGCATCACCTTATTTGAAAACAGTAGTGATCTTTAAAAATAGATAAACCGGGTGTAAAGCCCTGATGTTCGTCATGACGAGCCATTTCCTCTTTGACCTCATGGTCCTATTTCTAGGAATTTAACTAGAGAATAGTTATGAGTATACTTAATGCTTACTAAAATATGTATTGATTGTGTTCTTATTTATGTAAAAAGAACATTAAAATAATGAGGATTTTTTTTGTGTGTGGTAGGCTCTGCAATCTTTACATTTTAGGGATTTCACAGTGAGAATGGATATGTGAGGACAGATGCCAAAGTCAAGAAAAAAAATTCAGAGACCCCAGCCCCACCCAGATCCTGTGGAACCCCTGTTCGCAGTGCCACTGGGGAGGGGGTGTCTGCTCTTTCCTTCCAAGGAAAGCTGTATTCAAGAAGTAGTATGAGCCCAAGGAAGAGATGTATATTGCATGTAGAAAAAAATGATCCAGCTAAGCCCTTTGAAAGGAAAGTCCCAGAGAGACATCGGACATGGAGCTGCAGGATTTGACCTGTGCAAGTAAAGTCCCAGACAGATGTCAGACATGGAGCTGCAGGATTTGACCTGTGCACTGCTACTTTCTGGTCTTGTTTTGATCCAAAATTCCCTTGCTATTAGAAATGAGACTCTGTATTGGGTTCCATTGTATGTTGGAGGTATGTACTTTCTCTCTGGATTTTGAAGGGGCTTTCAGTTAAGAGAGTGCTTTGATTCTCAGAAGAAACTTTGGACTTTTGAATAATACTGAGACAGTGAAAGACTATGGGGACTTTAAAGATTGGACTAAGTGCATTTTGTGTTATGAAACAACCATGAGCCTATGGGTACCAGGGAGTGGAATGTGATGGTTTGAATGAGAATGTTCCCCCATAGGCTGTAAGTATGTGAACACTTGGTCCACAGTTCATGACACTGTTTGGGAAGAACCGCAGGAGGTGTGGCCATGCCAGAGGAAGTGTGTCACCGGGGGAGGATTTGAGAGTTCTTATGTCTTGCCAGATCTCCAGTTGTGCTCTGCTTCCTGTGCCAGCTTAAAGATGTGAATTCTTGGCATTCTTGTCTGTCATTCCTGCTGTCATGCCTTTCTCACCATTATGGCCTTTCCCTCTGAAACTGTAATCCACATAAGTCCTTCCTTCTGTAAGGTGCCATGCTTATGATGTTATATTACAGCAACAGAAAGGGAACGGAAACAGTGTGTGATTTCAATACCATCGTTCATCAAAAACCAAATCATCAGGGAAAAACTAAACATAATCAAATGGACCTAACATATCTACAGAATAATCAACCCAAATGCTAAAGAGTACACATTTTTTTTCACCAGCACATGAAACTTTCTGCAAAATTGATCACACATATTAAGGCACAGAACAACTCTCAACAAATACAGGAAAATTGAAATAACATTTTATGTTCCATCTAAGCATGATGGAATAAAGCTAGATGTTAATAGCAATAAAAACTACAGAAAGAACATAAACTTGTGGAGATTAAACAACATACTACAGAGTGATAATGGGAAGGAATCAAGAAGAAACTTTAAAATTCCTAGAATAAAATGACAAAGTACAACATACCAATATCTATGCAACATAATGAAAGCAGTCCAGAGAGACAGGTGTAGGGCTCTAAGTGACTGCATCAAGAACATGATCAATTTTAAATTAATAACTTAACAATGTTCCTTACAACAAACACAATAGAGATTCAGAGAATCATAAGGACATAATTTCCCAAGTGGCCAACCCTAGACCCATGTGCATATGAGCAGTACTAAAAGCACTCAAAGCATTATATACATATATATATATATATATATATATACAATATCACCAGTAAGGTATATAAATATGTATAAGTAAAGGTAATAAAGAGGACACTAATAAAGAGTGACAGGACATTGAGAAGGAAGAAGATGTGCATATGGACAGAGTTGAGGTATAAATGATACAAATATATTCATCTATAAAGTTCTCAAAAAAAATTGAAAAGTTATATTCCACTAAACTGGAAAAATATAAAAGACATGGATAATTTTTTAAAAATGTATAGCCTACCAAAGTTAAACCAAGATGAATTAATTTAAACAGACCCATAAAAATCATTATGATAAAAGCAATAATTTAAACTATCCCCCAAAATAGAAGCCCAGCGTCAGAGAGATTCAGCACGGAATTCTAACCCTCTTTCAAAGATGAACTAATATCAATACTTATCAGTTTTTTTCTGTAAAATAGAAAAGGAACACTTCCAAATTGTGTTTAGTGAAGGCAGTATTATGCCAATCTAGATTAAATACATAACAAAAACAAAACATATAGGCCAATTACCTTGATGAACATATAAAATAATTCTCAATAATATACTGGCAAACCTAATTCAAAAGCACATCAAAAATTCACCATGATCATTCAGCTTCATCCCAGAGATGAAGGGATAGTTCAATCTAAGTAAATCAATGAATGAAATCCATATAGACATACTCAAGTGCAGAAACCACGTAATCATCCTATTAGTTTCAGAAAGGGTATTAAAAGCCAGTATTTCTTCATGATAGAAGTCCTGAAGAATCTAGGGATACGGAGAATGTATTTCAGCATAATAAAGGCAATATACAACAAGTAGACAGATGACATCATGGTAAATGGAGAAAAGCTCAAAGCATTTCCACTAAATCAGGAACAAATAAAGATGTCCGTTCTTGCCACTCCTGTTCAATATAGTGTTTGAAGTATGAACTATAACAGTAAAGAAAAAGAGGTCATAAAGGGGACATAGATAGATGATAGATAGAAAGATAGATAGATAGATAGATAGATGATAGATAAATAGATGCTAAATAGATGATAGATAGATGACAGATACATAGATGGTAGATAGATGAGAGATAGATGATCTATAGATTGATTGATAGATAAATGATAGATATGAAAGGAAGAAGTCTAAGTATCTTTATTTGCAGATGATATAATACTATTCTACACATAAAGTAACCTAAAGACTACCAGGAAACTCCTAGAACTGGTAAACATATTCAGCAAAGTAGCCTGATAAAAAAGTCAAATGCAAAAACTGATACCTCCTGTATTCCAGTAAACAGACCAAGAAAGAATCATGGAAACAATCCCATTCACCATGACTTAAAGAATGTTTTAGGAAAAATCTAACCAAGGAAATGAAAGACTTGCACAATGAAAGAAAAGATACTGAGGAAAGAAATTGAGGACCATATTAGAAGATGAAATGACTTCCTGTGTTCATGGGCTGATGGGATAAGAAGTGTGAAGATAGCCATTCTATTAAATGCAGCCAACATTTCCAATGTGATCTCCATCAAAATTCCAACACAATTTTTCACATAAATTCTTTTAATTTTTTTAAATTATTTTTATTTTTAATATTTTATTTATTAGTTTTATGTATATGAGTATGAGTGTATGACCTGCATGTATGTAAGTGCACTCGTGTCATGCAATGCCTGTGGTGGTCAGAAGAAGGCATCAGATTTCCTTAAACTGGAGTTATGGATGGTTGTTAGTTTCCATGTGGGACCTGGGAATTATACCCAGGTCATCTGCAAGAGCAGCCAGTGCTCTTAATCACTGAGCCATCTGTCCAGCTCCACAACCCCCATTTTTTTTTATTTTTGAGAATTTCATATGAATTTAGTCTTTGCATTATTTCCATCCCCTCCCTAGACCCCACTAACTCTTCCCACCCCAGTCCTTCTCAATGTCTTGTCCTCTTTGATTACTCTTGATACATATACAAATGCATATATGTGTGCAGTGAGTCCATTTAGTGGTGCTTCTATATAACTGTGTTTAGGGCTATCCATTTGAGATTAGATAACCTCTCAGAGATCTAGTCCCTGGAGAAAATTATTTTCCCTTCTTCAGAGAGTAACTCTTCCTTTTGAGGTGCATCCCTGTGACATTCTCCCCATCCAGGTTGTATGATGACTAGTTCATCATTATGCATTAGTTACTTTCTCCCAATTGCAAGAAAAGGTAACTCAATCCAAAGTAGTTTAGCAAAACGAAGACTTCTGTTGGATAATATACTAGAGAAAGAACATAATAAACTTCAGAGTGCCACCAGGCTCTTTTGCTGTCTCTATCTTGTGTCACCAGGACCAACTGGAATAGCCAATGAGGAAAAAGTTTTATGACTGAATAACTTTCACTGACTCTTGGAGCCAGGTGACAGCCCACTCTACTTGTACTCTAATCCACTCCAAACCACAAGATGTAAGGCAAAGTTCCTACTTAAAATTATTTTCATATAAATATAAAATTAAATTAGTTTTAATTCCAGTAGTGAAATTGCCAACCTAAAGGGCTTATCAGGATTAAAATTCTGATATATCTTTCCTACTAGTTTAGAAGAAAACATTTTGCTAATTGAATGCACATTGCTATAAAGGATGTGTGAAGACACTATACCATAATCTGCCACCATTGATCATTTTTCTGTAATTGCTTAAATTAAGTCATCTGGGTGTTAACACACACACACACATACACACACACACACACACACACACACACACACACACACAATAGCATGATAGCGCACATCATTAAGTCCAAGACTGGGAAAGCAGAGACAGGTAGATCTCTGTGAGTTGGAGGCCCGCCTGGTCTTTCTAGCAAATTCTAGGAAAAGTGGGGCTACAGGGAGACCGTGTCTCAAAAGACAATAAAAGAATAAAAAAGAAATGTGAATCATTTTATTAGAGCAGAGAAAGTTCTTTAAAAACAGTATAGTTTAGTTATTAGAGCATTCCCATGTGCATACTTTTTTTTTGAAGGTTAAGAGGAGTTTTAGTAAGGAAATAAAGATGGCTACTCCCTCACCTGAACTGTAAGGTGATAGAGGAGAGAGCCTGGAAGTACTTAGTCTCCAAATTTATGAGCCTGGGCGTTTTACCTTTTAGTAGAGATTTCCCAAAACTGTTTTTCTGAAGTTTGTTACAGAGGAGAATCAGCTCTGCAAGAAAAATAAGACCAGAGTATTTGTATTTATTCCCTGAATTCACAGACCCTCTGGAAGTGGAACCACAGGAGTATGATGTAACATTGGGAGTTCACAACTTGGTATTTAGCAGAATTGCTTTGAAGTCTAACTATAGTGTTAGAAATTATGATTATTGAAGAAGGTGTACATTCTTCTGAGCCTTGGAAATTTTTGTTTTGTTTTGGAGACAGAGTCTCCCTTTAGCCCAAGGTAGTCTGGAACTCATTATGTAGACTAGGCTGGCCACAATCTCACATGATCTCCTTCCTCTGCAACAAGAGTACTGAAATCAAAGGCATGTGACAACACACCAGTATTGATTTTTCTAAAAAAAGTTTTTTCTATTTAGAGTGATTATCTGAGTTGTGAACAGTAATGTGACTACGGTTCAAAGGTAAATAAGAAATTAATTAAAATTAAATATGGAAACTAACAAAATTTCTTTTTCTCTGTATTTATATCTACCTCTCTATCTCTCTTAACTCTTTTTCTGTCTGTCTCTGTCTTTGTCTTTCTCTGTTTCTCTGTCTTTGTTTCTCTTTCTCTGTCTCTGTCTCTCTCTCTCTCTGTCTGTCACACACACACACACACACACACACACACACACACACATTTATTTGTATCATGATGGACTCCACTATGAAACCTTTTGCAACTCTGGCCTTTTTCCATTTTGAAGTCCAGGCAATCGCTGGTCCAGGGAGGACTTGCCTAGCTCACAGTGAACAATATTTGAAAAGAAACCAGCATCTTCACCTACAAAAATAGCAAAGGAGGAACAGAATTAGAAAAATTAAAGGTCAAAAGAGATCGCATACCAGAAAAACACCTCCTGAAACGTTTATAATATACATTTCCATGGATTCAAATAATTTAAAGAAACACTCTGAATTTTTGAAAATAATAATTTGTTGTGGCTGTAGAGATGGCTCAGCAGTTAAAAGCACTGACTGCTCTTGCAGAGGCACTGGATTCCAATTCCAGCACCTACATAGTGGCTAACAACTATCTATAACTCCAGTTCCAGGGGATCCAACATCTTCTAATGACCTCCGCAGGCATTGCAGGACATGGGTACACTTATACACATGCAGGCAATACACTTGTATAAGAAAAATAAAAACAAAAAAATTTAAAAAATGCTTTATGGCAGAAATAAGAGTTTGGTAAGAAATGATAAATATTAGTCAACAGAAACAGTTAAAAGCTGAGTGGTCAGATCTCAGAAAAGAAATAAGAAAGAAAAATAAAATCACATATAATAAAGACCTGGGGGAAAAAATGGGGCCAGCAAGATGGCTCATCATGTAGATGCAAGTGCCACCAAGCCTGATAAACTACGTTTGATTCTGGGAGCCACAGGTGGAAGAAGAGAATGGACTCTCACTGTGTTCTCTGACCCCTACCTTCACACTGTGGCATTCTTCTCCTGCCTCAATAATATATGCATAGAAAAAAATATATATAATAAAAGTAAAAGTTTCTTAAGAGGGAAAAACAGAAAATAATGTACTATTTAAAACACAATGAAAATATGGAAGTCAGGACAGATTTACAGAAATATAAAGTAGAATTAGATGAACATGTATACTAGAAACTACTTAATTAGGTAGGATCAGAGAAACACAGAGATATGCTGAGCATGGAGGTATGCCAATATCTATTAACAACTCTGAATAATGAAATAGAACCTGAAAAGTTTGTTTAAAATGTTATTCATTAATTCATTCTAGGAATAAGAAATAAAATGTTTAAATCATATCATGCCTCAAGGAAAAGAAGCAGACGTGAATAAAACTGAAAGAATTCCAGGTAAATCTATGAATTTGAACTATAAAAACATGATTTATTGTGCATGCAGGCAAACAGATCAAATAAGTTATAAGAGAAAAACATCAAACTGGCATTAAAGTTCACAATAATATAAAGCCTTATACAGTGATGAAGGGCTAAACACACTGTCCTCCAGGAAACTAAGATTGAACAAAATAATATACTTAAGACAGATTGTTGAAATGGAGAGGCATCAGCAGGGATTTTTGATTATTCAAGGACCAACAGAATGTATTTCCCATAAAAGCACCATGATGAGAATGTTAAAAGACAAATCTCATAGGAATGCTAGTTGAGGAAAGATGCTATGTGACAGAATAATTGACCCTAAACTCCATTTAACTTTTAAGTCAAAAATGAGTCTGAGAATCAGTTTTATAACACAGTATGAGTGAAAAGATGATGAAGAAACAGTATAATTCATACTAGATGAAAGAAATCATATAGTTGTATAAGAATATAGTTTTCCTCTCATATTCCTAATTATTCAACTCTTCCTTATGTTTGATACTTCAAATCATTTAGATTTAGCTGTATTTTAAGATTCAGAGTATTAGAAAGACTAATATTTTAAATGATATCTATTGAACCATGTTGGAAAAAAAGAAGATGGATTAATCTATCATTGAATTAGTATCTAGCAAATAAAAGATCACATATATTAAATCAGGTTGTATGTATTAAACAATGTAATGATGCAAAGAGAAAGTAGATGTTTTCAAAGATAATGAAGTACAAAAAGAAAAAAGAAAAGAAAAGAAATAGAGCAGAAACATAAAAGAGATAATATAGTAGAAAATGATGGTGCCAGAGCTGGCCATGAAGGTGCACACATTAATCCCAGTACTTGGGAGATAGGAGCAGATAGACTCTGTGAGATCAAGTCCAACCTGTCCTATACAGTGAGTTCCAGTCCAGGTAGAATTACAAAGTGCCCCTTTCTCAAAAAAAAAAAAAAAAAGCAAACAAACAAAATGATGCGAGAAGGGATGCCAATCATTTTACAATATAAATGAGATAACCACTATTTACTAGCAAAGCCAACAGTCCAAGACGGGAATGAGATGTCTGAAACAACAGGTGGTGCAGAGACGTGGATACTGCTTTTTCTATGTATATGTTTCTTTGATAAAGCTAAATTTATGAATTAGACACACTAGAAATCCAAATAATGAAAGGAGTGATTTTAATAATATACTGTAATAACATTTTGTGAAGGTGGTCTTTCTCATAGTGTTGTACAAATTATTGTGTGAGTGTATACAAATTATAAGTGAGGAGATGCTGGGAAAAATGTGATTTATGTACTTTGTGGAAGTAAGCAGGACAGTGTGAAATTTTTCCAGGATACTCAGCACTACAGGCAATTTAACCTTGTGAGTTTTGCATTTCTCTAATGCCTGTGGAGGACAGAAGAGGGCATCAGATCTCCTGGAACTGGGGTTACACATGGTTGCGACTCACGATGTGGATGCTGGGAACCGAACCTTCATCCACTGTGACAGCAAGCAATGCACTTAACCCTCGAGTCATCTCTTCAGTCTCATAAAATAAAATTGAAAAACTTTCATTTTAAAATGAAAGTATTGTGACAGTATTCACAGTTCACAAACAAAAGTTACAGTTCATTCAGTGCAGACAAAGACAGGGCAGAATGCACTGAATATAATAAATATTTGGGTTGAATTTGCCCACCAAGGAGATTCCTTCAACACTGTACTGCCAGCACTAATGAACATGACCTTATTTGTAAATAGGTTCCTACAATCATAATCATGTAAAATTAGTGTATACCAGACTAGAGAGCGCTTCAATCTAAAGGCTAGTGATCTCATAACAGGGACATTTGGACCGAGACTTAGTAAAAACAAGTCTGTGAAGAAGAGGAAGAAAGATTCATGTTGTAATTCTATAAGCCAAAAGGATGCCATGGTTTGTTGAAAGGGCCAACAGTTAAGATAGACAGGGAGGTGTTCTCGCCCTCTGAGACATATTACTGCCCACAGTGGATCCTGTATTTCTAGCCTTGAGAAATGAAAGACCACAAATTCCTTCTGTGTTTTATAAATAGTAAAATTGTGATGTCTCATTGTGGTACCACTAAGAGATTGCTGAAAGTCTGATTAATATTTTATTTAAAGTTCATATTAAATTAAAAATGCATGCAAATAGTGTTTTAAAAGCTATGCTTTGATTTATATTCATGTTCATGAAATATTCATTAATTTATATTCATTAGTTATTAATTAGTGTTTGTTCATAAATACAAAGTACTTTAAATCAACTGAAAATTAGACAAGACAGTGACCAGAACACTTACATACCTCAGCACACAAAAAACACACAGAAGAGCAAATGGCAAATACGTGAAACAGCTTTGATACAAATAGGTCAAAAATTATACCTAAAAAGGAAATAAACATAACTTTCTCTTCTAATTCAGTATGTATAGATATTTGAAAATAGATTCCATAATGTATAAATATCACGAGCAACAATCTTTGATCCAAATGTGATAAAAAGGAAAGAATTTAAGACTGTAAATTAGGAGTCCTGCCTTAGAACTGAGTATAATCAGTGTACTGTTCAGTTTTAAATCAATGAGAAAACTTGGAAGATATATATATATATATATATATACACATATATATATATAATATGTTTATATTATATATATATAATAAATATTAAAAAAAGGTGCCATACAGTGAAACTCCTAAGACACATTGAAAAGAGTACTCAACAAACAACACACAGCCTTATTACACCTGGGAACAATAAAAAAGAAAGTCAGTGTTCTGAATATTAATTTCAAAAAATAGCAAGCTAGGAAATGTGTTCATAAGCATGTATTTCTCTATAGCCTGTCTTTAGCTTAATGGAAAAATATTGTATCTTTTTATGGAGATGAGAAAAAAAGATGTCCATTATGACAAATATAAATGTACTATAAAACTGGAAAGAAGACAACTGTGCTATTGTCATTTATAGGAGATAAAAAATGCCTGAAAATACAGGATAATCTGCTGGGAATTTACTATGCCAAGTAAAAAAATTCAGTAGATTATTAGCAACATAATTAATATAAAAATAAACTGCTTCATAAAAACAACTGTATTTACAATGTCAGCAGAGACTCTAATAGAAGATAGGAGAGATAACATGTATGAATGGACAAAAATATTAAAGAAATATCAGAGAAAAAATTAAGTTAGTCAGACTCCTGAAAAGATCCTCAAATAGGAAAATATTTACATTGATTGTGGTCATAGCGACCTGTACAATGGAGATTTCAGTGTGACCCAAATTACCCTATGAGTTTAATGTAAAGTTTAATGTTAGCAGGAGAGTTTTCTCTGCGTAGTTAGAATCAGAGTCTAAAGATGATATCCGTTGGCCTGTGACAGAAGTCAGTAAGAGCCTAAAGAAGGAGGGTTGGAGGAGATGAGAATAAGTTCTCCAGATCACACCACAGAGATTGTCTAACATGCCGTCACTAAGAGGCAAGTGCAGAGGAGGAGAGCAGAGCCATTGACAGGTACAAATGCCATTTTTGCTCTAGAAGATAGAGGTTAGATCAAGGTAAAGAAAGTGGATCATTTCATACCTGTCACGCTGAAAACTGGTTGAGGCAGAAAAGACCAGAAGTGGAAACACACATGTACTTGATGAAAATACTATTGCTTGGGGTGGAATATTCTTTAAGTAAGGCTAAGAGACTAGAAAACATAGCAAAGAAAGAAAAACCTCATGCACATTTTGAATAAAAATATGCCATATGCGACTCAAAATCCAACAAAATAAACCAGAGAAAAATACTTTCAAAAAATATCAGAAATATGAAAAATCCTGTTTTGTTCATTTTACTATGTTTTTATGTGTCAGAAAATACATGTCGAAAAATAGATACCAGTAAACTTTGTAGGGAAGTTTTAAAACCTATATTTAAATACTTAAAAGATGCTAAACTCAGACTGTCAAGACAGAATTAAAGGTGCTTGTGCTCACACCTGGCAACCTGAACTCAGTCCCCTGAATCCACTCAGTTGAAGGAGAGAACTGACTCCCTCAAGGTGTGCTCTGATCTCCAAGCATGTGCCATGATGTCCGTGTGAACACACACACTAACACACATCCATGTGCATGTATGCACACACATCCATGTACTCACACACACTAAATGTAGTAACATTTTTCTAAAGAAGCTGAGCTCATAAAATAGAAGCATATACATTATCGACGTTTTATTTCCATTTATCAACAGGATGTTAAAATGAAGTATCTCCCACTCTCTCTTTCTCTGTTTTTTTTTTTTTAAACAGTCTTGTTATATAGCCCTGGCTGACCTCAAACTCAGAAGTCCTGCCTTAGTGCTGGGATTGTAGGTAGGCTCCATCATGCACAGCTTGAAATATTCTTTTTCATTGTTGCAACACTTAAAATTGCAAAACTTCTCTGTAGATCAAATTAGTTTAATGGTAAATTTAATTATTCACATCAAATGTTTAATGTAAGATCATTTTTATTTTGCAAATTTACTTTTCTTCATCCACTCCACAATGTAATTACTGTGTACAAAGGCATATGTATGAAAACATACACAGTTCAATTCAAAATATTAATCAATAGAAAACTGAATTCAATGTGGTATAACAGCTTGACAGAATCACCATGTTTGTGCATGTATAAATTCCAGTCTTCCTCATCAGAAAAAAATAATAATGCCAGTGAGAGCAGAGGGTCTTGGTTCACATGGATATAGCTTCTAACTATGGGTGATATACTGTGCCCAGGTTACCCCTATAGACTGATTAAATGAGAATGGATGTCAAATGGTTTATAGTTTATATTGAACAGCATTAAATGTGGGCTAAGAGTTGGAAAGACAGCTCAGTATTTAAGGGTGCATGTGGTTCTTACAAAGAACTCAAGTATGATTCCCAGTACCTATTTTGGGCAGCTCACAACTAGCTAAAATTACTACTGTGGGCATTCTGATGCCCTCTTTTGGACTCTCTGGGCCCCTGAACACATGCCTACACACACAAACATACACATACACACAAACACATATAGAAGAAGAAATATTTTTAAAATTTGTCTTGGGAGCTTTAATTTCCATAATTTTGTATATTGGAAATTTTTCATTTATTCTTTAGTGGCTAATATGTATACTGCATTGCTCCACAGCAAGGAGGTTTCCAAAATAGGAAAGTTTATGTCAGAAAGGGACAATGGGGAGAAAAGGGAAAAAGAAGCTTGGGAGAACAGGATAGTAAGAGACCTGTTATGAAAGGGGAATGGGAAAGGGAGATCATTTAACCGGGGGTGGGGGGAGAGGGGAAGCTATGTGGGGGAGATTGTAAAGGTAGTCAAATACACATGACTGGAGAGGTCATAGACCCTAGAGAAAAACCTGCTTTTGTTACATCCCTAGAACATTGTAATTTCTTACTGTATTCTAAATACAAAACCTTATGTTTACAGACAAATATATCTTTCAGCACTCATCAAAGAAGCTTCTCTTTGCTACAAATGGAAACTATTCCAAAGTTTCACAATCCATCAAGAGAATAAGGGTCTGTGACGAGCTCAGCTTAACTCACACATCTACAATGCAACTTTTACACTTAAGGCTCAAGGAACATAGCAGAACAGAGGAAAGAATGTTAATGCATCTCTCTGCAACACTTTAATAATACATGAACTTTAGTAGGTACAGTACATTTATAAAGTGTTAATATTTTCCTGTTGTTTGTAGGCAAGGGACCTGTACTATATAAAAAGAAAATACAGTCAAAAGAAACAGCATTGCATGGGAAAATTTTCAGGGAGAGACTGCTAACAGAGTAACATGGATAGGGAGGAAGAGCCTCCATCAGTTGGCCTTGAATACCATCTTTAGGGCTTTGTTAGTCATTCTAACATGGGGACATTATCTGTAAGGTATGCATGGTCATTGTCAGCTTTCATATCTGTCTCTCTAGAGGTCAGTAGTGGATGAGACTGGGCTTGCAAAAATGATGGACTGTTATGAACAAAAAATGACAAAGTTCGGCCATACATGGTAGCTTTCACATGTATGTAATCTTAGCACATGGAAGACCGAGAAAGGAGAATCACAATGAGTGTGTGCCCAGCCTGGAGAGCCTGTCTTAAACAACCAGAAATAACAAGAAAGAAATGGGGAAGTTCTGAATCCAAAGAGCTATAACAGAAAATCAACCAAATAGGCAACATTATGAAGTCAGATCAGCCTATTAATTGTATAATGTGGAGAGGTGAAGGGAAGCCATGGGCCCCACGGATTCCTGCAGGAAGTGGAATTCTTATGGTTATCAGTGAAGGAGGAAAATGCTCAATAGAATTATTCATGACCTTCTCCTGATGCTATAGGCCTTCTCTTCAAACAGCTAAGCCATTTAACTTGCTAAGATATCAGCCTGGTTGAGCATTATGGCAGGTAAGAAAGCTTAAGATTCTCTCCTGAAAAATTATGCGTTGACTTTCTCCTTTGTTCCTGGAGAATTGCCTGGGAGCTGAAGCAGGCTATACCAATTTAATATCTACATAAATTCATAAACTAGAAGTGACAGGACCAAGTTTTAACCCAGCACATTCTGAATGTTCACCTCTCATTTCAGGATGCTATAGAAACTTTATCCATTAACAGAACATGAGAATCTTTAAAAGAAAAAATCTAGTCATTTCCTTCTTATTGGATTGGATGTGGCATTCTGAAGATCGGGTATTTTCCATCTCTGTGCTTCCACATTTGTATTCCAGAGGGATAGTCTCAAGCTCTTAGCTGCTAAATCTGCATTGTTGAGATGAAATCATGAGCCTTTTGGTTTAATGTATGGGCTTCATTATTCTCAGCTGTATCATTTGGTGCCTAGAAAATACCATCAAGATTCATCAAAATAAACAAACCTCTCTTAAAATTTATTTGATGTCTGAGAACAATAGGAAATGTAACTGGAAGGGCCCAGAGGAATCTGAAGAGGTGCACAAAGTAAGTTAGGGAAAAGATAAGAATATGTAAGTGTGTCTTTTTTTTTTTTTCTGAAAACTTTATCTTGTGCCACAGTCTTTCTTGAAAAATTCTAATACATTCACAGATTAAATGGCTGTTTCCTTCCCCTGCAGAGGAAGAGTTCAGAGTAGACACAGTAGTGTGTTCTGACTTTTGTTTACTTCGTAATTCACAAAGTTGAAATGAGTACTCACTCTCTCACTTGTGTATGCAAACTATGTAATCTCTAGAGATAGATCAACTTTAAAACATCAGAGGAAGTGGGCAAACAACATGTACAACTAGACCAGTGGAATCAGGCTGTGAGATAGAAAAGGGTTACCATTCCCGTAATGTTTTATCAGCTACTTTTTTGTAATAAAATACCTTGACCAAAAGCAACTTATATAAGAGGTTGTTTTGATTTAGAGTTCCAGGTGGATAGTCCATGATAATGGAGGGAGGAGGGCATGGCAGTAGGCAGCCACAGCAGGAAGTCAAGAGAACGCATCTTCAATGCATAGTAAGCAGAGAACAAGCAGGACCTGGGTGAAAACTATAAGCACATAAAACCCACCCCAGGGACATACTTCCTCCAGCAAGTCTGTACCTAATGGTTCCATCAGCTTCCCAAAGAGTGTCACCAACTGGAGGCCAAGGGTTCTGAGAAGTGAGCTGATAGGGCATAGCTGCATTCAAACAACCAAGATCATACCAACCAAAGAGCCCTAATGTCAGAATGTATACATTACTTTTCTGTTGCTGTGACAAACGCAATGACCAAGGCAACTTGTATAAGGAAGAGTTTATTTGGCTTACTTGTCCAGAAGGAGGAGTCCATCATGGTATGAGGAATGGCAGGAGATGGCCAGATTAGAAAGCTAAGTACTCACATTTTCAAGCATTCCCAGAAAACAGAGAGAGAATCTGGAAATGGGGTGTGGCCATCTAGTCTCAAGGCCTGCCCCCAGTTTCATGCTTCCTCCAGCTCTAAAGGTTCCATGATTCTCCCCAATGACTGGTAAATGGGGACCAAGTGTTCAAATAGTTGGGAGTGTATGAATGACATTTGTCATTCAAAGTAGCACAGAGAGAATAACTGAGTAGTTCAGTGGCATATTACTTGCCTGTCTTGTGCAAGACCCCAGGATTGATCACTAGCCCCACAAAATAATCAAACACAAAATTATGTCAAAGAGAAGGGGCAGTTTGTAGGCTCTGTTAGTCTCTTTTCTGCTACTATAATGAAATGCCTTTGGGTTGTTACTTTATAGAGAGGTTTCTCCATCTCACAGTTTGGTAGGTTCAAGAGCATGGTGGGTACATCATCACCGTGGCTCTAAGTGAAAACTTTAGGGTGGATACCATTTCAGTGGAGAAGCACAGGAATCAAAGGGCCAGACAGGAGCAGATAGCAATCTTATTTGATTGTGTAAAGACCATTTCAGGAGAATTAACCCAAGGATCTGTGAATACCACCTCGAACAGAAAGCAAGTCCTGAAAAACCTAAAAGCAGTCCACTAGGGCTAATGTGTGTGTGTGTGTGTGTGTGTGTGTGTGTACACATGTGGGGTGTCTACATGTGCATGCATATATATGTATATGTAGGAAAAAGAGGTCAATATTGAGTGTTCTCAGTTTCTGTTCAACTGGTTTTCTGAGGCAGAGTCTCTCACTTTTCCCGGAGTTCACCAGCACTGCTGTACGGCAAGCCCCAGGGATCCTGCTGTCTCTCCCACTCCAGCCTTGGGTTTGAATGTATACACTCCTGCACTCCTCCATTTTTTTACACTATATGATTTTCCCAATGCATATTTTACTGAATTTTTGTGCATTTCGTACAAGAGATCTTAATCATATATAGATCCATCCCTTATATGCACCTTGCCATAGCCCCGCAGGATTTCATGTATTCTCTCATATATGTTAGTCTGTCAAGTCAAGTTTGTGTTCCCAGATGTCTCCTGGTGTGAGTTCATCCACTTGAACCTATCCAGCCTGTCTAGCGTCACTCCCTGAAAGAAGACCAACTCTACCTAACCTAGCAGTGATCAGCTGCTAACAGTCCCTCAGCTAAGGTTGGGGCTTGCTACCCATTTCTCCAGCTCTATGCTTGTTTTTTAACTGAGTGAGTTTGCATGGGTCTTGTGCATGCTGACAGCATTGCTATAAATTCAGATGAGGAAGGTCCCAGAGGTTGGAAGACTTTGATTCTTATTGTCATGGATCACCCTTAGCTCTTAAAACCTTTCAGCCCTCTCTTCTATAATGGTTCCTGAACCCTGGGTGATTGAGGTTTAATATGAGTCCTATCCAGGAACATATTTGTTCATTGCCCTCTGTTGCATGAAGAAACTTTGCTGTTGAGAATTGAGGGATGTATTAGTATTCTCCCTACCCACTGTTCCACTATGTTCCACGAGCCTTAGGCATAGAGGTTCCTTTGTAGATGTGTCACTCAGGGATGAACATATCACAGACACTTACTCTCTGTAAGTGACGAGTCAAAGAAGTCATAGAGCGTAGAGAAAACCCTACATTTATACAACACCAGACAAATGTAGTTTCTTACTGTATGCTAAATATGTATCCTTATATTTACAGACAAGTATAACTCAACAAAGACGATTCTTTTTGTAACAGATGATGACTATTTTAGAACCCCTCCACTGTTTAACACAGCTTTTGTGGAATTGAACTCAGATCAAAATTTAGGTCTCCTGCTTGAATTGCAAGTTGTTTACCAACTGATCTATCTCACCAGCTCCAGGACTCATCTCTTAAAGGTTCCCCTCCTATTAAAATATCCCCACACCATGGAACAGGCCTCTGACAAGTCTTTTCACACAAGCCATAGCAAAAGGTGAGGTAATAGATTTTCCAAGGCAGAATAGGTATACCATCTTTGCTAAACTAACATGATTTTCAATCTAATACTAAAATGGAATTAAATTACATGGAAACACATGATAATGGAAGTTTCTCTGTGTTAATTACCATCCACTGCCTTTCAGCACTTCTATTTAAAGACAGTGGTGCTTGGAACTGCCTTTCAGATATAAGTTCTCACCTTTAAAATTCAGTCACAGGCCACTGAGAAGGCTTGGCAGTAAATGGGCTTGCTGCCAGAACTGATTCTTGCAAGTTGTTCTCTGATCTCCATACGTACACTATGGCATGTGTATGTGAACATGAACATACACTGCATACACACACTCATAGCACATAAAATAAGTTTTTTAAAAGGGAACAAACAACTTTGAGGCATTCAGTCGTATTGCCTTTGCTTTTCAAATTATACCTAGTGGGAAAATTTCTACCACAAAATTAAAATACATAAGTCACTCTCCAAATGAAGTTTGCTAACCACTGACTTCCTGCCACTGCTCAAAGTGGGCCACCTTAGCTTGGTTCTACTTTGAGGTCTTCAATGTATCTGTTGCTTATATCAGCCTCCATTGTTTCTGGTGTTACTGAGTCTCATACTGCAGCCCAGGCTGGCCTGGAACTTACTATGTAAACCAGGCTGGCCTCTAACTCACACTGATCCTTCTATCTCTGCCTCCCAAGTGATGGGATAACAGCAATGAGACACCCCAATGCTGCCAACTTCACTTTTAGATATGATGACACAGTCTTCTCCGTGGAAGCCCATTTCATATCACTTTTTGAGCTGTCTTCATACCAGATGGATTTGTTTTGATTTACAGTGATGGTATGAAGTGTTGTTCCCTGAATATTAGAGTCAACTCAATAAACGGATGAGTTAATTAAAAAGTAGTACAGATAACACATTAATAAGGCCAAAATCAAGAAAGTGGTTCTGGTAAATGTAAAGATTGAGAGACACTCTTCTGGGCAGTGTTCCAGCATCTACTATTGCACAGTAAGAGTGTCTTCATTCCTAGCCACATTTTCTTCCCTGACATACTAACTGTGGAGTAAGGCAGGATTTCAGAGAGATGTACTTACATTCTCTCCTTCTATCTTTTATTCCTTCTTTCTTCAGCCTAATGCAAGCTTCTGTGAAAACTGAAGTCAGAGTTCTCTTTTGCTGAAGTGGCTGTCTCTTGGGTTTCTCTGTTTAACACAGGAGGTGTTTCTGTAAAGGTCTATGTGAAATATAGTCTCTCATCTTAGTTCCTTCCTTGGTCCCCAGATACCTCCCCAGGCCTCATGTAGTGAGCTTCAGTGAAGGATTGATGCCTGGAGAGAGGAGGGATGTGAGAAAGTGAAAGTTCAGAGTTTTCATCTGAGTTTTGTTTTCCTATTTGGATTTGTAGAAAGACAAACCAATAGCAAGAGACTGCAGACAAGACAGTACCAAGAGCCTTCTTACACCAACTGCCTCCTTTGACCCCTTTTATTGATATCTAAGATGCATAAACAAGCCCTACTCTGTCCCAGAGCTCAAAGAACAACTGATTTATACTGTACTATGTGGTCTGATATTTATCTGAATGAGAGTGATCTTAAAGAAATATGCAATATAAATCATTTTTGCTTGTCATTCTCTTCAAAAACAGTGCACTTCTACAAAGCTATAAAGGTGAAGAAGATATAGGATGTGGTTTTAAAATTTATCAATATGCTGGGGCTTGGAGATATGGCTCAGGGGTTAAGAGCATTGGCTGCTCTTGCAGAGGACCCAAATTCAATTCCCTGCATGCAGATGGTGGCTTAATAACTATTTATAACTCCAGTTCAGGGGATTTGAGGCCTTTTTATGACCTCTGCGGGCATTGTACTACATGGGTGCACTCACATACATGCAGGCAATACACTCATAAATGTAAAATAAAAATAATAAATACAACATTTTAATGTTTATCAATATGAAAAATTTAGAAGCCAGAAGTTATTCTTTTTTTTCTGAATGTCTCCCCACCCCTAATAGTTATTTAGCTTTCAAGACAAGTCAAGAATGGAGATGTAAAATAATTTAAGAATCGTTTAAATAGAGGAAAAGATTAAACCTTTGTTTGGATGTTTTTAGAAAGTTTTGCTTGAATGTTTTGTCTTGATTTTCCTTCGCTCTTTATAGGAAAATAAATCTAGACTGGCATCTGAATCACCACTCAGGCATGAGATGGTGCCGTGCTTTTCGATTACAGTCTCTGTTACAGTGACAGTCATCCATGTAGAAATTGCCTTTGTCTCCTTCAGTACCTGTTTAGCAGCCAGTTGTGGTGTGTGCATGTGAATGAGTGTTTATGTATGTCTACCTGTGTATTATCTCACCTCCTACAGTACTGTTTTAACAAGAAAAGCTTAGGTTTCAGAAAAAGTGTTTTTCGATAAAAATCTTACAGAAACACAAATATGAAGAAATCCACAGGAGTGGGACGACACAGATGACTCAGTAGTGGCAGCATTTACTATTCTTTCAGAGGACTCAGCTTCAGTTACCAGCACCCACATGGCAGCTCACAACTATCTGTAACAGCAGCTTAAGGAATCTGATGTCATCTTCTGGCTTCCCCAGGCACCAGACACATATGTGGTACCATATACATACACGTAGACAAACATTCATACAAATAAAATTAACGTATCTTTGAAAAAAGAAATCCAAGTAGTCAAATTGTCAAATACTTAGCATGTATCCTTAAGCATTATCCAAAAACAATTCATGACCAAAATATTTTTTTTTAGGGAGGGATCGAGGGAAAGATGAAAAGGAGGGAAAAGGGAGGAAAAGAAAATTCTCCCTGTTTATGGAACATTTAAATGTTACATTCAACTTCATACTTTGTAAGGTATAGAATATATTTGAAAAACCAGTAGGAAGTTATCTATTGCTCCTTATAGGTAAGCGGGCTCTGGGATGCCCAGTGGGAACTAACTGGTTCACAGTCACATAGATCTTTGTAGATACTAAACTAGTTAAAATCCAGTTTTTCCATAGTCTTGCCCTATTAGATTTATGCTAACTCTCTATTTAAAAAAATTAATGTGGATCTAATGCACTTCATGACAGATATAACACATTGTTACCGAAGAATACATTCACTGTGAATACTTATTAACTAAGGGGGAAATTTTATGCTTCACTTTACAGACTTGTATGAACGAATACAGATTCAAAGCATGTATTAAAAGTTGCTGATACTGACTCTGACAAAGGATGGATGTATTACTAACTTTTCTTTTTGGTGCAATCTAATTAACCCACCAAGAAACATTTTAAAGAAGAGATTATTTTGACTTATAGTTCCAAGGGGATACAGTCCATCATAATGGAGAAGATATAGCACCAGGAGCAGAAGGCAGCTGGCCATGTTATACCCAGTTAGGAAACATAATGAGGAGATGGACTAGAAAGCCTCAGGATCTACTCTCAGTGACCCCCTCCATCTGCTACAGGTTACCTAACCTTCCCAAACACCACCACATCCTGGGGGAAAATATTCAAACACATGATCCATAGGGAACACTGTACACATAAACCATAACACCAGTAGCTACTCATAATCTGCAGTGCTGGTCTGTCTTTTAACTTATGAAAATCTTAACTGCTCTAGACCTGAAGGTGCATCTACCACCTGTTTGGGGATAGGACATATTCTCCATCTGAATGTCTCTGAGAAATAGGCAGGAAAATAAGGAAGATGAGCAGGTCTTAACAGGGTCTCTTCCCAGTTTATGCACTACATATTCATATAATTAACCCAGTCCTAAGCTCAACGGTTACTCTGGGAACACCTCTTATGACCAAACCAAAAGTTTCAGGCACATTTGATAACTCTTCTGTTGGTTTCCATCATGTATGGGACCTCAGCCTGAGACACTACCTTGAGCTAGATTGTAAATTCCTTGAGGATGCCCTGATACTTACTATAGTACTGGAAATAAGGTGGAACACAGGAAGTATTAAAGGGATTCTACTAGATAGTTCTCCCAAATATAAGACTTCCCTGGTCCCTGCTGTCATTTTCTCTATGGTGGTTAATGTTTACTGTCAACTCAACAGAATCTAGGGTCAGGTGGGAAACAGGCCCCTTGGCATACTTGTAGGGGATTATCCTGATTGCATACATTGAGATGGGAAGACCAGCCCACTGTGAGGGGTGACATTCCCTGGCTGGAATTCCTGACTAAATACACGGAGAAAGGGAGTGAGGCAGCAGACATGCACTTATTTCTCTCCTCTTCTAACTATAGATACAATGTGACAACCTGCTTCTTCTTCATGGTGGACTGTATTCTGGAACTCTCACCCAGAATAAACCTTTTCTCTTTAAGTTGGTTTTCACAGGGTTATTTTATCACAACAATAGAAAAAATACTGAACATAGTTTCCTTACCTAAGACTAATGTAAACCTTCTAGTTTGACTGTACAACATATAGAATCTAAGCAAGAAAAGAACCAACATAAGCAAATTAAAGAAAACTCAAGAAATAAAGTCTACCACGAAAAGAGGAGGAATATCTTTCTGAGATGCACGGCTGGGATGACTGGCTAATGGGAGAGTTGGAATCTCAGTCACAGGTGCTTCCCTTGCTTTGCCACAGCCGTTTTCCAATTCCAATCCTAACATATTCTCCAGCTCTGCCTATCTTCACCTTTCACTGCCTGGGCTAGCCTGGTTCTTCAATATCCTAATGTTCTTCTGACTTACTCCCTTGTGGGTTAGTCATTTTTTCTATCGGTTTCCATGACCCATTTTGTGTCTGTCTCAGAACTGTTTTTAACTTTTAGCATTTTTGACATTTAAAGTCAGGATTCTTTGTGTGGGGTGATGGAGGATAATGCTGCACCCAGTAGGATGTAGCATTTTTGTGTTATTGCACTTTCTCCCCAACTCATGAAACTAAAGAAGTGTGCCCAGATAATGACAAAAGCCCTGTTGGGAGCAAAGTTGTCTCAGAAGAAAGCTGCCAGTCTTTCAACCATTATACAGACAGCCCTGTTTTCAGAGGGATGCCACAACCAAGCTCACTGTTCTAATCTTCACTCTGTAAAATATTTTTACTGTGACTCAAGGTTGTTCAAAATTTATAAGCACTGGTAATACCTAGGGATGTTATTAAAACACATCACTAGCCCTTTCAGATGTTTGTGATTTGCACAGTCTAGGTTGGGATCCAAGATGCTACTTTTTTATACATTCTTTAGAATTTCAAGGGTAGTATACTGGTTAGCTTTAACTGTCAACTTGAAACAATCTAGAATGATGTGGGAAGAGACTGTCAACTGAGGAATGCCACCAAGATCAGACTTACCTCTAGGCATGTCTTTGGGGGATTGTCTGGATGGTTAATTGCTGAAGGAGAGCCCAGCCCACTGTGGGTGGCAATATTCCTGGGGCAGGTAGTCCTGAACTATGCAAGAAAGCTGCCTAACCATGAGCCTGTGAGCCAGCAAGTAGCATTCTCCATAGTTCCTACCACAATTATTTTGGCTGTGAAGTAAGTTCCTTGGTTAGAGATAATACTGTATGAAATAAATAGTAATCAAACATGCCTTCAAATTTTTGTCTTGAGTTCCTGCCTTGACTTCTCTCAAGGATTAACTGTGACATGGAATTGTAAACCAGATATATACTCTGTCCTCTAAGTTTCTTTTTGTCAGAATATCTTATCACAGCAATATGAATGAAACTAAACAGGTGATGCTCCCAATCTTGGGACCACACTGAGAGATTCATTGTTAATGCACTGTTTAACTGTTCTGCCTTAACTCTGATGTGGGATACCTGTCAGGCAAAGGCCTCATTCAGGAGGTACTTTCCCACATCTATTCTGGCACAAGGCATACTCTCATTTAGGCAAACCAATAAGCCAATGAGTCTAAAAATGCTTTGCAAAGACTAAGAAATTTACAGGTACAAAATACAACAATAAGGAAAGTAATGGGATTTGAAAATTCTGGGGGTAAAGGGAGATAGTTGTGTCTGCAAAGAATTTTAACAAGAGCACTAAATGAAACGCCCCCAGTGAAACTGAATTCATTCTCATTCATAGGATTGCGGTGAATTATTCTGTTGTCATGACATATCAAGGAAGTGATGGATAAAGGGACATACTAATGAGAGCCAACGTAGCAATATGAAATGTAATCAGTGGTCTCCAAGCGACTTCTTTTGTACAAGACTGAGCAGATATCTATTCTTATCATGGATAATGATCAGGAACTGTAAGCTTTAGGGAGATGTCTTAACTTTACGATCTCTTCTCAGCTGGACCATATCTACCCTGATACTGGGAAGAAAAGTGGTTGAGAGAACATTTGGGTAGAATGAAGTGTGGATGCTTTAGTTGTCATGAGAAGTTTCTACCACTCCACATTTTGAAATGCTCGTCTTTGTTAAGCACTTTCACACTCACTGCCTTCTACAGTTCCCACAGAAGGCTTTGGCATTAAGTAGAATGGATTTTCTCACTTTTTTCCCAGAAAACGAAAGAAACTGAGCTGCAGGAACTTACTTAATGGTAAACTTTTAATTTATTAACTGTATGTGTGTGCATATGTGTGTGCATGTGTGTGCATATGTGTGTGCATGTGCATGCGCATATGTGTGCATGTGTGTATGTGTGTGCGTATGTGTGTGTGCGTGTGTGCATGTGTGTGCATGTGTGTGTGCACGTGTATGCATGTGTGTGCATGTGTGTGTGATGAAGCTGGTCCCTATTCATGCCATGGTACTCTTTGAAGGTCAGAGGACAACTTTCAGGAATTGGTTCTCCCTTTTCACCATATGAGTGCCAGGAACTAAACTGAGGTCAACGACCTTAGCAACAAGCACCTTGTCCTGCTCAGCCATGTTGCTGCTGGCCTAGTAAAAATAACTTCCAAATATAGTACAGCTGCTTAGGAGGAGTGTTAATGTGAGTAAAAATTTTACCCTTTAGAGATTCCCTCCAAAAGACGCATGGCACCTTGAGTGCCTTTCCATGGTGAACTGAAGTCACGCATGCATTCCGTCATTCATCCCTCTATCTGTTTGCCTCGTTATAGGCATTTTCTTGCTCTTCTGCTCAGGACTGTCTGACATCCCTGCCCTTTCACTCACCAACCACTCTTGTCTCCCACATGGAACTGAATGCTGTCTGACACTAACATCCGTTATTTTTGTATTCACTCTTGCTCCCATCTTACTGGAATGCCATCTCCTACAGGCTAAGGACACCATTTAATTACCTGTCCAAACTGAAACATCTCCACACAGCACACCTTTGTTGAACTGTTGCAGTTCCTACATGGTTCAGGCATTGATAAGACTTTTAAAACAAATTTATTACTTCAAAGAAACTGGTCCTTGAAATTTGCACAAGGATGGGACAGATTTCTATTTTCTTTTTGCCATGTGGTAGTGTGGTAGTTTTTTTAATAGATCTTACACAGATCATTGTGCTATAGCTATAAAGGTGTCAATAACCAGGACCCAGGTTCAGGTCGAAGAACTCACATGGAGGCTCACGATGGTCTATAACTCCAGTTTGGGGAAATACAATGATCTCTTTGGACACTGCATGCACATATATACATACAGGCAAAAATACAAAAATATGAATTTAAAATATTTTAAAAGATTTCCTTTAAACTATTTCAGTAACCAATAAAATTTAATAAGCAAGAAAGCACTGGAATTAACAGAGTAGGCTATGAGATAAGTTATTTGTTTTGTTTCCTTGTACTGTTAATTAAAACACAGGGGTTTGTGGAAGTTACTTAATTTCCCTGAGCCTCAGTTCCCTAATCTGAAAATGGAGTTAATATCTATCTGTAAGCTAAGGTCTTAATGCATGTAAAATACTTAAAATAGTGCTTCATCTATATTAATGACAGAATAAATGTAGATGATAATTATTATATATGGCCACAAATGACAGTTTACCCGCAATCAGATCCCATAGAAATCAGCTTTTCTTTTCAGGAAATAAATCAAAAAGCTATGATCCCATTGAGTCATATAAATAAGATACGCTGAAAATATCATAAATATTTGAACATTAAGCTACCGCATTTCATCTTTATCCTTGAACCCATAAATAATATATTGAGAACATATTTCAAGTTCAAGTTGAACATATTGAACTTAAAGATGCAAATACACACAGACACAGACACACACACACACACACACCTGCACACATTCATGCAGTATCTGCTCACATGTGTTTGTGTGGCTATGCACGCTTGGGCACATGTACTTTTGCGAAACAGGAGGATGTTGAGTTTCTGGCTCTATCACTCTCCAACTTATTGAATCTCCCACTGAAGCTTAAATGAGGTTAAACCCAGCATTCCTCAGTGACCCTGTCTACACCTTCAGTAGTGCTGAGGTTACAGCCATTCCAAGCTGCATATACGCATACTGGGACCTGAATTCAGGTCCTCATGCTGGTGCAGCAAGTGTTCTTACCCACTGAGTCAACTCCAGCCACTGAAAAACTTTTATATAGTGTAACACAATAAAGCATAAAGATACATTTGATAATCTGTACTGACTAGTGAGGTCTAATTCTATGCCTTCTGAGCACAGCTTCAAAATGTTCTTGGGATGTTTCCCCCACAGTTCCAACAGCCTAAGGGGGATGCATAAAAGAAGTCACATCCCCCAGAGAGGTCATAAGCCATTGAGTAATACCATCACAACAATAGCATTTGGATCAAAGACCCACACTAGAAACACTCAGCATCACATAAGCACAGAGATAAAACTCTGGAACTTGAAGCAACAGATACAATTGAAACAAAATGGACACAATTAAAATGTTTTACATAAAACCTGAGTCTTATCATGGGGAAAGCTTTTGCATTTCTAACTAAAACTTGTGCATCCTAGAAGAAAAACCATATCAGTAATAATAGCAGGTTATAAAATGCAATAACACTGCATTTGAAATGTGTGCCTTCTCATTAAGCACAAAATAAGTTTGCAAGCTTTAATTCTGCTCATAAAATATCTGTTTTTGTTTAAGTGTTCCTCAGCCCTTCTCCAGATTGCTGTAGAAGTCATCATGCCGTAACTTGTGCTATTTAATCTCATGTATTTTCTCTTTATTTGGCAGCCACAAGCTCTTTCTACGTTTTCATTACCAGAATCTTCACAATCCATTTGACTGCTCCACTGTAATTTTGCTTCTTCTTCCTTTATTACACTGCTTGATCTCATTCCTCATCCAGTGGACTCTGCTCTGTTAATCTCTGTCTTTTTGGTGGTCTATTAACCCACATATGACATTTTTCTCTCAACTTCATCTAGACTTCAACATCTACCCATTCAGGTTCCCAAATGTCATCTTCTCTTACTCATTAAAAAATCCTGAACTCTGCAGTGATTTATGCCTAGGGTGTTAATCAGGACACACTTCTATTATCTCCTCTTGTATTTTTCAAAAGCAAAATCTCAAATCATGAATTCTTGGCATAAACAGCAAAGATCAAGTATTCACTTGGAAAAAAGACATTAAACATAGAAGTATCACAGAGAATATTATCTCATTTGTATTGCAAAAAAAAGTGTAGGATATAGTGTCTATATAAAAAGGCACTAACAGACTCTATCAGCCCAATCATTGATTATATTTATGCATTACAGTGCAGGGATTCTTCAGATTTTATGCATTTTATTTGCCAGGGTGCACTCACTTTCATTATCCTTGGGTCAACAACAGGGACTTGTCTTCTATTGACCCAAATAGAAATCCATCTGTTTTATTGAATGACAGGTGGTAAGTCTGAGATGTGTGGATATGATGGTGATGCACATTCAGCACAGGTTATTTGTAAGACATCAAAATTTAAAAATCAAAAAAAAAAAAAAGGAAGATAGGTGTACTGGATAGCTTCTGTTGTCAGCTTGACATGTCTGGGAAGAGGTAACCTCAGTCGGGTTCCTCTTTTGGATTGGCCTATGGTCCTGTCTATGAGGTGTTTTCTTGATTGTTAATTATTGTGAGAGGGCCTACCCCAGTGTGGTTAGTGCCACCCCTGGGCAGGTGATCCTCAGTTATATAAGAATGCAGCCTGACCACAGGCCAGAGGAGAAAGCCAGCAAGTGGCATTCCACCAAGGTCTGGGTTACAGCTCCTGCCTCCAGGTGCCTGCCCTGAATTCCTGCCTCTGTTTCTCTTGATAATGGATGATGAACTGAAAGTCAAATAAACCCATTCCTCCCCAGGTTGCCTTTGGCCAATGTTTTATCACAGCAATAGAGACTTATATAGGACAATTCAAGTAAAATGAGGGTGCTTGACATTAATCTATACAGCACAGTAAAAGATTCAAAATGATATAAACTATTTATTTATTTATTTTAAAAATGTGAGTGGTCTTTGTTCTTAGTATTAGAGTATGTTTTCAACATGAAGAACTCCTCTAAATAATTAAAACAATTTATTTTGTGGGCTACATTTTAAGGAGAAGAGAAACAGCTCACAAATGAACATACTTCCCATAAACAACATTAATGAGTATTATATAGGATCTTAGGAAAGGTGGACAGAATCAGCAAAACTGACCTGTGCCATTTAGTTAAGGGATTTGTCAGGGGCTTGTGTAGGGGAGAATTTAGCAGAGACCTGACATGAGAGAGTAAATGGAGGGGGATCTTTTAAAATAGCTGAAGAAAAAGCTGGTACAAAGGCCCTGTGAAAGACATGAGAAAATAATTTGTAGTATCCTAGTGACCATTGTAGCTGGAAATTAGATGACCACCTGGAGGCAACTTATTGGGAAGTAAGACCGAGTGGTAATGTGAAGGGGCAGGGGTGGAATCATGTTTGTCTGATTAAGTTTACGATGCTGAATTTTTCCAAAAGTTCTTACAAGATGCTATAGGAAGTTTGAGTGAGATTAATTAATCTTATTTATGTCAGAGAAGGACCGTTCTGGATATCCTGTGGAGAATAGTGTTAGAGAACAAAAGGAAAAAAAATTCACCTGTTAGTTGAGGGAAACACTTTAAACAGACTATACCCCATGACTCAAATCTCACTGACTGCCCGATTTTATTCCAGCCTGAGAGCTAGGAATGGTTTTTCACATTTTAAATGCTTTTATAATATCCCATAGTACTCCTGATGCCTCGTGGCTGGAAAAACTTGAAATATTTACTATCTAACCTTTTGAGAAAAAGTTTACCTCCCACTGCTTAGGAACAATGTTAAGCCTCAGCCCATGCCTTTTACTCTTTTATCATTTCTACTTATAAATTTTATTCTGGGAAGAAGAAGGAAGTGATATTTGAAAGATGGAAGCAAGGACAGAGCATGGAGAGGGGAGAAGATAGATGACTTCAGGACAGGATTGAGACACCAAGTGACGAGATGTGCTGATGTATCAGACGTGGTATGGAAAACAGAGGGTCAAGGAAGACCCTTGGGATTTTGGTCTGAGCCATGGGGTGGATGGAGGTGTCCATCTCTGAGCTGGTGATGACATGAAAAGTGTTGGGACTAGGAGGGGATTCAGGAGTATGTGCCTCAGAACTGCTCCTCTGGGGATTCCTACCAGATGTCCAAGTAGATATATATGATGAATGGCAAGATGATGATGTCAGCAAGGTATAGAGTGTAGCTGCAGAAGAGGGCTCGACATCGGGACTCCTTCTTGGAGTGACTTGCATATGAGCAACTCTAACAAAGATGGTCATAATAATTATCATCCATGTCTCCAGTACTTGAACACTTGTCAAAGAACCTGTCCAGCATGAATGTTGTTGCCCTGGCCAAACCATGCTATAGGGAGTATGAGGCTAGACTGAGCCAGCTCCTGGGCTCTGCCATCCACAGCCTCTTCTGTGTGTGTGTGTGTGTGTGTGTGTGTGTGTGTGTGTGTGTGTGTGTGTGAGAGATAGCTGCATCTCCCATCTGAGATCCCACAAGAGGCATGAATCCTATCAGTCTCCTGAAGCAGTAGGACTGCCTACTGGCTGAATGGGGCCCTGGGACTCCCTGCAGTCTTGCTGAAGTTCTTCAGATTATATAGCAGCTCAGGAAACCCACCCCTCCACCCTCTTTCCTTCGATGAGTCTCACCACCTTTAAATTCTGTTGTCTGTATACTCCTGAGCTTTCTTAGATTTCTTCCGATTATCTCTCACAAGGCATTTCTTGGAAATGAATCCCCGCACATTTAATTCCATCTTGATGTCTGCTTTAGGCACCCAAACCGAGCATAGAAGAAGTGTGGAATCTCATGTAATCCCGTTGAAGGCCATTAAAAGAACTCTCTATACTAGATTGCTTATTGCTCTTGTATTACAGGATTTGAAGAGATTAAGCGATTGCTATAGTCTTCTACTTTTATTTAACAAGCTTTTATCCTATGTCTGATGTTTACAGAAGTAGGAAATAAAACTAAGTCCAGACTTAAATTTATGGCTCTTTAATAGCACATGTGTTTATCAGTAAAATGCACAGTGATGATGCCATAGTGACTGCTCAGTGGTTAAAAGTGCCTGCTGCCCCTGCTGCCCCTGCTGCCCCTGTAAAGGCCCAAATCGTGATCTTCTATGAGGGCACAATGGGTGCTCACAATCACTTGTAACTTCAATTCCAGGGGTTTTAATGACCCCTTCTGACCTCTGTAGGCATCAGCAAACATGTGACACTCATATAGACAAGCATACATACAAATATGCATAAATAAAATCAAACAAGCTTAAAAAGTACTTAAAATAATTGTAATCATGGTTCTCCACCTGAGGCAACTTTCTCAGCAGATACATACATCGTTTGCTATCAGGAGAAGTGAGAAATACTGTTGACATTTGGCTTAAGAATTTTTCTCCCAATAAGGTGCTGGAGTTTGGCCCCGCGCATCACGCCAACTAGGCAAGTGAACAAAAGTATATACTCCATTTAGAAAGTTGGGGTTACTTACAAAGGATTTATCCACCGGTAGATGGGCGGGGAGGATGCGCCATCTCATATCGAGGTAAACATTTTGACCTGCAGTGCACTCCACCAAGATGGCAACCAGGAGTGCACATCTTCTACCCAGCATTCATTGCTTTCCCTCTAAGGCCCTCCCCTCAAGTCACTGGTTGATTGGAAAGTGGTTGAGTCTATTTGCTCTGTTTTCATCAATCAAATTCTTAGAGGTGGGTCTTGCTCCTGCTTATCACTCCCACTGCATTTGGATCCAGAGCATGCGTGCCTCCATGGGTGTGTCCATCCACCCAGAGTGAAACCCTATGTAAATTTACCCTACAACACCTAACTTGTAGCATACATTCTACTAAACATTCTAATACTCAGCATAGCCCTAACAACAGGATTATTCAGCATCAAATATCAGTGATGCAGAGATTAGGAATCTCTAGATTATACCAGGTGAAACTCAGTTCTAGGAAAGAAGTCCACGATTGAAAAAATTACAGAAGTGGAGACAGGCAGATGGAAAAATAAGAAGAAAAACATACATAAGCTCACTGTCAGGAAGAAGTTCAACAGTTTTTAATATATATATTTGTAAAATGCTACTTTGTGAAAAAAAATCTCAAAATCTGCAAAGTTAATATTATTCGGAGTCAGAAATTAATTACTTAGAGCTTATTTTAAATTACTTGGCTTGGGAGAAAAAATACCATTTCAATGTTGACTTCTTGGTACAATAATAACCAAGTGTAAAAATATATGTTTATTCAAGCAGATTATCATTTGGGTTGAAGTTTCAGGGAATCTTATATACATGCATGTTCATGTATACATTATATATGCATAACAACACATGAGCTTATATGCCTTTGCATATGTAAATATATATATGAGTGTATCTGTTTAAATACCCCAATAATTCACATTCCAAATTTCTTATTTGTTTATTTTTAGTTATGTGTGTGTTTTGTCTGTATATGATACTTGTGCATGGGTGCACTCAGCCCAGAGGAAAGATCTGGGCTTTGAATCTCCTGGAACTAGAGTCACAGGAAGTTGTAATATGGGTGCTAGGAACCCAATCTGTGTTCTTTGGAAGAGGAGCAAGCACTCTAACTTCTGAGCCATCTCTCTGGCCCCAGTAGTTTTATTTTTGAACTCACTTTAACGTTGAGAAAACAGAGGCTTAACTTAGCTCTAGAAAATAATTAAACTATGGAAGAATGCAGAGTTGCAACCCAGAGCTAGTTTTAGAAATTTATTCCAAAATAGAATATCTATGAGGGAGGTAAATCAATGTTCTGGTTAGTTTTAAAACAGGATATGCAAAACAATGCACAAGCCAGCAGTCGTTTAACCACTAACTCTCTGCTATTATTTTTCTCTCTGTCTCTACTTTCTTCAACTTCCTTCATTCTCAGTCCCTCAGTCCCAGGCAACTTTTATATACAAAGTGTGGTTTTGTTGAAATAAAAGTAACAATATAAAAAGTAAACAGCAAATCCAAGCCCTTTTCCTTGTTCTGACATGTATGTGTTTCCTTGTCTCTGTTGCATGTGAATAATGATCTTCTGTGATTTGAAACATGGTGTTCTCAAGTATGAGGAAAAAATAACATCGCACTGATTAAATATGCTTTTTTGTATCTTGAAAAATGTTTGTACCAAGTGGAAAGCACAGATTGGCAATTATTCTCATCTCTGTTTGCAGGTATCAGTTGGTTAAAACTTCCTCACATTCAGTCTACCACCTTTACAGAGATTTGCTCTATGTTGACTGAATCTGTACTTCAGAGTTTTGTACAAACATCATTTTCAGCTGAAAATAGCTTCCCTCGAGGGGTCCACAAGTATTCCTTTCAGAACAATAAACAATGGCTTTACATTTCTTGTTATAGTGTTTGTATAGCATTACCATGGTAGAAAGTACTTCGTAGTCATTTGACACAGAAATTTGCCAGACTTTTTCCACAGAACTATGGGTCATTTGATTTAAAAAAATCAATATCAAGTAGTAAGAGATATGTTTTCTTCATTTCTTTCTGTGTACATTTTTTCATTACCTTGGACGCTCAATTGTTTTCATGGATTTTATTGGATGTTATACAATTAAATTCTGGTGCAGAATCCTTGGAAAAAATACACAGCTTAGCTCCACACAATTTAGATCCATGTTAATGTATTTTTCAGACTTCTTTCATTTTGGAGAAGGATAAAAAGTGGAGACCAGTAGGCTTCAGAAATGGGCAAAAATATTCTAAAGAAAGCTTTACTGTAATGTAGGTCTTAGGAAGATACGATCTATACTGAGGATGATAATAAAATCATGATGCCTAAGATTTGTTGAATATCCCATGCTTTGCATTTCATCTTAACTGAGGTTTTAAAACATACATCCCTAAGAGGTTGGTAGTACATTGCCCATTATACATATCAGGAAACACATACACAGTGAGATAAAGTACCTTTCTCAGCTTCTAGCTGGAGTAGCCATTTCATAAACACAGGTAGTCTGACACCAGAGCTGATGACTCTGGGTTTCTCCACACAAAAATATACAAATGAGTCTCACCTTTGTCTATTGCATCTTTCTTTGAGCATCATACAGTAGTTCTGTTAAGTAACAGAGAAGAATTACACATATCATCTGATTATGTGGAATTAAGAATTAATGGGCTAGGTTATAGTCACTCATATATATATATATATATATATATATATATATACTCATATATAGTGGGATTAGAAATTTAGGAGTACAGTTGGATCTGTCCCTTTGGCCCCAAAACTCTTCACTTGTAAAACTGAAGAGACAAGACTCTATAATCAATAAAATTCCATAGCTGGCTCTAAAATACTTCAACAGGAAATATATTTATTTAAAAAAAATCCAGTCTTGGGGCTGATTATATGGCTCAGTAGTAAAGAGCAGTGGCTATTCTTGCAGAGGACCCAGGTTCAATTCCCAGCACCCACATGGTGGCTAATAACAATCCGTGACTCCATTTCCAGGGGATCCAATGCCCTCTTTTGGTGACACAGGTTTACCAACCTACATGCAAGCAATACACTCATATACAGAACAATATACATAATAAATTAATTAATTAACTAGTTAATTAATGTTAAAATCCAGTCTTAGATATCTTCTTTTACTATTGATTTTTTTAAATTTTTAATTGTGTGTATGTGTTTGTGTCTAAGTGTAGGTATATGCACTTTAAAGCAGGTGCTTTGTGAGGTCAAAGGGATTGTATCCCCCTGCTGCTGGGGTTAAGAGATGTGAGCTACACCATGTGGGAATAGAACTCAGGATCTCTGGAAGAGCAGTATTTGTTCTTAAACATTGAACCATCTCCCCAGGCCCTGTTCAATCCTTCCTACTTGTTTTAAGTAACTTCTAGGCACACAGATTTAAAGTAATTCTCTGGTTCCTGGTGCCACAGTGTAAAATACGAGGAGTTGCCCTTGTATATGAGCTCTTTTGTGCCATCTGCTTAAAACCACAAGAATGAAACCAAGTATTAGCTCTATTATGGGTCTCACACAATTGACCTGATTCTCAAATGATGGATTTAATCTGACTTAGTAGATGTAAAGTCTATTCACAGATTTTGTTATACTATAATGTATTTCTGTTCTTCCACAGTACAGGAAGGCTGGTGACATAGGACATGAATGAGGACAGGAATAACCAAAGTTTGGAACTTCATGTGAGAGAAATTTCCATGATCTGGGCACCTCAACTTGAATCAGGCTGAACATGAACATACAAATTGAATTATTTAAACAAAAAGACCTTAACATTTTTATATGACATTTGAAAAAAGAAAAATCTTTGAAATGAAAACATACAAACTGGATGTGATGATGCGTACCTGCAATTCAGACCTCAGGACGCTGAGGTGAGAAGTATGTGTTTCAGACTCAGCCTGAGTCACATAGAGAAGTCAAGGCCAGCCTGACCTGAGTCACATAGAGGAGTCAAGGCCAGCCTGACCTGAGTCACATAGAGAACTCAAGGCCAACCTGAGTACTGCAGTGAGACCTTGTCTCAAAACAGCAACAAGCAAAAACAAAATAAAAAAAGAAAGTAAAACTACAATTTTATCATTTCGATCTGGAAAATGGCCTTGTTTTTCAACTAGTAGACCTATCTGAGTTTTAAAACACACCCCCAAGGAAAGCTGTGGAGGAAGCAAAGCAGTCAATGGTTGTCAAGGTGTAGGGGTGGTGAAGGGATGAATAAATGAAACAGAAAATTACTAACGCAGTAAAAATATTTTTGGTACCATAACAGTCAGATGCAATTATAGATTTGCCCAAATGTAGTTTTGCTGTGACATGAAACTTTTCAAAAACAATCTTAAAAGTGTGAAACTTGTTTCCCCTGCTTTTCTTTGGTTTATTTGCCTTTATCCTGGCCATGTCCACTTCCCATAACAGGGTAGCAATCTTGTGTCTCCTTTGACTGCAACAGGAGCCCACACCACTGTCTAGGTATTTTGTTATAAATAAAACATGATTTTATTCCCACCTAAGATAAAACCTGACAGCATATGTCTTTAAAGAAAACTTTTAATAAGGACACATATGTAAACAAGAAGCTTATGTGTCAATAAAAACTTGCTTGACTGCCTACACTTTTTTTTTCCCTGAGGCTTCTTTAACAGTAACTTGATTATTTTATCTATTTTCTTTTCCTTTCTCCATTTTCATGTGTCGGTATTATGTGCCTGTGTATGTATCCATGTTTTATATGTCTGGGTGCACAGGGTGGCCTGGGGTTTACTTTGGGAAACTTCCAGACCTCTTCAACATTTTTCGTTGATGCAGGGTCTCACCTATCTCTGCTTTCTGAGGCTAGAATCACAAGCGGGTGGCCACACATACTTAGGATTTAAGTGGTTTCTGGGGATCTGATCTTTGATTCTCTTGCTTTATTGTAAGACGTTTAACCACTGAGCCCTCTCCTAGCCCACAATTATTATCTTAAAAGCCAAAATTTTACTGGTAAGAGTGAACAGGGATATAGGCTGCTTCTATAGAAGCATAATTAGGAATCAGCATTCTCAGAATCACACAGAAGTGCTCAGTGATTCAGGGATTCGACAGAAACCTGTCAGTCTATCAGAACCACTCATTGAAGAATATGCATTTAGGGAAGTATAAGTCCCGCTATAGAAAGCACATCAGTCTTTAATGTAACTAATTAAGAAGAAAGGAGAGCTTTAACTTGCTGTTATTTTTATCATCAAAGCTGTCAACATAAAAAAATCATTCAATGTGTTAATAAAAACTGCTCTCTGTATTTCTTATGACTACAAACATTTTTTCAGAAATTGGATTAATCCTAATTCCTGGACACATTTGCCAGAACTCTGAGATGAAAAGGAAAGCTCTCCTGTCTCCTCCCTGAAGAGCAGCACCAGCAGGATCTGGGTCCAAGACTATTCATTTCTACTTCAAATATGTCTTGAAACCTTTTCTGTGGCCTCAGTGTGCAAGAAATAGCCGGCAAATTTTTATCTCCACCCCCTCAAGCAACACAGAGCATCTGCTCCCCCTTTTTATACAAGTAGGAGAGAGGAAAGCTGTCCATGATGATGTGTGGAGAGTAGGTGTGTGCAAGAGCTGCTATTTCTACGGCAATGTAGGGGCTGATGTCACGATTGCTTCCTACACAGCAATATGGGAAACCACATTAGGAGCAGGAATCCCAGTTGGCAGAATTGCCCATCGTACCTGTTAAATAGACAGTTATTTGAGGAAGACATCCTTAGGGAAGCTTTAAGAAGTCAGTAAGTGTTTTCTGCAGAGATTCCAGGTCCTAAAACAGGATGATGTCATTCAGAATCTTTAAGACGTGCAGTGTGGTTGGAAAATAGTGATTTTTGTATTGATCACCACTGTTGTTGCTTTATTGAAGACATACACTAGTCCAGGAGACACAAACATGTCAGAAAAGCAGAGTTTTACTGGACAGGAATGAACCTGACAACCAGGCAATGAAGGAGATTAAACTTTCAGAAGTCCACTAGAAGAAATGACTTCATGATAGCTCAGCTCTGTCACTTCAGTTACTCAGGAGATTGAGACCTGAGGACCACAAGTTCAAGTCCAGTGTAGGTAAATTAGTGAGGTCCTATATCAAAAGAAAAAGAAGAAGAAAAAGTAAAAGTGCTTGAATTACATTTGAATGGTAAAGAACTTACCTAGCATGTGTAAGACCCAGGTTCAATATCTAGTACCACACATGTACACACACACACACACACACACACACACACACACACATATATACAGGAAAGACCTGTCTGCAATTCTGATGGAAACCAAGATAACTTTGAACTTGCCAGGAGAAACTTTTATAATTGAGATGGAAGTCCTTACCTGTAATCACTAATCACATGGTATCAGAGTCATGGATGTTAGTGTCACAGCACTGAGGTCCTCCAGGGACTCTCTGAGAGCATCTTCATCTCTGCACATATTCCAAAAAATATCATAGAATAAAATTATTAAACAGAAGTAGTGATCTTAAGAGAGCATCTTGAAAGGATTTCCAGGAAACCAGAATCATGCTACAAGGAAAGTAGTAGATGAGTCTTACTTGGTTCTATCATGTGACTTCTGAAATTGACACATTTCCTCCCTTTTTTCTCATACATTACATCAAAATGGATCTACCAAGATGCAAGGCACCCTCCTACCTCTCTGTGGACTGATTGTTTCTCTGGAAAAAGTTGGCAAGTTATTCTGATCCAGCTAGTTTCTCTGTTGTAACAATAAGTCCCACTAAATTCAGTTTCCAGGTTGTTTCCCAGTTCTCTGCTCCTGCTCAGTGCATCTACTGAAGGCTGTCCTTGAGCTGAGTATAGCATTACTTTGGGAGCTACCTATATTCTAAATATAGTAGTTTTCAACTTTATCTTCAGCAAACATTCCGTTGTCCAAAGAAATACTTATAAAGATGCCCAGTAAATGCCACAAAGATACGTGAAGACTGAGTTTGGAGATTTCCTACTCACCATGTATATCCACCTGCTGTCTGCATTCATTCTAGAGTAATTGCTGAAGGAATTATTTTAACCACCTAGGCCTCTGTGTTACCCAGAGCTAAAAGCACTGCTTGGATGAAAATGTTTTATTGTCTTTAACTGAGTTTCTGGAGGTCTGTTAACACTGCTATTTGAGAATGTTCTCTTCCTCACTGTAAAAAAAATAGTCTATGATTGTAAACCACATCCTAAAAGTAAAACTGTATTATTGATTAGTTTTTATAGATATGTGTTACCCTAGAGTCAAGTGTCAGAGAACCCAACTCAGTCTAACCTGGAGATGTTCCATTGGCTTGTAAATGAAAGGCCTAATATAGTCCTGGGTTCAAGCTACACTGACTTTATAAAGCTGAAGAGATCTGAGATCCTCTCTCTCTTTATACCTTCCTGTCCTTTGCCTTGTATCACACTGGAGTTACTTATACAAACATTTACCACATGTGATATACCTCCCTGGTAGTCTTTAATGTGATTTCCCCCATAGTAAACTGCAATAGAACTTAGGACTTATGATTCCTTTGATCATTTCTAATTAACAGACTTTACTTTTATGTCTGACTTAAAATCTGAGCAGAAAATATGAGTCCTCAGTTATTCCCTTCTCCCTCTCATTTATCCTGTTAATGTTTTATATATGGTACATTTATTATATGGATAAGCTGGCATTGATGTCACATAAGACCCACAAACTAAATGAGCTTTGTGTTGCTGTGTACAGGTTCTGAGAAAGTCATAGTGTCTTGAATCCATCATTTAATTTCAGTAGTTCTGCCCTCCTAAAACCCTTTGTTACCATGCTTTATCCTTCCTGCTTCATGCCGAGCACTTGGCAGCCAGGGATATTTTTATAGCTGCATCTGTAGACATTCTAAAGATGCTTTGATCTTTCCAGAATGTTGCACAGTTGGAATCAAACTCTATGCAGCCCTTTGGGGCTACCTTCTTTCACTTAACAATGAGCACTTGGAGATCCTCCTGACTGCCTGATGGCTCATTTCTTTCAGTCACTGTGATATTCTGCTGTAGATATGAACCAGGATAAGTTTAATATCCATTTGCAGAAAGACTCTTGAATACTTCCAACTCTGGGAAATTATGGATAAAGTCGTTATAAACATTTTTTTCTGAAGATAAAACTTTTTAAATATTTGGATAAATAACAGGTATTATATGGCAAGTATCTGTTAGCTTTACAAGGATTGGCAAGATGGTCCTCAAAAATATCCATGCGCTTTCCATTCCCAAGCAAATGAATGAGTTCCTCTTGTTCCACATGTATAGAATGTCTGTTGCTGTTAATGAAATTTTGACTGTCTCATAAGTGGAGAGTAGTTTAATTATTGTTTTAATTTACAATGTTCAAATGAGATCAACCCACTTTAAACTGGTATCCATTTTTGAACCATTGTCTGAATTGAGGCTCTCCATTCATTAGTCAGATCTGTATCACAGACAGGTCTTTCTCTTAAGCATGAACCACAAGGATAGCTAGTAATTTGCATATATGAAATTAACCTGTGAAAGGTTACATGCAATGAGGTAAGATGACCAAATGGTGTAGTTTTAAAGGCATTTGTTAAATTGCAAACAAGCCCATATATAAAATATAATAATCTTAGAACCAATGTTTGTATTTAAATCCTTCTTTAGTAGGTAAGACATTTATTTGTTTCAGAAAACAAAGAAAGAGCTGGCATGCATGTGGAGTGGAGGCTGCAGTAAGTGACAGTGACAATTTGGGGCACTACATATGTAATTTGGAGAACTGTAGAATAAAGGACATTGATTTTCAATATTAATTCTGTATTGTCCATATTGATTCATGAGTATGCTTAGCTTCTATCTGTGTGAAAGCTATCATACAGTGCAAGTGAAATAAATAATACCCTAGAGGTCTTTTACAATTTAAATTAAGCTATTATTCAATGTAATTACTAGTCTGAATGTTTTAAAGTTTCTCTAAATAAGAACTATGGAGGTTGTTTATTCTACAAGGTGGTTCATTGTACAATTATGAATAATCAGTGAGGAATCTGCTAGCTGATGATCTGTGCATATGCCTTACTTAGGAACATATTTTTGGCAATGAATATACAATGCCCATTAATTCAATCAAAGAGCTTTTTGTGTGTTTATTCAATAAATGTTCTTTGACAATGAATATATTGGCCAACCAGTAGGCTGTTCTGTAAACTGCAGTTGATGAATTTGAGCATTGAAGAAGGAAAGAGCACATATGGGTCAAATTACTAGCACAAGTTAGTGATGTGATGTGCAGAGGCAAGAAGGGAACCAATGCAATCATGTTACAGCTCTATGTATGTGCCCGATAATTGATTTAATTTGCTATTGATAATTAGCAAAATTCAAGCCATGTGGCAACTAACATTTATAAATGTGGGATTCCCTTTCAGTTTTACCCACCAAGAATGATTTAAAGATGACTCTGTGTAAGTTTCTTGATAGAGTCTCCAAAGGAGACTAGATATAGTAATAAATGTGGACTCGGGCCAACTCTATGTCGGCTCTGAAAAATCAAGGAAAACTCTATGGAAAATATTTTAAAATAAGTGGGTGTTAGACTATAGATACTACATTCAAAATCTTGTGCTTACTTCATTTGGGAATCTGCTAGGAGATAAGCAATTGGTGTTTTCTTAAATGTACTGGAAAATATAGACATAATAATTTGTATAGAGAATATTGATTTTCCATACTATGTGAAAAAAAAGAATGTGTAAATTTCATCAATATCTTGTCTGCTTCTTAATCTGCTAAAATTATAGGTTTGGGGGAAGAACATCACTGATTTAGTTACTAATCCCTTAAAAGCTGCCACATGCAAATGCCTAATCAACCCACCTTTGTGTTTAAAAGGAGATAAGCTGTCTTGGCATTTGCAACAGCAAATGCAAGAAAAAAAGCACCATCCACCATGATTGAGTTAGAGTACTTCATTTCTAGTCCTTTGTGTAGATTAGGATACCATTCACAGGTGGTTTAGCTGTCATTTAACTCCCAGCTTCTAAATGATGTCATGAGTTAAAATGTACTGTGATTTTGACATTTTATAATTGCTGCTGTTGTCATTTTTATATCATATAACCGATATTGCATTTCCATGTTACGTTGAAGGAGGCAACTGGCACATGGCCAAGAGAATTAAATCCAACATGGAGTCATATTTTGGTTCCAAATCAGTTTTCATTCTAAATGTACAGGAAAAATTTAGGCTGTAGATTCAACTGAATGATTTTAAAGATAGAATTTATCGAGCAGACATTAAATAACCAGAGCAGCTTATTTGTATCAGTGAGTTTCACTATATGCTTATTATTTGATTAAGGGTAGCTGTTAACAGTCTCAAGCCCATTTTGGTCTCTGTATTATCAGCTACAAAACTAAGAAAGTAAAGTGGAGCCTGAAGTCAATACAGAGACTTGCCTTATACAACCAGCATTTAGAAACATAACTGAATTCCTTGTGGCTGCTCTTCTGCTTCTTCTGGGCATCTTCACTGTATTTCAGCTCCCAAGGAAGTTGCCAATTGTCCTCCTTACTCTACTTCTTTGAGTGATATAGCTCCCGGCTTCTGATTCTCTGTCTAAAATAAGTTCAGAGTTTCTCCTGGAGTGCTTTATTTTAGAACTTTCCAGAGGTAGAAAACACATAATATATATCAACTCAAGTTTTTTTTACGGTTTCAATCATAATGTTTCCAAAACAAGAATAACTCACAACTGAAATCTTCCAAAATTTATTTATTAAGTTTGATACAGACAGGAGAGGACTTGTTATGTTAAGTACAAATATAGGCCTCAATATTCCCTTTATTCAGAAGGGGGCACACTTGTGCTTTTAATAGCAGTTGTATTCAGATTTGTTAGAATATGAAATTTATGGAACGTTCAGCATATGACAGAACTATTCCTCATTATCAAGGTTTCTTAAAGCATGTATGTTTACTAATTTAACACTTCTTAAATATGGAAAAAGACAGAATTCAAAATGAAATGTACTTTTCCTTTTGTAGAAGGGTTTTCTTGTTGTTTTCATTTTCAGAACTCTTTACATTTAACACTTGCTCTGACAATTATTCCAAATGATTGGCTTTGCTCCTTATGAAGATATTGATGGCCATGGGAACAATATTCTTTTGACAATTTCTGATAAATTTTTAATTTAGTCTCTGATTTTATCAACCTGACACTCTTAAAAGAATTTTTCCCACTGATATTCATTAAAAATGCATCATTATCTATATGTCAGGATAGCACTGAACCACTTGGAGGAAGAAGCTTTATGTGATGAGTTCCTCCCAGAGATCTCCCAGTGAGCTGTGCAGTGTTGAGCCATAGCCATTTCAGAATGATGCTTACCAGAGATTAAGCGTTTACTCTAAAGGTTTTGAAAACCATAGCAATTTTGATCTAGTGTTAGTATACACATCCTTATTCAAGTATTTAAGAGTGAAAAAATTCAAGCATTTTAAGTCATATATAAACATATATGATAATTATAGAGGGTACAAAAATGGGATATAATTAAAACTTTTGTGAGCTCTGTCAAAATTTTATTTTGGTATTTTCGCTTTAATCTATATAAGTATGTGTATGAAAGGATAAAGGGGTTTATCTTTTATATATAAAGCGCTTTTGCGATTGACATTTAAAATAATCCAGAAGAAGTATACCAATCAATATGGTCATTTGGCATCTTACAATAATCAGACAGATGGAAAATCCTCATTGCATACTCAGTGCTTGTAGAAGAACCTAATTAGTGTTTTCTATAATCTATCAAAGGGCATGTTAAATAAACTGGAGTTTTAGATATATGTGAAGAATTGTAATTAGTGTAAGTCCTACCAAAGCAGCCTTGCTCTTTCTCAATTCCAGGGGTTGGTATTTATCCCATTCCTCCATCCTTCAACAAATTCTGAATCCTCTCCCTGCCAAACTTTTGTCCTTAGAGCAGACAATGCTGATGGAAATGTAAGTTGGTACAGTAATTGTAGACTGTGGTCTGGCAATACATATCATATATATTTAGCAATATATATCATATATATGTATATATACCTTGACTAAATAATCAACATTTTTCTAAAAAAAGTCACAGAAAGATAACTATGATTTTATGTTTATCAATACTTAATGCAGCAAGAAGTAGTAAGAACTTGTAACTACATGAGCATAAGTCAATGAAAATTAGTTAAATAAATTATGATAAGTCCTTCAAATGAATGCTATATAACTAATGTCATAAAGATGATATATTTATTTATTTTTAAAAGTCCAAATAAGTTAATAAATTGAAAAATTTAAGTATATATATATATATATATGTACATATGTGTGTGTATAATGAAATAATGAATTATATGAGGGAGGAGCACACAATTACATGGCTATAAAGGAAATGTCTTTATTATATGCTCCAAGATATTGTCTTAGCATCTTGATCCTATGCAACTTTATTATAACTTATTTTATAATATCTGCTACTTTAAAATACTATCTTTGTCTTATATTTTAAAATATAATATTTTGAGAAATTAAATATATTTTGCTTTTTAAAATCACAGAAACAACAAATGATCATGTTTCGGGTAATTTTTACAGATTTTTTCGGTGAATTTCATATGTTTTTATCATATCTGCTTATTTCGATCACCTCCCCTATCTGCACCCTCCTTTAGTACCACCCACCCATATACATGGAAAGAGAGAGTGACAGTGAGAGAGAGAGACTTATAGAAACGAATTTGTGTCCCCAGATACCCCTCAGTATGGGTCCACCCACTGGAGCCTGGTCAACACTCTGAGAGTGTCACTTTTAAGGGAGACTGACTCTCCCTCCCGGGAGTCAATGCATCGATATAAAGCGGAAAGGGGAAGGCTAGAGCAGGAAGAGTGGAACACGGGAGGGGAGCTGGAGGGCAGGGCAGAGGGAGTAAGACTCAGTTAACCCTAAAGGCCTTTAGACAAAGCCATGTGGAAATCTACCACTATAGAAGTTTCTTAAAGTGTATAAATAGAATTATTTTTAAAAACACATCTAGGATGGAGATCAAATCATTTAAAATTTCACCAAGAACAAAAGAGAACACAAGAGTTAAGGTGGTGAGCGAGGTTAGGAAAACAGCTCCGAGGGAGAGGAAGAACAAGCAAGTAAGAATTTAAAGGCATTGAGTACAGACCTTTTTCTTCCACTTCGTAGACCTCCGCTTCCTCTGAAATTGATTACAGAAAGTTGCATGGTATGATGAGGTTCCCATCCTGTTCTCCCTTAATGAGATGTCATTATAATCCCAAAGATGTCCCTTCATGTTCTTCTGAGACCGTCTCACATAGCCCAGGTGGGCATTGAGCTGGCTCAGACTAAGGATGAGCATCAAGCATTAATCCTCTAGCTTCTACTTGTGAGTGTGATTACATTGCAGGCCTCTATGTGTCCACCGTCTCATTCTAGACAGTACCGCAGAAGGAACTGAGGATCTGTGGGATGTTAGGCTGGCTCTGTATCCAGTAAGCCACAGCCTCAGCACCATGGTTGTCACTTGAAAGTGATAAGGGAAGAATATCTCTACTCCTTGATTTAAAAAGTCATAAAGAGCAGTAAAATGAGCCAACAGAAATATAGAAAGTAAAAATGCAGGGCTGAATCTAGCCTCGTGGCCCAAATGGTAAGGGAATAAACTACTTACAATGTTTAATGGGAAGCTATAGAAAAGTTAATAGGTTTGTGAACAAATGTCCCCAACTCTCAGCTCACTGTGAGATTTCCCAATTCTGAAAACTTTTCTACCCTAAGGGTAACAATTTTTACTTAGCTTTTGTCCTAAGAAACTGCCAATAGCTCATATTTTCCTTTTCCTCCTGTTTCTTTAATAAGTGCTCAGTATTACTTGGTGGAATTCTACCATCAGTTGATATTACACTTTCTTACACCTGGAGTCATTTCAGTTGGCCAGAGCAGCATAGGATGCCAAAGAGGACAGTCATAGACTGAGTGACATCATATATTCTCATATAATCCACACAATCAGCAATTTAAAAGAATGTTGTGTCTCTTTACTGCAGTAACATTTATAGCATACTTAAGTAGTGTGTCACACAAACACACACATTAACAGTATATCCATAGTAAAATATCATGAGAAAATATCATATGAAATACCTTTCAAATAGACCCAGTGACCAAAGATGCTGAGGGGTTTGTTGAAATCTTCACAGCAACTTAACATCTGAGGTGGTACTGACGGGTCTTCTCCTGTTGGTCCAGCAAATCTGAGATATGTAGTGTTTGTCAATTGTCTTTAGCTGATCTGAAAACTTTCTGATGCAACAGAGAGTATAACAAATTATTTTCACAAGAGTAACGATTTTTTATAAAGGAAATGAGAAGAGAAATATTTAGCATTGCAGTTTTTTCAGAGCTAAAATATATCCCCTTCTTAAAAACAGCACTGTAACTTGCCCAGTCTAGAAAACATGTTCCTGTCTATATATCTCTTTCCATACATTCCTGATACTGTCTCCCAGGTTTGTTAGTGGGTCCAGTGTAATCAACAGTTGCTGCAGTTGTGCTGGTCATAATAAAGGTAGTGGGTTATTCTCATGATTCATGAAACATGTGCAATAGGAAGTAGTTCAGTATGAGACTGTGAGGAACTTGCTGCAGCCTCACAATCACCAGAACATTTTCATCTGGGATGAAAATCTTACTCTATGCCTCAAGAACTTGAAATGTTGGGTTCTTTTCTATACTGATGCCTCATAATTAACCAATACATCACGTTGGAATCATAATCTGAATCTCAACTTTGTGCTTTCTTTAAATGTGAAATTGTATTTAAGTAGTAGACTAAAAATGTGACCACAGTCTGTCACCTCTATGTTTGTTCCTTCACAGTGTTGCAGCATCATTTCTCCCGTGAAAATGTAGGAAATCCTTTACTAATTTGCAACTGGAGTAGTTTTTGTGACTTGTATCTAACAAGAGAAGCAAGGCCTCACAACTGCTAAGCTGAACCACACTGCCACATAAATAGCTTGAATGGGCACCAGGAGGAAGGAGGAGTACTGGGTCCTCCGGTCAAGCCCCAGCTGACAGCCCCTCCAGTCCTAGAAGTAGAGCCACCATGCTGGCATACAACTAATACTTGGAGAAACTAATCAAAATCAAAGCCTCCATTCAAGTGAGCTGAGAAAAAAAAAATTGCTGACTAGAGAAACATAAACTAAAAAATTATTTCTGGAATGTAATATATAGAACTAACATAATATTATTTTTATTTTAAGGAAGAGGAACTTGATGCTTCAAGATACTCTCACTTGCTTTAAAATCACAGAACTTGGAAATGGAGGATATTCTTTTTAAGTCTGTTACCTCAGTGAGAATTTATGTTCTAGCTGTGTCATTAATTTGTGTATTGAAATGGATATATCAGTATATTCTGAAATTGTGTGCCTTTCGTTTGCAACAATGTTGTATGCAACACTGTCTTTATACATTTTCTTTTTTCTTTGTTTTTAAAAAAAATTATTGAATCATTGTGCATTTTATACAGAACACCTCAATCAGTCTTAATCTTCTTTATACTTCTTTCCCCACTGGCACAACTCCACAGCCCCCCAACTGGAATCCATACATTCTTTCATCTGTGTTAAGGTCTGTTGTGTCAAGTTAGTGTCCCCAAGGGACCTCTGTGCAGGTTCATCCACCGAGGTCTAGTCAATCTACCCAGAGTCCCCCACCTTAGGAAGACTAGCTCATCATCACCCCACAGTAATAAGTTGCCAATATTTCTTAAGCAAAAGTTGGGGCTGCTACCAATTTCCCCAGTCCATGCTGGGGATTTTGTCTCCATGAGTTTGCATGGGTCTTGAGCATGCTGTGACCATTGCTGTTGGTTCATATGAGCAGGATCCCAGGAGCCTGTAGGATTCTATTTCCATATGGTCACACACCTCCTCACTAGCTCTTACAATCTTTCTGCCCACTCTTCTGCAAAGGCCCCTGAGTGCTGGGTGAGGGAAATTTAATGTAAGAGTCCTGTCCAGGGACCCACACTCTACAGATTCCTAATCCCCATGATTTAGCCATTTATGACCTTTATGCTTTTGGCCCTTTGTTGCAGACAGGAGCTTCATTAATGAGAGTTGAGAGATTCTTTAGTCACTTCTTTACACCTTATTTTATATTGTGTGAGCCTGGGGTGTAAAGGCTTCACTTTAGATGTACTGTTAGGCATAGGAAATTCACAGATAATATCTATGTGTGACGAGTTGTGGTACTCTGTATTAGTCTCTGTCTGGTGCAAAAGAAGCTTCTTGATGAGTGGTGACTGGGATACTTGACTGTAAATACAAGGATACCTATTTTGCATTTAATAAGAAGTTATATTAGCATGGGGTTGTGACAGCTCTGGGAATCTCTTTAAGATCAACAACCTCTTTAGCCATGTGTATTTGGCTATGATTACAGTACCATACATGGATTTCCTCCCATTGAATGGGCTCTAAAACCAATTAGGTAGCCATTGTTTGGCCCCAAGATAAAAGTGCCACTGCTGCACCAGTGTTGAATGCTGGGCCAGTCATCAATGTGGCTAGTTGGTCATGAAGCTGGTGTTGGGCCATCAATTGATGTTCTCCCTTGGCTACTTGTGTAGTGCATTCCAGAGCTATGAATGCTAGCCTTCAGGGGAAGTGGCTTCCAGGTCAGTTCCAGTGCCATTGCTCCAAATCCAGTCTCCGAAGTATGTCCTGTCTTCAGCAATAGCTATTACCTTCAAGTTCTGGTAAGCAATCAAGAGCTGTGGCAATAACCTGGGTAATTTTGGTAATCTAGAAGGTTACTGTTTCTTGTTATGTAGCCTTCACCTATGCACATGGAATTTGTGTATGGAATTTGTCACTAGGTTGTTAGACTAATATGATTCCCTCTGGTGTTTTCTGCTAGCTAGGCATTCTCTCTCTCTCTCTCTCTCTCTCTCTCTCTCTCTCTGCCCCTGTCTAACCTTCCCTCTGTGCCATCCCCATTTGAAGTGTCCCCACTTTCCCCATTTCTCCCAGCCTCCTAAGGCCACACCTCTCTTGAGTTCCTTCTTTGCCTTTATTCCCATAGTTCCGTCTATCTCTAACCCACTCTCCCTCTGCTATTTAAGTAACCCACTTTCTCTATTTCTCCCTTATTAACATGCATTTTCTTTTAAAAATTTTATTTTTGAGAATATCATGCATGAATATCAAATGTGTGTTATTTCCATCCCCCCAGTGCCCCCAAACTCCCCACGTGCCCCCACTTCTTCTCAATGTCTTTTCCTCTTCTTTATTATTATTACATATACATACAATTGTAAATATACATACATATTATTCACTGTGTCCATTTATTGATGCTCATGTGTACTCGTGTTTAGGGATGCCAAATTTGAATTAGATCACCTCTCTGGGTTCTAAACCTTGGGGGAAACTGGCTATTCTCCCTCCCTCAGCATCCATTCATGGCCCCAAGTTCTTCATCTGAGGTGGGACTCTGTGAAATTTCCGCCATCCAGCTTTGCATGTCGACTAGTTCTGTCATTATGCAGATCTCCTTAGACTACTGTACTGTGGAGATTTCAATGGGGCAGCTTCCCTGTCATGTCTAAAGTCCATTAACTAGCATCAAGATTCTTGTCCAGCCGGCTCTTAAATGCTTTTTCTACTGCTAGTACTGCATCCCACCTTGTCCGTTTCTGAGGGAGTTGTCCAGAGCCAAATTTGTCACTAGAATACATTCTGATGTAGAAGGCACAAGAAAAGGGAATGGGCTTTGTGTACTTGATTTTATGCATATGCAGACTGAGTTTCTAGTTAAAGTGCTCTGAAGTAGATTCCTAGGACAATTTGCTTTTTATACTCTGAATGCAAAAGTTCAAAGGAACCTCATTCCATTTTAAAAGCTCACATGCAGAAATACATGAAGTGCCTTGAAATTGTTACTGAAGAGGTCACTCCTTCTACAGAGTAAAAAGCATTGGATTCAAAAGAGGCAAATGAATTTTCAGAAAAGGAAATCTTCATTACAGCTCCTTAAATGCCATTCATTCAGGGAAGGTGAATCAACATGAATAACAGACCTTGAATAAGATTTTCTCATGCCCCCTTAAAAGAGAATTTTATTCAATTTGTGGTACTTTTAAAGCAACTTAAAATTTATAGCAGTATATCCTATATCCAAATATTTTAAAATGAATTTTTATGTAATTTATTTTATTTTATACTGAGGGAGCCCTGAGAATGGTAATACTTTCTACTGAATTCTTTCCACTAAAATATAGATATTTTCCATTTAATAAATTATGAGGAAATATTATGCAAAAATAACATATACATTTTCACCTAAAAATCTAGTACATAATTTTCCAGTCTTGACTAAAACTATATGGCAGGTTAAAATATAATATTGTAGCAGTTGCTTTTCAAATTGCATATTATAAGAAAATGTTTTTCCTGTTAAATAATTCAATTGGTATATATTGGTGCAGTGCACGTGCTTGTGCCTTGGTCCCAGCCTTCATTAAAACTCTAGTGTGGTGTAATGCAAGTTAAGAAATATGAGACTTGTGCAGTACTAGCACTCTGTGGTTGGCTCATCAAAGTATATTATGATTAGAGGATTAGAGGATCTTTTGCTTGAACTTGGTGGATCAGAGATAGTTTTAGAAGCAAAGTAATGTGAAGATTGATGCATGTTAGATTAGTGGAAATCAGTTAAACCAAGAATAATAAGAATATATTTCCAGAGCAGTGAACTTTATATCAAAGGCTTAGAGGTCATGAATATTTGGCACATTTTTTGTCTTTTTTTTTTTTTTTGAGAGAGGATCCAATGGTAGCCCCAACGGGCCTGGAACTCACTATGTAGACCAGACTAGCCTCCATCTCACAAAGATCTGCCATGCTCTGCATAGAATCCATTTAGTGATGCTCATGTGTACCTGTGTTTATGGCTGCCAACTTGGAATAGAGAGTCTTTCAGGGAGCTCGTCCCTGAAGAAAACTGATTCTGTATCCCTCAGAATCCAGTTTGCCTGTAGTTCTGCATCTTACAGGGGGACCCTGTGAAATTTCCCCCATCAAGTTTCACATGTCAATGATTTTGTCACTGTGCAAAGCTTATTAGGCTATAATACCATGGAGATTCAATTGGCTCAATTTCTCCACCATGCCTTGAATGTATTAACTAGCAGCAGGTGCCTTGTCCCTTTGGCTCTTACATTCTCTCCATCACCTCTTCCCTGATGTTTCCTGAACCTTAGGGGTACAAGTTGCATTGTAGATGTGTCTCTAAGGCCTGGGGACCTCATAGTCACTTTGTCTCTGTTGTTCACCAGTTTAAATTTTTAATAGTCTCCATCAATTGAAAAACAATTCTTTGGTCAGTGATGAGATGTATTCTTATCTTTAATGAGAAGGATATGTATTGAGAATATAGTAAGTATCAAGTCTATAGTTTTAACAGGTAGATTCCCTTTGCATGATCTTGGTGAGGTGGTCCTCTAAGCCTAGGGAGAAGTGAATCTTGCACAATATCTTAAGAGGTCTCTAAACAAAAGAAGTGGGTAAAAGGTAAACCTCAAAAGACAACTGCAGAGAAGTAATCAGATCAATGCAAGAGAAGAATGGTCAGCTGAGTGAAAGTGTTGAGAGAGAGAGAGAGGGAGAGAAGCTAAGATACACCCACCAGATGTAACAGAAAGGAGGTCACAGCTGGCTAGAACAGCTCAGTAGAATGCTGTGGGCTGAAGCCAGATTGCAGTGGGTTGAAGGTTGAATATGAGATGAGGACAAAGAGACAAGAGGCAAAAGCAAAATGTTTTAAAAGTGAGGGCTTGAAGGCATGGAGCTTGCTGCAGCAGGAGTGGAGTGGAGAGTGAGTGTCTGTGGGTAGAAAACAACTTGGGTGAAAGTTCTACTTCATATCCACATGCTCTATCCCCAATTCTATTTTTAGCCTTAAAAAACCAGAACCATTGAAGCATAACTTGCACAACATAAAATCTAATCTTTTTATTTGAATATACAGTTCAATAGAATTTCATAACATATTAATGGGCAAATATCATCACAATATAGAATTAAAATACATCTGTTATTCCCAAGCATGTTATTCCAATTCCTTGAACCTAAATGCAGTTCATTAATCCCTGGTCCCACAAAGAGTCCCAAATAAACATAAATGCATTCCTATCTGTATAGGCTTACCTTTTCTAGACATTTTACACAACTCCTGCAATCTCTTGTCTTTTGGGACTCACTTTTTTTCACTGAACGTGACTGATGAGCCTCTTACTGTAGCACATGTCAAATGCTGGTGCTACACTTCTGTTTTATTGACAAGTTAGATTCCATCATATGGATACACTGTCCTTTTGAAAATCCACTTATCAGCTCATGAGCATCTGGATTATTTTTAATTAGTCTATTATTCATAAAGTTGGCTGCTATGAACAAGATACAAGGGGTAAAGAATAAGAGGGAAGCTGGGGAGAGAGCCCAGAGGTTCAGAGTACAGACTGCTGTTGCATAGCACCTGAGTTAGAAACCCAGCACCCACATGAGGCAATTTACAAGTGCCTCTGACTCATGACTCCAACTCCAGGGGAGTTCTTCTGGACCAGTGAGTCACTGCATTGTGTGCACACACCCTAACAGAGACATACACAGGTTTACACACAATTGAAACTAACAAAAGTGAATCTTTTATTAAAAAGAAATCAAAGGGGATAGAAATGAGAAAGGACGAAGTCCAATTATTTCTATTTGCAGATTACATGATCTTGTACGTCAAAGACTATAAAGACTCTCCCAGCAAACTCTTACAGCTGATAAGCACCTTCAGCCAACAGGACTGAAGTCAACTTTTTCTACTCTTTCCTAATTCCCTTTACTAATCCACCCTCCTCTTTGCTTGCAGACCGCAAGAAGTTGATTGCTGCTTTAAGTGTTCTCAGTGTTAGAAGGGATGTAGAAAGGAACAGGACACAAGTCCTAGACATGTGGGTATCTATCATTGAATGCTTAAATATCACAGGTTTATGGACTTTGGAAACATTATTGAACTCACAGTTCTACCTTACAGTTCCATTTCCTCCCCTTTACAATTAAAGGTGTGATAACCCTGATCTTAGTTAGATAGTAAAAAAAATAAAGAGGTTTTATATAGAAAACACTGGTGCCAGAGTGTTAATGCAGCAATTAAGAGCACTAATTGCTCCTCCAGAGGACGCAGGTTCAGTTCCCAGCAACCACAAAGTAGCTAACAACAACCCATAATACCAGTTCCAGAAGATAGGAATAGATAGGAATATATATATATATATATATATATATATATATGCTAGATAGATAGGTAGATAGATAAGTGTTCAATCAAGTGTTGGATCCAAGAAACAGTGTTCATGTTTCATAAAGGAAAATACAGCCAGGAATGTAGTACAATGCAACATGGTGATTTTATTTATAAATCTGTTTTACATGTTCTCCTCTGCTCATATGTGTTTCTAGTCAAAACATCTTTGAATTTAGAAGCTGAATTTATTTTATTCTATTTTATTTTATTATGTGCTTGAGTGTTTTTCTTACATGTATATAGAACACCATGTGCATGCAATGCCTGTGGAGGCCTGAAGAGGGCATTCGATCTCTTAGAACTGGAGTTAGAGATTATGTGTGTGCTGGGAACTGAATTCAGATCCTCAGCAAGGACAATCAGTGCTCTTAACCAATGAGCCATTTCTCCGGTCCCTAGAACCCGGATATTTATTTATTTGTTTGTTTATTTATCTATGTCTATTTATCTGTTTTTTAGACAGGATCTCCTCATGACCCACCCCAGCTGGCCTGAAACTCAATATGTAGACCACGCTGCCTGGGTCTCACAGACACCTGTCTTGGTTTGCACCCTGAGTGCTGGGATATAAAGCATACAGCACCATGCCAGGTCTTGGATGTTTTTATCCGGTATTGATAAAATTCAAATTTAACGAGTGATACTTTCCTCCATTCTTTTAGGATAACAGCATATCAGGAAATTTGCTAGTATCATCTGCTAGTAGCATTTAAACCTATGAATGTCTTCATTAGTCGGGAAAATATCACAGCTGAGCTGTCAAAGAAATAGTTTTCACCTACAAATTTCTGACCCCACATCTTCCCTTTTAGATGCCACTGCCAGGCACAGTGGCTTCCATTAAAAATGGTTGGTCCTAGGAATAATAAATACCTGAAAAGTGTAAGATATGACTCAGTCCAGAATTCTGTGAAGTTTTGTTGCTCAAAGAGAAGCTATGACTTCATAACTGGTCTAAATCGGATTAGAGTACTACACCTAGCTACTCAGCAATTTAAGTGTTTGCATTCTGCTTCCAAATACTCCCCAAAGACACTGATCTTTTCTCTTAGCTATATGAGTTTCACCATGAAATAACTAATGCTTACTCTGAACTTGTACCTTGTGGATTAAAAGTATATACATTGCCGACTCTTCTCTCTCTTTCAAAGATGCCACCAAGAGTTTGAGATTTAATCTTTAATTCATTAAGTTGTTTCATTTAACAGGAATACTTTTGTAAATTTAATAGGAGACTGACCTCAGAGCCGACCACATGCATCTAAAATGGAAAGAAGGTGTTGAACAGGACAAAACCCCTAACAAAAAACTTTGGACAGCTCAGCTTGGTGTTCAGACACAGTTCTCACAGGGAAAATAGAAAAAAAACCCTTTTGACCAAACGTCATCTATACCATCTTGATTTTAAGATGATTGTATCCTGTGGGAAATACAGATTATCTTCAGCATCCAATCCATTTGCTAGGGGGAGTATACAAATTAAAGGAGTAGCAATTGCATTACCATATCAGTCACTGGGTATTTTGCACAGATGCAAAGAGGGTTACAAGGTATATTTTCAACTTTGGTCTACATTTGGGAACTTTTATACGGTTGCCTTCAATGTCATCTGCTTCTAAAGCCTTCTCATTCATCTTAGATTTCAATTATGGGTATATTCTAGTATCCGGAAAGAAATCTGATTTGACTCTCATGCCAGAGGTTGGCACTGGTTTGGTATGCCTGTACAGCTAATCTTCAGTCCACACGTATCAAAATGTTTGATTACAGTTTGCTAAGTCCAGCCAAAATTTAACCTTTCATTCCTCCATAGAATCAAAGTGCAGAGAAGTTTATCTGTCCTTTGTGTCTCAAATATTTTAATGAGCAAGCATTTTAAACATCAAGGTATTCCTTACGAGTAGTACTTTATATTGAATGCAATGTGTGTATCACACCCTGTCCTCCTAAGTCTCTGGGAAGTGTCATGACAAGAGGCATAGTTCAGGAAGGACTGCTATAAAATGGTGTCTTCTAGATACAATAGAGCCGTGGCACTCATGAGCCCACAGCAGCTATGGTTACCTGAACAAGATCTGTATGAAATCAAGCCAGTCAAAATTCCAACATGCTTTAGGGAGGCCACATTTCTAACTGAGAAGCTGTTAGCAGGTGGAGTTGGCTGGGTGAAGAAGAGTCTGTTTTCTTCATGTGAATAACCCCTGGTAGGTAGACCATGCTGCAGTGGATGACCCCACACCTGTGCACATATGGGCAGTGCAAAGTGGTCTTAGTGGGTAAAAAGAAAAGAAAGAGAAAAAAGATAAGGAAGAAAGGAAAGAAGAAAGGAAACAAAGAATGGAAACAAGGAAAGAAGCAAAGAGGGCTTGAAGTAGGAAATGGAACATGATTAAGGGGATCTCAGAAGAGTCAGAGGGAAATAAAAGGTGGATATGATAAAAAAAAACATTGTATATATGCATGGAGTCATTAAAGAATAAATCAAAATGTATTTTAAAAAATATATTCCAGGAACTGGAGAAAAGGTTCAGTGGTTAAGAGCACTGTCTGCTCTTACAGAAGACCCAGGTTCAGTTCACAGCAGCACATGGTGGCTAACAACTGTCTATAAATCAGGTTCTAGTGAGCTCCATGGGCACTGCATGACATGGGTGCACATACATACGTGCAGATATAACACTCACACATAAAATAAAAATAAATAAATCAAAAAGTTATTTCAAAAACATATTCCATAGGAACGTCATCATTCAAGCAGACATGTAGCTCTGTGTGCCTGACACATTCAGTTCCCTGCGTTCAGTCCCACACTACACTCTGACCTTCATATATTAGTCTGCATTTGGGCTCCTCTGTAATGAAGTCAAATGTTTTGAAATGCTTTGTTAACCTTGAGTTTCATGATAAAAACACAAGACACACTTTCTACTCTTTTCTTAAACTATCCAAGAGAGGAATGATTTAATATTAACACTATCACTGCGTATATTAATTGACTTTTTTCAGCTGTCGAAAATTGAAGCTAAATTTATGACCATTTCTAATGTAATCCAAGTCAAAAGGTATGGTTCACTTTAAAAAGCATTTTAAGAAAGCTAGGAGTCCACAGGCAGCATGGCTAATACTGATTTAATAACTGACCACCGAAAAGATGACAATAGCCAAGAAACAGGGAATTCCCTGTGACAAATTCTGTGCTTTCATAGCATGGTTGATCCCGTGCAATCGTCCTAATGGCCACAAAGTAGATACTAAATTCTACTACCAGCTTAATAATGACAAGAATAACATAATTCTTATTATCCAAAGTCACAAAAATAACAAATGACAGAACCGGGGAAATCTTTTTTTTTTTTTTTTTGCCAAAATCAAATTTTTCACCATTCATTCTCTTATTCTGCCTGGGCATCAAATTCTAAACTATTTTGAAATGTATAAATAGTTTCAACATAGGTATTTAGAAGCATAAAATTAGGTAAAAACATATTTTACATAAACAAATGCTTGTCCCCAGACTTAATAAAATGCATCCCTCTTTTTGGATCCTAGGGAGTCCTTTTTTTATGAATGGCCCATCCAAGGGGTCAAGGCTGGCTTGTGCTCTCCTCCAGGATCTTCTTCTTTTTCCTCTTCTTTTTTTTCTTACTATTGTAAATGAATTATGTATGTGCCCTGAAGTAATTAGCAAAGATGTTGTTGTTCAGCTGAATTTTAAACTAATTAATCTGACCTAATTCCTGTCAGAAATAATTAGGATAAAAGATGTGCTCCCCAAGCAACTCTTTCAAGCCAAGATGCTAAAGTACAGTCTCTCTTGCATACACACCATTCTAAAATTGAGAGGATCATTTATTTAATAGTTTTAGTGAAGATGCTAAAATGCAAGCTTGTAAATCGTCACCCAGGCATCATCACCTGCTTAGTTTCTGTATCTGAATAAAGACCAGACTCTGAGCTAACAAGGGAACTCTGGTGGGAACCGTAATCAGAACCCCTTCCACAATATGGTCTGCAATTATTACTTCAAAACTATTCTTTCCTCTTGCAAAAGGCTTTGGGATAAAAATACATGCACCTTTTCTAAGTTCATTCATTTTTTATATTACAAAGTCAACTGAATGACCCATTCTTATCAAGGATCTACCCAAGGACACGAAAGGTTAGGAGGGAAATAGGATTGGAGAAGAAGTGCCCCTGGAAGGTGGAGGAGGGAACAGAGGTTTGTACATGATAAGATACATTATCTACATGCATGAAATTTCCAAGGCGGCATTTCCGAAAACAGCCTTAGTACTAGAAGATATAGAGGAAGGGCCTCATGTAATGGTCAAGTCCTACGCTGAATGTTTCTAGTACAATAATCAAGGATAAAGCAAGTCCAAAGATGCAGTTTGTCAACAAGTTATGATAAGGTAGAACTGCAGTAACTTGAAGATTTGTTTAGATGGGTGTCAGCTCTTGGTTACTGCCTGGAGCCTTAACCACTGCCTATTCATTCTACAGCAGCCTGCTCTGTGTACACTCTGACCTTGCTCTCTGCAGCATTAAGGGACTTTGGGGAAAGGAAAAATCTTTCTAGTGTATATATCATATCCCCGAGCAGTTCAGAGTTAATAATTTCCTTATTAAACCTATGAACCCTTCATGTTTTTGAGTCTTCCTTCCCCCACCCATTTCCAAGTTAGTTTCTAGGCAACCAATAGGCACTGAATTACATTAAGCTCTTTATTTCAAGGCTGTGGTTCAGGATTTTGCTGCAGAGTTTGCTCATTTATAGAGACTGCAGCATCAAATTCATTAATTCTGTTTAATCTTCAGTCATGGAGTGATTTGGTCCTAAACTACATTACCTGTTCCTGTGTTTCATGTTTAAATCTCCCCAGCAATGTGATACTATTTTATATGTAGATGATGCCAAAGATCTGTGAGCTCTAATTTGGAATCGCAGAAGCAAGATTTCAATAATTTTCAGTTCCTGGTGATCATTCTGTATTTTGGAGCAGCAGTATGTTAGAAAATTAAAAATTCCAAGTTCTCTTTTCTCGAATAGCTTCCATGTCCACAGCTGATTTTTAATAAGAAAATAGCAGAGGCTTCTCTGTTTGCAAGTAGTCTGAAAATGTGATAAGCCCTTTGTTGTTTACTTTAAAAATTAAGATTTTGATGTGAAAGAGGGGCTCTTGGAAATGTTCCTTTGTGGGTGTGCATTAAGAAATCGGGAACCCAGGGCTGTGAGAATAAAGATTTACTCTTAGAACAAACTCCTCTGTTTTGAATATTGAATGTTTAAAAGTATTCTCTCAAAAACTCCAAGTAAGAAGGCCAGGCATGCTTTATCTCTCTCTCTCCCTCTCTCTTACTCTCTTCTCTCCCTGTCTGTGTGTCTGAGAGCGAGAGAGAGGTAGAGAAAGAGAGAGAGAAGTACAGAAAGAGAGAGATGTAGAGACAGAGACAGGAAAAGAAAATAGAGAGACAGAGGGGGAAGTATACAAAGAGCTCTGGGCAAGCTAAGTGTACCACATATTTTGTTCTTTATACCTGAGCAATAAAATATAGGCTCAAACTAAATATTATCTACTGGCTAGTTTCTTTAAACACAAAGCGGTAAACTATGTTGATCACACAAAAGAAATGCTTAGAGAAGAAGCAAATAAAGTCTGTTCAAAACTCAAAGTTCACTCAGACCCCTTTCCCTACGCTTTCTTAAAGTGTAGTGTACGGGGGCAGTGCCTGTGTTGCTGGACCAAGTCCTGTGATCACATAAGTTGCATGGTAGAAGAGCCAGCTGTCCTCCACAGTGTCATGGAGGGCAAGTCCTCAGCGGGTCCTACTACTAAAATAATGCTCCCTAAGTCAGACAAGGACTTCACCCCCAATGAATTTATTACCTATAAGATGCCTGTTACTGAGTGTGTTTCAGTCTATGTGGGCAGAAGTAGTGCCTGCTATCCTCATCCCTGCCCTACCGTCATCCTGAGTGCTCCCTTGCAAGTCTCTTATCTGTCTGTCTGCCAATGGAATGCCAGTAACCACTTTACTAGGAGGAGAGTAAGATGGCTTGGCAGAGCTGCAGCCATTTCTGACTTCCTGTTCTTAACAGTCACTAAGGATTTGGGTGTCTCTGCTTGAGCAGCTAATAACACTTTAACTCAAGAAATGTGCCATGCATATGCCATTTGCATAGGGTGATCTCAGTCACTAAGGCCATGCCCACCCTTGACTGCCTACTGTATGCTATCCTCTGTGAATCCCCCAAATTCAGTAGCTCCTAAGATAAGAATGGACTTTTTAGACTCAAAGGAAAAGGGGACAGAATGCAAACTATTGCAATCCATTCGTTTTATACCCATCAACTGTGTAAAGAAATTCAGAAGAGAAATCCAGCTCCTTTGGAGTATGCAATAGGTTATAAAGTACACTGAGATAAAAATATCTGTTTATTATTTCCATAGGTTATTGTGGACAAAAAGAAATCTCTATGTCATGATCTGCATTCCAGGAAATGACACCAGAGAAAGCTCACAGACTCAGTGTTTTTAAATTCCTTCTTAAAATAATTACATCTTTTCTTTGCACGATAGTTATACTTAAGGGACATTTCATTCAGTCTTCTCTTTTACAGGTGGGCAAAAAACCCTTTCGCTCATTTCTAATACCATCCTTTGAAATAGTTAAAATAGTTAGATATAGGCCAGGAACTGCACTAAGGCCTATTTTTAACCACTTTTAATTGTGAAATTCAAGATGCATTTTCTGAATCCACTACAGCCAGGAAAGATATCTAGGTTAGTGATGAGAGAGAGAGAGAGAGAGAGAGAGAGAGAGAGAGAGAGAGAGAGAGAGAGAGACACTAAGAAAGAGACTGCGGGAGACTGAGAGAGAAAATAAACACGCCTATTATGTTTGCTCCCCACCTTTTTTCTGCCTGGTTTTGTGGTTGTGTTTATCTTGTTTATTATCTCCTTTCCCTTTCAGTTTTACTACATCAGCACAGCTCCAACGTTACTGAATTTCAGGGAAAGAGCACTTGATACTCTCGTAGAGGACCAGAGAGTTCTATTCCCCAAACCCACGTTGGGCAGTTCACAATCACCTCTAACTCCAGCTCCAAGGACTTCAGTGTCCTCTCCTGGCCTCTGTGGCCACCCCATGTGTGTGCATATAAATGCACAGGTATACATCCATATACATAAATTCAAAGAAACTAAACAATTTTTAAATTTAGTGGATTTCAGTAAACATTCATTCGTGAGAGTACATATTCTCGCGCACGTCTTAATTTACTGACAGAATTCACCCTCTTCCTTCTTTGTTGGATAACTGGAACCTTTCTCATCCTGTTCTGTGACTCCAGCAGCTCTCGTTTCTCTTGTAAGTGCTATACAGTTTATTCGATGTATCCATTTCACCGTGAGTGGCATTTGGCCACTCAGCAGGTATAAAGACCACCATTCTCTAAACTCCTCTTTCCTCACCCATGTATGCGAGGGTGTCCATCTCTTAATTTATGCACCTTGACACAATGATTATCTGTACTTCTTTACAATGGTTCTCCAAAATATTTTTCTCTGAAAACTTTTTGGGAAGGATGGGATGAGATATGCAGTACACCCAGATAAAGGGCTTCAGCTGGGTGATTGCATTGCCACTAATTTTAAAGGCCATATTTAGTAGGCAAAACTTATTCTGTTCCTTATTACTGAAATGAATATATAGGGACAACAGATACTTGGCATCTTCTCTGAGATACCAGTATCATTTTCCATTAGTTTAGGAGCTGGGCTGGGCTGCCTTTTTCCAGTTAGGTTTACCTTTCCTGTTTTATTTTATTTGGCTTTTTAACAAAGCCAGAATTTTTCCATATCATACTATGTGCTCATCTTTGGGCATAAAATGATCTGGTTTTGGTTTTGTTTCAGGCTTTTTTTGTATGTATGTGTTTCTGAGACAAGATTCCTTGAACTCACTATGTAGAGACTGGCCTTGATCGCACAGAGATCTGCCTGCCTCTGCCTCCCAAGTGCTGTGATTAAAAGGTATGCAACACCACATCCAGCTTGAGATTATCTTATTTTAAGGTATTGCATAGTTAGCTCTGTCTTTATAAACTAAATTTGGAAGCTGCTTCTGAGCGTCCTGCCCACCACTGTTATACTTTAGATTTGCTGTTAGAGAATTCTACCACATCAGTGATTTTATATATATATATATATATATATATATATATATATATTGTTGTTGTTGTTGTTGTTGTTGTTTCCTCACTTCCTTGCCCTCCTGGAATGTAAAATGTAAATACCAGGGATGGCTTCTTTCTCCATGCAAGTTGTGTCCAGTTTCTGCAGAAATAACTGCACCATAATATAGACTCAATGATTGTCTATGAAAATAAAAGAAACAAAGGAAGGAACAAGTAGAGGGTTGGAGGACTGGAAGAAGGATGGAAAGAAGGGATATTCATGTAGACCAACGAATAAAGAAAGAATGCACATGATACAAAAGTTTGGTAATTCTTCATGACAGGTGTAAATGAAAGAGGATTTGTGCACTCAAATCTTAAAAATCTGAGTAGTCCAAAATGTACCACATGTTTAATGATTAGGAACCAGCAGTGTTTCCACACAGAGATACATACTGGAAGCAACCAAGGAAACCAGAGACCCAGGGAAGTGTGTGACTATCCTTCTGATTTTCTGTGTCTCTCTGTGCCAAGCCATATATACATAAATTCCCTAGACTGTCTGACTAATGTGCATCTCACAGAAAGAATCTGAGTCATAAGCGACCATAGGGTTACTATCCAGGGAAACAGAGGAAAGAGAATGGTCATTGGCTCTTGTTGTCAACAAATAAAGGAGGGACAATGAAAAGAAGATGCAGAAGAAGAAAGAAGAAAGAATAAGGAGGAGGAAGAGGAGGAGGAGGAAGAGAAAGAAGAGGGGGAGGAAGAGGAGGAGGAGGGAGAGGAGGAGGAGAGGAAGGAAGAGGGGGAGGAGGAGGGGGAGGAGGAGACTCTGCAAACCACTGATCAGTATTCTCACATGCAGTTGGAGGAAACTGGATGATGTCCAAAATTTAATGGAAAGCGGACGATTGGGAAACTCTGGAAAAATGTGATATCTTAGCATGCTCTGCCAAATAGTTTATATCTATCAGTATTGTGTTATATTCTACAGACACAGACACAAAGTGTCCGTATTGACAGGGATCTATAAGGATGCATAATAAGATAAGACTAGCTGTGATTCCTAGGAAATTAGAAATAATACAGAGTCAGAACAGACAGGAAAACAGGAACATCATATGATAATCTGTGGTTATTAACAGAAAAGTGTTTAAATATCTGAAGTGTCAAAGCCACATATATTAATCCTTTAGCTAATATCAGTTTATACTTTCCTTCCTGCAGAAGAGGAAGACTTTGGTTTTTATCACACCATCTAGGAAGCAAAATGACTCATTTTACAGACAATCTGGCACGAATGTGAAGTAAGAAAAGGAGGGTGGGTCCTGTGTGCTGTAGATACCAAATTCCTGTTCTAAAGTCATTGCGGATGAAATAGTAAAACAGAACAAGGCAGGAAGTCCAGGAAGATGATACTGGAGAACAGTCAGTAGATTGCAACAGAGAAAAGATGAGCATGTCTGAGCACACACACAGAAATGACTTTGATGTGATGACGATGACACCTAAATGGAGCAGAGAATCTGGGACACAGAGCCGCCTCTCATCTGGGAGAGCAAACGAGGGAGTGCTGCACAGGGTAATTTTGCTTGGCAATGAACTTAATACCTCCCTCCTTTTCCCCCACTTAAAAAAAAATTACAAAATTACAGTTGGTAGCAGAGCTGTATCCTCCTCCTCTTAGCTGAGTCAGCATTCCATGGCTTTATGGATCGGGTTCCAAGGACGATGATACAGCCAGAAGATTCATTTTGCTACCTTAGGGGACTTTCAGTTTCCTATTTCTCTTGCCTTCTCATTCACAAGATGTAGAGGTCACAGATAGGTTATATCTGAACAGCAAAGAGACCTAAGAGAGTGTTAATGGCATCAAAGGGCTCACCTATGTCTGAGCCAAGAGCTGTCCTGCTCTGTGGTTCTAAGGGCTTCCATTTTCCCACTTATCTCTAGAAAAAAGAAAAAAACAAAAACAAAAAACCAAAGCTGGCCCAATTAGATTTCTCCCAAGGATTCAAAACATATGAGCTAGTTATCTAAAGTTGTCTAGAAAAAACCCAGCTCTAAGAAAAGGAGAGGCAATCTTGGTAGAGCCCAAGAAAACTCTTGCTATCTTCTGGTCTAAGAATATGACAATACTGAATATGCAGGTCAAGTCTGAGGAGCAGATTTTCATAACTGACAGGGGAATTCCTGCCCAACTACTGTGAACAACATTCATGAGTTCAGGGTATGTTTTAAGCCCATCAGAGTTCATACCGTTGACATGTGGTTGCCTTGGACAGTTGAGTTCCCTTTACATCAATATTTAACCTATAGGGTTATTTTGGTGGATTTCTTTTTTTAGATTTATGTTTTATTTTATTTTATTTTCATGATTTTAATTATGTAGATGCATGTATATCTATGTATGTGCACATGAGTGCAAGTGTCCACAGAGGTTAACAGTGGGTATCTGATCCACTGAAGCTAGAGTTACAGGTGAATGTGAAGCTGATTGGCATGGAAACCACATGTAGTTTCCCTGAAGAGCAGTATGTGCTTTTAACTACTGAGCCATCTGTCCAGCCCCTATATTTTACTTATGTGTATATACATGTAAATCTGGGTGTTTTCTGAGTATATACAAGTACCTGTGGAGTCCAAAAGAGGGTGTCAGGTCCCCTACATCTGGAGTTAAAGGGGATATTGAACCCTGTGGGTTCTAGGATCTGAACTCAGGACCTCTGTAAGGGCAGCAAACATTGTTAACTGCTGAAACATCTCTCCAGCCCTTGTTAGATGTGTAAATGAACAAATACATACGAAAATTTACTATGGTATTTAAGAACTAGTAACCCATCAATGAATATACTATTGTGGTATTATTATTGTTGTTGTTTTTGGAACCCAAATGTATAAGTTGAAAAGAAGGCTTAATATTAAGGTTTAAGATGTATTTTTAGAATGTTTTTCAAGTTCTACTTCTTATTTCCTAGTCTTGTGGGCCTCTATGATTTTGTGGGGTTTTGAATGCCAAGTATTGATCTCAGGTTGTAAGTTTATAGATTATACAAACTCATGACCATACTGGTCCTTGATTTGTATATCATGTGCTACATGAGGTGATGGTGAAGCTGGTGGAGAAGACCTTTTGTCTTGATTCATATGAAAGTGTTCCAACTGGAAGTTGGGCTTTCTGGAGTATTTGTTCTTCCCTCCTAACATAACCGTAGTAAATTACGCAATATGTAATATAAATATCAATATATGATATGTTTCTATCTTAAACCACGGGCCATAGATGATGTGAGGTCTGGACGACATCGGTCATTCACTGCTGAGTCAGGAACTTTTTCAAAAACATAACTTACTAGACTTGTCTCTGCTCCCTATAACATCAGCTGGGGCAGTTTAGAGACTGAGAATCCTTTTTCCAAATACCACATCCACTTAGATGGCAGGTGGAGGATGGCTGTTGGTAATGAATTCAGTCAAAGGTGTAGGACTGCTATTCTTATCAGCTGCTTATTTGGAATTCCTTATAATTGGCTTCAAGGTAGTCAGATACCTCTCCTGACTCCTTGGAGGTTTCTGAAAGGACCAATGGAAACCGTAGCCTTTGTGACCTGGCTTCAGGAGCCAAATAGCATCAGGTCTGTAATAGTGCTAAGTCAATTCTGATTGAGGAAAAGAAAAATGACCCTCTCTATCTCTTTCTATAGAGTTAGGGTGAACCTCACTTTATGAGTTCAGAATGTGGGTGTGACTATCTTTGAAAACAACTTCACAGAATTCCAGCTTTTACCTTGTCTGCCTCCAGGGCAGTATTCTGATATAATGCCACTACTAAATAAATACTTGTTCATTGAGTGAATAGATTCAGCAGATGAAAACAAATGAATAAATCAATATTATTGTCCTAATCTCCCCTTTTCTAACGTTGATTTGTGGTATCCGTCTTGGCACCTGCCTTGGTTATTTTTCTTTCATTTTTACTCTTTCATCTGGACATTTACTTTTGTATGCTTACAGTGAATATTAGAGTTTTAAACTCCTCTAGAGACTAAAGAAATGATTACAAAGGAAAATTTGCCATCCTTTTGAGAGTAGTAATTTAAATAAATGAGGTGGAATTTGATTGTAGAGACTTATCAAGTCATCAAAGAATATTATAAGAGAGGAAAATAGTTCTGAAAGAGGAAAATAATTGATGATGAACCAGTAGACTTGGAATAAAGGAAGGGCTAGGATGACAAGTGATCCCGCAGCTTCTGGGGGAACAGCAGTCAAAAGGAACATCAGCAGAAGGATGTTTAATTAATGAACAGTAGCCGAAGAGGGTGCTCTGAAAAGAATTAGAGATAGCAGTTGAGGCTGCGCCTCCTGGGAGACACTGAATGACTGAAGTACTTCTGTGTGTGATGTGATTAAAATAATCAGTGAGAATGTTGAACATCGAATCATGAATTTAAAAGATTCAGTGTCCCTTTGTGATGCTGCAGCAAACACCCAACTATCATTTTGGATTCATCCAGGAGCTGGAGGAAGAGACCCCAATATAATGGCTTTACAGAAGTCACAGTGCATCATCTTCATGCATTGCAACTGGAGATATCCTTGGCCATTTGGGGTTTTAGCTGTGGGTCTTTATTATTATAAAACATTCAGAGACAAAAATTAATGGCTTGAACTATAATTTAGGATCAGTTCCAGATTGTATGTTTCTCCTCTAGATTATTCAGAGCTATGTTGTATTTATTTTATACTTTTATTATATTCATTTGGGGATAGGATTCACATGTGGAGGTCAAAGGACTACTTGTGGAGTTACTGTTCTCCTTCCACCATATGGGTCTTAGCATTCGAAATCAGGTTGCCAAACTTGGTCGAAAGTGTTTTCACCCCAATTTTAGTAATATTGAGAATAGGGGGATGATTCTCAGCGTAGCAAATTCTTACTGCAGATGAAAGTAGGCACCACACTATTCCTGCTAGCTCTTTAAAGTGGCTGCTGTCTTGGCTCAGGATTTGTAGGGATGTGTTGCCTAAGAAGTTCAATCTCCAGCACAACACACGCGTGCGTGTGCACGCACACACACACACACATACACACACACACACACACACACACAAACCAAGATAGAAAAAAAAAGACTGAAAGAGAGAGAGAACGAAAGAATAAAAGAATAGAGGGAGGGAAGGAGGGAGGAAAGGAAGAAAAGGGATGGGGAGACAGAGAAAGACAGAGACAGAGAGAGAGTTACTACTTTCATCTTGCATGGTGGGAACAACAAACATTGTATTGTCAGTTTGTGAAAGTGACAGTATACAACTACATTAAAAAGTCACGGGGAACACTGGCTAGAGGTGAGATACTGAATGCATGAAATCCTTGCTGTACCTAGGTCTTCACTATCTATTATTTACTTTTCAAAGGCCTAACCAGCACCTAGAATTTCATTGTCTGTTCTGCATGAGCACACTAGCAAATAGGAGCTCTGTGATAGAAGGACTGGTCTACTTTGTTTTCCCTTCTGAAATCCTGGGACCTAGGTCCAGAGCTTGCATACAGGAAGTACTTCATGTACGTAGTAAAAGTGGCCATTTAGGAAAATGAACCTGGCATTTGGGTCCTCAGTTATACTCAGCTCACTAGTGTAGACCTCTTTCTGGCGGTCGACAGACAATCCTGTCTAATTCAGGATTTCGTTTCCTCTTTACATATTTTCTTATTACATGTTCCTATCATGTCCATTTTGCTGGTTGTCTGGGCGCTCTCTCTCTCTCTCTCTCTCTCTCTCTCTCTCTCTCTCTCTCTCTCTTGCTGTGTATGTGTATGTGACAGGTAAACCTCAGAAATCATTCCTCAGAAGCCATCCAACATGACCATTTAAGACAGGATTTCCCATTGGCCTGAAACAGACCAGGATAGGCTGGCCAAGAAGCTCTAGGGACCTCCCAGTCTCTATCTCTCCAGCACCTAAATTACAAGTATGCACTACCACACACAACTTGTTGTTTGTAACTTGCATCTGAGGATCAAACTCAGTTCTTCATGCTTTTGTAGCAAATATTTAAATGACTGGGCCATTTCCCAAGCCTGTCTGAACTTCACTCCTAGAAGTGACTTGTCTGCTGTCATGCCCTCCTAATAGTTTTGTAGTAGGAATGAAAAGTAATAACGAGCAAAATCTAGCACATAGTCCCATCTTTTGGTTGGTAACCTGTCCCTCCAGGGTAGAGAAGAAATGTTTGGCCAAACCAAGTTGCCAGGCAAGAAGAAAGAAAATGTCATTTTTTCCTCCTGTTAACCTTGTTTGTTCTCTTTTGCGGCTTCTGATAAGACTAGTGATGCTTTGCTTTCCTGTGTTTCTCTCCATCCTCTTGCACATGGCTTACAGCACCTGTCATGACTCTTGGCCCAAAAAGATGATCAGTAATATTTCTTGAACTTGGTTATGCTGAGGTGCTGTTTGGAGGCCCTGTATGCATCAGATGGAAAATCATGTCAGCATCTTCAGCTGCTTGTCTTTTAGATTTAGCTTAGTATTGTCAGTAGCACTTTTGAGATACAGTATCTTGTTTAACTGCTTGAATTCTCAGTATCTTCATTTCTATTTATAAGAGCATTGTTTTGCTTGCTAAATAACAATATCCATGTAGGGTATAAGCACATAAACAGACTCTCCTGTAACGAAAATATTTATGAGCAGATATAAAATTAAATTCATCCATTCAATATGATTCCGTAAACTCTCACAGACTTACCAGTCCTGAGTTCTGTGATACTTTAAACTCCTTCATGGCTTTAGTATGAAAATTCAGTGAATTTCAGTTTTAATAAAAACTCAACAATGACATCCAAATCACTGCCTCTTATCTCCCGTAATGTGATCTTACTGGTTCCAAGCAGCATTTTATGGAAAGCACTAGCATATTTGGTACTTCTCAGGACTTTTTAAAAGAGTGCTTTAAAAATATTTCTTTTTGCAATATCCATAACACTGGAGAAGGTGAGACTCTCACAAGTTTAACAGGAGAAATAGATCAGAAACTTTTTTTTTTCTAAATAAAGAACTTATTTTCATGGTGCCTGGTCTGTCTGACCTAAATTGCAGTAATTCAGTATGTGTGAAATTACCTTTTCTAGGACGAGAAGATCATAGCAAAAATGAGAGAAAAAAAATGGCAAGAGGAAAAGGAAAGGAATATACAATATGGGCAGAAGTTCAGACAGTCAGACAAAGAGCCTGAGACTCATAACGAGCCAACCAGTCACGACAAAGCGAAGCTAGGAATGGAAAGTACTAACAAGAAGGACGAGCAATTATCTCCAGGAGGCTTCCGCATGGAGGGGGTCAGGAGGTCTTCTAAGAACGAAAAGAAAATGATGTTGAGGATAGAGAATGGCATCTAATTGAGTCTCTATTTCTGTGGCTTATTTTTTATTAAACTTTTTTATCACTTCCACGTTCATGAAGATGGTCTAGCAGATTTATTTCTGTAATTAAATGGATTGTTATTTACCAGCAGAAATAAAGCTGGCATAAAAAGATACATGATCAGTAACATAGTACAGACTTTATGAATTATTAGTAAAGGCTGATGAATGGTATCATTAGTTCTTTCCCCCACACAGGTTCACAAATTGTGTCTTCAGTCTAAACAGTGACATCAGATAAAAAAAAAGTCAGTTACAAATAATTCGTGACCATCTTTGCTGCTGTTGGATCTCCTCCTCCTCCTCCTCCTCCTCCTCCTCCTCCTCCTCCTCCTCCTCCTCCTCCTCTCCATTCTTTCCATTTTTCTGCCCTTCCTCTTTCTCTACTTCTGACTTTTTCTCTTTCCCTGCTTCCTCTGCCTTAAATTCAGTCATTAAAACAAAATCACTGAAAGATCAGGAAGATGACTCAGAGATAAAGCTATTTGCTACCAGCCTGACAGCCTGAGTTTGATCCCTAGACCAATATGATAGAAGGACAGAACTGACTCCCACAAACTGTTCTCTGACCTCCATACATTTACTGTGGCACACACACACACACACACACACACACACACGCATGCACACACATAAAGTAAATGAAATACTTTTTAATCACTGAAACAGTGTTTCCACAGGCTGTGGTCTGCACTTGAGCAATGTGAGTACCAGTCATAATATTATCACTGATAGGTGTTAGGCTGTGGGTTGGATTTGTAAACTGGGGTTTCATGTGTGGGAGCATCCACTGTGGTATTCGAACTCCACATGTGAGGGGTGGGTGGTTTGTGCACAGGCAGGGTCTGTATGAGTCAGCTTGATACAGACTTGGCATTTTTACATGGTGAGCCAACTTTGGAACATTAACCATGCCAACTCTGTAGACAGACTCCAGAAGGATCTCTGCATGGGATGAAAAATACCCCAAAGATGCAATATGCTCCAGGCAAAGGAGATCCAAACAGAAATTTTGGATCCCACATCCACCATATATCTCTGCCATGATGTTCCAGCCATGATATAACCATTGAGTTAATTTTTCAAATAATACTGCTCATAAAATCTACCAAAGCTGACCAAATTCAGTTTAAGGATGAAACATTAAAGAGCATGCACTTTTCAATATTAAAAGTTTGAGAAACCTCTCACAAATTTTATGTGCTAGATTTTATAGAATCAAACATTCTAGTCATTCTTTATTCTTTTTTGTAAAAACTGTAAAATTGTAAAAGTCCACCATTTTAGCATTGTATGGAAAGAAGAATGAAGATAAGAGTAGACCTACATACAGTCAGACTGTTAATATAGTCTAAATAACTCTCAGAATAGACACAGTTCTAAAAAGCATACCCAACTCTCAGTAGCTCAAGCATTCAGGGCCTTGTGCACCTGTGTCAGAGGCACCTGTGTCAACCACAGTCTCTCCTTCATGATGTTTTCATTTGGACACACAAGTTATTATTTCTAATATCCTTGATAATGTCACTGTCACCTTGGAAAATGTGAGGAAAGGTACAGAACTGGCTCCAGTGATTAAAAATTAAAAAGAACTCTTGTTGCATATTAGGGATCTAAGCAAGTCCCAAGACAAGGATCAATCACAAAATATCACAAGTGCAATCGTATTCTAGGTCTAGAATGAGCAGAGCTGAGAATGTTTGATAAACAGCACCAACAGTGACTCAGCTTCCTTTAATCAACAAGGTTCCCAAAACATACACGATACCATCCCCCATGCACTCCCACCCTTTCAAGCAATCTCACTGTTTAAATTTTTCCTGACAGACATCACCGAATTACACATAGTTTCAGAAACTAAGCATTATGGCCAGAAAAACCTTAGAAAATATTTTGTGTATCCTCTCATTTGACAGAACAGATGAGGAAAATGTGATCTACATATGTTATTCATTATAATTGCATAAATTGAATTAATGTTCAAGGCAAATATGGATTCTCAGTCAGCATCACTTTCATAACAATTACAGTTGGTATCCTTTAGATATGAGTGGAATATTTTTCATTTCAGTCAGAATTTTGATAAATTCTACGTTAAAAAATTAGTATTTTCAACTTTATTTTTGATACTATGTTGAATGTGTTTATAGTCTAACACTGTAAAGTTCTCTGATATACAGATTCGGCAGGGGGAAGGGTATATTTCATTGACAATTATCCCAGTGTGAAGAATATATCATCAAGCACACTGAATGTGTTCAAATACTATTTGTGGGACTGTAGAACAGCCTCAGCACTTATGAGGTGGCTTATTGGTGGGCTTTCAACTGCCTGTACCTGCAGTTCCAGGTGATCTGACTCCCTCTTGACCAACCTCCATAAGCACCTGCATATAGGTGTGAGTACTCATACACAGACACATACAAAGAAAAATATAACAAATCCTTTAAAGCAATAATATTTGTTGGGGTTCTTCATTTCTTTGACTTTGCATGTTGATTTTCCCTGTTACTTAATGATTTTAGGAGAGTTCTATTTGATTTATTCATATAAAATGTCTTTAACAAAATGCCCAGACAATGGCATTTTCCTACATACTGTGAGTAATTAAAATTCAAAAAATAATAGTATGATATCATTAATTAGAGAGAAATGTTAGGACACCAAGGGATTCTGAATGACCAAAAATGCTAATCTATGCTTTTTTCCAAATTAATCTGATTTTATTTTAGTTCATACACATGACATCAGAGTTAATGGTGCCACTCAAAAAAATTCTTTATTCTGAAATAGATGGATTACATGTGCAAACTTACGTACTGATTTTGAAATGGGGTAAAATACTCATGGAATGTATAAAGACCTGTTTATCCTGTTTGTGCTAAGTTCTGATAAACCTGCCTTTCGTCCCATTTCAGTTATGTTCAAACCACTCATAATAACTAACCAATTTAGCTTTTATCTAGAAAACTCTATAGGGGAACTTAATTTTAATTGATTGAATGACCTTGTTAACATTTATTTGTTGATTTTTTTCCTTTATGTGTATGAGTGTTACACCTGCATGTAAGTGCATCTGTATCACACAGTGCTCACAGAGAATAGAAGAGAGCATCAGATCCCCTGGAACTTAAGTTATAGATGGTTGTTAGTCACCACGTGGGTGCTGAGATTTGAACGTGGATCTTCTGCGAGAACAGGATAACAGCCAGTGCTCTTAACTGCTGATCCATGTGTCCAGCCCCATCAACATTTATCTTTCAGTTGCTTTAAATGCAGCATTCTTCAGTATTCATTGCAATTCTCTGTCAATAGCTTTAGTTTCAAACTATATAAACTGCCTATTCCTTTTTCAGAAAAAAAGTCAGGATTTAAGTATGAGGTGTTGAGGTGACCCATACACAAAAGATTATGATGGAAGTGAAACCCTGCTTCACACAATGCCTTTGGATGATTCTCCTCCAGCCCCCACTTCATTTTCCCTAGTGTTTCTTTGATTCAGATCTGATTTGATGTTTCTATTTTACCTTTAGGTATTTGTTGACTTCATGTCAGAGTACTGAGATTTGTGTGTATGTGGTTGAGCTCAGGAGAGGATGACTTAATGCTATTATTTCCCAGCTGAAGGATGTTAAGCATCATAGAAATGGAGCTGGAGAGAAGGCTCATCAGTTAAGAGTGTGCTGCACAGTTTGAGTTCAAGCACTCGCATCATGCAGCTCACAATCACCTGTAACTCCAGATCCAGGGAATTTGACACTCATTTATTGCCGCTGTATTCACCTGCACACACAGACACACATGCACCCACACGCACACATAAATAAATATGAAACAAAAAAGCAAAATAAATTATTCAAAGAATTCAATGAAGACCTTATGATGTAGCTCAGTGGGACAGCATTTTCCTAGTGTGAGGGAATGCCCTAGGTTCAATATCCAGAAACTCAGAAAATAAAAAGTATAAATAAAGTAGCTAGAGAAATGGCTTATTGGTTAAGAGTGCTTGCTGTGCTTTCAGAGGACTCAAGTTTGGTTCCCAGCTCTCACATAGGACAGCACACAATTGCATGTAACTCCAGCCCCAGTGGGTACTGGAACTCTCATCTGGCCTCCATGGGCACCTGCACTCTCATTCCCCATAGACATGCATGCACAGAGAAAGAAAAATAATAATAAATAAATCTTTAATAACAATTTTTAAATGATTCAATGAATTTGCCTTATATGGGATTTCCTATTGCAAAGATTTCTGTTAACATCTATAAACAAAATATGACAAATTCTTTTTTTCTCTTCTCAGAGAAGCAGACGTCATTGTTCTGGCATCCTGGAACAGCTACCTCTCGATTCTCTTTAAAGCCAGGATGCTAGTTATACGACAAACTTCCTAGAAGCATTTAAATTTCCATTCATTCTCCTCTCTTACTTTGCCTCCCACAAACAGTCTTTTTCTCTGTCACCTTTGTTGTCAAACTGATTATACATTTCTTTACCCTCCTGTCTCTGTCCTGCTCCAAGACACATACACATCCATGTACAAACATATATACACACATTCATATACATGTACACACTTAGACATATATACATACAGACATACACACATATATAGGTGTACACACATACACATACAAACACACATATACTCTATACTTATCCCAACAAAAGTATGCTTCTTTTGTTACTCCAATAAGGATTATTTTTAGCCCTTCAGAAAACTAGCAGAAATGTCCTAGTACAAAACGAAAGAAACTATTTCTCACAGGGAATATAGTTTCCATTTTAACTTATTTAGCAATCCATTGCCTTCTCTATGTCAAAATTTGTCCCAAACTTGAATTAACCCATTAATTTATTTCCTTTACAAATATTTATTGAGTGACAAATATATACCATGTGTTTTCCAAGAGATGAACTGAAGAGTCAATAATTACCTTCAGTTTTATAGTTTATTTATGCAAAAAAATATGTGTGCTATTCTCAGTCAACATCTACTGCTTGGTGATGCCCACAGGATTGTCAAAGATAGCAGTAAGAGTGGAAGAAGATGCTGATGGTGCTAAGAAAAGACGGCCTTCATTCTCAGACAGATGTAGATGGTAGAAAAATATTAGTGATAAAAAGGGTACTCAACTGTACATTATGATCACTACATTTGGGAGGTAGGAGCAGGAGAATCAGGCATTCCAGGTCATCCTCTACTGTGTAGGATATTTGAAGTCACCGTTAGCTGCGGAGACCTGTCTCACAAAAGAGAAGGGAAAGGAGGAGATAGAGAAAGAAGAGGATGAGACAGAGGAGGAAAGGGAGTAAGAAAAGGAGAAGGAGGAGGGGGAAGAAGAGCTCAAAGGTCCATTTTGCCATTGAATACTTACTGCTGGCCTGACAGTAAAATCCTATGGCTTCAAAGGTGTCCCAATAGAGAAGAAAGAAGGACATCAGACTGAAGAGGACTAACACAAAGTGTGGGAAAACTAATGCAGACCTGGTCAAAGATACCTTCCGGATCTTGGTGAGTCTGTCTTTCTTGTTTTGGTGTTCATTCATGACTTTGTGTCTTCTCCCTTTAGTTAAGTGTTGGCCACTGTGTGTGTGTGTGTGTGTGTGTGTGTGTGTGTGTGTATGGGGGGGTACTGTGTGAGTCAGCCATGCCCTGTGAACACACAAAGGATTTGAACCTAGGCCACTTGGCCACAAGTTTCACAACTGGGGTGGGAATGTGTAAAAAGGTAAAATTAATAGGACAAATTGGGGAAATTCTGTCCTTCATGTAATAATTAAAATACAACACGACATTTTCTTATTCTAACCCTAAAATTGTTCAGACAAACTATTCTTCTAGCCACCATTAGATGAGAAAAAATAGGTACCAGCAGAATGTAGAATATTTTCAGATCAACCAGATCCATTAACCTCCTTTAAATGAATTTTTCTTCATCTCTTTTAAAAATTTTGTTATTTTTTATTTAAATTTTGTGATTTTCATGCAATATAATTTGATGGCATTTACATCCCCTCCTCTATCCAAACCTTCCCCAACTGTCCTCCCATATATATATATATATATATATATATATATATATATATATATATATATATAAAACACAGCCTATAGAGTAGATTTGTGTTCCCTAATGTCCTTCAGTACATGTTTATCTGCTGAGTCTGCCAAGAGTCCCAGCCCTGTAGGACACTGTCTTTTCTCTCCCAGCAGCCATCCAGCCATCAATTGTCAAAAGTTCATTAGGTTGGCTTGAGAATTCTTATTCACTTCCCCATGTCTATGCTGATTATTTTGTCTTGTTTGAGCTTCGTAGGACTTGTACATGTTGTCACTATTGCTGTGAACTAATATGTGTAACTGATCAGCTGTCTGGAAGATTGCTTCCTTGTGGTCTTTAATTTATGCGTGTGTGTGTGTGTGTGTGTGTGTGTGTGTGTGTGAATGTGATGTGGGTGTGAACCCACAGAGGCTGGAAGAGGGCATCAGATCCCCTGAAGCTAGAGTTATAGGCAGTTTTGAGATGCCTGATGTGAGTGTGGAGAACAAATCTCTAATCCTCTGCAAGAGTAGCAAGTGGTCCTAATTGCTGAGCCATCTCTCCATTCCCTGGCTTTCTTACTTTTTAATAATTTAATAGTCATACTTGGAAATCTCTTAGGTCTGAATTAGTTAAATAATTGATTAAGAGGTGAATTTTTCTGACCCACATCATCTAAATGCTCTACATTGACTGAACTCCTCTGATGACAATTAAGCCCAGGTTCTCCATTCCCCTGTGCAGATGTAGCTTCAGAAAATTAACATGAACACTGTTTCAAAACACTATGTGATGGATGTCAAATGCATATGAATACCTGCCAGGTACAGAGGATGTATCTATGTATAAGGGTAAAATGAAGGCATCCAAGGTAAGGTAGGCTGAACAGAAGTGTAGTAGATATTTGGGCAAGAGCTTCAGATTCTCTTTTAACTGGGTTGTTTTAGGAAGTATTCCAGTAGAGAGTGTGACCTTCTCAAAGTGGCTCAGTTTCACAATAACAAATATCAGTGGAACAGACTGAGGATGTCTCCAGAAGGCCATTTCCTTAAGTGGCACTTCCTACAGGATCTGTTCTATGTTAATATACATTATTCCACCTTCATCAGGGATGTATATAAATCCAGATCCTTCCTATTGGGAATTTCAAGTACTTAACTTTTGTTTCCGGTCTTAATTTGGATTTTAGAAAACAGACACTTGACACATCCATCAATTCATCTATATATGAAATATAAAATAATTTTGGTACTAGAGATGATAATGTTTGTAGAATACCTAGTAGAGAGCTTGTGCACAAATCATGGAGAAATGGCCAAACATTATATCATGTAGTTAAATATATATGTGTGTGTGTAATTTTATTTTTGAGAATTTCATACATGAATGTTGTGTTTGCATTATTTTCATTCCACTCAGTGCCCCTCCAACTTCTCCTGTGACCCCTTACACCCATCTCAATCTCTTGTTGATTTCTTTGACTACTATTGTTGAATATATATATCTATATATACATATACACATACATATACACACACATATATATATATATATGAATTTCATTTAATTTGTACCTGTATTTAAGGCTGCCTACTTGGAATTAGATAACCTCTTATGGAGCTAATCCACAATTAAAACCGTTGCCCCCTCCCTCGGCATGCATTGGTTACCTATAGCTCTACATCTTCAGGTGGAAACTAATGAAATTTTCCCCATCCAAATTGGCATAAATACCTTATATTAATCTATTTCACTTTTCATACATGTTCTTTATCTACACAAAATACAGTAGGTTTTACCTCCTTGTAACATTTTTAACATCCAGCATCCAAACTGCCTTCTGAGACTTACAGATGCCTCCTACCGTATAAGCTAGAGTTTTCTAGACTACCATAGTTAAAGTAACCAGACATAAGCTTTTTCAGCTTATATTCCACCCTGATTTTAATTATCTTCTTGGCTTATAATCATTGCTGCATTGCTAGTGACTTAGAAGACTTGAACTGTTCTTAATGTGTTCCCAGTGAGTCTTATCTCCTTCCATGAACCAGGAAGTGCCTACAGGCTGGACTTCAGAATCTGAGGTGCATGATGTGTTGAGGAGAGAATAGACATTGATGACTGATATTGCCTCAATGTGTCTCACTTTTCCGAAGAACAGAAATTGGGAATAGTGTTGCCATGCTGATAATTGAAGTTTGTGGCAACAGAACCAGAGCTGAGTGTAGTTCCTAAGATCTAAGGAATACCTGGGGCAAATAAAAGGCAAAACCGAAGAATTCTTAACAAATTCCAATAAGAAAAATAAAAAATGTAAAGCAAAGTGCATTTTCCAACCATGGATGATAAGTCTCTTTCTAAAGAAATCTGCTTCGCGGGAGGTCTTCCTTAGAGTATTGTTTTTCACTCCCAAAGTTTATGGACTTCTACATTTTATTTTTTAATCTAGAGAATCCTGGAATAGGACTCACCGTGAAGGTGTCTTTTCTCACCATGAACTTTCTTTCTAGAAATACAACATATGCTGATTGAATGAATCTCTAAACCTAACATTCAGAGGTTAAAACTCCCTTTTCTTAAGTAAAACAGGTGGTCAGAGTTGTCTTGAAGTTCATTCATCTGGCAAACAGGGGTTTTCTATATCACACTGTTGATCTCAAGTATAGAATACATTCTTAATCCATGTACTTTATTTATAGAAAACAAATAAACATTTCCCTGGCCCTGCCTTGTTCCTCTGTTGGAAATGAAGATAACAGCTCTGTTGAATTCTTCAGAAGTAAAACCATTTAGAATTCTCTTGGTGTTGAGATTATCATAGGTATCATTGTACTTATCTTTGAAAGACAATAAAAATTTAAGGTTCTTGTTCTAATTCTGTACTGTAAGAAGCTCAGTAAAAAAACAAATGAGAAAGGATGTTCCTTCATTCCAGGGTAATATAAAATTTACAGGATAAGTGGTTTTGATACTTCAAGTTTCTGACCTCTTATGTTTTGTTAACACTCAAATATGCCCACATAAACATGGTTTTACTCCTAACAGTTAGATTAATCTCAATCTCAGCCCTTCTGATGTCCAAGCCTGGGCAAATTATTTCAAGTTCTTGTGCACTGATGTCCTCATCTATAGAAGGAAGACACATCATCTGAGGTCTATTGTGAGTATTAAGGAGAATGAAACATGCTTGTGTAGCAGATTATATGACCTAATATGTCTGAAATGGAAAGCTTTTTAACTGCTTTCAATAACTACTCAGGTACTGGGATGCTGTTCATTGGTAGAGTGCCTGTCCTAGTACACATAAGAATCTAGTTTCAGTCAGTAGGATGAAGAAAATAATACATTTCTGTATATTTACATATACATTATCTTTTGCATATATTAATATATAGTGTTACATTTACATATAATTGCATATAGTATGTGTTGACATAATAGTGATATATTTGCATATATATTGCATAAATATGTTATATATGCAAATACATGATATGTTTGTCATTATAAACTTCATATGTATATATATAATTACATATTTGTAGTATGACTTTCCTATGAAAGAACCTTCCCTATAAAATAAATTGTATGCAGCAGACATAACATAATTCTCTGATTCCAAATCAATTTGCTTTATTGATACATGGTATCATAAACTTATATCTTAAAATGCATTCTGCATCCCACCATCATCAGAAGAAACTGGAACTTGCTAATAAGCAGATCTGTAGGCCCCAACCAAATCTTTGTAATAGGAACCAGAGGAGTTAAGTACTACAGTACTTCATTTTCTACCCAAACCCCAGTGGCTACAATGCACTCATAAATCTGGAATACAAATATTATCTTCCTAGTTCTTGATCTGCAAATTATCTTGGAAGTTAGATAACCTTTCTGAAACAGGATTTCACAGGAAAACCTTTTAGTCTTATAGCACAGACCTGCACTCTGAATGTAAATCTACCTGTGGATGGTGTGCATTTGAGAAAAACAGGTAGGCAGATGTAGCATAGATTTGTTCACTTTGTATATAAAAAGGATAATTTAAGGCCAGTGAGATGGTTCAGTGGGTAACAGTATTGGCTGCCAAGCCTAAGGACCTAAGTTTGATCTGTGGATCCTACATGGTGGAGTCTCCTACAGGCTGCTTCTACACGTGGACTACTCCCCCTCCCAATAAGTACAAAAGGATGAAACTTTTTTTAAAAGGATACTTGCAGGTATTGTGGTGAGAATATTAGTTAATAGAAATGGAATAAAATTTGTAAACTGTAAGAGCAGTGGAGATGAGAACAGTTTTCTTTTTTTGTAAAATAGAAAATGAAAATATTACAGGTGTGATGGGAGGTCAAATAGAAGGATCATTTACAAAGCGATTTTCCAAAGTTTTCAATTAGTGTTTCTAAAAAGAGGATGCACCCTAGAATAGTTTCTGCACTATATTATTGCATATTTGAAAGTAGACATCATGCATTAAGTGGTTCAGACTTCTCAAGTGAAGAATAAATTTATAAAAATCCTCATGTTTTCCGTAAGATTGTTTCCATAATTAAGAATACATAATAGAAAGCATAAACTGGATATTTCACTGTGACCATGTTAGGGACTCTTGTTTTATACAGTCTGAGATGAGGGACCCCACAATGCTATTATAAAGAACAGAATACTGTGCAATTACATCATGATGTCTCTACACATTATTCAAATTAACTTTTCTGTCTGAGTCCCTCCAGAGCTGTGGAACTATAGGCTCATGTATCATAATAAGACCCAGAAACATAGGCCAGTGGTTACTGGAACTAAAAAGGTTTTTTTCTTTTTCTTTCTTTCTTTCTTTCTTTCTTTCTTTCTTTCTTTCTTTCTTTCTTTCTTTCTTTCTTTCTTTCTTTCTTTCTTTCTGTTTCTTTGTTTCTTTCTTTTGGGGGTGGGGGGGATTTTTGAAACAGGGTCTCCCTGTATTCCCAGATGGCCTGGAGCTTGCTATGTAGACTGCACTGACCTCAATCTATAAAGATCTACCTGCCTCTGCCTTCCAAGTGCTGAAGATTTTCCTTTCTAGGCTAAGATAAACCCCGATGGGCAAAGCATTTTCTCGAATGTGCTCTTTAAAACAAATTAAAACATTTGTTAACTTGACTTTATCCTGTAAATCCATGCCTAGTGCTGGGTGATGCAAGCAAATATTAGGAGGAGAAAGGATTTTGGAGACCTAAGTTGCATGGAGAACATGAACATTCTTCCTACTTCGGCTACTCAACCCTCAAAAACCATGGACTTGTTTTTCTTTCTCTGAATTCTCTTTCTCTTTCTTCCTTCCACGCCTTAGATTTCCTCCCTATTCCTGATATTCTTTTTGTTTCTGTTCCTACTTACTTATCCAGCTTTATCAAAAATATAATTGACAAATAAAAATTACATCGCATGATTCGTTATCCCTATATACTGCAAAATGAGTACCATGATCAAACAGACTGGTGTACTCTTCACCATACATAGCCACTCTATGGAGCTAGATAAGTTGCTCATGAGCTAGTCTCAGCAAATCTCATGTCAGGGGAGCACAGTACCATTAACTATGGTCACCATTTCATCTGCACACTCCTTTCCTCCTTTTTCATAGAGTGTGCACTCTCCTCTGTAAGAGAAAAAAATTCTTTATGCATTATTGACAAAAGCTTGTATTCCTCTAGAAACAAAAGTGATTTCAATCCAGTGTATGGTACACCTGACTGCTAATGAATCATTTTCATGGAAGGACTTTCTGAGATAATATTCAGTAAGTGAAAGGACATTAAAACCTACCGAGAATGGTAGTTTTTTTTTTATTAAAAATCATTTAGGTACTTGTACCAAAAGAACAATTTCAAAGATTATCTACAGTTATTAAGGCTCTAACAAAAATTTATTTGATTTGTTTTAATGTATTTTGATCCAATTTTGTTATTGCCTTTGGCTTACCCCATGAAGAAGCTCCCATGATAATAAACAAGTTAATTTAGCCTATAAAAAAAAGGTTAGGATAGCTGATGATTTCCAGTGAAGAAATTTTCACTGATAAGAAAAACACCCACAGAGAATTGGCTGCTCTTTTGTGCCAAATAAAAGAGAGCACACTAACTTCTTAGTTCATCCCAAAATCCATGAAAGCACCATGAATCAAAGATCAAAATTCTGCTTGAATTGGCTACCACATGTCACTCTATTCTAAGTGTCATGTAACCATGGCATCTGGGTCTCTGCCATCCCAACTTCAGCCAAGAGATAATTGCTCAAACTAGAGCCTGGGCTTGCAATACATACTGCCTTCCTACCAAGAACCCCACTCAGGGTGAATTTATTTCTGGCTTCTGATGGAACTTCCTTTGTAAGTTCTTCTCTTGACAGTGAAGATTTGTTACACTTTGCAATATTCGGCATCAAAATGCATGACAGAATGTATTAGAGTCCATTGGAAGAGATGGCTACAGATCGTATAACACACAGAACAGTGCATGCAAAGGACAGATATCACTTCACTAGTTCAGTCTGTTGCTGGCCCTGTTTGTTCTAATCTATTGCGATGGGCAAGTTCATGAATGGACTGTTCACTACACACCTGAAAGTCATGACCTTGTCTGAACACCTTTAACTAAGGTTTTGGAAATGTTTCCCTTAACTGGAAAAAAAAAAAAAAAACTTAAACAACTCCCTGAATCAAATGGAGAAATCCATGGCTGGAGAGATGACTCAGAGGTTAAGAGTACTTGCGGTTGTGCAGAGGGCCAGGGTTTAATTCCCAGCACCCACATTAGGGGGTTCACAAGTTCAAGGAGATCTAATGCCTACATATATATATATATATATATATATATATATATATATATATATACACATATAGATGAGATATATGCACATATATATTTTAAAATTATTTTTAATCAGGGATGGATAATTTCTTGGGAAACAAAATATACTTATCAGAAGTATTTAGAGCTACTTAACTTGTTTTTCAGTATTATTATAATATAACCTTACAAAATACAAAGTAAGCCGTCCAATGAGAAATCACTAAGCTCCTGTGGTTATTAACTATAAACACAAATAATACAAAAGCTTTTCAAAAACATTATGTTTTACAATTATTTACAATGACAATAAAATGAATGTGAGATAATACTTAGATGGTGGAATTGTGTTGATTTAAAAGTTCTCAGACTATTGTTGCTTTCCTCATAGACAGGTTGAACTGTGTAATTCATTCAGTAGGTGCCAAATTTTACAAAAGGAATTAGGAACTCATTAAGGCCCTTACTCCTGTTAAATGCCATTTGCTCCTCAGAAATAAAATTCACTTTGTATTTTTGGACTATTAACAGGATTGTTGTATATATATATTTATTTTTTGGAGAGATGTAAAATGAATATCTGCCTCTAAACTGGGTTGTCTCTAACAGGTCAAAGAATGGTACATTCAAGTTCATCTTGATGAAGAAAATTAGTTTTTAAGGATTACTTATAGAAATATAGACAGCCATGGACTGATGCATTTTCTTGACACAAAGGTAACTAGAGGCTTAGATAGCATAAGGCAATAACGGGATCTGGGAGAGTTATGTTTTAGATGTATCCAAGACCTACGCTTATCAAAGCTTCTTCTGGCTTCAGCAAGTACTGTCCGACAATCCTGCATTCTGTTACATGGTACACAGAATAGCTAAATGGTAATTTGCTCCAAGACAGAGTTACTCTGCTAGGATTTCAAGGACTGGTCTCATGAATGGCTGTTGTTTTTTATTCTTGGATGTAATTAATTCCTTTTAGAACCGTGAATTTTGAAAAATGAAGACAGAGGAAAAAACATTTGTAGTTGTCATTAAGCAGATAGAAGGATTGGATCATGACTTGAAACTGCCAACCAATGAGGAAGGTCAATACAGAAGCAATCATTATACTGTAGGGATAAAGCATAGTCGTCAGAGCCCATGTCCACTGTCTATTATGGACCAAATTTAGGAGAAAGGTGCAGTAGATCTGAGGTGGGCCAGGCACGAGTCTTGATGTAATTCTATTGAACTATGTGTACTCAGAATCTTTCCACTCAGAATGCTTTGTTTCTCCTGAAGAAAACAATGGCATTGTGTACTGGAAAAAAGAAACAAACCACCTTTGATACTTGTTTAGGGGGCATATTTGCATTATGATAAAGTTGGTGATAAGGATGACTTCATAACCAGAAGCAAGATGGAGATATGTCTGTGATAAGATGATGTGCTGGATAGCTTCAGTTTTCAACTTGACATACCTGGGTAGAGGGAACCTCAATTGAGGAATTTCCTCCATTGAATTTTGCTGTGGCCATGTCTGTGGGCATTTTTTTGATAGTTGAGCAATATGGGAACACCAAGTCCACTGTGGATGGTACCAAACTTGGGCAGTTGGTCCTGTGCTGCGTAACAAAGCAAGCTGAGCCCAGGCCAGAGGAGCAAGTCAGTAAGCAGTGTACCTTCATGGTTTGTGCTTTAGGCTCCTACTCTGAGTTCCTGCCTTGACTTCCCCTGATGATTGACTATGAGCTGAAAATCAAATAAACCCCTTTTTCTTAAAGTTTGTTTTGGTCAGTTTTTTTACCATAGCAAGAGGAAGTAACTAGGACAGTTGTAGGTTGGTAACAGGAACAGGGTACTGATGTGATCTACCTGACCATATGTGAGAGGACTGTGGAAGTTTGGAACTTTGGACTGGAAAGGTGCTCAGAGTTCAGTGACTTGGAAGATAATGCTGAAAGAGTCGTAGATGATAGAGCTCTGCTTGTGAAGCTTCAGAGGGAAATAAAGACTATCAGTGTTTTTGTGTGATGCATTTTGAATTAAGAATTTTTTAAAGTAAAACTTTTTGTGCTTTACTGAGATAATTGATGCTGATCAGCTGGGGCTTAAAAATCAGCTATGAGTAGCAAGAGATATATATCACTGAGAGAAAATTTCTGGGAAGTATTTCCTCAGGGTTAGCACACAGAAGCTGTGGTCTAGAGGGGGCCAAGGCTGTACTTCAGACTGGCAGCAGAACTGGCAATGTGTAAACATTTCCCAAGTGGTGCTTTTGTTGAAGGCTTGAAAGTGTCATGCTGAAAATCTGAGGAGACTTTGGCCACTGGTAAAGATGCAGCCTCAACTGCAGTGAGGACCCCCAGGACTGACTGGATCACAGAGAAAATCTGAGGCTTGGTATCCAGTAAGGTTTGGAGAGCCCATTAGTGAAGGGACAGCTTCAGTTGCAATGGAGAACGAAGTATATTGGAGAGTCTAGGACCATGGGACACCCACCAAGGGCAGTGGCAGATGTGGAGCTGATCTGTCTTTGAGTTGGTAAGACGAGCTTTGTGTGCTGCCGATGGCATAGTCAAAGAAGCAGGCTTCACAAGCCCTTTGGAACCCCCAAAATGATGAGTGAATCCAAGATGCTTAACACTGAGTCACATAACTAGACCTAAGTTTTATATAAGTATGCCCAGTTCTTCCCCATTGAAATAAGACAGTATTTAACTTGTTTTGGATTTTATAAGATCCCATAGTTGAGAGACTTTGAATTGTTTTAAAGAGACAAGGAGCTTTTAAAGTGTTAGAATGGGGGCTGGAGAGATGGAGCAGTGTTTAAGAGCACTGACTGCTCTTGCAGAGGACCCACGTTTGATTCCCAGTACTCACACAGCAGCTAACTCCTCTGTAACTTCATTTCCACGGGATTTGACACCATCTTCTGACCTCCAAGGCATTGCACAACAGGGGTGCACATGCACACATGCACACGGTACACTCATACACATACAATAAAAATAATAAATACAATATTTAAAAAATAAAGTGTTAGCATGTTTAAGAACGGTAGATCTTTTAAAGTTGTACTGTTTTATGTTGTACTATTAACATGAGATCTTGGGGACAAGAAATGGAAGGTTGTGGTTTAACAGTGATGTATTTGTGTGTCAAGTTGACCAGGAGTCAATTCTGCTGGATAGCTTCAGCTGTCAACTTGACACACCTGGGTGTAGGGAACCTCAGTTGAGGAATTTCCTCCATTGGATTGGATTGTGACCATATCTGTAGGGCATTTTATTGATTGTTGAGTAATATGGAAGAGTTCAGCACCTGTGCATGGTGATCAGACAGTCCAGTGCTGCATAAGAAAGCAGGCTGAGCACAGGCCGGAAGAGCAATCCAGTAAGCAGTGTACCTCCATGGTCTATGCTCCATGTTGTTTCCCTGAGTTCTTGCCTTGATTTCACTTGATGAGCCAAATAAACCCTTTCTTCCCCATGTTGGCTTTGACCAGTGTTTTTATATTTTTCTAAGAGCCTTATCTTACTTGATGTTTATGCAAAATTCAGGGCAAGGCATATATTATCTCCATTACACAATGTATTGTTCAGTGTTCTTATCACAGCACTGTGAAGTTCCTAGGACAGATGGAGTCTAAGGATTTAGACCACAGTCATCAGTGCAGAACCCTAGAAGCATTACAAAGAATACTTCAGTTTTTTTTTTACTATTATTAATTTTCTGGCAAGGTAACCAGCGTTTCTCTAAGGCTGTCACATACTCATACTTCCTGATTCCTCTCATTCAGCCTCTGCCCTCTGGGCTACACTAAGCATGCTTGCTTTAATTCTAGGATCTACGTTTTTGTTCCTGCATTCAGAAACGCTTTCCTCAGACAGTACTCTCCCTTCCTCCATCCCTCCCTCTCTCTCCCTCTCCCTCTCCCTCTTTCTTTCCCCTCTGCTTCTTTTTACTCTAGCTTCCTTCCCTTCCCCTCCTGTCCTTTCTTCTCCCACTGCCTTTCCCTCCCTCTCTCCCTTTCCTAACTCTCTTCTCCCTTCAGATTCCTTTGACGTACCTTTTAATTAGCAATATCTTTCCTCTTCACTTCATCGAAAATGGGCCACCCCCCCCGCCCTCTGATGCCATCTGCTTTATTATGGTACTTCTAATTCTTAGAAAAATGGGAAATTGTCTTGCATGTTTGTGTTTTCATCTCTCTCCTTCACGAGAATGTAAGGTTCTTGAGACTAATTTCCATATGCCCATGGATGAACTCTGATTCTATAAAAACTGAGTCCATAGTTTCTGGAAAACTCAGAGACTATTGGATATTAGAAACATGGTGAGGTCAAAGTCATTGCAAAATGCTTTATTTGTGCACTATTAAGTAATCATATGAAGAACATGCCTGCATGAGATATGGTATCAGTGAGAAAGTGAAGATTTATTACTGCAGTAGATCAGGGAATTTCATATATCTCAGAAGATAGTTTTCATCTACAGCAGGGATTCTTAAACTTTTACCACTCCTGACCCCTTGCAAAACCTGATAAATTGTAATGTGAAATAGAAAAAGAAATCAAACATTTACTAATAATAAATAAAAAATACTTTAAATTGATTTTCCTATACATATATTCTTATCATTTTTAAGGATGAAAACAAACTTGAATACTAATGAGATACATATGCTTATTTATTTTTACACAAATAATATCAACTGAATATTTAATGCTGCAGAATGTTGAGCATCTTTAACATTTTTCATATTTGATAACTATTTTGATTTTATAATCACTGCTTCACATAAATCATTAGTATAAATGGCAGAAATGTGTTCAGACCTATTTCAGAAATGTTTGGAAATTCTGTCCCAACTGTAATCCCAAAGAATTATTTTTTTATGAAACTCAAGCCAGAAACTCAGGTAGAAGTTTTTGAAATCAAACACTCTAACACAAAACAGCCTACAAACATATGACTTTGATCCTAATGTGCTAAGGAATGATGGTCACAAACTGTTAAAAGTGTATTTTCCATTGTTAAACCGTGGTATTTCTATAAGACAGGAAACTTGATAACTTAATACAAAATTGATAACATAAAATAGCTTCTGACCTGAGCCAAGCTGTTGTAAGTAGTGTTCAAGTGACCCTGTGTGGCATAACCAAATGCACAGAACAAAAGGAACATGTTGTATGTTCTGAATCAAGGTTACAATGAAGTCATGTGATGCAGGTTGGGGGACATGGCTACAATTCTTTGGGGGCATTATGTGTTTGATTTGCATTAATTTCTGATTGTTGCACATTCAGAAAACTTCAACTGCTGCCAGCTTTTTTCACAATCCACACACTGTTACAAGATCCCAAATGGAATTGCAGTCCACAGTTTAAGAAACTGTGACCTAGTATATACAGATATCTAGAAAGATGGATCAGAATATAAAAGTGAATGAACTTAGGCAAACTTAATTTGTGGGGATACCTTCATGTCCCTTTTACTGGAATTGATGTACAATTCTGTTTATGCCACACAACACTATTGAAATAAAGGTTGTGGGGAGGAGGCCATAACCAAGACAATTTAATAAAAGGAAAAGAGTGCCTGAATACTATAAAGTTTAAATTTTTGTTTCAAATTCATCATTTATAGTATATAGCTCTCTGACAGCACTGTATGAGAGAAAAAAAATTTTGTTTGGTTGGTCAGCTGTTTTTTTGTTGTTGTTTGTTTTGAAACAGTGTTTAAAAAAAAAGAAAACAGGAGCAGGGACTTGAATATGGAAGGTTCTGGGCCTTTGTGTGTTTCTTGTTTATTTTTATTTACTTTGTGGTGGCATGGGGAGGCTGTATGCCTCTGTAAGCCTGTGGATGTCAGAGTACAGCTTTCAGAAGTAGGTTTGGTAGTCTTCTTCTATTGTGTGGATCCAGAGGATCAAACTCTCTTCATCAGGCTTGGAAGCAAAGGTCTTTACTAACCTCAGAGCCTCCACAGAACAGAAATTTTGTTTCTCTGTCACCAGAATTTACAAATAAAATTTTCTTGATTTTCTCTCCTTGTGCCCTTGTGGCAAGCAATAATGATAAAATGGGTGCTAAAGAAAAAATTGATTTAGAAAGAAAAACTCAGATTGGCTATTTGACACCATGATGGTAGAGCTGTTATTTGCTAAGTAACTGTGTGCTAGTGCTGTCGTGAAGATGAAGTCTGATTTATGAAGAATATACTCCACATTAAATACAAAATAGCACTTTTCAGTAAAATGCCTCCCTGAAGCCAGGCCTTATTCTTATTAAATTTATTGGTCAGATTTATCAGCTATGAATTTTTTAAAATGGAAAATAGGACCCTAATTAATCTCATATATAAAGTAACTATGCCATGTAAGTACTGTCATATGTTTTTAGACTATTGATATTTACATGTATCAGAATAATTAATTCTGTCACATAAAGTCTTATGACTGTCCAAATAGACTTTGAGGGTATGTGCTAAAAAGTTTTTATTTTTCCAAACTGCCCATGCATCAGTTTAGCAAGTAAAACAAAGGCAAGTCAGCCACATTTTTATTAATTCCAGTTCCATAAAAATCAAAGGAACTCTCATTTTCTGTGAAGAGATCACTCTTTTCCTCCAGAATGTTTTCATGTTCCATTTTTAGTTCTGTAAGTATATGTGCTCAAGTATTAGTGTCTATGCAAAAAAATCGTGTATATACTCCCACTTGAAGGTGGAAAGACTGCAATTCCATATTTCTCTATAAGTAACTTTTAGAAGAACGTTAGCTCTGGAGACATGAGAGATGGCTCAGTGGCTAAAGCACTAGCTGCTCTTGCAGAGGCCCTGAGTGTAGATCCTAGCACCCACATGGCTAGAACACCAAGTGTCCTTAATTCTCGTTCCAGGAGATCTGACAGCCTCTTCTGGCCTCCACAGACATCATGTGCCTGAATCCACCTACATATATGTAGACAACACAATCATACACATAACAGAAAAATAAATATTATTTTTAAAATAAATCTTTAGCTCCCATGTAGAAGCAATGTGTTTTGGGAGGGAATTTTAAACTGACTTGTGTGTTGTGCTTACTATTAAAGGTACTCATCCTGTCTCAAAGGATATCCCAGAATGCCCCTTTTCAATGTGGATCAACCCAAAATATTCATCTGCCTCCTTAGATTGAGGAAATGTCATGGTTTTACATGTTTTTCTCTTTCTGGCTTAAAATAAATTCCAGATGATCCAGAGTCTCACCTGACGCCTAAGACTGGCTTCCACATCTTGATGTGGAGTCTTGAGACTTACTGACACAGGGGCTTCCTCCTCCTGGTCACTTTGCATCCCTGATGTCAGTCTTCTGAGCCTCAGAAACACCCATCATTGAAGCTTTGGCATAAAAGCATAAACCGCCCATTGCCATGGATACCCGTTCCTTTACCAGGGTGATCTCAGACTCAACTCAACAAACTTGCCTCTCAGTCTTGAGCTCCTCCTGTGAATCCATCCACCTTCTGGCTCCTTCTCCTGCTCAGTGGGCTTGATACTGTCTGGAGTCCACCCTTTGCATATTGACTTGTTTTCTCTGTTTTCAAATACAAATGAACATTAGAAAATCTTTTTCAGAGGGAAAACTATTAGGCTATTGATCAGGTAAACTAAAATGACAGCATGATTTCTAAGCAAGAACACAGACACAGAATTTTCTAGATGACTTTGTTGCAAAAACATACATATTCAGAGGTTATTTGTTATTATGAAACTACTAGTAAAAAATGTCTTTTTTTCATGATTTTTATCAAGTATGAACTTTTATCTTACTAGGTGGAGGACCACTTTGAATATAGGGAAGCTCATATTCCCACAGATACACAACATTTAAAGAATTTTTCCTCTAGGGTTAAAATAAAAAACCAAACAAGTCAAGTGTAAAGCTTGAAGACAAGTAGGACCTGGGCTGTTCTGAGACAAATTTATTTTAATTTTGTCAAGTATAATAAATTTCACACAAAACCATAATGATAGGATGGGTATTTTTTAAAAAATATGTGTATGAAAAAGAAATGGTACATGGGAAGTGTTTTTGTTTGTTTGTTTTTTAAATAGTTGCTGAATTAATGTATTTTTATTGATATTTTGTGTATTTTATACAAAATATATTAATTATCTTTTTACCCTCTCCCACATCTACACCCTCCCATAGTCCACCTCCCCGACAGGCACGATGGATTTCTTATATCCTATCATTTATGTTAAGGCCTATTGAGTCAAGTTGAGTTAGTGTACCAAAATGTTCCTTAGTGCAAGCTCATCCACTGGGGTCTAGTCAGCCTGTTTAGAGTCACTCCCTTAAAGATCAACCTTCCTTCATCCAGCAGTAATCAGCTGCCAGTAATTCTTTGGCTAAGATTGAGGACTGCTTCCCATTTTCCCAGTTCTGTGCTGTTTTTTTTCTTGGCTTGCATTCACATGGGTTTTGTTCATGCTGACACCATTGCTGTAGAGTCATATGAACATGATGTTAGGAGTCTGTAAGACTTTGTTTCCATAAGGTCTTGCACTTTCTCCCCTGGTTCTTACAATCTTTCTGACCCCCTCTTCAAAAATGGTCCCTGAGCCATGGGTGGGTGAAGGTCAATATAGGAGTCATGTCTAGCAACCTACACTCTGCAGACTCTTATTCTCTATGCATTAGCCATTTGTGGCCTTTCTTATTCATGGCCCTCTGTTGCCTGAGGGAGATTTCCTGATGAGAGTTGAGAGATGCATTAGTATTCTCTGTACCCTTTGTTCCACTATGTTCTGTGAGCCTTAGATATAGAGGTTCCATTGTCCATCTATCAGTTAGAGTTGGGCATTTCACAGACAGTTATTTTCTGTGTGTGACCAATTGTAGAATTCTATAATAGTTTCTGTCTTTTACAAGAGAAACTTCTTTGATGAGTGATGACTGGCATATTTGTCTGTAAATATAAGGATCCATATTTAGCATATAGCAAAAATTTACATTTGTCGAGAGATGTGACAGCCTTGGGGTTTTCTCTAAGGTCTATGACCTTTCCAGTCATATTTATTTGGCTATGTTTACAATATCACATATGAGTTCCCTCCCACTGAGTGAGCTTTAAGTTCAATTAGGTAGCTATTGATTATCCCCAAGATAAAAGTGCCACTACTGCCCAATGTTCTTTTCTGTGTTGGTCACGGTTGCAGTTATTAAGTCTTAAAGCTTGGGTTGGACCATTAGTTGATGTTCCGCCCTTATTAGCTTGCATAGTGTCCTCTAAAACTATGAGAGCTAGCTTTCAGGAAGGGGGTTTCCAGGTCAGTTCCAGCTCCCTTGTGCCAAATCTGGACTCTGAAGTACATCCTGTATTCAGCAGTAGGGTCTAACCTTCAAATACTGGACAGCAATCAAGGGCTGTGCCAATAGCCCATATAATTTTGGGAGTCTCGTAGGCTACCTTGGCCAACAACTCAAGGGGAATTTTCTCCTGTCTAGCACTATTTCTTATTATATAGCCTTCAGCTACATACATGAACACATATAGAATTGTTGTATGTGTAATTTTTCAGTAGGCTTTTGAACTACTACATTTCCCTCTAGTATTTCACACCAGCTAAGCAGTATTTCTATCTTCTTTCTCTCTCTGTTTAACCCTCCCTCTTCCTTCCCCAGTTAGAGTTCCCCTTTCCCCATTTACCCTGGGTAATTCCCGCCTTCTCTGCCCGCCCCCATCTTGAGCTGCACCTCCCCTTCACCCCCATGATAGTTTGTGTACCCCCTTTACCCCTCCCATTTAAACATCCCCATTTTACCACGTTTGCCCTTGGTAGCACCTGTCTCCTACTCTTCTTCTTCCTCAGGCTCCTTCTTTTCCTTTACCTCCCTGGTTTCTTTTGATTTTCCTGGCTCCTGCAGTTACATCAGGATACATACTCACATAGAGTGATTTGATGCTAAGATCCACAAATGAGGGAGAACATACACCATTTGTTTTTCTGAGTCTGCATTACTTCACTTAGGATACAAATTTCCAGTTCCATCCATTTATCTGCAAATTTTATGATTTCATCTTTTTTAATTATTTTTTTACCTCTGAGTAGAATGCTATTGTGTAAATGTACCACATTTTTATTACCCAATCATCAGCTGGGGGACACTTAGGTTACTTCCTTTTCTTAACTGTTGTGAAAAGAGCAGAGACAAACATGGGTGTACAAATATCTCTGCAATAGGATGAGTCCTTCAGGCATATGCTAAGGAGTGGCATCACTGGATCATGTGATAGGCTCATTTTTTTTTTAGTTTTTAAAGAATTCTCCACACTGCCTTCCACAGTGGTTGCGGGAGTTTGTAATTCCACTGGCAGGGAATGGGCATTCCCCCTTCCTCACAACCTCTCCAGCAGTGTTTTTAAATACAATTCTCAATCATGTATCATGCTATGTGGTCAATTTGCATCGAAGTCTTCTTTGCACATATTTTGGTTTATCAATCTATGAGACAAACTAAAGAGAGAAATTATTTTTGAATTTTGCTCAACCATTTTGTGTTAAAAATTGTTTCTTGCTTTGCCTCAGTTTTGCTGCATGCATTTGCTACTTGAAGCACTACGCTCCTTTCCTTCCAGAACTAAGCCTACAGTGTGCTACCTTTTATTTCCACATTGTTTGTTGTGAAGAGTGAAATGAGAGTTCTCACAGATTTGTGGAGCAATAAACAGCTGGAATCATCATAGATTTTTGTGTTACCCCCTCCATCATTTGAATTTTTGTTTTTCTATAGAGAATTTAAGAGAGTTTGTGTGTGTGTGTGTGTGTGTGTGTGTGTGCACGCAACTTGCCTTTAGTAGTATTATGAAACCAATAAACATAGTTTTCACAGAAATTGTACCCTCTCTAGGCTCGTATTCCTTTAGATTGTATAAATAATGAAAGAAGTAATAAAAAAGTATATTTTTTAAAAAGCAGATTTTGGAATAATCACAAAATGATTCTTGGTAAACTTATAGCTTATCTAATAGTAGAAAAGAAGTTAAGAATACTGGATCATCATCAAGCAGCTTCAAATTGTTCTTCGATAAAGATAATTTCCAGTCCTTACAGTGAAATTGTGTTTCTTAGTTAATCCGAAAGATTAGTTAGAAAGAACCTAGAAAAAAAATCACACTGTGATTAAACATATTTGGCATGCTAATATATATCAAGCAATCAAGCATACATTAGGCGGTCCTTTCTCATTCCCTTCTAGGTTAGTTGAATTGATTGAATTTAACAGTATTATGGAGTTTCTCCTCAAAGGCAAATGCTTTGAGAGTCATGAACAATACCAAGTTTAAGAAGGACTCATTGCTCAACATAGTAAATATTTAAAAGGGGTCAACAAATGATCACCCACATTCTGAGCATTACATTTCATGAGGTAAAACAAATTAAAGATATATGACTTCAGCCGTTAGAAAGATTCTCTGTCTTCTTTATTCATGCCCCTTTCATTCCAATGGTTTTGTGCATAATTAGGTTTGAAAACATAGGAACACGGTGTGCCTTCATGAAGACTGTCAGTCTGTGTGAATGATCTACTTCTTTTGTTATGATCTTCCCTCTAATAGAAAATTTTAATTTAAATCTACATCAGTCTCATGATTCTTCTGATTTATAAATGTGTCTCTGAGACGTGGTGGTGACTCACAGCAGGATTCCACCTAGTGCTTTTCTAGAGGTTGTCACTCAGGCCATGCATTCTGTTCATAACTCCTCACTCACTGCTGATAACGTGTAGAAGGTATCATTTGAGTTTCCATCATTCTGACCAGTATTAGGCCAGCATTATGTTTCCTCAGACTTTCCTTCATCTAATAAAGCTAAAATGAAATAATGATGAAATGGGCAAAGTGTTCCAAATATTTATTATGAAAGACTTTCTTCTGGGACTTTGCAGATGTGACCAATAAAATTGTAATTTTTTTAAATTATAAGAATAATTTAGCATAGAATTTTATTTATTATTCCATTAATAGTGGATTTTTGATGTTTCTCATCATTTTTTCCAAGATGCATGAAGTTTGTATTAAGATTTTGAAGGTATATATATAAATATAATAAAATAAACTCATATATAACCATATATACTTTAAATTGAACTATAACTCACCATATTTTAGAATTGACCCCTAGAATCTTCTAGTCATCTTAAAATTTCTACCCTTGTCTAGTTGGAGAGATGGCTTAGTAGTTAACAGTACAAACTACTCTCTCAAAGGACTTGAGTTCAGTTCTCAGCACTCAAGTTGGGCAGCTCACAACCACCTGTAAATTCATCTATAGGATATCTGAGGCCTTCTCCTAGCCTTTTCAGATGCCTGCACTCACGTGCATGCACACACATGAGCATACAACCACACACATAAACTTCAAAATAAATCTTTAAAAAACTTTTTTCTACTGCAATATTTGACTTTTATCTGACCATCTTCTGCAGTTTTCAAAAGGAATTGACAGCTGAAGAAATTAAATAAGTTTGCCAATACTGAATTAAGCTGACTTCAAACTCTTGAATGATTTACTGATCAGTGTAGTTTATTTGGTTTAATTGTTGATTTAATCAATAAATATTTGAAACAAAGATTTTTAAAAAGGCACAAAAAAATTTCATCTGTGAAGAGTTCATGAACTGTGGAGTAGTGATGGGAACTAGTACGACTTGGTTCTCAAGCTTAGAATTGTTATCGAGGCTGGTGATAATGATGCAAAGACCATAGCAACCATTCATAACTGAAGACATATTCACACTGAGCATTGAGATCACAGAGGAAAAGGAAATAAAAATAATTAGGAAAAAGAAAGAAGGAAATCTCGGTGGAAGCATGGAAACTTAGTTATGGTAGAAAGAGAATCAAGAAATAGCAACTCCTTGAAAATCAAGGGACTCAAGAACAGAAGGAGTGCAGAGTAGTTTTATATATGTTACATAGACACAGTTAGGATGAAGAATTAGAAGCACCACAGAAATCCAATATTCAGGATCAATGGAGAGTCTTCAAAAGCACTTTTACTACTAAGGGAAGGGTATATTAAAAGGTTCCAACCAAATTACATAGGCAGTGAGGAATGGAAGAGACAAATAAAAGGAAAAAACAAACAGAAAAAATAGAGACCGATTTTTCCTTGGGTGCAGTTCTGTTAGCTTTGGAAGTGTTAACATTGAAAATGTAAAGGAGAAGGCAGGGATCAGGTCCTATGGTGAAATAACAGCAAGGTCATTAAGGAGTTATTTTTATTGCAGAAATTCTTTAAAAAATTCCATTGGCAACAAGAGTGGTAAATATCCATAAGAAGGCATATTTGGTCACCAATTTTCTGAGAATAAAAAGAACACGTTTTAGAATTAATATTCTACAGCAGTCACTTGGGAATTTGTGGCTTTTGAATACAAAGAAAGGGAAAGAAAGAATGCAAATCTAATCACTCAAAGGAAAGAATAATTGTTTTTTAATTGAGACATGAAACTCTTCTACCTCTGGGTTGACTTGAGAACATTTGGAGCCCTAAATTCAGCACTATTATTGGAGAGGGGAGAAATGTTTTCTTTGTACTCTTTTAGGATCTCAGCTGAGGTCTTTATCTTAAAACAGATTAGGGAGTGTGAGTGACTCTGGATCACCATGCAAGCCTGGTGACCTGTGTTTGATCTCTAGAATCAATATAAAAGTGAAGAGAACCAACTGTACAAAGTTTTCCTATGATCTCTACACAAGTTCTGTGGCACACATGAACATTATGGCCAAACAGACACATTATGCATACACACACTTCAACACCAATAATAATAATGATGATGGCATTTTCCTCAAGAAGTTTCCCAGTCAAGGAGACAGAAGATGATCTGATATCTGACTGGACCAGCCTTAACCTTCAAATAGGTCAATCAATTTATTTAAGTTATATCTTAGTTCCGCTGATGGCAAGGTGGATAGTCATGGGTATCCATCAGAATTAGGAAAGAGCATCTTGTCTCTTCTTGTCTTATCATCATCCGATCCTTTCTTCCTGCCTTTCCCTTCTTCTTAAACAAGTTCTTACAAAGTAGCCTAGGCTGGCCTTGAACATAAGAGTCCTCCTGTCTCAGCATGCTCAGTGATGAGATCACAGACCACTAAACCTGTACCTACCTGGATATTTTCATTAAGGATCTGAGCAGTCAGGTTTTATCTATCAGGGGTACCAAATCAGATGAGTGGGGCAAAAATGATGTAAACTATTCATAGCTTTAGGTAGACTTGGGGAAAAGCTGAGAAAATTGATCAAGTTCTCTTACAGTTTATGGGTAGGTAAGGATACTTCAGATATTGTGAGCTCTTAGAATAAAGTCAAGTAATACATAGGTCATGATATGGCTTTCCCTGGAAACAGACTTTTTCTATGTCATCCCATTTATGTTAAAAATAAATGAAATAGAAATAACTTGTCTAAAAGATAAGACTTTCTGTGCCAAACTTCACCTCTTTACTTACACATGTGCAGTAGGAATAGTAATTGGTCCTAGCCTCCTTTTTCAGCTTGAGTGGGTGGAATTGTTTTATTGTTTGACAGCTCCATGTGGGCACACATGTTTTATTCACTCTAGCCCCAGCCCCCTCCACTCCAACTCTTCCCATGCTCCCATCATGTTTCCCTGGGAAGTGGGAGGGTGGAAGGGAGAGTCAGTTTTCTTGAGGGATACAGCCCTAAGCAGGCTGCTCATGTTCAGGCATTGGCCCTTCATGCATACACATAAAGGAAACACTAAATGGACTCAGTGGGTTTAAGAGTTCACTGGTACTTTTAATAAGAAATTTCAGTCTCAATTTTTAAGAGATTTTCAAGATTAGGAAGCCAATCCAGGCACCTGAAATTTGAGTTTCCCTACATCACACATGGGTTTGTGTAAATATCTATCTTCTCGGGGTCTGAAGTATGTCCTAAGGTTTTGGAGTGAGTTTGGATGTAAGTTACTCATTTATATGTCTGAAAAATGTATAGAACAGTTACCTGGCTAATAATGGATTTCATAAGCATTAGGTCCATCAAATCAATCCCAGTTCCTTAAAAGTATCTGTTTATATCTGGTTCTATGTATATCATTTTCTAACATGGTAAAATAATTGACATTTCTTATTATGTATTATGAAAAGGATAACAGATTCTTCCTTATCTAAAATAATTAAATTGCACAAAAATAACAATATATAATCACAGTTGGTACCAGTTTATGAAATATGACTGAATCAGGGACAGAGAAAAGATAAATGTTTCATTTCTATTTTCAAAGATATGCTCTTAAAACTAGTTGTATGTTATAAATATTTAAAGGAGAATATCTAAGGTTTTCCTTAGGTCTAGAAAACAAAGCATTGAAGTTTTTTTAAGTATTTCGTTTATTTATTTATTTGTTTATTTATTTTATGTGTATGAGTGTATTGCCTGAATGCGTGTTGTTCACTGCCTGAGAAGGTCAGAAGACAGTGTCTGATCCCCTGGAACTGAAGTTACAGATTGTTGTTAGCTTCCATGTGGGTGCTAAGATTCTAACCTGGATCTTCTGCAAGAACAGTCAGATGAGTCATCTCTCCAGCCCCTTTTTAAAGCATTTTTAATGGCTGTTTTAGTTTTCCTACTGCTCTGACCAGATACCTAATAAGAAGTAACTTGATAGGGAAATTTCTTAAGATTTATTTTGTATTTATTTTTGAGAATTTCATACATGAATGTTGTCTTTGCATCCTTTTCATTCCTCCCAGTCTCTCAACAACTCTTCCCAGGTCTCCCCAGTCACTTTCGACTTCCTGTTCTCTTCTTTGATTATTATTGTTATGAATACAAGGATAAATTTCAAGGATATTGCCTATCTGTAAAGTCGAAGAAGCAAAACAATGACCATCCCTGCAAGCTGTCTGTCTCTTGGTGCAGTATGACTCTTTCATCTTGGGGGTAATCAGCAGCAGTTTGATAGGACTTAAGACCTATTCAACAGGAAGGAAATTATTTCATTTTCAATTATGTATATGCATGCACCTGTGTGTGGCTGCATCTGCATAAGGGTCCAGGTGCTTGCATAAACCAGAAAGAGGTCATTAGATCACTTGGAGTTAAAATGATTGGTGCTATGAGTTTCCTGGCATGAGCACTGGGAATCTAACTGGGTCCTATGCAGTAGCAGCCCACACTGATAACTACGGAGCCATCTCTTTTGCCCTGAATAATAATGCTTTAAACCAAAGTTCTCTTTTTAATTTCTCCACTAGAGTTGTGAAAATTTCTGTAGCTTATGGTAAAACTATTCAGAAAATAATCAGGGTGAAATAGTTTGAATGACAAAGGTTGAAAATTTTTCCTAGCTAGATATTTGATGAAATTTCCATATTATGATAATATTTATTTGAAGATTACTGAGATTATGATTATATGGGCATTGAGGACACTGGCTGATTCTAGGTATTTAAGACAATTTTTGAAATGCATAAAACTAATATATATCCTTAAACTATAACATGGAAGAGCTTAATTATTACTGCATAATCGATAACCTTACTATATAGCTTAGCATGTAAATCCATCTAATGTCTCTGTTTTCCCAAGGTAAGAGAACAAATTATTTTGAGGATTTCTAAGGGACTTCGGGACAATCTCAATGTCAGTCTGAAGTCAGAAAGACTTTATTTAGAATTGATTTTGGGAAGCTTTAAAAACATATTAAAATACTTGAATACGTGGTTAAGCAGGATCAAAGATTAATGTTAAACTATAGTTAGCATTTAACCAGATGACAATGAATTATTTTGATGCAAATTTAAAAATGTTTAATAATTGTGAGAACAAGAAAAACTCTCAGTTCTTTTTAAATATTCAGAAGATTGATGTTTTTCTGAGTTATCCTAAACTTAGCAGCAGCAACTTGAAGGGCAAGGTAAAACCTTTGATAAAATTCAGAATCTTAGTTTCTGAGATGAATTATTTAATAGGCAAATAAAAATATTTTGACATAAAACAACAAATCTGGAACCTCTTAACAGAGAAAGAAAATTAAGATCTCCTTTAGCTTGGGCACATTATTGATCTTAAAGCTCATTTCACATTTAAATCTTGGCCCCTCATAACTTCATGAGATATGATCATTTCTCTGAAAATCATTTAGAGCTTTATATTCACATTTTTTTCTCAACCACATTCTGGAATGAATATTATCTGACTTTAGGATAAAATTATTTTTCTCCTTCTTCCTGCTTTCCTTCCTTCTTTATCTTTTTTGACAATAAAAACTCCATTTTTCATATCTCGTTTGTTCTTCCTTGCCAGAAACATGAGTTACGGGAGTTAGAGACAGGAGCTCAGAGTTCAGGGCTAGCCTCTGCTACAAAGCAGTTTAAAGGAGTTAGAAGCTTGCCTGGGCTACATCAACAACACCAACAAAACAAAACCACACACACACAGACACACACACACACACACACATACACACACATACACACACACATCAAAAAGACGAAGCAACAAGTAAAAAGCTCAGCACCTCCAATCCTTCTGTACTCTGTATACAAAGTATTTTCTCTTATTACTTTGTTAGTTTTATTTCAGGGATTGTTTGTGATTTTGATCATCATTTGTTTTTCTTTCACAGAGAAACCTACAGACTAGAAAAATGTGAATGGGCTGGCACTTAGAAGCATTCTATTGCACATGAACAAACTTTGTGCATCTATAATCTCACATTTCCGAGGGGCATATGTTTCCTCAGAGTTTAGCTTCTCACGTTTATTAACAGACCCAAATATATTTAGCTTCTCTATACTGTATAAAAACAAGGAGCTAGGAGTATGTAAACTTATACTTAGCTATTAACATTTTAGTAGTTCACTTTAAAAATGACCCAGAAAGAGCTGGAGAGATGGCTCAGAGGTTAAGAGCAGAGCCTCCTCTTGCAGAGGACCCAGGTTTGATTTCGACACCAGCTAACAACCATTTTAACTCCAGTTCCATGAGAATCCATCCCTCTTCTGACCTCAGTGAACACTGCAGGATATGGGCACACTCACACACATGCAGGCAATTTATTCGTACATATAACAAAATAAGTAAAATACGTCCTTAAGAAAAGAAAGAAATGACCCAGAAATTGAGTGAATAGCTAGTACTTAGTTTAATTTGGTATAACTTTAAAGATCCATGTCAATTAAAAAGTCTGGAAGCTGGATTTATGAAAACACCAAATACTGTTAATCATCAATTTCCTTTATTTGCCTTTTACTATTCTTAACTTATTAATAAGCTGAAGTAGAATAAAAGATACATTCACATTATACTTAGGAATGATAAAACAGAACGCAAACTCTCTTTACTAGAACAATATTACTTAATGAATCTTGTTAAAAGGGTACCAAAAGCACATAAATTTGAAAAGCATTTGGTTTGCATTCTATATTTCTGAGATATTTAAACATATTCTACTTACACATATTTACCGATTTAAATTATCCAACTGTTCTAGCTTGCCTTCAATTGCTGTGACAAAACGCTCTAACCAATATCAACTTGGGGAGGGAAGGGTTTATTTTGCTTACATTTCCCAGGTCACAGTTCATCACTAAGGAAGCCCAGGATAGGAATTCAGAGCAGGAACCTGGAGGCATGAGCTGAAGCACAGGCCATGGAGGAACGCTGCTTACTGGCTTAAAAACTAATAGAGAAGAAAATGCACTGTATACATAGCATACAGTGTATACACAGCATACATGAATACAGTGTATAATCGGATGTAGAGATCCTATAGTTTTCATTCTAAATCTTAGCTATGAATTACATACAAATATGCAAACATGAAACTTATAGACAATTCTTATTTTTTGCCAGATATTCTGGCTTAAAAAAACAAATGAAGACTTATTTCTCAAATGTGGATACAGAGTTGTTTTAGATTTTAAAAAATATTTATGTGTATGTATATATGTGAGTGTGTACATGTTAGTAAGCTCACATGTGTGTGAATGACCATGGAAGTCAAAAGAGGGTGTTGGATACCCTGGAGCTGGAGTTGTAAATGGCTGTGAGCTCTGTCCAGTGTTGTTTCTGGGAATTGAACTTGGGTCCTTTTTAAGAGCAGCCGGCATTCTTAACCACTAAGCCATCTCTGTAGCCCCTGGATATAACTTTTTCCCCCTTTTATCAGTATTTGTAGAGAAGACTATTAAGATTTTCATTTACCATTGAAAAAAGTAATCCTACTGGGGCTGTTGACTAAATTTCCCTGAGAATTTTTCCTGGGAGATCCTATGAAAATCACCAAATAGTAATAGAATTCCTAAGGGCCTCCTTTTTCTCCCTTTTGAGTTAGGAGACAAAAGTCAGTTGTATCCTTGGGAATTCACATTTAAAGAAATGGTTAATATTTACATCATTCCAGTTGAGAAAAAGAATGTAGGTTTTATATGACACGTTTACTTATTACAGGAAATCTGTGATTATTATTATTTACTCCATACTTCAAGTTTAGTATATTACAATGAATGTTTAAGCTTCAATGACAAACTTTGCATAGGAAGACCCAGAGTTAGAGGGATATGATTACAATATCAGGAAATAAATAGACATATCTGACTTGGAATAATCCCTACCCTGGTGCGGGGGCGGCTGAGGAAGGAAGAAGGTGAGCCTGAGTTCAGCCTGTGAAACACTGAGAGCAGGTCTCAAAACACAAAAGGGTATAAGGGTGTTCAAATCCAAATAGCCTTTCTGCTGTTCCTCAGGACTCTGTCAATGCTATTTCCTGACCCTTAGCATTTACATGAATATCTGACTGTCTTTACCATTCTTATATTTTTTCTAACTTTGTTCTTTACCTATAACTTGGCAAGGGACTTGTTTTAGGTTATATGGATTCATACCAGCTAAGGAATTTTATAATTTGCTTTTCACCCCTCCAACCTTTGAATATGATCTTCCCATAGATAAGAGGAAGATATACTTTTGAGTTGAAATCTCAAAACAAGAGAAGAACAAAACAAAAACCAAAAACAAAACGAATATTTTTAAGGTGTAAAAGACCAAAAGCTCAAATATTCACAGGTTTACATATTCTAATGGGGACTCAAATTTAATGCGACCTTGATTTGAGGTTGGCCAGTACATCCCCAAAGAGGATGCAAAATAAATAAATACATTACCAAATTGTTGAGCCTAAATCACTGCTAAGAACAGTAAGAGAGGCTTAGGCAGCAATCTGGCAATAGGCAGTAGATCATGAGTGTAAAATAGTGTGCAACCAATATTTCTACATTTTGGAAGCTTTCAGCTCCAAATGGGCCAACCTACAAATGCACACTTTACACTCTAAACTCCCCAAATGACAGAAACCACACTTTTCATAAAGACAAGCTGTCAGGACACTCAATGAGGGCATGAGATTTTATTTAGCATATACTGTGTTGACACAAGAGCTTTCAAAAGGAAATGAAGACACAAAAATTTGCTAAATCTGAATTTTTTAACTCTCTGTGTATATGTGCATATATGATATATGTTGTGTGTATGTGTATATATGTGGTGTGTGTGTGTGTGTGCCCATGCATTGCTATACAGAGGCCAGATGATGACAGCCGGTGTTCAGGCATCTGTCTCTATCACTCACCACCTTAATCCTTTGAGTCAGAGTCTCTTGTGGAAACAGAAGCTGTCTATTTCAACAACAGTGTGTTTCTAGTACGCACTTGCTGCAACCTGCCAATGACGGGCATGCCTAACCACGTCCAGCTTTTATATGGGTGCTGGGAATGCAAATTCAAGTACTGATGCTTACACAGTAAGTGTTCTTACACACTGGCCTGTCTCCCTAACTTCTACAGCTGAGGGGTTTGAGTTAAGCTTAATCAAGAGTAGGGTACAGTAACACAACGACACTTGCAGCAAGGTTAATGGCCTACTGGAAAGGGAGCAAGGCCTGGTTAGTCAGGCAGCTCTCACTGACCCTCCGTCTTCAGAGACAGATGCCCCTTTCCTCTGAACACAGGGAGGATGTGTAATGTTAGGGTCTTGTGAAAGTGTTTAAGAAGGTTGGAGAAGGGAAGCTCAGGTTCTGTTGATGGTATTTAAGACCATTTGGTTATTTTATGGGGTTGGACTCTTGTGTTAGCATTTCATCACTATGATAAACACTTGAAAGACTATTTTGAATGGAAGATTTATTTTGGCTCGCTGTTTCAGAGGTTTCAGCCTATAGTCGATGCTACAGTTTCTGGGTGTTTGCTGAGTCAGAATATCCTAGTATAACAACAGCACGTCAAAATGAAGCTGCTCGTCTCCCACACCCAGAAACCAGGAAGAGGCAAGAAGGGGCCACGGATAATGAAGTTCTTTCATTGCCTAACCCTGTGTTCTCATTACTCCATCACTCCCATGCCACTATTTCCTAAAACCCTTCCATAATACCATCAATTTATGAGCTCGTCAATGGGTTAAAGGACTGATAATTAGAGCCCTCATGATCCATTCACTTCCAAAACATCCTGCCTCTAAATGCTGTTTCTTTAGAAACCAAGATTTGAACCTATGAAGCGTTGGGAGGAGCACTGCATAGGTAAACAAAACAATTTACCAGAACAGTTTTAGTCCTTATTTTAAAGAACAAAATAGTATGAAACAGGACCTTGAATATATGACTATGCTTTGCTCATCAAATATTAAAGCTAGACAGGAAAAGAGAGGTCACGGAATTCAGCAATTAGCAAAATAAATTGCGAATGCCCTGTGGTGTGGCTGAGGGCAAGGGAGTGGATGCCACACGGAACCTGGCTCTTGAGTTTCCTCCACCACAGTGCTTCTGGTGCTTCCTTTTTACATTTTAGTCATTTTTGTTACATGGAAACAATACCTGAAAACAATTATTTTATTTAAATATGTCATATGTAGTATGTAGAAAGTAAGTTTCTAAGGGATTTGATCTTTTTAAGTCATGACTCCAATACAAGATGTAATTGGAGACATATCCAAGGCTTCCTGAGTTTCAGTGCACTTGGTTTTTTATTGTATATTTCTATTCTGTCAAAGAAATAAGAGCTCAGGTCCAATGCTAGAGTGGAACACAAGTCCTTGAAAAAATAGAAGGAAGGAAATGGGTCATGAAGAGGACTGAAATCATCTTAGTTATGGTTCAGTGCTGTGTTCTGGCGTAATCCTTTATCCACTTAAGTTTCCCGTGGATGTTGAATAAAATGATAAATATAACATGGACGTTTTCCCAGAATCCTTCAGTTATTAATCCATATCAGAGTCTCTCAAGTATCATTATACAAATTTGGGGCTGAAAATTTAAGTCTTGTAGAATGTTTAGAAGAATCTGTCTTCAACTCACTAGATACCAGGAGAGATCACTCAGTCCAGACAATAAAAAATACACCCAGAGCATAACAAATATCCACTGGAGGGCAATATTACCTCCACTGGCTTATACAGACTAGAATCAAGATGAGAAATCAGAGATCTCTCTGGAGCATCTTACGTGGAGCAACTAACCATGTAAGTTCTTTGGTCTGGATATTTTTTCTCAGCAATAGAAGATACCTTAAAATTCCTAAGAAAAATAATAGAGACTATATGAAGTGATACAGTTGTAAGAACCGAGGCTTACTACTAAGAGGTAAAGTAGGCTGCCTGTGATTAGACAGCATCCCTGATGGATGAGGTAAGTCAGCAGAAATGTTTAATATTTTAATTCAGTATAGCCGAACCCTTTGCCTGCTTCTTCATGTGGCCCTATGAACAAAAGGCAGAAACCAAATAAAGAGTTGTCCTCTGTGTCTTGACAGAGCTGTCAGCTTCTGTAGACGACCATGGTGATGGTGATGGCAGTTTCCTTTACTGTTGCTGATTTGATTCCCCTTTGCATTTTGTGGTGGAAGGTGAAAAAGGCATGGTCAGTGGACTGCCTTCCAGAACCAGCTGTTGCTTTCTGTATAACTTGTCTTGAATCTTTCCTTTATTACACCAGATCCCTATACTTAAAATAAAAGGAAAGTGCCAATTGGTTGACCTAGTTATTTTGGATTATCTTTTGCTTTATATTGAGTGAGTGGAGATTAGCTCTTCTACCTCTGCATGATCCTTGTTTGTGTATCAACCCAGGTTGTTGATTGCTTCCTGAAACGTGACTTGATTATACTCGGATTATTTTGTTATTTCTTCAAAAATATTTGTTCTGTAGCTACGTGGAATTCTATTATATTTGGAATTTTTTCCCTTCTTCAAGGCAGCTTCTGTTGTGCTTGTCAGTACTGAAAGACTGGAAGAAACAGCCGAGGGACAGAGAAGGGCAAAGTGAAATGGATGCAGAAAGACAAGCTCTTGTGACTTCTTTTTGTTTTGCCACAGGTCCCCCTGTAGCACAGGATGGCCTAGGTTATCTTACGTAGTAGGGGATGACCTTGAACTTCTGATCTTCCTGCCTTCACCCCTAGGTGTCTTCAAGTATGCCAGGCAAACACTCTGCCAGCTGAGCTACACTTCAACCCCTCATGACGTCTTTAAAACAGTTTTAAAATTCATGTGTGTATATGTATGTCTGTGATTCTGGGTGTATATGTGCAAATGTGTGCAGCTGCCTGCGGAGGCCAAAAGAGGCTGTTCTATCCTTTGGAGCTGTCACGGCAAGCAGTTGTGAGCTGTTCAGTGTGGGTGCTGGGAACTAAGCTCCAGGCTTCTGCAAGAGCAATAGCTGCTGAACTCTGTCCAGCCTGCCCTCATAACTTTTTTAAGTACCTAGATTCAACTCCATTTTCAACCCTGTTTGTTCCTTTTGAATATCTAGAAACCCGAGTCAACAGAAATCTTCATTTTGCTTCATCCAGTTTGCATTAGGTTTCTGTCATTTGCAGGCGAAGGAGATCTGCAGATTGCAGAGTACCGTCTTAGAGCAGACGTGGTCAAGAAAGTACAAAAGATACAGAGATTTAAAATCCCAACAGTTATAACATGGAAAAGTGAGAGACCATGGAACTTAAACGCAGAAATAATACACAAATGAAAACCGAGTATAAGTATTACTTTGCACCCCTGTCACTCAAGGACAGGACAAGCATCTGTGAAAAATTTCCTCATAGTAGACTGAAACAGAGATGACAGTGCAGGAGGAAATGTCCACAATCACAGCAAACGCTTCATCCTTCTCACCTGCTGTGCTTGGTGACCAAATATTAATCACAACTGCCTTAAAATAATGTAATTTTTTTTGGTGAGTGTGTAGATATCATTAATCTAGTATGGGGAAATCTAAAGTGACATGAAACTACATTTCTAGCTTTAAAGACACCAATCCTTCTGACCTAGAGAGAACAGATGCAGGTCAGTATTTCATGCAGAATGTGATGACTGTTAAGATGTAGACAGGCCAGGATAAGGTGGATCATTCCCCATCAAGTTAACTTAAGAAATTAAAAAAATATTTTCTAAACAGGCTGATGAGCTGATGAGCTGATTTAGCAGGTAAAATTACCTGCTGCCTGATGATCTGAATTCAGTCCCCAGAACACACTTGGTGGGAAAAAACAACTGACTTCTGAAAGCTGTGCTCTGACGTCCACACAAGTACCATATAGCATCATAGGATGCAGCAACACACACACATGCACACACACTCATGGGGAGGGGATTAAAATGTTAAACTATCTACTGTGAGAGATGCATGCAGGCACAGCATAGAACTAGAGGTTCAAGTATGTAGCTAGGAATGTCCTTTCCATCTTTTGGGTTGTTCAAATCTGCACTGGTTTAATCTCAGAGGGTGCCTCTCCATGCTCAATATGGAGATTCCCATCATCAGAGGACCTGAATTCAGGATCAAAGACTACCTCTTTTCCCAGATGACTCCATTAATCACATCAGTGGAAGTTAGGTACAGTTACTCTAAGGGGGAAAAAAAGCTATGTGGTCAATACTACCTATTATTGGTTTTTCTTCATTATCACTACAAATATCCTTTCATATTCAAAGTCATCTTAGATGGGATATGGGAGTAGTTAGGTTATATCAAGTAAGAATTAACACTAAATATGAAAGAGTAAATATTAATATAACTACCACAGATATAGGTTGAATTTCAGGAGGATACATTAATACAGGGAATTCTGTGTCACTACGAATTACAGTTTGAATCTGAACTGTCTCCCACAGGTTCATGTATTGTATGCTTGATTCCAAGCTTGTGATGTTTTCATTAAAAAAAAAGAACATAAAAAAAGTCTTACAGGCTTCTGGGAAATTTCTCATATGAACTTACAGCAATGTTATCAACATTGCAAACTCAGTCAGACAATAGGGAAACAGACAGCAAGCCCCAACCTTAGCCCAAGAACTGTCAGCTGATTACTGCTGGGTGAGGGAGAATTGATCTTCTCTAAGGGGGAGACTCTAGGTAGGCTGGATGAATTTGCACTGAATTTGCACTGAGGGACACCTGGGGACACTAACTTGACTCCATAGGCCTTAACATATATGTCAGAATGCATGAAATTCAGTTGGGGGAGGGGCATAAAAATGAAATTTTAATATAAATGATTTTAAATACTTAAAAAAGGTATTTTATATGAAATGCACAAATTCTCTCTCTCTCTCTCTCTCTCTCTCTCTCTCTCTCTCTCTCTTTCTCTCCATGGGAGTACAGGCACCCTCAGAGTCTGTCTACAGACATCTGATCTACTGGAGCTGCAGTTAAAACAGTTATGAGCTGACTGATGTAGGTGCTAGAACAGATTATGGGTCTTCTGGAAGAGAAGCTCATACTCTTCAACATTGATCTCTCTCCAGACTCTTTAAATTTTATTTTTAAACATTTAATTAATTAATTAAGTTATTTGTAGAGGGTGCACATGTCATAGTAGCACATGTTGGGAGATCAGAAGACAACTTTAGGAAGTTGGTTCTCGCCTTTCATCATGTTGGCGCTGGGGCTCAATCTCAGGTCCTCTGGCTAGATGGCAAGTGCCTTTTACCCCTAAACCATGGGATTTAGGAGTGTTGTTTTGCCACCTTTCATCTTTAACAGATGAGGCTTGGTGGATGGAAATAAGCCATTGGAATCAGTCTTCGAAGGTGCCTAGCACCTACTCTGAGGCAATATCTATTTACTAGTCCACAGCAGGTGAGCAAGTGCCCCGGCCCGCTGGCCTCAGTAGAGCATGAGTTCTCAGAAACCTGGGGTGAAAGAGACAAGAGGGAACACGGAGGGCTCTATATATAGTAGCTGCAAGGGGCTAGGTAGGGCGTGGTGGACTAGGGTTGCTAGGAGACAAGTCATTGGAAGAACCAGGAGCCAAGGGCATGTGTAGCCAAGGGCAGCTACAGGTAGGGGAACTTGTTTGCTAGGCAATAAAAAACTCTAAAAGGCACTTAAGAGACTCCAGCCTAACATAATTGGTGTCAACAGGTGTCAGGATGTTTTGCACCGAGTCACAAGATGTTACATTTGCAGAAGGGCAAGACAGAGGTCACTTGGTCTCCAACAAACAAGCAGCAACTATTCCTGCCAACACAGAGTTACTCGTGACATCACTCCTTCCTCCTACTATGGAGCACTAATATCCCTGTCAAACCATCCCCACAGGACCCTATCCTTTCCTGTTTCTGTCAAATACTTTTGTAATAATGACGAGAAAAGCATTTCATTCACTATATAAATTTGTCCTAGCTTGATTCTCTATCGTTGTGATAAAACTTTGACCAAAACCAACTTGGGGAAGAAAGGATTTACGTCATCTTCTTCCATTACTAAGGTAACTCAAGATAGGAAACTGGAGACAAAAGCTGAAGCAGAGTCCTTGGGGAAAGCTTGCTGGCTTTCCCCTCTGGCCTGTCCTCAGCCTGCTTTCTTATATAGCCTAGAGCACCAGTCCAGGGGTGGCACCACCCACAGTGGGGTGGGCCCTTCTATATCACACAACAATCACGAAAATGCCTCCAGACATGGCCACAAGCCACTCTGAGAAAGAGATTCTTCACTCGAGGTTCCCTGTTCCCTTCCTGTGTACGTCAAGTTGACAAGAGAAGCCAACCATGACATATATTTTTGTGAAGTCGACTAAAATCTGTCTGTGTCTACATTCATCCACTCTGGGAGTATTCCATATTCTAAGTGTTGAACTACATAACCAGTAATTTTCTTACATTTACTCTTCTTATACTTTAAGAAGTATAATGTGGCTACCCTTTCCCAACTGCAGGTACTGTTTATTCAGCTGGAAGTGGTACAGGGCTGTACTGAAACACTGAAGGTGTAAAGCTAGAACCTAAAGGTTTAATTCTCTTTTTACTTACTATGCACATATCACAATTCAAACCTCTTATCTTCAAATAACTATTATTTTAAAATATTTTTATTTGTTATTTTTATTTTATGTATATGAGTGTTTTGCCTATATGTATGTAAGTGTACCACATGTGTACAATGTCCACAGAGGCCATAAGATGGTGTCCTGTTCCCCAGAACTGGCATTATGAATCGTTGTTAGCCACCATGTAGGTGCTGGTAATCGAATCAGGGTCCTCTGGAAGAACAGCAAGCATCCTTAATCTCTGAGCCATTTCTTCAGCCCTTGAAATAACCATTACTAGCATCCCCCTTTATTAAAAAAAAAACAAACAAACTAGATTTGGACAACAAATTATATGATCTGATTGCTTTAATATTGCCTCCCTACACATATAGAACATCCAAGTATTTAATATATTCTTCTCTAAATTTGTATGTGTATGATGATTTGCCTGCATACATGCAAGTGCAATGCCTACAGAGGCTAGAAGAGAAGACTGGATCCCCCTGGAACTGGATCCCCCTGGAACTGAAAGTAAGGGTTGTTGCTAGCCACTGTGCAAGTGCTGGGACAGAAGACAGGTCTTAATGGTTAAGCCACCTCTCCAGTCACCAAATATTTTATATACATCCTTTTATGAGTGAATCATTTTAGAAGCACGTATGTTAATGGAATTCAATGTGGTAGCTTTATGTATGCATATATTATATAGTCATCATATGTGACCAACCTCCTTCCAAACACTTCACCACTGAAATCAATATTTTTTCTTTTTTACATATTGAGGTTTTGAGATATTTTCTTTTCAATTTTAACAGACTGAGCATGGAGAACTTTCTGTTTTGTGCCTAGTTTGTTTTGTTAATTTCATGTTGTCCTCTTCAATTATTTTTCTGTACATGATCATACTTACTTCTTTATGGCTATATATATATAATACTCCCTTGGACATATAAACAGCATTTTCTACATCCCCTCATATAAACGCTTAGGCTGATTCCATCTATTGGTTACTATGACTAGCGCCACAGTAATCACAGCTAAAACAGGCATTTCTTTTGTATGCTGCCTTCATTTCCTTTGGAAATATAGCCAGGAACCAGACAGCTGGATCCTGTGGAAATTTTAGTTTTAATGTTTAGAGGAACTTTTATACTGTTCGACATAGTGGATGGACTAATTTTCATTCCCACCAATTATAGCAAAGTTCTTTTGCTACAACCTAACCGGGATTTTTTTGGGGGGGAGATGGGTTGTTTGCTTGGGTATTTGTTTTCGTGTTATTGTTGTTATTTAGTAATGGTGAGTCTACCTAGACTGAGATGTCTCTTACTTTAGTCTTTATTTTTACTTCTTTGATAACATTCATACAGAGAATATTTTAGTTCTTGATTACTTATATCTATACTTTTGAGGATAATGTGCCTATTTTTTAATGAATTACTTTTTGTTGTTGCTAGCTTTTTGAGTTCTTTATATACTCTGGTTATTAGTCCTCTGTCAGATGAATTCCTTGATGTGCAGGAGTTTTTGAGTTGGAGGTAGTCCCAGTCATCACACTTTGCTATTGTTTCCTCTATTTTGGGGGTTCTATCCAGAAAATCATCACATACACCAGCATGTTAAATTTTCCCCCTATTTCTAGTAGTCTTCAAGTATCAGATCTTAAACTTGATTCATTTCAAATTGACCTTTTTGCAGAGTGAGAGATATGGTTTAAGTTTCATTCTTTGGAGTATGAGCATCCAGTTCCCCTAGTACCATTTCTGAAAGCAGCTATCTTTTCTCCAGTGTGTGTCTTTGGCACCTTTGTCAAGATACAATTAGCTGTAGACACATGGGTTTATTTGGGGTCTTCTTTCTGATTCATTGGGCCCTGTTTCTGTTTTTCATGCTAATACCATGCTGATTTTACCACCATAGCTCTGAAGCGTTTCTTGACATCAGGCACCATGAGTCCTCCAGCTTTGATTTTTATATTTCCTAGTGTATTCTAAGACAGGATTTTCTAGGTCTTTAAAGAATATCACTGATATTTTGGTGGCAATTGTATGGAATGTATACATTGCTCCAAGTGGTATAAATATTTTAACATTAGTTCTTCTAATCCATGAGCATAGGAGGCTGTTCTGTCTCCTGGGTCATCTTCCACTGCTTTCATCATTCTGTTGTATTGTTCACCACTGAGGTCTTCAGTTTCCATAGTTCAGTTTATTCTTAGGGTTTGGAGTTTATTCTGTGTGTACCACTGTTGTAAAGGACATTGCTTTCGTGTTTTCTTTCTCTCCAAATTCATTATTAACGTAAAGAAGAGCTACTGGGTTTTGTGTGTTGATTTTTATTCTGCTGTTTCATTGAAATCTTATCAGTTCTAGTAAGCATTCAATGCAGTTTTTAGATTTCTGTATGTACAGAATCCTGTCATCTACACATAAGATAATTGGACTTCCCCTTTTCCTATTTCTGTGTCTTTTATTTCTTCCTCTCGCCTAACTGATCTCATTAAAAGTGGACAGAATGTGCCAATGAGAGATGGCTCAGCAGTTAAGAACACAGCCTCCTCATGCAAAGGCCCTGAGATTGGTATGCACCACACTTGGCTTAAAAGTGCCAACTTTTCACATCGTATTGATGCTAAAGTACTATCAGCACAGCTTTCCATGTTTGATGCTAACTTTGACAGTCTGACAAGAGGTACTTATTGCTGTTTATCCATGGAAAAGTTACTTTGTCAATGTGATTATTAACTTATTTGAGGTATAGTTTATGTTGAGAAAAATATAAACATTTTAAATACTTAATACCATGATGTTTGAGGACATAGAACTTTTCTATCAAACCTTGAAAGTTGTTTTGCCTTGGCCTTTCTCTTAATTCATGTGCACGCGTGTGTGTGTGTGTGTGTGTGTGTGTGTGTGTGTGTGTGTAGCATTTTGAGACATGGTCTCATGTAGCTTAATCATAACCTGAATTCTCTGTGTAGATAAGACTGACCTTGAACTCCCAAGTGCTTGGATTGCACTTGGACTTTACTCACAAAGTGCTTAGATGGCTCAGCTCTTCCAGATTTGCTGTATACAACATACATCTCTCTTGGGCTGGTACTACTCTCTGCAGCTTTCCTAGGCAGATGTCTCACAGCTCTGGCATCCTGATCATCTTCTTGGGGTCTCTCCTGCCAGCCAAGCTTCACCTTCACAGATTCATGCAATGGCCTGTCAGTGCCTTCTTTATGCAGGGACACCTGTGATGCACACTGCCTGGCCTCAGTAGCACTCTGAATCCAGAGTTAGAACTGATGATCCCTTCACTCTTGAATCTTTCCTGCCTCTAAAGTCAGCATCAGATGATTGACACAGCCAAATCTGGCTGCAGGTTTGGGATGGACACTAGCCTACTTCATCCACTTTCAAAGGTTTTGTCTTCAGTGGTTTTCTTACAGAAACAGAAGGACAAAATAATATCTACTCGTAGGACAAAGAAATTTGCCAAAACAGAAGAACCAATTCTTTCCTCATTACAACTGAATATGTGAGATGCGCAGAAGTCTGACCTGATTCTAACGCTTCTGGCAAATTACTTTTCATAAAATGAAGGTTGTTATCTTCTGAAGACCATAGAAAAAAGAGTCATACATTTATATATTTTGTGTGTATAGGAGATGGTGTGTGTGCACAGTACACACATGAGGTCTGCAGACAACTTTCTGTAATTGGTTCTCTCCTTTGTCCTTATAGGCTCTGGGATCAAACCCAGGTTGTCAAGCTTGGTAGTAAGCACCTTCACCTGCTGTGTTATCTTGCCAGCCTGAAAAAGGATACTTGGATGACATTTTATATTCAAAGCTTTATAAATTCCATTGTCTGTGTGTTGGGGGATGTTGTATATGTGTGCACATGCTCATGTATGTATATATAGCATACATTGTGTGTGTGTGTGTGTGTGTGTGTGTGTGTGTACCAGAGGTCAATGCAAACCCCAGGGATCCACCTGTCTGCATCTTTCCAGGTCTGGGATTACAGGTATAAATCACCTTACCTGGCTTTGTACATTGGTTCTAGACATCCAAACAGGTCTTCATGCTTGTACAGCAAGCACTTCACTGACTAAAGTCATAACCCCAATCCTATAAGAACGGCTCTTTTTTTCAGATTCACTGAATTAGATACATAACAGTTATGAATGTAACATCCTAGGACTTTGCTAGTGTTGAAAGAGAGGTTTCTAAATCAGTTTTTATCAATGCTTTCCTTAAGGTAGTAGTTACAGTGGCACTGGACAATATGATTTATGGGAAAACAATATGTAAGCATCAAGACAAATATAAACATATAGAGGGTCAAGAGCTGGTTCAGTGGTAAAGAGCATGCGCTGTTCTTGCAGGGAACCTGATTCTGAGCACCTCACTGAGAAGTTCAACTCCCTGTAACTGCAGTTCCCGGGATCTGATGACCTTTTCTGGTCTCTGTAGACACCAGCATGTACATGAGCATATTCACACACAGATCGCACATACACAGAACTGAAAATAATATAAAATCCCTAGAGAAAGGATCATGACTGTCTTATGAATACTCTCGTGGTGAGGAGCGGCATTCAGCCCACTCCTCACCCCTAGGTCTGAACCGACTGAGCAGACAGAGAATGCTCTCTTAGAGAAATTAATTTATTCCAGGTTACCTGCAAAGGGTTCATCCCCGGGGAGAGAGACGGAGATTTCCTATGGCAGAGCCTGCATTTTGATCATAAGTCTCCCGAACCTCTGGCACACGCCTCCCAAAATGGAGGCCCTGGCACTGCACCCACCTCTCTCTTTCCCAGCCTTCCCTGCATTTCTGCTAGACCTCTCCCCTTTTAAGTCATTGGTTAGTTGGCTGTCAATCACATTTGGAAGCCTGTCCCTCCCAGCAGAGAGGAAACTGTAGATCTATCCAACAATGACATATAATTAGAACTAAGAAAGAGATGTTAAAACTCAAATGTAAAAAAAAAAAAATCCCTTCAATTTATGGGTGATAAAAAATGTATTGAAAAAAGAGTTGAGGGGCTGGAAAGATGGCCCAGTAGTTAAGAATTCTTGCTGCTCTTGCAGAGATGTAATTCCAGATCCAGGGGCTCTGACACCCTTTTCTGGCTTTCACAGGTACCTGCACATAAATGTACATATATACCCACAGACATACAATTATACCCATATAAATAAAATTTAGAAATAAATTTTTTAATTGAATAATATACCAAGATTAAATAACTTTTTAAACTTTGTGTCACCTTTTTTGAGATAAAATTTAAATGTATAAAAGCACATATAAGCTACATTTATAGACTAAGGAGTTTATACATAGAATGAAATACACTTAACACTTTGTATAGTAACAATTATAGTCAAGCGCTATAACATTTCCATCACTACGGGAAGGTACCTTGCACCTCTGTTTTCTCAGTCCATTCCCTGCACCCAGGCTTGGGCTGATCAACTATTCCTATTTTGCTAGAATGTCTGATACCTAGTTCTCTGTTTTGCTTCAATTTGAAGTAATGTTGTTGAGATTTATCTATGTTGTATCTCCATCTTATGGTACAGCTGTTATCTTCTGATTGAAGAGGGAGGCTCACCAGATACATGAAACCTATGAAAATCTTCAAGACTCAGGACCTCACATGTTATAGGACTTGGGGAGCTCCCCCCTCAATGTTATAAATGCAGTAAGTAATTGGTGGGGCCAAGGCAGTCTTCTCTGATAAACCTGCCTGCAAGTTGTATAAGGAACTACAGTGATACAGCTTTTGTGAGCAGCCACTCATGCCAGGGTGGGCTTTTCTGTGATATGGCTGCCTTTTGGCCACCCATGCTCCTTGAGGGATCCTCAGATTTCAGCTTACCAACCTGGACTTGGCTGCAGTCATCTCTTTGGTTTGTGTTTGCTCTCTCTATCTGGAGTGAACAGAAAGACTCCTCATGAAAAGCTAACAGCACAAGAATTTACTGATTTTCATAAGTGATTACTGTATGCCTAACTCAGATTTATGCATGCAGTTGATAGACTTCTGGGATATTTTTTCATTTTATGGATACTTGGAAAAACACTACTATGAGTATATGTTTATCTCCTTGAGTAGAATTAAAAATGCTGAACTGCATAGCAAATTGATGCCTAATTTTAAAATGAACTGATAGATGTCATACCATTTAATATTCTGATAACAATGTCTAAAAGCACCAATTCTTGCACATCTGGGCCAACACAGGCAGTGTTGATCAGTTTCTATTTTAGTTATTTTAAAGGTAGTGGTATTTCATGGTGAATTGAATTTGATTATTCATGGTGTCAATTTGATACAAACCAAGGACAAACCTTGTCCTGGGAAGAGGTAACTTCAACTGAGGAATTTTCCCCAGGAGATTGAACTGTGGGCATATCTGTGGAGCATTTTCTTAATCGCTGATTGATGTAGGAAGTCCTAGCTCCTTGTGGGTAATGTCATTCCTGGGCATGTGGGCCTGGGCTTTATGAGAAAGGTAGTTGAGCAAGCCAGGAGAAAGGCAGAAAGCAGCATTGTCCTATGGTCTCTGCATTTGTTCCTCCAGATTTCAGACTCAGACTCCTACTCAGGTGTCCCTCACTGGTGAACTATAACCTTTAAACTAAACTAAATCCTTTTCTCTCCATGCTAGTTTTTGTCAGTGTTTTACCACAGCAACCTGAAGCACTCTAGAACATGTGGTAAGTAACAGTATTCAGCATCTTTCCTTTTAGGCTTTATTTTTATGTTATGCATATGTGTGTATTAGATACATGTATGTGAGTGCACCCATGTCATTCAGTGCCCATGGAGGACAGAAGAGGGTGTCAGATCCCCTCAAACTGGAGTTATGGATGGTTGGTAGCCACCAAGTGGGTGCTGGGAATCAAACTCAGTGCTCTAAACCACTGAGCCATCTCTCCACCCCCTTCAGCATATTTTCATATATCTATTTCCATGCATACATCTTCTCTGGGAGACATATACATTCTTTATTCTCAATGTGCATTCATGTATGAATTATAACCTGATCTATATACAAGTGCTTTATCAAATTCCATGTTTTATGAATTTTAGCATCACTCCACCTGTCTATTTTATGTTTGCAAATGGTCTGTAAAAGATTGATACATTTCCCTTAAATGTTTGATTAAATTCATCTAAATGTGGAATTTTTCCTCAGGGAAGGATTTTTAAAATATATTATTTCATACATCTTATTTTAAACAGCTTTATTGAGATACATTTTAGTTATGAAGCCCATCCATTTCAAGTGTACAATTTAATAATTTCTACTAACTTTACCAAGTTGTGCAATCATTACCATAAATCTGTTTTAGAGCATTTTTCATGCGTTTAATAGGATCTCTAGTGTCCTTTTCCAGTTAATCCTCACTCAACCACCTGAGGCAAAGATGGTAAGCCTCACTCTCATCACAAAATAAATTTGAGAGACATGTTTTTCATACTTTCCTGCTTCTCTTTGAGTCAGTTTTGGTAAATGGGAGCTTCCCCTGAGTTTTCCCATTTCCTTTTGTTTTTCATTATTTTGGACATAAAATTGCTTTTTAATGTATCTGGAGTCTCCATGTGAGTTCTCTCTTCCTACTGGTCACTCTGTCCTTTCTCATTTTCTTTATCTGTGTCATCAAATGGTCAATTTTCAGAATTTTTCAATGAACAGCTCTTGTTATCAGTGATTTCTCTGTATTTTGTCTCATATTCTGCTTGATTTTGTTCTTCATTAGTTCTTACTTTCTTCTTACATACTTGAAATTTCATTTATTTTCCTTTTTCTTTGTTTTAATGTACAGTTTAGATGGCTAAATTTAAATTATTTTCTAATGTAAAGATTCAAACTGCTGGTCTCTTTGGGAGATCTAATGTGAATACATTCCACATTGTTTTTAATTCTTTTCATTTCTTTAATACAAGTGTGGGTTATTTGGGGCTTCTCTAATTTTCAAGTAATAGTTGATTTTTCAAGTATCATTTTGTTATTGACTTTATTTTGATTCCATTACTCTAAGAATGAGCTCCATAGCTCAAAATGTGTTACGACTTGTTTTAAGGAGTGATGCAAGCCTCTATTTTGATCAATGTTCTCTATAAGTTCAAGTTCACTTGCCGTTTTTCCTACACATTCTACTTCTTTCTTATGGTACTTTTCAAACATCTTATATTTATGTCTTTTTCAAAGTGCTCAACGATTTTAGTTTTTTATTATATTTATTTACTGGGGTGGAGGAGGGTATGTCACAGCCCATATGTGGAGATCAGAGGACAGCTTGCAAAGGAGCCTCCTTCTACCATGTGTGTCTGAAGGATTGAACCTAAGTCATCATGGTTTGTGGAAAGCACTTTTATGTGCTGATCCATCACATCCATGAACACACAAGCCATTCATCTGTTTAAAATATTTTTGCATTAGATTTTTGTTGCTATGAATAACTCATCATGAATTTAGTAGCTTAAATCAGCAGTTGTTTATCTCACAGTTCTGTAGGTCAACTGTGAGCAGGTTCCTCCAGGTTCTGTCCTAGTCTCTTACAAGACTGAAATCAAAGTATCAGGTAGGCTGTGCAATTTATAATCAGGAGACTTTAGGGGAGAAATCCCTTTCCAGGCTTATTTGAGTTGGCAGTAGAATTCAGCTCCTTGCAAAGGTAGAAGCAATGTCCCTGCTTCCTTTCTAGCCACCTTCGAAGGGATACCTGGTATTAGAGGCCACTCTCAGGTCTTTGAATAAAGCCAAATCTCTCTGATGAAGAGAATCAGTTTTGCGTGAAATCCCTCTCACATCTGCATTCTCTGTCTTCCTTTTATGAAACCAGTGAAAAAAAAGTTTTTGCTTTTGAAGGGCAGGTGTGTTTTGGCTGCACTCAATGGACAATCTATCTTTAGGTCAAATGATTAATTACTTTAATTGCATCTGGACAAATCTTTTTGCTGTGTAATATCAAGGATGATAGGAGAAATTTTAGTGTTCTGTCTACTTTGCTATTTTATTGCACTGTGTACTGATTCCAAAATCGATCATTCCAAAATCTGTTTTTATTGACTGTTTTTATTCAGTATTATACATGGCCTTATATTTATTGGATTCTGCATAATAAATTTAACAAAGTTATGTAGCTATATTATATCATCATAATTCTAAAGTTATTGAACTTGTGGCTAGTACCATAGCTCTGCTGATAGATGTTTTGCTTGCCTAGCATGCAAAAGCCCTGGGTTCTAGTCCCAGCACTGCACCAAGTCAGGAAAGGTTCATAACTATAATCTTGGGAGATGGAAGACAAGAGGATCAGAAGTTCCAGAAAGGTCATCTTCACCGACATATCAAGTTCAAGGCCAGCCTAAACTACAAAAGACTTTCTACAACAAATAACAGCAGCAAGAACACGGAGAAATACAACATATTGTTGAAATTACTTTGGCAGTCCTAAAGCTAGACCAACTTAGTCCATTCCTAGTCTTGTTTCTAAGGTTTTTGAAGGTCTTTGGCCCTAACACTGGGAATGTTTTTTCTGGGCTCTCTCAGATCCTCTGAATACTTAACAAGATCTCCTCTCACTGAAGAGTTAGAACCTGAATGTCTTTAAGGCTTGTATAAGCTCTGTGCCCATTCCCTATAGTCAGCCTCTCTACACTGGGGTCCTAGCTTCTCATCCTCTGTTTTCACATATTAGAGGAGTTCCATGTAGATTTCTGCAGAGAGAGTGGGGAAAGGGAGAGAAAGAGGAAGGAAGGGAAGAGGAGAAGAAGGGAGGGAGAGCAAGAGGAAGCAAGAATGACAGAGAGAGTGAGAATGAGAGTGAGAGCGAGCACAAGAGAGAGAGGGAGAAAAACAGACCCTGTGCCCCGTGCAGCAAATGCTAACTTCCTATACCTGGTCTCTGTCTCCTTGAATTAGTTCATTTGCCCATTCACAGTACTCACCATGGGTCTGATATGTGGCACCAGACAGAAAGTCAGGATATTCACAGTGCTCCCTCACTTGTTCCTGTTCTTTGGGAGTTATAGTTGCTGGTTCCCAGATATCTTAGAATAATCCTTTCCTATATTCTGATTTTCTGATTAGCAGCAAGTGAAAGGGGTCATCCAGGACCAATTCATTATGATTAGATGTAGAAGTCCTAAGTCAAGTATGATTGGATGAATGAAGGGCTACAAGAGATTTTTGCTGCTGTCTCACCACAGAAATTATACTAGATCCCAGTTCTTATGTTTTGTGTATGCCTTGTCTGTGGGAAGAAGTTATAGAAGTGCAAACTGAGGGAGTTAAGAATCAAATCATTGTAGAATAAAGAATTTCTATGACTACAATATTAGCATCAAGTTACCTATTTAATGTCAATGCAGGTAGAAAAATGAAAAACAGAGGCCACATGTATAGAATCAAAGCCATAAAGAGCATGCAAAATTGACTTAAGGAATATTGTTTGGATTTTAAATGAGACATATATGCTAAACAACATGGTGGACATTCTCCTTTGATATATTAAGGAATGCCATACAGAGAAATGCTTAATATTTTGAACATTTGAAAAATCGATCCATAACATCTCAGTTGTCTATATGGAAGAGCATAGAGTTAATTCAGAAGGACTAGCTTTGTTATTGTGAAAGGAGGGCTGCTTTTAAAGCTTAAGTAATATTAACGGAAGTAAATCATAACCAGGAAAGAAAATATGCCTTTGGTTTACTTCAAGTATGATGTTACATGTGAATTCTATTCAAGCTAGTAAGAACTTGCAATTGTCAAGGTTTTAGCAGTGGTTTGGAGGAGGAGGTCTGTAAACTGGCCCAGAAAGAGGCTCCTGATGATGACAAATTGCTTGTTCAGGACCTCAGGCTACCAGAGTATGACCACCAAATGAAAACTGATAGGGAAAGAAACATACACCTTTAGGCAGACCATGCATGGATTGAGACCTATGATCCACTGGGAGTACCTTGAACATGCTTCTCCCAAGAGAGGAAAAATTCTAGAAATACCCATACATATGGATCAGCAATTCCTTATTTTGTTGCAACAAGATCTCATTATATATTCCTGGTTGGTCTGAGATTTTTTACATAGAACAGGCTAAACTCAAACTGACAGTGCTCATGTTGGCTCTGCCTACAAACCTGGGACTGAAGTGAGTTACTCAGGGATTGGTATGTTTTCACACAGGAAAGCAACAGAAGGGTTGGGAAGATGGCTTGGTTGATAAAGTGCTTGCCACACAAACATGACAACAGGACTCCTGAAGTCCAGCCTCTGGAAGGTGGAATCAGTAGGAACCCCGGAGTTTACAGTAGCAAGTCTAGACAAATCTGGGAATTCCTGGTTCAGTAAGAAATCCTGTCTTAAAAAATAAGACAAATGGTGATTAAGGAAGACAACTAATGTGAACCAGTAGCTTCCATATACATGTATGTACACCTACACACATGTATACACATACAAAAAAAAGCAAGAAAATGTAATAATTAACAGAACGAATGCAGATAAACATGGATGTGAGCTGTGCTTTTGGATAACCTATAGCACATGTCAATTCAGAAACTGACTTGGGAGATAGCCTTTCTGGGTTAAAGTCAGAGTTCCAATACTTCCTAGCTATAAAACAGTGGCAAATACTCAAGGACTTATTTGGCTGAATTTCTCCTTTTGGAGAAACAGAAGTGATGATGATGATACCTGCATGTATTGTGAGTTAAATAAACCAACACCCCACAATTCATCAGAACAATGCTGGAATCTCTGTAAGTGCCAGATCAATGTGATTGTGATAGTTGCTTCTAGTAGAAAATTTAATAATAAGTTCTAGTTTGCTTTCTCTGTTGTTGTGATAAACACCATGACCAAAGGTAAGTTGAGTAGGACAGTTTTTCTAGCTTATACTCCCAGGTAGCTGTCCATTGTGAAATCAGAGCAGGAACTTATTGAACAGGAGCAGAAGTATAACATGGATGGAAGCTGCACACTAATCTGCTCCCCAGCCCACACCGAAGCTAGGTTTTTTTATACAACTCAGGTCCAGCAGCCAGAGGGATAGTTTCTCTCACAGTGGGCTGGGTCAGTCTACATCAACTGATAATCAAGACAATTCCCCACAGACATGGTCACAGCCCAATTTGATCTGAACAATCTGACAGTTGGAGGCTCCTTCTTCCCTGGTGACTCTTGCTTGTGTCAAGTTGACAATAAAAAACTAATCCGGACATAACAGGTCCATAGATCGAGTGTAGAGATTAAATGAGGCACTGAATATGGATTGACAGTTTCAATGTCCAATACACAGTAGACATCCAATAACCAGAATAAACTTTGCAAACTGGTCAGAGTGGATTCAAGGAATAAAGTAGCTTTGGTAGCACTTTCAAATCCATCCATTACCCAAAAGCAAAAAGATCTCAAGTCTGCTTGAGAGTGCTTAAGACCCTCGACAGTCTTACACTCCTGTTCCTCCCCTCCCCACTCACATTCGTCCCTCCCCTTTCTTCCCCTTTACATGGCCTCTTCCTCCCTCCTGCTCCTCTCTGCCCCTCCTCGCCTCTTCTCCCTGTCACCTCCTCACCCTCCTTCCATGGTCTACTTTCCTCCTCTGGTCAGAGCCTTTCTGTTTCAGCCAGGCTGGCCTTGACTTTGCAATCCTCCTGCCTCCAGGTCCATAGTAGCTTGGGTCAAATATATGTGAACTGCTGGGATCACAGGTATGTGGCACCATATCTGGCTTCTGTACTGTACTGACTGTGGTAATAAAGCAACCCTTCATACTACTCTGGAATTACTGATAGGTTTACATGGGAAGTATCATATACTAAACACACACATACACCTATTCTATTGCTACATTCTTTTTCACAAAATGAATACATTATATTGTATTTTTAAGACTGTTTAAAGACTTCTCATTTATACTTCCTAACTTTTCATTTTATTTCCCCAATGAATTCTCAGATGGTCCCTGCTATTAGAGTCTCAAGAACCATAATCCCATGGAAAGCTAACATGAAGGCTACTATACTGTAATAAAGTCAGGAATTTTAATAGTTCATGCTCATAGGAATCTAATAACCAGTATAGGGCTTTTTTTTTCATTTAACTGTCAGCTTATCTTTAAGCTATAACCATCTAAATCAACATCCTTGGTTATGAGGGAACCAATTCAAATTAGCTTTTCCAAAGGATGTAACAGCCAAGTGTGGTGGCATGGCATATTCCTATAGTCTCATGACTTTAAAGACTAAAGCAGGAAGATCAGAGGTTCAAGGTCATCCTCACCTATAGAGCAAGTTCAAGGCCAGCCTGGGATATAAGAAACCCTATATCTACAAAACAAAAGCACAGACAGGATGGAACTTACTCAAAAGGAGATGAAGTTGTTTAAAGGTAAATGTAGTTCCAGACATGGCTGAATCCAGTGTCTCAGATGGCCTTGCTGGGGCTCTTAATCTTTTCTCCACATTTTAGATTTGCTTCGCTCCGTGACTTGATTTAATTCTCTGACACACTTCTTTCCTATTGTAGAAATGACAGCTCCTAGAAGTCCCAGGTGCCTAGATTCCTATATAAGTAGTTAAGAGCAAAAGATCTACTATTTTTGAGTTTCATTACACCAAACTTCAAGTACTTTTCCTGCCCTAATTTATGAGCCTCACTCAGGGAAGGCACTGAAAGAGGTGCTTCCCAAGAACAATGACTTATGTTACCAAAGGAAGAGAAGACACTGTACATCCTCTCACAAGGAAAATGGACAGTAAAAGGACTGTAGGAGTAAGGGAGGTATGCAACTCCTGGCAGGAGTGTCTGGAAACCAAAGCAGAGAAGAATGTTTGCTTTTTAAACAATGCCTGTTTCATTTTGTTCTCTGATTCCCATCTATGGGAGGAATAAAATTTTTAAGGGAAACAAGAAATGTTGGAGAAGGGGAACCTCAGCATTTCCTAAGTAATCACTGCTATAGCAGTGATATTCCTCAGAGCTGTTTCATGCTCTCATCCAAAAGACAGATCAAAAATGTTCCCGCTTTGTATGAAGAGGAGGTATAATATAAGGAGGACTGCAGAGGGCTAGGAAGAAAGAACATTGAAGAATGAGATCTCCTTCGGTTCTGAGGTCAGATTCTGCTTGTGGGTTCATTGCCACTACATCCAAACTGGCCCGCTGGTCCACTGGTGCACAAAACTCATGAGCTATAACAAATGAAGTCTGTGGATTTAGCACCTTTGATGAGAGAGACTATGGACCATCTTCAGGCCATACTGAAGATACAAAAGCTGCAGACACAAAGACAATACAGAAAAGAACTTGAGCAAAAGCAATTAAACAATACTTTTTACCCTCCTAGGACTCTCTACCTCCCATTAAATAAAAATAATGGTAACAACAATGTCATATGTTAAATATAGTTTTCTTGAGGTTTAAATTGACGTATATAGGAAGCATTTGAAAAATAAAAGTTCATGATAATGGTCATTATACATATATAATATTCAACCTTAACACAAATGTATTTGCATAATATTTATTAATAGTAACATACTTTTTAGAAAGAATTTTTAAAATTTTATGCATATGCGTGCTATCTATGTGTATCACATGTGTGCCTGGTGCTCATGGAAGCCAGAAGAGGGCATCAAATCCTCTGAATCTGGAGTTTCAGGTAGTTGTGAGCCAACATGTGGGTGCTGGACCCAAAGTGAGTTACTCTTCAAGCGAGGGGAATACTCTTAAACACTGAGTTATCTGTCCAGCCACATGATACATGTTTTTAAAAAACACATATACTTTTTGTTAGTTCTAAATATATAACTGTATATAGGTATGTGCACATGTGAGTGCAGGTATCTACCAAGTCCACAAGCCTGGGTTGCCCTGGAGCTGGAGTTAGAGCTTGTTGTGAGTCATCCAACATGGGTGCTGGGGACTAAAATGAGGTCCTCTGCATGAGCAACAAATGCTCTAAATCACTAAGCCATCTCTCCAGCTCCAATAGTGATGCCATACTTTTAATAACAACATGCATTTGGCTGCAAGTGACAGAAAACTCAAGTAAAACCATCTAACTAATGAGGAGATTTTGTAGGTTCTATAATTGCAGAATAAAAGATGGATCACTGGACTTCTTTACCTCTAGGGGTACTGAAGTGTGTTGGCTTTATCTTTAGGCAGCTAATAAAGGGGACAATGAGCTTGGGTGGCATATCTATATAGAGTCATACCAAAGAACAGAGCCCCCAAATCCCTGTGGAACTTTCCCTGTGTTTCACTATCTTGCATTCCTCAAATAAAACAGACCATTAGAAAGGGAGATAGGATTATCAAGAGGGATCACTTTTAACCTATCCTTTACCGATGTTATGCCATGTGTTTTAGTACAATAGCAGAATTTCTAAACAAAGTAGGGAATAGAAACAATAAATAGATGCTAGTTAAGTGACATAAGATCTATCCCACAAATAAATATCAGTGACAATTATAATATGAAATGGTATCTTCTCTTTCTCTCTGAGGAAAAGTGACCCCATTCAATAATGTAATGTGAGCATGGTGTTGCATTTTAAGAATTTATTATTTGGGCTGGGGATATGATTCAGTTTGTAGAGTGCTTAGCTAGCATGCAATCATGGTGCTTGGAAGATAAGGAAAGGAGGGTCAGAAGTTCAAGGTCATCCTTGACTATAAAGCTATATGAGATACTATCTCAAAAAAATGGTGTAGCCAGATACTAGCATCCTGCATGAAGACTGGAAGAATAGGGGGCATTCACTTAAGACGTGGTGGTTAAGGGCAGTCTCACATACTACACATTGAGTTTAAATATAAAGAGAAAGAACTGAAAGTGGTAACAGATTCCCTAGAGAAGATGGAGGGTACCAGAATAATATAAAAGAAATGGAAGGAAGATGATTTAGAAAACAACATGGTTTAGGACCAGCTGTTTTGTTTAGTTAAATATTTTTGTGAACCCTTAAATAAGAATGGACAGAGAGCTGAAGAGAACCAAGCCTATGGACACGTTTCAGTATGCACGCCCCAAAGTAGATTCTTCTTCTCCCAGTTAAATCTGACCTTAGACCAGTGACTGGTCCAGTTCTACAAGAACAAGTCTGCATAGAAAGATCTTCAGTTCACGTTACCAAAAAAGATATATGAACTCTGAAAGGCTGGTTTCTCCACTGGAGCTAAATGTATAAAAATGAACATGATACTACAGGTTCTAAATGTATCTGATTCTGTAATCTCAGTATCACTTTCTAGTTTCTCTGGTAACAGATTTCACTTTCTCTGTAATTCTGAGATGCTAGTGTCTGGCTACAGAAAAGATCTCTGGTCCTGGAGAGATGGTTCAGCAGTTAAGAACACTGGCTGCTCTTACAAAGGCCCAGAGTTTGCTTCCCAGCCCACATGTGGTGGCTAGCAACTGTCATAACTCAAGTTCCAAGGGATCTAACTCTCCTTTCTAGCCCTTGTGGGCACTGCACACATGAGTACACTTACATATATGCAGGAAAAACATTCACACACATAAAATAAAATAAATCAGTAAATAAAGAGATCTCTATATGCCTCACCTTCTTCAGGCAGCTTATGGCATTGGGTACAATTATTGGTTCAGGAGTCAGTCCTTAACTCCATAAGACCAATTTAAGCTTTCAAGAAAGTTGATCAAATGCTTTAAATTATACTTTTATATTATTTGAAACAAAATAATTTAAAATCATACTGATTACTTTTTAAATTCCAGATGCTTTGTATCAGGACTAAAAGTTGAGCAATCTATGTGCCCATGTTCCTGTTCTGTCCATTTTAGATTCTGATCACTGTCAAATAAAGGCAGTGCAGAGAGAGAGAACTGGCTCTGATTCATACAACACATGATGGAGTCTTAGATACAGAGATCACTGCAAACATTGTCCTGGGTTAAAAGATAAATAATACCCAGCTCTTTCCCTCAAGGATCTCACAACTTGGCAAGAGAAATCAGACATGCACACAAATGACTGCCATACAAAGAAAATAATGCTGGCTGCCAGATGTTTGGGGAGAATGCTCAGTGCAAAGATGGAACACAGAATGAAGCAGCCTTCAACAACCCTACGAAAGACAGCCATGGAGCTATCTCAGGATGTGGCAGGAAAATGGGAGAGAGGGTCAGGATGCAGACCCCCTGCAGGTGTTAACAGCATTATTTGTTATTTGCTTCTCTGAGTACCAGTGGCAGCTGATTTCCTAATATAATGCCTAAACTTGAAAATAAAAGAAGGATCCATCTCTGTTCAAAGCCTGAGGGACTGCTGTTTAAACTCAAGTGTTCTGGTACTTGTGTCCCATAGTTTGCCTTACTGTGTGCTTCATTTGCTCTCTGCTTCCCTACTGTGTGCTTCATTTGCTCTCTGCTTCCCTTCAAGCTTAGATGATACAGCCAGGATTGGTATAACCTCAGCACTCTGGAGGGAGAGGCAGGTGGATCCCTCTGTGATCAAGGCCAGCCTGATTGACTGATCTCCATAGTGAGTTCCAGACAATCTGGGATACAGGAAGACTTTATCTCAAAAAGACTAAAAAAAATTTTTTTTGGTTGATTGTACCTGAACAAGATACCTTTTCTACCCATTTCATTCTTTTGATCTAGTGCATTACATAGAAGAATTACAGAAGAATTTTTTTTTACTTCATACAATAGAAAGAAAACATTATGTAGCTGGACGCAATCTGCATTTGTCTCCTTGTCTCTATCTTTTTCTCCCCCCTCCCTCCTTCCTTTCCTTCTGCCCTTGACTTTCCCCTCCCTTCCCTTCTGTCTTTAGCCCCTCCCCCATCTCTATCTGTATATTTGTGTCATCACAATCACAATCTTAGTTTGGGATTCAAACATGTCACTGTTCTGAGGAATCCACTAAGAGTATACAGGGCAAGGAGCATCCCCAGAGCTACAGGACTGGCACAAAGCAGCAGACCCTCCCCAATGGTATAAGGTTATATTAGGTGTATATGTGTGTACTGAGTCATCAAGACTGAGGTGACTGATATTCATATTATATATATTTATATATAAATCATGGTATACTTTTGTAGATGACAGTTGAAATATCTTGTTGCAAATTCATAAAGATAAAATACCTTTCTGAAAGTGAAACAAAAGTTCTGTTTTGAGCAAAGGGCTTAATTTTTTTTTTCTGATTCATAGAGCAATTTCAAGATTCTGTGATAGCCCCTCCTCCTCAGTATGGTCTTCCTTTCTTGTCTGCTCCACCTAGTGATGAACTCTGCAGGGCTCTAGTGGTATGGGAAACACCTTGGCACCATGGCTAGAATGGTCAGATGGTCTAATTAGCCACACCTAGATTATAGGAAGAGGGATTAGTTCTCAAACCTTAAGCAATGAAATAGGGAAGGGCACTTCACCCTTACCCTCAAAGTTGATTGGACCGTCTCTAAATGGAAGAAGAGTAGATAGATGTTGAGCAGAACCATCTAATCAGTACCATAAGGTCCCCAGCACCAGGAAATGCTGGCAGAGATTTTTGGAGATCTTTGAGCAGTGGAGAATACTGGCCTAAAAAGAGCATCATAGCCAAAGGGACCTGGCCTGTTTAATAGGATTTGAGAGTTAAAAAATAACCTGGAGAGCATCCAACTCAATCTCATCTCTTTCCAGATAGGAAAACTAAAATCAAGACAGAGAAACACAATGCAGAGCGCACATAGGTAGTTGGTGGTAAAGGCAATAGAATAGCATTGTACATCCAGTAATAGTTTTCCATTACCATCAATAAAAAGTATTGTCTTCTGGTTTTTCTCTCCACCCTCAAACATGTATAATTTGACTTTCACACATTTCAATGCTAAAGCAACAACCAGAGTTAAGGTCTTGGGGAAACATTTAATTTTTCTGTATCAGAGCAGGGCCACTTGTTGCTTTTATGGACCCAAGTTTCAGCGAGGGCTCCTTCCAGAAGACGCTTCTGATTTGCAGTGAACATGCCTTAGCTTCCTGGCTATGTTCCCAATGTCCCCAGCAGAAAGAGAAAAGACGGCATTTTTCATCTACAGGGAGACTTCTGCAGCTCCTCTTTCTTCCTCCCACTGTTACCACTTTCCTGCAGTTTCCTAACCACAAAAGCCTGTCACCTGCCCAGAAGCATCTCTGGAAATAGGTAGGAGGAAGTCTTACACCTGTCAGTGCTAGTGGGGAAAGTGCACTCCACGGAGTTCGAGTTCTCAGTTGTTCCATCTCTTGCTACAAAGGGAAGAAAGGTACCGAATCCAATCCAAATCTCTGCAGTAGATCTGCTAAGGATGATGAGTCTGGCCATCTCTGTCCCTCAGGAAGACCAACTGGGCAGTGCCTTCCGTTCCCTAGGTTTCCTCAGCTTCCCTCCAGGCTGATAGGGAGTGCCTGGCTTCCAGGGAAGTCTCCGGTAAAGGTTTTTTAAAGTCGTGCATCTGACTCCAGTGTGCCACGAATTTGTCCGAGTGAAAACTATCACAGGAGGGCCAAAGGCAGAGATTGGGGTCTCCTTGCCCAGCTCCTTCACTAGCCGCTCCGCTTAGACTCCTTTGCTTTCTGCTAGAGCTGCAGAGGCTCAGATCTAAGGGCTGGGAACAGTCAGCCCTAGACATCCCCACCCCATCTCAAGCCTCTGCCCAAGGTTTCCTGAGTGAAGGCGCCGGTGTAGGCGGGCCAGAGACTTCCACCTGGAATTGGGGGCAAGAGCTTAGCTCTCTCTGCTAACCCGAAATCCCTGGATTCCCTGGGGACCAAGAAACTTCCCCTGGCGAGGCGACCTCCTCGCTCCCCAGCCGCCCACCCATTCACTCCCCCCACCTTACCTCAGCACGCAGCCCCTCCCTGCGTGATGATGCAAACTGTTGGGGAGGGCGGGCGCTGGGTAGGGTGGGGAGAGATGGAGAGCAAGCGAGGGAGGGAGGGAGGGAGTGGGAGGAGGAGGAGGAGGAGGAGAGGGAGCCCAACGACCATTTAAAGCGATAGCAATCCCTGCCCTCTCCCCAGTGCTGGGCTGTTGGAGAGCGCGAGCTGCAAGCCGGGAGCGCGAGCGCGGCGCACCGGCCAGCGGAGCCAGAGCGCGAGGTGGCCACCGCTGGCAGGCTCCGCGGGACCCCCCACCCTCTCCCGCTGCCCCTCCTCGGGCTCCTCTAAGCCTCTGTGCATGCAGAAGTCCCCGGGCTTCCCCCAGAGGAGCTCACCTCGAGGAGCCCGGACCGGGAGAGCCCACCACGGTCCCCTCGGGCGCCGCCGCCGCCACCGCAGCAGCATCCCAAGCAGCATGGTCCAGCTGCGGAAGCTGCTCCGCGTCCTGACTTTGATGAAGTTCCCCTGCTGCGTGTTGGAGGTGCTCCTGTGCGCGCTGGCGGCGGCGGCGCGCGGCCAGGAGATGTACGCCCCGCATTCGATTCGGATCGAGGGGGACGTCACCCTCGGGGGGCTGTTCCCCGTGCACGCCAAGGGTCCCAGTGGAGTGCCCTGCGGCGACATCAAGAGAGAGAATGGGATCCATAGGCTGGAAGCTATGCTTTACGCTCTGGACCAAATCAACAGTGATCCCAACCTGCTGCCCAACGTGACGCTTGGCGCGCGGATCCTGGACACTTGTTCCAGGGACACTTATGCGCTCGAACAGTCGCTCACTTTCGTCCAGGCGCTCATCCAGAAGGACACCTCCGACGTGCGCTGCACCAACGGCGAGCCCCCGGTTTTCGTCAAGCCGGAGAAAGTAGTTGGAGTGATTGGGGCTTCGGGGAGTTCGGTCTCCATCATGGTAGCCAACATCCTGAGGCTTTTCCAGGTAGGGTGGGGGGGACTGCGCTCCCTCTGGGGCGGAGCGTTCTGTGACTCTCAGCGCTCTAACCTTAAAAGCTGGTTTGGACTCCGTGGGGTTGTGGGGGGTCACGCCAGGCTTTCTGCGTTTCTACCCCGGAGATCCTACTGCCTCCCTCCCACCCCACCCAAAGAGTCATCTTCCTTGCTTAGATTTTTTCCTCTCCCCTAATCCACGCTCCACTCCATCCGACCCGACTCCCCGGATTTATGGCCCCATTTACAAGAAGTAATCTGCGGAAAAAAAACAAGGCAATGATTTAAATGGGTTTGCGTTAGAGTGAAATATGGTCAGAAAATGGGCTTGTAAAAGTGTCGCTCCTAGGAGAGCAGATTAGGAACACGAAATATGGAAAAAAAAAATCAACAGCAAGAACAAAAAAAAAAAAAAAAAAAAAAAAAACCCGAGAAGATGCCTTGAAAAGCGGGCATTTCTCAACTTCCCAGCCTCCCATGCCCACGACACCCAGGAAACCTCGACTCCTTTGGAAATTTTCGAGAAGATCTCACGGAGCCACTACTTCAACTGAGGGCTGCGTTTTAACCCAGATGTGCATGTTAATTGCCCATCTCCTTGAGATTGGATTTCCAGACCTGTAGCGGGTTTCCTTCCGTGCCTGGGGCGGGAGGCAAGGGGTACTTTCTCCAGTGGGGAGACCCCACCTGCTGACATAACCCCCGAAGTTTATTTCCTCCTGACAATTCTCTGCACTGCCTAAATTGCATTTGCAGTCCGGCCACTGGCTGGGGCTGGGCTATCAGCTAGCTTTCTGCTGCCACTTCACAGCTCAGCTGGGGATGAGCTCATGCTAACTGCGAAATAAAATCTCTTTCACTGCCTGCTCCCTTCGCTCCTCGCCCCGCTCCCTCCCGGAGTCAGCCCTGGACCCCGAATCCCAGATTCCTAGCTGGGGGAATGTGCTTCTTTGGCGAGGCAAAGCATCACCCAGGGGGCAGCTGGGTGCGCTAAGGAGGGGCACTCGAGTCTCTTGACCCGGAGTCCAGAGGGCAATGACACGAGCGGGAGGAAAGGAACCCAGACCTATGTGCTGCGGGTCGATCTGCAGTGCTCTAGCCCCAGGTCCCTGCAGCCTCTGACTGCCCCGTGGCTCCTGTGTTGTATTGGATAAAAATGAATGCGTTTGAGGTTCCGAAATTGAGTTTCTGTGCCTCTGTGACCAAATCCCTCTCCGTGCTTCTGGCTCCTCGCTCGGTTTTCCTTTCTATTTCTTTTTTAATTTTCTTCCCTTTCTCAACCTCTCCTTCCCCTTCGTTCTCCCTCCACCGACCCGAAGTTCTTACCTCATCTCAATCTCGATTTGATTCCTTTCCTAACACTACTCACTCCCTGTTAGGTAGTAGTCAAACCCAGGCAATTCCTTCCCCACACGTACAAAATGATCCAAGCACGACGGTACTGCTAACGTCCAAAGAACTGACTCTTGCTCAAGTGCCTTTCCCAAGGGTGTGGGTTTCAGGAGGGGACTGCCTTTGAGGGTCAGGCCATCACACTACCGCACCATCTCCAGAAGAGCAAAGTTTGTGTTGAAGCAGCAGAGGTACCCACCCCAAAGGTTATACCTAGTGAGGCCCCTCAGATCATTGGAGCATCCCAGACACCTCCTGAATGTGTCAGCATGATAGCTTTAGATGTTGCAACCTCCAAAGTGCTGGGAGGGCAGACTTCACTCGAGGTTTCTTGCATTCTAAAATAGCCTAGGTTTTTGCCATCAAGGCCCAAAAGCACTTACTTCACTTTGAGCCTCTAAACTGGACAACTTGGGGGCTGACAGCAGGGCTCCAAGAGAAGATGAGGACATGAGTTCATTTTAGGAATGAGGGTAGGGGTGACCCAGGTTTCCCTCCAAGCCCTGGGCCCTGGAAAACATATTCTGTGTTTAGCATCTTAAAATTATTGCCCTGTCTGGTTTTCTTCACTGGGAGCTGGACATCCCTGCAGATGGGCCTGTGTGTCAGAACAAAGAGTGGAACATTGAAGTTAAGGCTGAGGGGGAGCTGATTCTTCCCCCTCTGGGGTTTGAACCTGAGGCTGTTTCCACAGAAACAAATGACTGATTTTCTACTCCCTCCCTGCCCCCATTCCCTGAGGGAGAGACTGGACCCAATTCTAGTGTGAGCAGTGTGGGTTGAGACTAAAACCATTCAGAGAAAACACTGTCATTTTCTTCTAATTTGCAAATTGCAGCTATTCATGCTGGATTGTACAGCTGAGGGGAAAAGAGGCCCCAGTACTCACCTGCAGTTACTGAGAAGAGGCTGGGAGTGGGAGGGTTGCACCAACTTGTAGCTAGTGCTGCAAGCTGGCTAGGGGCATGAGTGCTCCATCCTAGTTTAGCCACTGCCCATGTTAAAGTGTGTGTGTGTGTGTGTGTGTGTGTGTGTGCGTGTGTGTGTGTGTGTGTTGTGCATTTCATCTCTGCGTATCACGTAGATAATCTTCCACTGACTTGTTTGGCTTTTGATTTTAGACATTCATGCTTTGCAAGTATAATCTCTAGTTTTCAGCTTCTGCCTGCCTGCAAAATGAGTAGAGAGAATGGCAGTCCATTGTTCCTAGGCATCATTAGATGAGAGGAGGAAAAGGAGAGTAGGTGAATCTCCTCTGGGACCCCAGAGTTCAGCTCAATTAAATTTGTTCTGTATACAATAAACTAAATGATTCATTTCTGAGATTTACACTGATTTGAGTTTTGTTCTCCCCTCCGGTCCCTGTGGGTGGCTATGTGGACCACACCAAACTGATCATTTGAGATATAAATTTATGGTGAGATAAGCTTGCAGTCCGGGATTGAAACAGCTAAGGACTAAATGAGGGGATGCTGAGCTCCGAGGGGCTGGGGGCGGTGGGGGGGATGAAGTAATGAGTTAGTCCAATGTACAACAAATTCAACTGCTGCCTGCAGAGCCTAGGTTGAAGTTCTTTAAAATGCAGATCTGGGAAAGGGTGACTGCTCCGGATGTAAATAGTGCCTTTGACACAGTATTCTTCACCTGCTGATGTGCAAAGCCAGAGATAAGTCAGTCTCTCTCTCTTTCTGTCTTTCTCCATCTTTCCATCCCTCCCTCTTTCCTCCATCCCTCCTCCATCTTCCCTGAATATGTTACTAAATGACATTTTTGATAACAGGAATCAGATCCAGAGGGTCTTTCAAATCCAGGAATTTGAAGCTAATGAAATTAATGTGTGGCCAGAGCTCTGCCAAGTAGAATTAAATCACCACAACTGCCCTGCAATGCATTTTCAGCCTCAAAGAAGCATCAGTGAGGAATTTCTGGAGATTTGTTTCTGAGCCTGTGCAGAATAACACTCTCTTAATGCTAAGAAAAATTAAACATAAATTAATATTGGTGACGAGTAACATATTTTTAAAAACTAATCACAGAGTGGGGATGGCTTAAAGTGGTGAAGTTACATAATACGGCGAATCTCCCCTACCCACTGTTCTAATGCCAAACAGGAGACACAGTATAGTGCTCAGGAATAGAAGAATTGCTGTTCCTGGCTCCTCCGTTACTGACAAGCCAAAGCACCCAGAGAGTACAAAACTCCTTTTGCTATGTACTGATTCTGAATGAAGGACATTTCACATGCAATGACATGATCTAAGCTGTGGACTTGGAATTACATATTATCTGTTCTACTTATTTATTTCTCCCTCAAAAAGTAACTAGCTTGAAAATAGACTTATTCCTGTATAATGCAAATCTAGGCCCATGGACTTTGTACCATACAAGATAAATCTTGAAATTGTCAGTAGTTCCCTTCCATTCATAGAAACACAAATGTTATCTCAAACTTTGAGGACACTGTTTTATACCTAAATACCTACACTTCCTCTCTCTCTCTCTCTCTCTCTCTCTCTCTCTCTCTCTGTATGTGTGTGTATGTGTGTGTGTGTGTGTATGTTTGTCTAATGGAGTTTAGCTAATAGGCCGATATGATATTATTATAGTGAAGACTTTTGTTTTTTTTTAAAGCAACTCTAACCTACTGTTTTTAAAATCACACAAATATAGGTATCACTGCCATTTGGAATAATCTCTAAAACAGTCTCTGCCTCCACATTTACTGTGTTTTAGGAAATTTGCCTAACAGATGGTGAGTGGGAAATTTTAAAAGGGGCATTTTTTAAAAGAGAAGAAAGAGAAGGAATGAAGACATCCACATACTATATTTGAAGAGTTCCATGTATATTTTATGTATACACAATTCTTTTAATTAGGATTTCTCTGGGAATTTTTTCCCCCTCTGGAAGAATAATTGAAACCAAGATGACATTTAGTTAACTTCACAGACATTTGGAGCTTAAGAAATTATAAGTGCTCTATTTTCTACATAATACACATTATATATTGGAGCTAACAGACTAGGTGAATTACACGATGTGTTCTAGTGCTGATCAAATGATTGCCTAGATATTACCCTAAATAGACCTTTTAATTTTGGCAGGCTAGTTTTCTTCATCTGAATTCTGTCTTTCAAAACATGTAGTTTCTAGCCAGGCATGGTGGTATAGCACATTTTCATCACAGCACTTGGGAGGCAGAGGTAGGAAGTTCTCTGTGAGATTTAGGCCAGCCTATTCTACATAGCAAGTTCCAGATTTGTTGGGGCTACAGAGAGACATTGTCTCAAAACAAACAGATAAAAAAATTAATTTACAGGGGATTGGGAGATGGCTCAATGTATAACATGCTTCCTGTATAAACATGACGATCTGAGTCCTGGTCCCTCAAATTCGTGTAAAAGACAGGTGTGTATATCTTTTACAGTTATCTTGGTTATTACTAGTTTAGTAATTACTAGCTTACCTGGTTATTACTAAGTTACTGTGCTGCATATCTTTAGTGTCTATTTGACATACCTGGGCTGAGAGAGCCTCAGCTGGGGAATTACCTCCATTGGACTGGCCTGTGACCATGTCTGTGAGGTATTTTCTTAACTGTTGAGTGCTGAGGGAGGGCCCAGCCCACTATGGGTGGTACCATCCCTGGGCAGGTGTTGTCTATTGTAGAAGAAAGCAGGCTGAACAGGGGCTAGGAAAGCATGCCAGGAAGCAGCGTTCCTCCATGGCCTGTGCTCCAGCTCCTGCCTCCAGGTTTCTGCCCTGAGTTCCTTCCTTGGACTCCCTGATGAACTGTGTCACCCAGGAGATGTAAGAAAACTAAACCTTTTCCTTCCCAAGTTGGTATTGATCAGAGTGTTTTGGCACAGCAATTGAAGGCAAACTAGGAAAGTTACCGTATTCAGAGTTTTCACTTTTTGTCAGTTCATTCCACAGTGAGTATATCAAAGACCTCTGCTTACCAATGATCATAGGACAGAGGCATGGTGCGGGCAGTGGGGCTTCTGTAGCTGTTACACTTTTTGTCTGTCAAATGTCCTATCCTGTCTCATCTTAGAATATTCCTAGAATGTTCTTAAAGAAGCTGCCAAATACTGACCCCCTGATTATATTTCCTGTGTCAGGATTGAGTCGTGTGGCTCAGGACAAGCAAAGCAAGTGATTAGTTCAGTTGTGTTATCTGGCTTTTTATCAGTACCTAGCAGAATCCTCAAAATATTTCTGTCATAGAGATGGGAAAATTATCTCCACTTCTTGGAAGTTCTGAACTGTGGAGTCGTGAGGCAGGAATGCCCAGGGACCTTGCAACCCACGTAGAGACTGTCTCATAGAGACAGGCAGATGGAAGGAGAGTGGAGATGCAGCCTGATCCCTCCTACTCTGGAGGCCCAGAAGACAATAGATTCTGAATGTAGTTGCATCCCTGATTTTCTAGAACATGCTTTAAAGGAAAACAAAGGAGTCAACATGATAGCTCAGCCAATAGCAGCATTTGCTAGAAAAGCCTGGTACCGGAGTCCAATTCCTGGAGCCCACATGAAAGCGGAAGGGAGTAGCTGCAGCCACAAAGTTGTCTTCTGACATGCACATGTGTGCTGTGGCATGCATTCCCCACACAGCATGCACACATACACAAAATCATAGATTTTTTAAAAGTTAATTAGCACAGTGACTGTCCTTAGATTGTGTTTGATTTGGGTTGAAGATGACTGATTTCCTGACATAACAGAAGCTTGTCAACTGGTGTTCATAAAGTGAAAACTGATACGTGATATTTTCTTTACTTTGAGAACTAGTATAGTCCAGGTGTGGCTTATTCAAAACTGTGCATCCTTCTTCAGCCCTCCCAACATAAAGGAAAATTGCTTTTAGCATTTGAGATTTTTTCTTTGCTGTCTTCTTGTGGTTGAGAGAGAGGGCAGATAGTTTTGATGCAAACTGTAGCCTGTATGCCTCCTATCTAGGAGCTGTGGAGCCACACTAAGTTCCTTTCATTAAAGCAAATCTTTTGTTGATATCCCCCGGGCACAGAAGCATTTTCGTTCCATAATGGAGTACAAAGGATATTAAACTCCAGGGTCCCTGTACAGTAAGCAACAAGCCCGACTCCACTCCTCATCCCCTTTGACTTTAAATAGGCAATTAAGAATAGTTGCAAACTCATTTTCCCAGCAACTAAACTGCATGCACGATCAGTATTTCAGAGGACATTTATGCAATCTATAGTCGATTTAATTAACAGACCTTCTGTGCAATGATATGTATATTTTATATATATATATATATTATCTATATATTGCACTTAAACAGAAATAATTTGATAAGAAAATAGTTTTATGAAAAGAGTATTGTGATGCAGTTCTTAATTATGACATTTCCAGGCTTGTTAGTTAATTTCCTTCCCATTATGCTTATTGTCTAATATTTTCCAAGCCAGGTTACTAGATTATAAATTCAACACAAACATATATGACTTTACAGTGATATATGGTACATGTCACATTTGCTGAGAATTTTTAATTCAATTCTACATCACGCAGAGTGATGATAGTAATTGAGTCCTCAGCATGAGCCCTTGTGCATGAACTTCGAAATAGCTCATCTCATTTGGTTGTCCCAGTAGTTCTGCAATATATGTATCCATATCCCACTATACATTTAAGGAAGCTGATTCTTAAGATTCCATTTATGTGTATGAGTGCTTTGCTATAAGTGTGTATGTGTACCACCTGCACAACTGGTGCTCACAGAGGTCAGAAGAGGGCATTCAGATGCCCTGGCACTGGTGTCAATGGTGAACCAGCTGATGAAAGTCTCGGGAACTGAACCTGGGTTTTCTGCAAGAGCAGTACATCTTCTTAACCACTGAGCCATCTCTCTAGCTCCAAGGAAGGTGATTCTTGCAGGCCAAAGTTACCTACCTAGTGAGAGGTAAAGCCTGTTTTCAGCGTGGTGTTTTTTCTTCCCCCCTGATAACAATTAGGTAATTAGTGGCTCTTCATACTATTCAGTTGTTAAGCAAATACAGAAATGCTTAACCCCCAAATCATAATGAATTATAGATAGCAAAGTTGTCAATTGCTTACCCATATCTATTTACAGAAATATTGCATTTTAGTTGTGGAACAAGATAAATTGCATAGGCTTGTGCAAATCTGAACACACAAATGCTTGCCTCTCAACAAAAGATATCTATTCTCCATTATTCAACAAGTGGTTTGGCATACAGACTAAATATACAGTAAATGTGTCTTACTCAAATGAATGGGAAAGGATGATTCCTCTTGCTTTGATTCAGTGCCCATGATTACAGATTATGATGGTTTTTCCTGAACTTTATTTCATTCAGGCCACTCTCTACAAACCTCAAGTGGGGAAGTCCATCATTCAGCTACATGTGCAAAGTGAGAGGACTGTATTAATACAATTTCAGAAAGTCAAGTAGATAAAGCACAGGAAATACATCCTAATAAATGCAGCACTAATGTTTGTGTGGGCCGTGGAGGGAAGGGTGGGAGAATTTCTACATTAATGGATTATTTTGCCTCTTGCTCTGGAAGTACTGCAGCTTAATAGTTTTGTAATTGGTCATTTACGGAATCCTCCATCTTTGGGTGTTGTGTTTTCTTCATGGTGCAGCAGTGGCAGCTGCTTGCTATGGGTCCTGATGGACGGCCACAGAGTAAGGCTCATCCTTCTGTATTACTGTTTAGAGGAGGACATTTCTGCTTGTTAAAAGTGTATTGAAGCAAAGTTACCGTATTTTAAACTGGACTAAGCTGTGAAGGAGCAGCTCAGGCTGACATCAGGGTGGATGTTTTTCCTGAGAGAATCCACCCTGTCTCAGAGTTTTCATATGGACGTAGGCAGTCATATTTAGGACTTAAAATCAGGATCTGAGTTAAATGCATAATTGCCTACCTCTACCTATCTGCCCTGGTCACATAGGTACCATGTCTTTGATCAATGCTTTATCTTGGAAATGGGAATAATAAAAAAATGCACCTGGGTTTGGGAGATGGCTAAGTAGGTAAAGGTTCTTGCAACCAAGCCTGACTACCTGAGTTCAAGCCTTAGGACTCACCTGTTGGAAGGAGAGAAGAGACTCTCTGAAGGTGTCCTCTTCCCTCCACACATGAGCTTTCATGTATACTTGCACACATACGCAGCATACATACATACACAATAATAATAATAAAGAACATTTTAAAACTTATCTGATAGAGTAATTCTGAGGGCTGCATGGCATATATATGGATATAGTTTAGTGCTGAGTTTAGCATGTTCTATCTGCTCAGAGAATTTCATTATTATTTTCCTAACATTAAATGTTACTATTGTGAAATAATCCAGTCTAAATTTGTTGACTTGTTGTAGAATAACTTTACTGACTATAGTATATTACATTCTTCTTTCTATTTTTGAATGAAACACAATTTATATATGTACCTACACACACACATGCACACACACACACGCACACACACACACATACACACACACACACACATATATATATATATATATATATATATATATATATATATGAGAGAGAGACTTGAATCATGAATTCTGTGGATCATTATCAGTTTTAATTATGTGTATATGTGTCTCTCGGTGTGTGAGTATGTCCACATGAGTGTGGATATCTTTGGAGATTATTGGTGTTAGATCCTCCAGGAGCTCGAGTTACAGGTAGCCATGAGCACCTGATGTGATTGCTGGCAACTGAACTCAGGTCCTCTGGAAGGGCAACAAGTACTCTTAATCACTGAGCCATCTCTCCGACTTTAGTTTATTCTCTGTGTGTGTGTCTCTCTCTCTTTCTGTCTCCTCTCTCCTTACTCATCTCTCATTTCATTTTATTGTCCTCAAGGATTTCAGTGTATTATAGGTGTCCTTGAACTTGCTGCTGTCCTCTTGCTTCTAGGTCTTGAGTGCTGAAGTTACAGGCATGCACACTTTCCCCAAGCTAATTATCTCTTTTCAGGATTGCAGTGTGGCTAAGAGTAACAGATGACATCCAAGTTCAAATTCAGCTGCAAAACTTTTCTAGCTGCAGAGCTTTGGTCAACTTAAACTTTTTTTTTTATCTTTACTTCATTTTCTTCCCTTCTTCCCTTCCTCCCTCCCTCCTCCCTCCCTCCTCCCTCCATCCCTCCCTCCCTCCCTCGCTCGCTCCCTCGCTCCCTCGCTCCCTCCTCTTTCTTTCATTGTTTGAGACAGGGTCTTCCTGTAGCCCCAGCTGACCAGGAGATTCACTTTCCTTTGTCTCCTGAATGCTGGGATTACAGCCCTGTGCCACCATACCCAGAATTACTTCTGTTTTCTTAATCTCTTCTTTTCTAAGGAATATTTGCTAAGTCTCTTCTATTTGCATCGTTCTAAATACTTAAACACAACTTTTGAAAAGCAAAGTTTCTTTCTCTGTCTCTCTCTCTTCCTCTCTTCCTTTCTCTCTCTCCCTGTCCTCTTCTCCCTCACACTGCTGTGAGTACTATAAATAAATCCCATGGCATATTAGAAATTCAGCAATGTAGAAGACAATGTGGAACATGCTGAATACTCGAGTTGGGAACAGTGAAAGGTATAAAGGTGAGCTCTCCTTTTAATGTGGTTTCTCAGGATAATAATGACAAGATGATGTTTGAGCAAGGACTTGAGTATGCAGACCTGTTTTGGAGGAACACAAATTCCCAGAAACAGGAACAAACAGTACCATCACTCTTAAGATTAAACAATATCAAGGAAGCCCCTACATGTGAGAAGAGCCCATTGGTTCAAAGACAGAAACTGGATTGAGGGCTAGGGTTATGATGAGCCAGATTTCTGTAAGAAGTTGAAGCTTATATTAAGCATCTTGTTTTTCCCACTAGACATAGGCAGCGCATGATGGGATTTTAAAAGAAGTGTGTCATGATCTGTGTTCTGTTTGAATGGGCTAAGCCTGTCTGTGGTTTTGAGGATGAGTGAAGGTGAGGAAGGAGAACAGGTAGGAAAGATTTACAAATGGCTGGCTGATGTCTTGGTGGTTTACCCAGGATGCTAGTAGCAGAGGTGTCAAGTCAAGCATTTAGAAGGTTGAAGTAGGAAATTCCTAGTGAATAGAACTGAGAAGGATAAGAGGACAAGGTGGTACCCAGGACTTAGAACGTGGGCATTTGAAGAAAGAAGTGCAATTGAGATACGGAAATGGCTTGGAGAGACTAAGTTCTAGGGCTTCAAGATCAGTTTGGGAAATAGAAGACTTAAGGTAATTTCTTGATTTCTTAGTAGAGATGTTGAACACACAGATATGCAAGTTTGCACTTCTGATGAAGAGTCTAGATAAGAGACACTTGTATAAATTGGAAATTCTGAGCATCCTTACAGGGCTAAGGACTCAGCTCAGTCCTAGAGTCCTTGCTTTGCCTGGCCATAACAAGAATAATAAGAAAGACTGCATAAAAGGGCTTCAAGATTAAAGAAGGTAATCATTTAACACTTGGGCTCTAAAAACTCTTAGTAACTATTAGTAGCTAAAAATAATGATCTGAAATGAAAAATCTGTATCGTTTGCTTTTGCAGTGAAACTGAACAACGTGCTATCGCATTCTACTAATGGTTGTGGCACAATTGTTTTAGTCAGATACTATAATTACAGACACTTTGAAGAAACATGTGATTTTCCACCTTTCTTCCTGTATTGGTTACTTTTGTCAGGGCTGTGATAAAGTACCCTGACAAATGCATCTTAACGGAGAGTTGATTTCCTCTTAGAGTCATGGTGATCCAGTCTATGATGGAGTGCAAGTACCTTTGGCAAGAGCATGAGGTAGCTGACCACAGTGCATCCTCGCTCAGGAAAAAGAAAGGGTTGAACACTCATAGTCAGCTTGCTTTCTCCTTTTTATGCTGTTGAGGACCCAGGTTCAGGGAATGGTGCCCCTCTCCTTTTAGGAATGGCATAATCCTAAATGACTCCATCAGGATAATCCCTTTTAGGCATGCCCAGAGGCTCATCTAATCTAAGCAATCCTTCACAGGTATGCCTGGAAGCTTGTCTTCTAGTTTACTCCAAATTTTGCTAGATTTACAATGGACATTGACCATTCTGTTTCTGAAAATGTAATTTTAAGTATATTTTGTAAGTTTTGAGTATATTGTTCTTGAGTACCACTTTAGTGAGCAACAATTTGTAATGATTTGGTACACTACTCTCTGCTATTATGATTTTGTTTCACGTGAAACTCATTTGAGAAATTGTATTTCTGATATACATTCTAAAGTGGAGAATGTCACCCAGGTATTAAAGAAAAAATAAATAATGTGCTTATTGTAAAATTCCCATATTGATTCCACAAGCCATTTCACATCTTTCCTTAATGATTTGTTTTTAAAATCCTTTTTTGATTTCTTTATTTTTATGTTTATGTATATGAACGTTTTACCTGCATGTGTCTAAGTGTACAATATGTAGGCACTTCCCACAAAGGCAAGTTGAGGGTGTCAGATCTCTTGGAACAGGTGTTAGTTGTGGTTGCTGGGAACTGAACTTGAACCCTCTGCAAAATCAGAAAGGGCTCTTAATCACTGAGCCATCTCTCTTGCCCAAGATTTTAATTGTTAATATTTTCTTTTATGGAACCCAGGGCTTTGTTGATGATAAGCATGCACTCTACTAGCAAACTATACCAACAACCTTTCATTCGCCCCTTAAGCAGGAAATGCAAGGGGAAGGAATTTTAACCCACTGATATGTAGGTTGCTTTAGAGACCTATATACTTAGAGACCACTAAGCTGCTTCATTGGCTAAACCAAATCTGTTTTCTTTCATTCATTTAGCTACCAGAGTGTGGTCTAAGCATGTGCTATCCTCAAAATCCAGACCATGTTGTTTCTACACATCTATAATTTTATTTTATTTTAACACTATCATTATGCAAGCTATATTTTAATTGTAATTACAACACATTTTATATCAACAGACATCCATTTCTAGTGTTCAGGGGGAGAGCAGCATGGAGTGAATTTTATCAAAATATAGCATCTGAAGAACAGAACAGAGGGTAATTGTATAATTCTCTATTCCCTATAATTAAGTGAGATAGAGTTGGTATAATAGAATTAAGAGGAAAAAAAGGCGACCACACACTGAGGCACCATGTTCCCTCTCACCCACCCTTTTCACATCTGAGAACACAGACTTAGCATCTCTTTGGGAACAGAGAAACAGAGCAATCAGTGATTGACAACTGTAAGAAAAATTGATCTACAGAAAATAAATATTGCTTTTGGGTTAGGGAGACAGAGAAGATTTTCTAGCTCATATACAGTTCAGCCAGTTTCTGGAAGGGTTAAATTTCAATGCCGAAGCTGCAGCGTCCTCATACAGTGCATACATATCGCCTACTGTCTGCTTCCTGTTTATTTATAATTAGATGAGACAGGTTTTTTAAGGCTGTGTCACATAAAGCAAAATAACTTGTTTTGAGATAATCAGCACCTGCACTTCTGAAGACTTCACCCCCAACCTTTCTTGGACTTATTTAACTTTGAATTGCAATAATGACGTCTGGGTAAACTATATCACTGTGATATTTTACTCCATTAAGCAGCAATAGAACATGGAGTTAAGAGCTGAGGTCTCCCTGAGCCTGGTGGCTCCTGTTTACAACCCCATCCCTGGGAGGCTAAGTTGGGAAGATGGTGGGTTCAGATCGTACTACACAGGGAGACAGTGTCTGAAAAGAGTGTAGGTGTTACACATATTCCAATTTCTCTTTTGCTCTCCATTTGATCTTGGTTACTCACCTGACTCTCCTTGCCTCACTATACCTATCAGTAAAATGATAGTTTTATTTTGAGAAGACTTTAGACTCACCTAAAAATTACCTGTGTCAGACACTTAATCCAAATCTCCGTAATTCGCCGCTGAGAGAGCTACCGTTCTTACTATTTCAGTTGTGGATACTATCATTTCTGTGGCTATTATCCCAGAGCCTTCTCCCTGTCATGTCCCTGTGCAAGAGCAGGAATGCCATTTTTCTTGATACCTGACCTGAGGCATCACTTGTGACCACAGGGCCAGGCCACAGAAGACCTGCTATTAATTGAAATAATTCTTTGTTTGACAAGAGAATCTTGACACTGAAGCAACACAGACAGGAGAGAAACTTTTCTCTCTTTACTCAGGGAGCTGAGTGAAATGTTCAGATCTCAGAAGGAAAGGGAAAACGCTTGCTTTTATACATTAGTAATTGAGCAGAAGCCAGTGAGAGGATTGAATGTATTTTTGGCATGGTGACAGTGGAATTTTAGGTGTTCACTGTAACCTCTCTAAGCCCAAGTCTATGTCTAAAAGAAAGTAATAATAACACAAAGAATAATAATTTAAAGAATAAAGATCACAGGGCTTGGCATAGAGGAAGTACTCAAAATGTCCACAGTGGGGTTACTTCGGTAGCAGTCTGATCATGGAGTAAGTAAACACATCTCTATCCCTTCCCTTTGTACAATGGCACGTGATCATTGGACCACTAGCTCATCTCTATCAAGCCTCACTTTCATTCCAGACCTTTTAACTATACCTCAGTCAGAGCCAGGGCTGATGATCTGTGTCAGTACCACCTCACCATCATAACCTGACTTTCATTATCCCACTAACAATGGTGAGAAATTGCTTTGTGTCCAGAGGCAGTCTTGGCCATGTCTTTGCATCATACCATTTTGTTCTCCTTCTTGGATAAGAGAAATCACTCATACAGATAAAAATGCAGATGTATTAAGATGAGCAATATGACTCACAGAGAGAGAGATGGAGTCAAGATGTTTAAACTCCTGTCTCTGTGACAAAAGTCTGTAAATATAATTGTGCTACAACTTGGTAAATAGTTATCCTTTTATCGACTCTTTTCAAAGGAGAAAATGTTCTGGTCTCCATATCTTTCTGTTCCCAGTGCCGTCTTAGCTGCAGTTCTAGGAGATGAAAGGGATCTTTTCCAAGACTGGAGGAGACCCACTTCCTTCAGTCTCTCTTCCATCAAGTACCCATTATTTTATTTCCTTTGTAAGAATTCCTGCATTGTTCATTTGGTACTTAACCCTGATCTTTTAGTATTTTTACATTCTAAGCATGACTCATCCACTCTATTTAAAGTTAATTTGTTTGAGGTCAAGTGTGGGGTCTTACTCATCTTGAAGTACAATTTTCTCTATAGCATCTGATGCTGTGCTTTGCATCTTGCATGGCTTCTGCAAATATTTGTTGGAGTTTTGTTTAACTGTGTTCATTAAAAGTTCATTAAAACTTACGCAGAAAACACTTTTGTAGAGCAGAAACTTCTAACATTCTAAATGAATTTCTAGATTTAAAAAAAAGACTGTTATAAAGCTCATGATTCTGAGAGCTTGTTTTTTTTTTTTCCATTTTAGATAATAAAGGTTGAGCACACTTAATTAGAATTTGTTGAATCTGAAAATTTTCCAAACCTTAAAATTTTGGATGTACATTTGCATGGATGGTTTACATGTGTTTGTATGTGTATATGTATGTGTATGTGTGTGCTCATTTGCATGACTGCACGTGTGCTCATACCATGGTGTGCATGAGAAGGTCAGAGGAAGTATTGAATTTCGGTCTTAACCTTCCACCTTGTTGGAGGCTGGGTTTCTCTTCAGTTGTTTACCACTGCATATCAGGCTAGCTGACCAGAAAGCTTCCAGAAATTCTCCTGTCTCCACATCCCATCTCACCATTGGAACGCTAAGATTATAGAGGTCCACTGCAATGTTTGGCTTTTATGTGGATTTCATGGATTTGAACATAGGTCCACACCCTTGCACTGCACATACAAGCCTTTTGCCTATGAAGCCAACTCTCCAGGCTGAAATATGAGGCTTTTTGAGCACTAGTAGAGTACCACAGTGGGAAATTCCACCTGGCCTCATATTACAAGTCACAGTCAAATTGCAGGCATGTTGGAAATACTGCATGAAAACACCTTCAAGGTGTGTATATGGTATAAATGGAACATTAAGTGAATTTCGTGCTTAGACTTGGGTCTGCAAATAATTCATTACATATATGCAAATATTCCAAAATATGAAAACTAGTCTAAAATAGTTCCTAGGTGTTTCAGAAGAGGGATTTTCAACCTGAACTTCATGTTGCCTTATTTGAGCTTATGTGGATAAACTTGAGTTTCCTCTTTCATGTCTTTGACTATTCACCTATTTTAAACTTAGCTCACTGACAGTATGATCAGCTTTATTCCATTGCAATGACATCATTTGATCATGAGAGGTAAATTGGGGTTGGAAAACACATATTGGACTCAATAGTTTCCTCGAGAACTATAATGAAGAACTAGAGTTCGTTCATTTGTCCACTGTTCTTCCATCAGTTTGGTTTTGTTTATTTATTCACTCATTTTTGATACAAGATCTCACTATGGAACCATGGATATACTGGGACCTGCCTTCTTAAAAACCTTCTTATAAACCTATGAGGCCTTGAATTTGTGACAATCTTCCTGTCTCTGCCTCCTAAGTGCTAGAGTTAGAAAGGCATGTGGCACCAGACTCGGCTCTTTTAACAGTCTTTAAAATTTTTTTTCCAGATTATTTACTTAATTTATTTACTGTGTTTGAGTGCCCCACCTGCGCCTATGTAAGTGTACCCATCCTGATGCCTGTGGAAGTCAGAAGGCTTCTGATCCCATGCAACTGGTTGTTAGACTCCACGTGGGTGCAGGGAACTGAACCCCATAAAAATGTTTATAGTTGCATTTTTATTTTTTTGTGTGTTTGCCCATGTGTACATGTGCACATACGTGTGTATGGGCATCCATGTGCCACAGTGTGAGTGTGGAAGTCAAAGGGCATCTTACCCCAGGAGTTGGTTCTCTCTTGTACCATGTGGGTCCTAGGGATGTGACTCAGGTCACCAGGCTTAAATTCAATCTCTTCAACTTCATTATCATATGAAGTCAAGTCCTCTGGGTAGTATTCGCAGGTTCACAAGTTTGTCATCTGCCCTTTATTAGTATCAACTAACGCATTCAGTACATGCAAGGTACAAGGCCCTTGACTGGATTCTCTGACTGAATTATTTCATTTAATTCCTTCATATACAATGACAAGTATGCAACTGTGATCCTGCGAGATGAGCATATGGAACAGAACCTCACAGGTGGCTACTTTCTCATGTTAACATGTGGGGGAGTTAGACCTTGAACTCAGGTCTCTGACCAGTAAATCAGAGGTTTGTTGTGTGGGTTGATTAAATACTTTCAGTACTTTCTGTAGCTCTTGTAATAATTTATCTAATTACTAATCTATAGGGTTGAGAAAAATTCTAGCTTACCAAATATTATTTTCCTAGGTATACCAAGGAGGTTTGTTTATAGCCTTCCTTCCTTCCTTCCTTCCTTCCTTCCTTCCTTCCTTCCTTCCTTCCTTCCTTCCTTCACTCCCTTCCCCTCCTTCCCTCCCTCCCCCCTCCCTCCCTCCCTCCCTCCCTCCCTCCCTCCCTTCCCTCCTTCCTTCCTTCCTTCCTTCCTTCCTTCCTTCCTTCCTTCCATCCATCCATCATGTAAAATGTGCCATGGCATTTTAGAACACAGGAACCCAAGTGATGTTCTTGCCCCTTTCTACAAATTCTCCCCTGCAGTAAGAAAGGTTTTGGACAGACTTACCGATGTGCAGAAGATTTGGGGTGGCACTAGATGCTGTGGTACAGCACCCCATTGGGCACTGATTGTTACCTTGGACTAATGATAATATGGACTTCAGTTTGCCCATGAGAAGAGGTATATTACTGGTTGGTGGTCCTACGTAGATAGGGACACCAGGGAGCATCAGCTTTGACTTACCTGTAATTGCTCACTACTGATTTTGATAATGCGGTGAGAGGCCTTCATAGCTCTGCTGTAGGTAAGGACTCAGTGATGGCGCCAGGCCCAGTGTCCTCTAGATACGACCTTGCTGGAAAAAGTAATGGCTTTTAAACATGTTCCTAGAAAGACCTGTAAGGTAGACTGGATATTTCCTTGTAAGAGTAGAAAACCATATTCCTTCACAAGGCATGGGTAAAAATAGGATATAAGACAATTTCCTCAGTTGAAAACAGGTATGCAGACATAAATAATTTGAAATCAGGTAAAAGTATTTATATTCTCCTAGAAAGTTTCAAATCAAACGGTTAGTAGCCATACACAGAGATACATGTTTATACACAGACTCACATATTTGGGGGAATAGCTGATTAGATTTAATTCTCTACCTTGATTTTTCTTTGCAGAGCTGTGTGGTTATGATTTTACATTTGAAGAAAGTATTTTTTCCCAGTTTCCACAAGAGAATTACATTTACTTAAGACCAATATTGACTGTCTCAGGTGTCCTACCTCAGTCTTAATCTTTAATAGCCTCAAAAGGATAAGATTACAAACACACCCACAAAATCACTTGAAATTTTAATTATTTAAGTTTTCTTCATACTTGTTTCACATTTTTGAATTTTAAAAAGTAAATATTTAATTGTGTTTGTTTATGCCTTTCTGCCGGAAGATGGCAAACACTGAATGAAAGATGTGCCATTAAAATTCAGTATGGATTACTTGAAGTGACCAGAACTCAGTAAATGGCCAAGAAATTCAAATTAAACTTTCAAAGGATGCTTTACACAAATATTTCTTCTCCTGAAGAAATTTATGTCAAAGTTCTGCTGAGACTTTAGGTGGTAAAATTTTGGGAGGACTTTTTGTCTGGGATTACAATCTTCACTAGAGATAGTGACATTCTCTCAGAGAAGGAGAAAAAAATAGAGCAGGAAATTATACATTAGGAATGTCAGAATTGAGGCTGGGTGCCATGTAACCATGAGAGCCTGAGTTCAGACCCGAGATCCCTGGTACCCACATAAAAAGCTGGTAGAGCAGTGCACATTTGTAATCTGAGCTGGGAATTAAACACAGGCAGATCCAGGGAGCTCACTAACCATGCTAGCCTATGTGTGTCAGGCCTCCATCCACACATGTATACTATACACACCTACATATGCATGTGTATGCACACATAAATACATACATAAACATTTACACACATATCACACATACATGCACAAATAGAATTTTTAAGAAAATAAATCACTGAATTTCTCAAACATCAGTATATTAAAATATCACTTGACAGGAGTGTTTGGCCAGCAGAGTCCATCACGCCTTCACCAGTTGGACTAGTATAGATTGTTTGTTGAGTCTCTTGAGGCTTGTTGCAGACTGATATCTTAGTTCATAATTATCTTCTGTCTTTAGCCTGAGTCAGATACATGTGAATGTCGTGTTAAAACAAAGTGCTAGGTTCCTCCTCTGGAGTGTGGGGGTCACTGGGCTGAATTCTTACCAGCCCACAGGTGTGTTGTGTTGATGCTTTTGGATCAGTGATCACACTTTGAAAATGGATGGCTGAAAGAAACAATATCTTGCTAGGATCAGGGGTGACGTAAAGAAGTTGTTTATACAGACCTTCAGGAGGATGAAGGGGCTCTACTCTAAACTATTTAAAGGTAACAATATCAGTTACAATCTATTAATTGCACCAAGACTTTAAGAGTGTTTCCTGTGTTGACCCATTTAATAATGTAAAAATATAGTTATCTTTTATTGTCCCCAGTTGATTGAGTGTCCAAAGTCATTAATTAATTTACCGTGGGCATGCAACTAGGTAGTAGCAGATGGTGAATCCAAATCTGGGACTGACAAGATGGGACAGCAGTTAAGAGCATTTACTGCTTTTGCAGAGGACCGAGGTTCAATTCACACATGTACCTGGTAGCTAACAGCCATTTGAAACTCCAGTTCTGAGGATCTGATGCCCTTTGTCTTGCCCCTGGGGACATTTCATGGATAGGTGCACTTATATACATGCAGGCAAAACACCTACACATAAAATAAAAATTAAATGCTTTTAAACATGTCCCTCCAAAAAGAATTCAAGTCTAGAATTACAAAGCCCACCTTCACTTCAAATAAAAAGCCAGTATTACTTTTAAGGGGTGAATCTTAATTGCATTGCATTTATAGGGTACAGTGTATGCAGGTAATGTGGATGATTAAAGCAAACCCATTAGTAGATGTGTGACCTCAGTTACTTGCCCTCTACATGGGGTACATGTGAAACCCAGTCTCTTATTTTGGTTATAAGTATTTCACTATATTCTGAATTATGTGCTTTGTTTAATATGCTTAATCATTCTAGGTGTAGACTCAGGTGAAATGCTCTCTCAGACCCCTAAGTGTAGGTAGGAGAATGAGTGAACATAAAAATGCTAGTATGTTAAAAAAACGGGAAGTATGTTATGGCTTCTCCAGGAACAGCTGCATTATACTCTGCCTTAAGCAAATCGGATCCTGAAGAGTTTAGAGGTATCTGTAGGAGATGCTGGAAGTAGCCAATGCACCGGATGGTAGAATGCAGCATCTACTTGTAATGAATTTGGCTAAAATAATAGATTCTGAACACAAGAAGTTCATTTGCTTTCCTTTGAGCAAAATTTGGGGACAGCTCCTCTTATGTCAGTTCTGCTGCTGAAGGTGTCAACAAAGAACTAAACCCACTGTCTTTCTGTCTTCCTGTCTCCTTTCTTTGTATGTTTGTCACTGTAATGTCCACAGTTGAGACTGAAACAACTCTTCATCTCTACCCATGTTCAGACTTGTTGAGTAAGTTAAGAAAATATAATAGATGTATGAAACACAATGTGTAAAATTAAGGAGCTAAGTATAGGCCAAAAACATGTCACCATTCTTTTAGCCTCAGCATCACTAGTGAGGGCAGCTGCCTGAACATGTTGGCTCTGAGGATGTTAGGCTGAGAGCAGGGTCTGAGAGCAAGCATTATTGAGTTGTATAAAACCACTGTCCTACAGTGTCTGTACAGGTTTGCTCCCAGACTCCCAAAGGAATGTCTGTGAACTATTTTGTTGCACATATTTTATTCCAAAGAATGGTCGGAAATTCCTTATCTGTAAATAGCTTCTTAGGAAGAGTACAATCATAAAATGATACAACCCCCCAAGAGAGCCTCTTTTTATGAAAAACTCTTTGAAAAATGTTCAAAGTTAGGGACATTGTGATCCTAACTTAGCAACTTAATTTTCCTGGAATGACGTTATTTCCCTGCAGATGTTCTGTCAGGATTTAGAAAGTTTTAGAATAATTGGACAGAGGATTTTTCATGTTCACATATAAATCACATGAATACCCATTAACAGTCCAAAAGGCACCTCATACTGTCACTATATTTTTTTTTCTTTTCTATTCTACATTTTCAGATATTTTCCTTTCTAGAGAATACGACAGAGCATTTGCTGCCGCCCTTCTGTTTCTTTGACTTCTTCAGTGAAAGAACTCTTCGCATTCCACCTCTCACACCACTCTGTCTCCAGCACCTTTCTTCATATTTACTCCAACTTCCTTGCTCATGGCTGGACTTGTTCCTTAAACTAGACATACTGGTCATATACCTATAACCCCAATACTCAGTAGAGTGTAACCCCAACATGCAGAAGGCCTAGACAGTAGTACCAGAAGTTCAAGGTCAGAATGGGCTACATAGTGAGATCCTGTTTCAAAAGAGCTAAAGTAGAATTAGAATAAAAGAATAATGAGCTGTAGCTTCTCCAGATGTTTGGAGACCTCTTCTCTGTGGGAAAAAAAAATAGTGCAGACATTATCTTCAGATGTAAAGCAATACTGCAATGCTTCATGGAATTAAAAGAATGGATAAAAATATCATCAATGGAAGAGGCTGAGATTTATTTTTAAAAAAAAGAAAGCAATTATAAATCTAAGGACTACATTAAGTAGTAAATTCTAAGATGGTAGTAGGCCCTCACTGTTGCTGATGTGACATATTTGCGTTGATTTCTTGTTTACTATGATTTAGTGTGGATTTGGTTGGTCAGTTGTCTACAGTGTGATTGAGGAGCCTAGTGCCTTCATCATGCATATACATTTGTCTCAGATGGAAGAGAAGAGAGTTTCCAAGCACAAAAATTCCTGTCATCAACATGTTACTTCTGATCACATCCTCTGGGCCAATCAGCAGTCATATGACCACCCTCAGATACAAGATGTTCTACCCAGTTCTAGAGCTGTCTCTGTAATGTGGAAGGGATTCGGATGTGTAGTCCGTAGCTGGTCATCTCTGTCAGAATGAGCTGTTAGCCTCAGATGGTAAAGGGATGGATGTGTGTGTTCATAGTAAATGTAATATAATTACACTCCTCTGATTGTAATGTACCAAGCGTGTGGCTTCAACTGTCTTTTATTCTTGACTTACTTTGATTAAGGTGACTGTGATTTCCTTTCACCTGCCACATATGTACTTTAGGGACACTGTGCTGAAAACTTTAAAGAATTCTTCTGAAGTTTCCATGCCATGCCCTGAAAGCACAGCACCAAGGGCTCTTTTACTCTATGCAAGTTTACCAATTTTAAACAATGTATCTATGGGCAATACATTATGATTAGTGCAGAAAAATGGCTAATTTCTCTTTTATGCTCATAATCTGAGCCACAATGCACAGTAATTGGAAAATAGGAGAAATCTTTTGAAATTAAAAAGTTTTAAATTTAAAAGTAATACAAACTCATTGTACAAACTAAAAGTGATGCCATTATAAAGAAAAAAGTGACAAAATTTCACTCTCAAGAAATAATATCTATAACTTTTGAGATTTTTTAAAAGGTGCATACATAGATATACGATAGAAATATATGGTATGATTAATTATTAGATCAAACTAATAAACTGCATGTAACTTGGAAAAGTTTATTTGGGCTTATAGTTCCAGAGAGATAAGAGTCCATCCACTGTGGCAGGAGGCAGCCTGAGCACACGGCTGAGAGCTGTGTCTTCAAGCATGGGCAGGAATTAGGCAGTGACCCTGCAAGTGGGGCTAGGCTATGAACTCTGAAAGCCTGACTCAGTGATGGGCTTCCTCCAGGTAGGCCGTGCCTCCAGAATGTTTCATAAGCCATCCCAAACAGCACCAGCAACTGACCAAGTGTTCTAATGCTTGAGCCTATTGGAGGAAGGGGGAGCTTGTGTCTGTAATCTCTATAGTTTGTTCTGTGACTCAACAGTTAGGTTGCCCTGTCTCTGTTTTGTCACCACAGACAATGGTAGAAGAAGTTTTCTTTACATGTCCTTGAACACCCATTCTTTTATTTCCTTAAAATGAATTTTCAGGAATAGAATGACTTCGTTAGGGGGTTGGTACATGTAGAATATGGTATTCCTGAAAAGTAACTCAGGCTTATGTTTTGATCAGCAGTGCAATATCATACACAGGCACCGATTCTGGACTTATCTGTTTATTTCTCCTGTGCCACCTTGATGCACAACATGTGACACCTAAACTTACATTGTGTTTCACTGCTTAATAAATGTGAGGCTGAGCTGAGCATAGTGCCACACAACTGTAATTCCAGCACTTGGGAGGCAGGTGAGGGAACTCAGTACAAGGTCATTCTTCTTGACTACACTGCAAATCTGAGGCCTTGTTTCAAAAAAGACCCCACAAAACTGTAAGTTTGTGCATATTTCTAATTATTTCTCAGTTATTCATATTTTCCCTTTCACAACTTAAAGTCCTTTTTTCCGTTTCCCCATTGATTTATAACAACTGTGTATTAACATTATTATATTATACTGTCAATGATATTTTCATCTTTAAAAAAATTATTGATTATAATTTCATACCACAAACATGCTTTAATATTATCCTGCTGACTCAAAAACATTAAGGAACACATAAATGGAGAAAATGATCAAGCATACTCTCCTGTTTTATTATCAATTTATTTTCTTTTGGATAGTGTGGAAATATAATTCTCTTATTTTGTAACACTGTTGAACTGGTCTGTCTTATTTGAAAGGCACAATAGATGGCATGATGCAGTAAACAAAGGTTTTATAGGGGAGATACAGTATGCAAGCCAAAAGAGTAAAGCTAGGGACACAGCTGAGTGATGCAGAATGCTCCTGAATTTAATACTGATATATATACAGTGCATGTAATTTTCTAATGTCTAAAGGTGACATTTTATAATGTATATAAGATCGCAGATAAGGTCAGTTAATTTTTTATAAAAAATTAATATTAACAAAAGCTATCTAACAACATGAAACAAGAAGAGGAAGGGCAAGGCTATTGAGTCTGTTCCAGTTTGCAATCTCTGAAGGTAATCATGTATTGTCAGGTAGGATGAGGGGATTGATAAGTCCATGGAGCTCTTTGTGGTCTCCTCTGGATGGAAGCAGAGAGTACTGTGTGTAGCACAGTCGCCTGGTGCATACAGTTGAAACTTGGAACTTTACTCTGACCTTCAAAGTCAGTTTGTGACAGAATGTCAATATAAATTACATTGATGACAATATCCATGAAGTGACACCTATTCCTTTGAATGTCCCAACATGTTGTGCACTGTGCCATCTATTGGTAAGTGGGCAAAGTCATTTGACAGATCTATTTGGTACAATGAATGAATTTGACACATTTTGAAAACACTGAAATTGTATCCATTTTTCAAAAACAGTGGTCACTTGTTCTGTTTTATTCCTCCAGGTAGAACTAGATGATATTGCAGGCGGCAGGATGTTATTCTTCTTGATCTCTGGAAATGTCGAAATATGTAGGGAGCTGCTTCATCAGGTAGCTAGGTTCTTGTCACCAACAATATTAAAGTTGGTTTGTATGGTCAGCAAGTTAAAGGAACCATCTTTTCATTTTTGCACCATTGGAAACATGTAGACATTCAGTTGACTATAAAAATCCTAACAATATATCAGGATAGGTTCAAGCATTTTTATTTCCTTGGGAATACTCGTCTAGTTATTATAACCACCATCACTTTAAAATTTAAGGCATACCCTTATCCTCTGACATAGCTTGGTTGTGTGTTTTGGGGTAAGTCACTAAGATATATCAGATGCAATGAAGCTAATATTATATGTTTGTAAGGAATACAGAAAATTGTATGGACATGTTTGTGGACTCCAGTTACTCTGTATGTATCTATTGTCACTTCCACTAGAAGATATAGGTGGAATTAGTGATGCTTCGTTGGATGACCCCAAGTAGGTCATAACCAATTTAAAAATTCAATGTCACGCTCAGAAAAGTGGACGGATGGACATGTACGATGCAAATACCAGAAAGACATTATTCTCACATTGTAGAAGAAGTGGAGCAATGTGGGACTCCGTCTCCAGAGACAGCCCTGGGCACCAGCGGTCCCAGAGAGCAGAGAGTAGGAGAACAGTCCTCAGATGGCTCAGAGTGCGGTGGCATTGATACCCGGGAAACTGCGTCGGTGGGCAGTTCGTTTATTGAGACCAAGACAGGGATTTTTATAGGAAGGCCTTCTGGCCGTTACAGAAGGTGGGAAAATTAAAGGTGGGGATTTGGGGGTAAAGGCGGGAAGGCTGTAGGGCTGATGTGGAAATTTAGGAATGAGGAAATGAAACCCAAAAACCTGGTTCTGGTCTGGGGTGGGGAAAAGAATATTCATTCGTATCTACAGTGGCTTCCTGGGGCCAGGTATCACAGCATCAGGCAGAACAGGCCAGACTCCTACCATCCCCTCAGGGTATCCTGGATTACTGGGCTTTGCTCAATACCTATCTGCAACAAAACCTGGCCTCACAGAGTAAGACCAACCAACTTGAGGAGCATGTGCATTAGAAGCTGAAAGGCCTCACTGCCTCTGTGTTGATATTACAGCTTCCCATTAGGGCATGAAGCTGTGTAACAAGCATGTCTATTTCATACTATGGTAGTTCATACTATGGTATTTCATATATGAACTTGGGAGAGAGAGAGAGAGAAAGATAGACAGAGAAGGAGAGACACCGAGAGAGAGAGAGAGAGAGAGAGAGAGAGAGAGAGAGAGAGAGAGAGAGAGAGAGAGAGAAAACAAAATGATATACCTGGGAGGACTCATAGATCTCATGTTTCTAGTGCTTAATGGAGAGTAAATATCCTTGATTTGTTTATAGGTGTTTTGGAAACAGGATTCAATGGTCAAACAAAAGTTTGCTGCACTCATGTTAATTACAAAGAATTAAGTTCTAATATATAGTTAAAATGAGTAATAGTCATAATAGAAGTTTTGCTGGGTAGCTTTAGTTGTCAACTTGACACACCTGGGTTGAGAGAACCTCAATTGGGGAATTGCCTCCACTGGACTGGCCTGTGGCCATGTCTGCAGGGTACTTTTTTGATTGTTGAGTGCTGCTGGAGGACTCAGCCCACTGTGGGAGGTACCAACCCTGGACAGGTTGTTCTGTATTGTATAAGAAAGCAGGCTGAGCATGGGCCATGGAACAAGGTAGTACTAGCAGCGTTCCTCCAAGATCTGTTCTCCAGGTTCCTGCCCTGAGTTGCTGCCTTGGCTTGCCTTGATGGACTATTCTAGTAAACCAAATAAACCCTTTCCTCCCCAAGCTGGCATTGGTGAGAATATTTTGTCACAGCAATAAAGAAGCTAATTAGGACATGTGTCATTTACTTAATGTTTCTAATGTAATTTTATAATCATAACATATAAACAACACATTCTGTCATTTTTAGTTATCTGTAGCAGTTTTCAAGCTTTATTGAAGTATAATTGAAAACTAAAAATCATATGCAATGAAATGTGATATACATTACCAAATAATTGTCACGCTTAACTAACATCCATCATCCATGCAGTTATACTTGGGCATTGCAGTACTAGTAACTACTAGTAACTATAGTCATAGTGCAGTATGTTTGACGTTCACAGTACTCTACACTGTTATGGTTAAATATACAGTTTCTTTAGTGAGATGATCCTAAACTGGAATCTTACCTCCTTTCCCTTTTAATTGATGGGAATTTGGTCTTATTTTATGCTCTCTATATCTTAGGTTGATGTTTTCACTAAAACAATATGAGATACTGTGTAGTAAGTAGAAAGTATGTGTTGAAGCAACAGATGCTTAGCTGTTATATTTATATGTAATAAATATAACAACACAGCATTAAGATTTATCATCGCTGTCCCCATCCATTTCTACAATCAGTTAAGTACTCAGCACTAACGATAATAGTAAACACCTTCATAAGATACTTGCAGTGTGCCACACATATTACATGCAGTATCAGACCAGCAATGTTATTCTGTTATTATCTTCTACATTCTTTTCTCTTGGTTAGAATTGAATAGCTTTTACAAGTCACAAACTTGGTTCTGAATCACTGCAAACATATGGTTTAAACTACACAAGGTCTATGATTGTACTTGTGGACTTATTTGTTATTGTGTCTAATGTCTAAGCATCTGATTTGAAATTGCTTTCTTAGGAAGTTTTCAACTCAATGAGTCTTCCTGTCCTTATACAAGTTGAGAATATCACATATATAGTCCAGTGACATGGTTGGCCAATTCCACCCATGTCTATGCTAGACTTGAGTTAGAATTGAGTTGGCATGACTGCTAGGGACTCCATTCTCAGATGTCATTGGTGGCAGCTCTGTGTGGATCAGCATTGTAGTAGCATGTGGCTCGGCAATGGTGCTCTCTTTCTGTTGGGAACATTTCATTTGCAGGTCTATATGTGAAGCCTGGGTTTCTGTTTCTTCTGTCTGTCTCTAGTTACCAAGACCTAACCAATAACTTTTTATAAAGTTTCTTTCTTCTCAAAGTAGCCACATCTGCTATGTCTTACAAATAAGAATGCTTTTTATCCACTCAGTTACCCACCAGTCTAGACAGGTGTGACACATCCCTAATCATAGGCAAAGACAGAGCATTTCTGGAGCATTTGAAGAAGGAAAAAAAGGAGAAACTACTGTCAGTTAGTTCTGTTTGTGTTATAGTATTACCTGCTACCACAGGCTGTTGCATAGACCCCCTGTTGAACACCTCTTTTCCTGACTCAATCACAGTAAGAGAGCTCACTCCCCGAAAAGCAACCTACACCATCACACGGGGTGAGGTAACTTCCTGCAGGCAACCCCACAGTCTGTGAGCTGCACTAGAAACATAACAGGCTATAGTCATTGCCTTCTTCCTTGACTCTGCATTACTTCACTCTTTAGGGATCAGCTTATTGTGTTGGTAACAAGAGTGTGCTGAATCAAGATGTGAATGAACAGAAGTAAAAACGCCAGAATTCACTAGAGAGAAACAGAATGACCTATAGTTTCTATCACTTGACGGTGGTCAGTATGTAGTATGATTCTTGAAGAGATGGTTGTGTGTGGCTCTGGGACTATGCTAGTGTGCCTTTCACGTGCCATCATTGTCATGGTGATGGTGATGGTGGTGCTGATGGCAAGGATAATCAGAAATGTTTGTGGATGCTTCCTAGATGAAAGTGATGTAATCTTCATGGTGTTTTATGCCTTCTATAACCCAATGAAGTGGCTCTAGTATTGCACTAAGGTCCTCATATCAAATAGACAAACAATACATGAGGAATTTACTCTAGAGCCATAAAATTGATGTTACTGGCCTTGACAAACCTGGGAAAGGGAGTCTCAACTGGGAGATTCCCTCTGTCAGATCGACCTATGGGCATGTCTCTGAGACATTCTCTTGCTCATTGAGTGGTATGGGAGGGCTCAGCCCTCTGTGGGTGGTGCCACCCCTGGGCAGATGGTCCTGGGTTATATAAGAAAGCAGACTGAGCACAGTCCAGAGGAGCAAGCCAATAAACAGTGCTCCTCTGTGGTCTCTGTTTTAGTTCCTGCGGCCAGATTATTGTCCTTCTTGAATTCTTGCCTTGGCTTCCTCCATTGATTCACTGTGATCAGGATGTGTAAGCCAAATAAATCCCTCATTCCCCAAGTTCGTTTTGGTCAATGTTTTATCACAGCGATAGAACTCTAGGTGGGACAGGTGGTAAACCTCAAAGGCTGGACCACTGATGTGCATACATTCTACTGTGGGATATACTGCTATCATAAACAAAGCAGTAAGTCATATTCCAAATCCTGAGAATTTCTAACACAAGCAGTGAGATTATTGACAAGCAGTAGTTGAGTGAGATTGAACTAAGATATCTTTATAGACCATAGTTACTTTAAGAGACATTGCTTTAAAATACAGTGGTTTCTTACCTTCCCCTCCCATATTTCACATTGGTACTAAGAATAATTATTGACTATCTCACTAACAAGAATCTAATCTAATCTCTAACCCCTCATATAATGTTTGACTTAACTGCAGTAATTTCCTTTGTTTTTCTTTGAAGATGTGAACTGGACAAGCAAATATACCCAACATACTACGCATTTGTGCACTCAGTTGTGTAGAGGTTGTCTAAACATGCTACAAGAAAATGACACAAAAATCTCCAGCATAGAGATTTAGGCATCAGTTCTTCTGATTTTGCATCTTTTATATTGCTAGGCCCATTTAGCAATCACTAACTCACCATGTCTTAGGGTTTGAAATACAAGAGCTTCATTCAGGAAGAATTTTATATATAGTTATTATTTATATGGTTTTATTTTAATAATATACTAGTAATTGCAAATTACTGAA